>CP050224.2:7772712-8450212 GCA_012066045.3 Morus alba
GAAAGGTGTCTAAAAAAAACATTATTTGCTTCAGCGGTATTTTGTCTCTAATTTTATAAATACAACGATGTTTTGGGCATTTCTATAAAAGAGGACAAAAATGGTATTTAAACAAAATCATATTTCGACACTGTTGGTCCTTCAACTCATTAATAGGTGCCAACTTGATCTCTATTCTTTTAGAAGTTGTTTGGTACATATGTTTTTGGTGATTACTGAATATTGAGATTCCTGCTCTTGGGTTCTTGTTCTTCCTAGATTTTTATCTCTCTTTTGATTATTCCTCTCTATCTTGATTCTGTTTCTCCTTCTTGATTATGTTCTCTCTCTAAAATTCTATCTTTGTTCTTCAATTCTACCCAGTCCATCATCAATTGGAGAACACGATTAGAATTCTATTAGAATTAGAGTTATTTTAAAGTTATTTTATTTAATGTTTATCTATTAGGATTATTTGAGATTAAATAATATTAGGAGTTTGATTACTATTAGGACTTATATGTCTATAAATAGGCCCTTTTATGTTCATTATTTTCAGCCAGACTTGATTAATGATATTGAATATTCATATTCTCTCTCTATTGTTATCTTCTTCTTTCTAATTACTCCTAGATTCCTTTCTATCTCCTCCTTCTATCTCTTCTTCCTCATTTCAGTTTCTTACTCTTGAGTTCTTGTTTTTCCTAAATTTCTATCTCGCTCTTGATTATTCTTCTCTATCGTAATTCTATTTCTCCTTGATTCTATTCTCTCTCTAAATTCTATCTTTGTTCTTCAATTCTACTTGGTCCTACATCACCTTTAATCTTGACAAAACAATCCCTAAACTATTAAAACATTGATATTAAAACTTTTCTGTCCAGATTTGTTAAATTCTTTACTAAAACTTAGACTTAAATCTTCTTTCCAATTTTAGTATCCCAATTAGTATCTAACCAATCATATTATATCACATTGTGTAAAAAATTTAAAATGTTTTTTTAACTAATTCTTTTGTACTTATCATAGAAAGATGTGATATGATATGATTAGTTAAACACCAATTAGAATACAATTTGGACAAAAGATCTAGATTGTAACCCATCATGTAGAGGTGTACGTTTGGGTTGCCTAGACCGGACAAGTTTGGGCCGTCCGACCCAGCCTGAGTCTGGCAACCCAAAGGAAAATTTCGGGCTGATGTGACCCGGTCTTAAAAGAGAGAGAGTTGGCCAAATCCAACTCTAAACCTTAAAAATTTAAGATCGGTTTAGAATTTTATAAAGTATTTTCAAGCTGGACAAGCCGGCCAAACCAAGCCAGATAAATTTTAGAAGAGAGAATCGATCTAATTCGACCTTAAACCTAAAAAATTTTATGCCAGCCCAGGTCAAACTAGGAGCAATAGTAGACATACAGCTCTCATAAATGATGTTCATATTCCTTAAGCAGTAGGTTTCTTAGTGGTTAGACCTAGTGATGATCTGTCTTCAGAGACGGGCTATGGCATTGAGACATATTTCAGTGAAGATTATCCGGATATTGTATTCGAAAGCTTTGAAGAAAGGAGCAATAAGATGTTGTTCGACTTTATAGAACGTTTAGCTGTTGTTGTTAGACAAAATCCATTGATGATAACGGTATATTTCCACAACTTCTCATGATTCGTGTTAAGTACACGTTCATACCTCTTATGAGGAACCATAGGCTATACGAGTTAGCTGTCTATCGAGAAAAGATGCTGTTATTCCGTCTAAGGGATTCCTACACACTGCTCACGAGTAGTCTAAATAACTTAGCAAAAAATCTCTATCCTCAATTAGGATCAAAACGCTCCATCCCACATGACGAAGTGCAAGTGTCGAATCTGATCACTCTCCAAGATCAATTGTTGGATTATATGAAACAGGATATTTGTTAGGTGGTGTGATGCTAAAAGCTCAATCTATTTATTGGACTCACTACAAAGTGGATATCGTAACTAAATTGACCTTATATTCGCTAGCTCTCACAATCTTTCGTATTACGATCAAATAAACTGGCCTATCCATATCCCAAATCGGAATGAAGACACTTTCATTCGTCGTGGTTACTATGGTGGTCATGCTGATGCTTATAAGCCATAGTGAAAATTTATACTATTACGACGTTAACTCATTATATCCATATATCATGAAGTCCTATCCTATGCCTGGGGGTAAGCCTGTCTGGCATACCCTCATCCTCATGTGACCTTCTTTTTCAGTGTAAAGACCAAAATACCCTATTAATTCTCACCAATATTTAAAAAAAAAAAAAAAAAAAAAAAAAAATTAACTCAAACCTTGCTAGTTGCTTGGAAGCTAAAACCTTCTGCAGAGAGAACTCCACCCACTCCAGCCCGAATCCTTCCCACCACCTCGATCCCAGAGCCGGCGAGGCCGCCCCAGCCCATGTATTTGCAGTGATTTTTTCTTCTTTCTTTCTTTTTTTTTTTTTTTTTTGAAGGGAAATTCATTAATCGCAACACCTCAATTACATTACAGGAGTCTAAAAACACATAAATAAGAGAACGATCTCCATGGAAATACAACCGAAAAAACTAGAAACAGTCCGTTTGTCTTAGTGAAAACTAGAAACAGTCCGTAGAAGATTTGTCTTTATAACGTTTCATTGTTGGACAAAATCCATTGATGATAACGGTATATTTCCACAACTTCTCATGATTCGTGTTAAACACGTTCATACCTCTTATGAGGAACCATAGGCTATCTGAGTTAGCCTATCGAGAAAAGAGTTAGTCTAAGGGATTCCTACACTTTGCTTAGTCTAAATAACTTAGCAAAAATCTTTCCTCAATTAGGATCAAAACGCTCCATCCCACACATGAAGTGCAAGTGTCGAATTTGATCACTCTCCAAGATCAATTGTTGGATTATATGAAACAGGGATCTGTTGGGTGGTGTGATGCTAAAAGCTCAATCTATTTATTGGACTCACTACAAAGTGGATTGTAACTAAATTGACCTTATATTTCTATTTTTCAAATAAACCGCCTATCCATATCCCAAATCGGAATGAAGACACTTTTTTTGGTTACTATGGTGGTCATCTTTGATGCTTTTTTAGTGAAAATTTATACTATTTTTTCATTATATCCATATATCATGAAAAATCTGCATTCATCCTCATGTGAGTAAAGACCAAAATACCCTATTAATTTCACCAATTTTTTAAAAAAAAAAATTAACTCAAACCTTGCTAGTTGCTTGAAGCTAAAAAAATAGCCCGAATCCTTCCCACCACCTCTAACGATTTAAAAATGTATTTGCAATGATTTTTTCTTTTTTTTTTTTTTTTTTTTTTAAAGGGAAAAATTACATTACAGGAGTCTAAAAACACATAAATAAGAGAACGATCCATGGAAAAAAAAAAAAAAAAAAATATGTATTTTGGGCGGGCACGAGAATTTATTTGTTTGATTTTTATCTTTTTTTTTTTTTAAAAAAAGTTGAAAAAAAAAAAATATCATTGCCCCAAAAGATATTTTATTTTATTTAATAGGAGTACACATAAATATTTAAAAACCTTTTATTTCGGGACAAAACCTCGCGAAAGGAAAAAGAGTAGCTAGGAATAGTAAATTAACAAATCTAAGTGCTTTGGAAGATTTTGTTATTTCTAAGTTAGAAAAATATTCTTGCATCGAAAATACGGCATCTTCCCGGTCTTTTCATTAGTTCCAAGATGTCCGGATTTAGTAATTTGAAGTTGCTTGCTTAAAAGCTGACTTGGTGATCTTTGGAGTTGTCGTAAAAGCTATTTGATTGATATCTTGCTCTTCCACCATTGTAAGATAGTTTTTTCGATTACAAAATTTGTCAAAATATTTGACTAGTTTGAGCTTTTTGAAAATATTTTGACGATCCAAGTAGTTTTGTCTATAACTTCATGAAAACTTTTTCTAACATTTTCTTGGGACCAAACTTAGTTATATCTATATTTAAATTCTCATTTAGTTCATCATTAAAATTTAGTTCCATCTACTCCGCACCTAGGATCTAAAATTGTTGCCAATGCATATAACATAGGACAACGACCAATAATTTTTAAATTTATTTTCCATTAAGTTAACTATATTTTTAAAAGTTTGTATCCCTATAATAAGAAAATGTTTCGAAATATTAAATAGTTGATGTAAAGCTAAATGTGCGGTTGGATAATAAACACCGAAAAGTAAATCAGTAGCATTGTAAAAACTTTAAAAATTTAAAAAAATACTCAAACAATTTGCCAATCGAATCGAAAATTAAAATTTGATCGTTCTTCTTTTACATATGTGATGATAATGTGAATATGGAAGTGCCGCCTTCAACATTAAATATGTTGAATTCCACCTATGTCTCACGTCGGTTGGAAACTTTCTTGCACGATCCCGACGCTTTCTGCAATATTGTTTGAATTAAAGCCGAGCTCGAACTAGATATGAAGGATAATGCTTCTCTAATATTTGTAAGATTAATTGAGATATGTTCAATTCTCGCTTGAACTACTAAATTAATTATGTGACATGCACACCGTTGATGAAAAATTTCCCCTCCAAATGCGGTTTCAAACTACGTTTAAATAGATTAATGAAAATTATCAAAAGTAATTGTTAAAACATTTTTATCCTCTATCCCATAAAACCCAACTTTTTCCATTATTTATTAAAAAAGCGTTATGAGGATATGGACATAAAACAAAACCAATTATTCTTTTTTTTGTAAAACCCAAATAAAGACACATAAATATCCGGTTTTATTAAGATAGTGCAAGACACGAGTAGCATTAAAAGTCCTAAAATTATCAACAAGAGATTGTCTCATTGCATAAAAACTTTTTTGCAAAGCGGGTTGTGTTTCTACTTACACGTTTAAATTTGGGCAAAAGGCTATCTGAATGCATTCTTGAAGGAGGCATCATCGCAAAAGAAAGAGGCAATTCGGCACTAGCTAGAAATTTAGCTAGTGCCTCACGATTCACGTTGTGCATCGTATGTAAAATTTTGTAACCCATGTGATGTGAGTGATAGTGTTTGTTGGCGGAGTCTACACTCCCACCTTGGTGCAACGGTAGACATGCTTTCTAATGTCTATCCGGATGACCGATACCCCACCCTTTTATTAGAAAAATGCTTTTTACAATATTTACATACCGCACGATTTTCCATCTCACCTGTTTTTGGATTTGGTCGGGGCTCCTCGGTGAAATCTTTGCCATGCCGGAGAAGTTCGCGGTCTTTTTTTCTCTGCGATCTCCGGCTTCCTCGTTGTGTCTTCAAGCATTATCCACGGAGCATTTTTCGTTCAGTGGGGGTGGGGTTGGAAGGCATCATTTCTTCTTCTTCCTCAAAAAATGCTTCATCACCAAGTTCAGGAATAGCGGTGAAATAAGGAAAGTTTGGTGAGGCCATTTTCTGAAAATTGATAGAATTTGATTGAACTTTGTAAATGAAAGAGTTAGAAAATGAATGAGAGTGAATTGAGAAGATGAAAGAGAGAAGATGAGAGATAGAATGAGAGTGAGATGAGAAGATGAGAGTGAATTGTTGTGTGAGATTTATGGTGGAATTAAGGGGTATTTATAGGGAATTTTAGGGTTATTTTTTGTATTTTTCGTTGGGCCCTTGGCGGGCCCAACGTTGACGGGCCTCCGTTAGGCCCGTCACGGGCCTCCGTTTGGCCCATCACGGGCCCAACGGGAGGCCCGTGGACGGGCCAAGCGGGAGGCCCATCACGGGCCGAACTTCAAAGCCCGCGAAAAGGCCCACTTGACCAAATCAAACGGGCTTTTTGGGCGTTTCGCGGGCTTGGGCCGTGCGAATAAGGGCGAATCCGGGCTTGGGCGGGCGAATAAGGGCCGTGGCCGCTTCCGTGAGAAGTTGAGGCCCAGCCCTAGTCCATTATCTCCGTAAAGAATAAAGTCCGAATCATGCACCTGGGCGGGCCGTCCATGGACGGCCCGCCCATTTGACACCTCTAGTTTGTCTAATCAGGTTGTGTGCACCTAAATTATTAAACGCAACAAGAAAAGAAAGGGAAGAAGAGACAAGCCTGCTTGCTTCTTCTTTCCAGCAAAATCCTTTTTGATTTTTTTTTTGCGTGCTTGTTTTTTGGATTTGTTTGTTTATTTTTTAATTAATCAGATTTTTTTTACGCCTTCGGTTTTTTTTTGAATATTTTTTATTATGCTAAAATATTAGTAAGATTTATTAAAATCACATAAAAATAATAAAAAAAATATGTAAATTTAACGATTAAAAAAATATGACTTATTAATATGTCATATGAATAAAAAAAAATATCATTTTTTTATTTATTTGTTTATTTTTTCTTTTTGTTAAAATTTAATTTATATATTTACTAAAATATTCTTTATTTAGTAATTTGAGTTGCATGTGACTTGGTCAGGTAAAAAGTTGATTGATATGGATGTAAATGTTTTATTTGTCAATATTTTGAGCTTTTGAAAATATTTTTGCAAGTTTTGTCAATATGAAAAGAATGGGACCAAATTATATTTTATGGGCTCATTTAGTTCACTTATTTAAATTTTTAATTCGAATTGAGATGTGATTTTATGTGAGCTTTTTATTGTATCAAAAAAGTTAGATGTGATTGTTTCTGAGAGCTTTTTACTGTCAGTAAAACTCAAATCAGTGAAATGAATGGGGCCTACAACACTTACACAGAATTCGACACAAATTATAAAAAACAAGCTTGCATTTAAAATTATTCGACACAGAAAGTAAATGTCCAATTTAGCAAAGTATGAAAATTAATAGCGCATTTCTTGTATATTGATACTTTTTTCTTTGGGAGCCGGCCCTGGAGAGAAACAAGAAATAAAGAAAGGAAGATAGTGAGTCGGTTGGAATTTTGGAACTGCCTTTGGGCACCTCACTAGGCTTCCGACCCTGAAACTTGGTCCTCGGATTCATCTCATCATCATCTTCTAAGTGGTGGTGGCAGTGTGTGCAGTGGTGCTTTATTGGAGCGAATCTGACACGCTTTGGAAGTGTGGTGTCGTTCGTTTGGGCTATTGTCTTTAACATGTTCGCCAAAATGGTGGACGTACTCCTTTGGCGTTTTGTTTCGTGCGGCAGTGGTTTCTCTTGGAGGTGGTGTTTTTATTGTCGGTTGTGGTTGCAGAGGGTGAGTTTCACTTGCAGTTTTACTCCGTTTGCTCGACCTCGCCATATCTCCTTAAAAGTCCTCTACCTTTCCTGATGGTGCTCTCGTCGATTGCCTCCTCGCCAGAGTCGCTTGACAATAGGTCTTAAGAGTCTTTTTGTGTTTTTTTTTTTTTTTTTTTTTTTTTTGTGTGTTTTTACTATAATAACTGAGGTTTTCACCCCTTTGTCTTTATTTATTTTTGGTGTACGTTAGACTAGTGTCTTCGCAATGTTTGGTGTAGCCTTAGTGCTATGATGTTTTGTCCCTCCATCGCCCAAAAGCTTATCTTGCTGAGAGGGCTTTTATTTTCGATCTTAGTGTAAAAAAAAAAACGGGGTCATTAGCCTTCTATTGTGTTTGTTACTCTGTTTTTTTTTTTTTTTTTTTTTTTTTTTTTTTTTTTTTTAAATGTAAGTTCCCTGATATATGAGTTTTTATTTAAAAAAAAAAAAAATAGAGCATTTCTTGTTTCATTTTCTAGTTTCACCCTTTTCATGATTTTTTTTTTTTTCCTTTTTCTTATGTAAAATTAGGTATACTCAGGATTTACCAAGTTTGAATCACTTGAAAAAAAAAGTACAAATTCTAATCGCAAATCTTAGATATACTTAGTAAATCCTAAATTTACCAAGTTAGCATCACTTTTTCAAGAGTCGTACTAATTCTAATAATAAATCCTGAATATACATGGTAAATCCAAGTAAATCCAAGATTTACAAAGATTCACTAAATTATGATCAATTGAAAAAGAACAATACAAATTTTAATAGTAAATTGTGAATGTACTTGTAAACAAGATTTACTAAGTTAGCATTATTTTTTCAAGAACCATACAAACTCTAATGGTAAATCTTAGATATACAAGGTAAATACAGGATTTATCAAGTTGGAATCATTTGCAAAAGATCCGTACAATGCTAATGGTAAATCCTAGATATACTTGGTATATTTAAGATTTACCAAGTTAACATCACTTCTTAAGAAGTGTACAAACTCTAATGGTACATCTTGAATATACACGCTAAATCCAGAATCTACCGATTTAAAATCACTTGAAAAAGAACAGTACAAATTCTAACGGTAAATCTTGGATATACTTGATAAATTTAAGATTTACCAAGTTAGCATCATTTTTTTTAAGAACCGTACAAACTCTATGGTAAATCTTAGATATACACGTAAAAATCAAGATTTACCAAAGAAAGGATTTTTGAAATTTCAACTAGTCGTAAATTTGGATTTACATCAGATTGGGCTATTTATTAACTTCTCTTAAACATTGGCCTATTAATTTTAATTCTTCTAAAATCTTGACCTATTTCTCCCAATCTCCCCAGTTATTTATCAATCTTTGATTGGTTTAAAAATCGACAATGATCATCATCTGGGTGATATATTTTTTGATAATTTACGACAACCTAATTATTGTCCAGACGATTAGGACTTATAGATAGCTCGCCAGCATTTTTAGATATATATATATATATATATACACACACCATGCCCTTAATTTGTGTTTTCTTTATTTCAATCATTTTCTCCTCAACACTCAGACCAATCCCCTTCTCTCTCTCTCTCTGTCTCTCACATCTACTCAAAGCCTCATTCCAGTCTAGAATATTAACACAATCAATCAAATAATTATTCAATTTGTTTCCCTGCCTAGCTTGCTTGAAGGTGAGAAGCTCTAAACTTAAAATAATGATATCCGGTCAAATCAATTCACTTATCATAAGTGACCTTACTATCTGAAGATCACGTGAATTATATTCCGTTTGGATTATGAGTATTGAGTTTAATTATGGTTAGGTGGTTTGGCTGATGCAGATGATGATGGTGGTGGTGATGAGTATTGAGGGTTAGGGTCTTCTGTTAATTTCTGTCTGTGTGTGTGTGTGTGTGTGTGTGTGTGTGTGTGTGTGTGTGTATTATATTATGGAGATTTTTTGTCCTTTTCAAATAGTGAATTTTTTGGTATACGGTAAATATAAATATATTAATATATTGCACTTTATTGAGCGTCCAATCATGATTCCGTTAATTTTGCGTGTTTAATGTGATTTTGGAAGTGAATATCTAATTATCTAGAACTATATAGAGAATTTTTTATACTCAATAAAAAAATTCTCCATATATTGTTTCACCTTTTTTTTTTCCTAAATGCCTCCCTATCCTTAATAAATTGTAAATGCTGATCATCATGCTTAAAACTAACTATTATTAAGGGGTAATCTTCACAAATATCATTTAAAAGCGCATGGGTTAAGATTTTTACCTTTTACTCTTAATATCTTTTTAATCATGCACTCTCAAGATAAATTCTCTATTTTTTTATACTAGAAGTTACATAAAAGCTGGACTTTACCAATTAATTTACACTCTGAATGATGATAAGTTACATAAGGAGTCCTACCTGTATTTTGCACAAACTGAACCAGAAACATTAGATGAAAATTTAAATTCTCACTTAACGTTGTGTTTTTAGTTCATCATCATATGTTCAAACCCTCCGCCGGGTGGAAGTCCAGGAACTCGACTTACGCCGACGTTCTGAAGCAACTGTTGCAACCATCTCCTAGTGGTTGGATCTTCCTGAAGCAGAGGACGGATTGAAAAAGATCAAACTAAAATGGAGAGAGAATGAATACCAAAATAAAAGATAAGAGACATATATATGGCTGAGACCGGAAATAAGATTAACCATTCATTCTCTATTTCAGAGTATCAGAATAAATGAACGCAGAAATTTAGAAACCAGTCAACTAAAATAAATAATTCAATGCTGCAGCATTAGGCCAGAATCAAGGACCCTACAAAAAACAACATAAAAGAACAATCTCGTCCGAAGACCATGATACATGCTGATGATTGTTCTTTCTCATGCTAACGTGAAAATTAAATGCTAACCGAAAAAACATATAGTCAGTCAACTTACACGAAGGCAACTGCTGAAGGTGGCGTCTCTTAACATGTCTGGAAGGCAGCTTCTTAATGCTTCACAAGCCCTGCATGGCGAAGAGCACAAATGTCGATTTAGCAGCCTCTTAATTAGAAAAGGACAACAAAAAAACAAAAAGAAAAAGAAAAAGGGACGGGGACGGGGAGTGGATTCGGTACTAGCATTTGGTAATAGTAAAGTTAAAATATACTTAACCTACCTTGGGTTATCTGACAATCGAAGATAACATCGAATAATGTGTTTTAAAAGACGTGACGAGGGCTGTTCGGCGAGTGCTGCAACCATGCTACCCAGAACTCGCCCCACTGCAAAAAACCGCTCTGCAGTGGTACATATGTAATCCAAGCCCATATCATCCAACAAAATCTTTTGGACTATAAACGTGGCAACCTGGCAGCAGAAGATGTTTTATCAAACATATCAAATCTCAGATGGACAGAGCAGATCCATAATGGTGTCATATTTGCAAGTCTGCTTTAAGAGTGTCATTTTTGCAAGTCTGCTTTAAGAGTGTCATTTTTGCAAGTCTAGGGCATCTCGCTACACAAATGTCGAGCAAATAATTGTTATAAAGAGTCTAACCAAGTGCTCTTTATGAGCCATGACTGTTGTGATAGAACACAATGAATAAAAGAATATACTCTCACATCACGTAAAATAAGGACACTCAACTGTTTTTGATAGTTCACTGCCCATATCCATTGTTCGCAAACACAGTGGAATTATTTCAGTCGAGAGAAGGAAACTAATTACTTCAGTCTCATCAACCTGGTAAAGAAAAAAAAGAATACATTTATTATGATCTACGACCAATTTCGGAAAAAAGTTGGCAGTACACAGTTCAACGACAGCCAATGATGTTGTACCTTCACTAGGGCACCAATGACACCTAAGCTAGTAAGCCTCAAGTACTCAAAAGGTCTTGATTTGCTTGTCGTGTTAAGAAAGGGGTACAAATACAAAGGTATATGGGCTGAAAAAGAAAATAGATTACTTGAAAGAGTTCTCAAAATTTCAAGTAATCGACAAAATAAAAGAATTAAATCACTGAAGAAAAATAATTCCATAAACAAGTATGCCAACCACAAAAGGCAAATATAGTTTGAATAAGATCAAAGCCTATTACCATTGAGGAACAACATTCTTGTGTCAGGGTGAGAGGCTACGCACTGCAAAAAAAAAAAAATGGAGCATTAGCAAGTCTAAGGTTGAAGAGTAGAAAAGAAAATCCAATGTTGAAAGTGCAATGATAATTAGAAAATAACAAAAGATATGATTCTGATATAATCTGGAAACAAAAGAGATATAGAAAAAATGAAAGTAAAATATAAACCGATTGACCTGAAGAAGAGCAAGGGCATTGCAAACTCGGTTTGATTGAGCAGGAGTTAGATTAGGAGGTGATAGAACAGGGTAAATTGAAACAATCTCCTGCGGATAGAATAAAAGAAAAAGATTTCAGAAAATTCCATTCAGGGAATAATTTAATTCATATTTTGTCAACTAGTAATTTTGAATCCTAAAATTGCCAGAATTCGAGAAGCCTAAAGACCTAATAGAGAGAATTGCTCATGACAATCTCCCCCAAGAAATTTGATAAACATGTTTAACCATGTGTATCAGTTGCATATTTTTTAAATTTATCAAACATAAGAAGGATGAGTATATGACTAGTAATACAAAAATATTCTTTATAGAATCAAGTAGAAACCTTTTTTTTTTTTTTTTTTTTTTTTTTTTTTTTTTTTTTTTTTTTGTGCAAGAGGATTTGGAAGTACGATGTTTTACAACAAAGCAGAAGACTAGAAACCAATATTTAAAAAAAAAAAAAAAAAAAAAAAAAAAAAAAAAAAAAAAAGAAACGAAAACAATGAAAATGATACCTGTAATAATGCAGCAATAGTACCAAAAGAATTCCACAACAAAGGGGCCAAGTCTTGAAATAGTTCTCTCTTCTGAAAATAACAAAATATACACCTATCAGGCATACATGTATAAATCCAGCAATATTGAGATTAAAGAATTCAACAAGAAAGAAGTTAAATATTGAAATAATTCCTCGCAGCACACAAGATATTAACAGCTAAATTCCAGCGCCTCTTTGACAAAAAGCATAGAAAAAAGAATGTAATTTAATTCACATTACTATTCTTGGCCTTCTCTAGTTTTCAAAGCGTCAATTACTGCTCAGCAAAATAGGAATCCACATTTCATGAGATCAAATAGCTAACAAGAAAATAAAATGAACACTACGGTTATATAACAAATTCGTTAAAGAAACATTATTTTTTCCCAAAAATGCTGCTTGTCGCTCAGAATAAGCAGCTAAAACTTTTAACCTTGTATGGAGAAAGAAAACCCAAAACTCTCTACAAATTCCAAATAGGTGCAAAATTTCAAGAATCGAGCATATGATGTTTGTCCCATACAAAATTTATACCGCATCTTTAAAGCTACTTGCAATGTAAAAAACAATTTGTACGAACTTTCTTCCTTTCACCTTACACAGGCACACCGTGAAAGGGAAATGTAAGCTCAAGGTTTTCTTCTTTCCAAACCTTAATGAGTATTGATCTTAATGTAAGCTGATAGCTAAGGCAACACTTCAACGGTTTAACATTTGTCGGAATACATGCATCTTCACCATAAGCACTGACCCCTAAATAATTTTGACCACAATTTCTTTTTGTCTGTCTTTGTCCCCATTTTTCTAAGAATACATGCTTCTTCACCATAAGCATGACCCTTTTTCTAGCTACACTGTCACCAATAACCTCTGCAAGAGCAGGAGCCTTTCTTAAAATGATGGAAGCGACTTGAATCCCTCAGTATAATTTCATGTTCGACAATCATAGATATGTAGGTGATGGCACTGTGGCAATCGCCACAAACACGCAAGTTCTTGGAGATACGAATAGGTGTACCAGGTGGAGATGCTAGGATGGCATAGGCAAGAGCCAACTTCTCACTATGTTCAAAAAGAAGATAGCCTTTCTCCTCATCACCCACATCATGGAGAGCAAAGCTAGTGTCGGGAACATACCCAATGACTTTAATTCGTTCAATCAAGCTTCCAAGGGTTTCGTATATTTGCTGAGATTGAGGGTGACGCCTGTCACCAACAAAGAAAGTTATAGTGCCTTCCTTCACTTGCACCCAACTGCAACCAGGCCTCTTCTTTACCCCTGTATGTTTCATCAATGACCTGATTCTGGCCACATCTTTCCAGCGTCTAGCGTTCGCATATATGTTTGACAACAAAATATAGGACGCATCATTCTGTGATCCCAACTCTAACAATTTATTTGCAGCATATTCCCCAATTTCAACATGTGCATGAATCCTACAACCACCAAGTAAAGAATACCAGACAATTGGCGTTGGTTCCATAGGCATGCCTTTGATAAGCTCCAAAGCTTCTCCCAACCGACCTGCACGACCTAAGAGGTCAACCATGCAAGCATAGTGTTCTGCCCCAGGAGTAACTCCATAATCCTTGCTCATTCCATTAAAGTATTTCATCCCCTCGTCAATCATCCCAGAATGACTACAAGCATAGAGCAAAACAACAAAGGTGACACTGTCTGCTGCAAGACCCACTCTATTCATTTCATCAAACACCCAGAGAGCTTCTTTACCACGGCCATGCATGCCATAACCAGCTATTAGCGATGTCCATGAGACAAAATTCCTTTGCTGCATTTTGTCAAACACAGCTTGAGCAATATCAACATCTCCGGATTTACAATACATATCGATAAGACAATTAGACACAAACGGTGTCATGGAATCATACTGGTTGCGAATTACACAAGCATGGATTTGGTTACCTAATCTTAGTGCACCTAAATGAGCACATGCCATCAAAGCACAAGATATGGTAAAAGCATTTGGCTTTTTGTAATTATCTCGTCCAAGCATTTGGGAAAAAAGTGCTAGAGCATCATTCGCTTCTCCATGTTGAGCATAACCACCGATCATGGCTGTCCACGTCACCACACGTCTTCCCTTCGGTTCTTTTAGATCAAACATCATCCGTGCCACTTTGAGATGTTTGCATTTGGCATACATATCAATCAGACCATTAATTATCAGTATATCCTCCTCTGCATCTTTCCCATCTAGGTTTAAAACTCGTTTTATGGCATAACAATGAATCTCTTTTCCTTGAAGCAATGCTCCAGCAGACGCACAACCTGAAAGAAGAGAGACGAGGGTAGCAACATTTGGATCAACACCAGAAGCTTGCATTTTTCGAAACATGTTCAGGGATTCATAACCGAGACCCCTTTGAGCCAACCCTGCAATGACAGCAGTCCATGTCACAACATTCATTTCAATTTTTTCTGTCCTCATCTTTTCAAATAAACAAATAGCATCCTCAAATCTACCAGCCTGGGAATAACCTGTGACCATGGCATTCCAAGATACCACATCCTTGACCTTCATTTGTTCAAAACCTTTCTTTGCCTCATCCATCATCTCACACTTAGCGTACATGTCCACAATGGCATTGCCCACAAATACATCTTCATGCAAACAACTCCGAACAGCAAAACCATGCACCTGCTTACCCCACATCGACACGCCTATGGAACCACAAGCAGAAAAGACATTCACTAGGCCAAAAGCATCAGGCCTTACACTAAGGTCCTTCATCATTCGACTGAACATTCTCAGTGCATTCCCTGAATCACCATTCTGGGAATAAGCAGCCACAATCGAGTTCCATGAAACCACATCGCCTATCCCCCTCTTCAACACTTCCTCAAACATTTTGCGGGCATCATCCCGTGCACCACAACGACCATACATAGTGACCACCGCATTACAAACAAACACATTCCCCTCAAACCCATGTGCACATACCACAGCATGCGCTGAAGCCCCTAGCTGGAACGAGGAAAGCTCACCGCAAGCTTTCAGAACGAAAGGGAACGTGTACTCGTCGGGCCTCCACCCAAGTCTATGCATTCGCTGATAAAGTCCGAGCACCTCATTTAACAACCCGGACCCAACTGCACGCCGAATAAACTGATTCCACCAAAACACAGAGAACGGCAACGGCTCGAGGTGCTCGAGCAGCACCACGGCATGCGTATGAGCATTGCAAGCCATGTATGCGCCAATAAGGTCTGTAACATGGTGTCCTAGGCCCTGTACAAGGATTTGCTGGTGGAAGAACTTGACACAATCTAGAGACTTGCATTCTTTCAAAAGCCTGGTTGTGACTAGAGGAAATGTGGTGGTTGGGGCTGTGAAGAAGAAAGCCCTAAGGCTAAAATCGGTAACAAATTTCACAACTTGGTTTAGGTTTTGGCGAATCAAGAAAAGGGCCATATCTATTTAAATATCATAATGGATTTTCAGCAAATTCAAGAACATTCACAATAACAGGACTTTCTCGTACAAATCCAAAATCGCGGATTAACGATCGTCTGATTACAATCGCACCAACCGAAGTCAAAATCAAGTAAAAAACCCAAACCAGAACAAGAGACAAAATAAATCCAATTTCAACAAATCCAGAGCAGAAACGAAACGTAAGAAAATGTGTAGACTAAGAAAGAGGCAACCTTGGAGAGTTCGAGAAGGGCGTTTTCTCGGAGATCGGGATTGCTGAGATCAAGCACAAGTTGCTCCGCGGACGCCATTTTTCGCTCCATGTTGGCCTGTGTCCCCGGCGGGCTGGTGCTCGAAGCGCTCGGACCTCCGAAAGGAGAATTCATGGAGAGAGAGAGAGAGAGAGAGAGAGAGCTATCGAAGAAGAAGAAGCAGAAGAAGAATCAACATTGATGGGGAAATCTCTGCTTTTTATTTTGTTTTCTTCTAGTTTTCTCTTTCACTTTCCTTCGGTTTCTATCAGGAGAGAGAAAGTAGATAATAGTATTATTAGATTCCGATAATGACGTGGCCTCCTTAAAGAGAAAGACATTGAGACTAGGACACGTGCTTTTACGTGCTCGTGTGACAAAGACGCTAATATCTTGTGTCCTGGAAAAAAAAAAAATAATATTCCATTTTTATTATTATGTTATATTGATATTGCAAATTAACTTTTTAAATTTATGTGATCTTGTCTTTTTAGCTGTAACTAGTGAGTTTGACACGTGCCAAAGCACGTGTTGATTAATGACCACGAAATGAAGTTAAGACGGAAATGACCAAAACGTTATAATAAAAAATAAATGAAAGAATTTATTTATTTATTTGAATTTGTAATTTAAATGAAGATATAATTTTATATGAGAATTTTTATTGTAATAAAAAAGTTAAATATGATTATTTTTAAAAAATTTTTACTATAACAAAATTTAAATTTTAAACTCAAATCGATAAAATGAACGGAGAGCTCAGAGTAAAATAGTAAAAATTAAAGTGGAGATACAAACATAATTTTTTAAAAAAATTAAGTGGATGTTTAGTTCATAAATTTAAAATTATGATTCAAAATTATTATCAATTTATGTGCATTTTTTATAAAAGAAAATACTGTAACAAACTATAAATTATAATTCAAATTATGATTAAAATTCCCTTACTAAACAGACTAAAAAAATTAAATACTGTTCAAAAAACAGTAAAAGAACTGTCTCATATAATATATAGTATAATATAATATGAATGCATTACAACTCTGTTGCGAGACTATTTATTGATATGAAAATAATTATAGTAATATTATATATGTATATATAATGAGATGAGTCCCTCTTTATAAGAGTTAAAAGTCTCTGTTTTCAGGAGAGTTTCAATAGTTATTTGGATTTTCTTTTTTTTTTTTTCTTTTTTTCTTTTTTTTTTTTTCCTGATGTTTGTTGTTACAATACACTTTTGATTGACGGCCCTTAGTGGGTAAGTTATTGAAGAAAAATTTTCAAAAAAAAAAAGAAAGTTATTTTTCGGAACAATTACAAGACAAGTTTCAATTTTAGATTTTAGATTTTTTTTCAAGCATATCAGTTTATTCTCATACTTATTCAAGATGATTTTTATCTTCAGATTTTGTGATTGTTGCATCATCTTTAAAGATACTCAAGCCTCGTTCATTTCACTAATTTGAGTTTTTAATTTTAAATTTTTACAGTAAAAAATTCTCAAAAAATATCACATCTAATTTTTTCTATTACGGTAAAAATCTCTTAAAAAATATCACATCTTAACTCGAATTAAAAACTCAAATATGTGAAATGAACGAGGTCTCAGATTCTACTAATCTAAATATCTATTTTTGTGGAGTCTGGTGCATTAACTGTAAAGAATTCTTCCTCCTTTTGTAATGAGTTTAGAGTGTTATTGTTAAATGTATCTAACCTATTATCTTTTTCAAGAGCTGAATTATATCATGTGTTTAGAGAAGCTAATAATAAATTTACTCATTCTTTGACTAATTATGCTCTTTATAGATGATAGCTAATTTTGTTAGAAAAATCTTTTCCTATAGAAACTGTTAGGCTTCGTTCATTTCACCGATTCGAGTTTTTAGTTATAGATTTTTATAATAAAAAACTCTCAGAAAATGTCACATCTCAATTCGAATTGAAAACTCAAATCTGTAAAGTGAACGAGGCCTTAGTGTACCAAACACTTTTTTATTTATAATAACAGCTTTTATATGTTTTTTTTTTTTTTAAATGGATTAGTTTTGTAATCTTCTAAAAGAAAGGATTAGTTTTGTAATTATGTCATATAATATCATTGTTAAAAGTAAGATCATTTTCAATACTAATGCAACTGCCCACACTATATATGTCATTAGAAAATGTAAAAAGAACATATTTGATCAGTTATTAAATCTTAAAACTTTTAAAAGTAAACTTCTAATGTTAAAATAATGAAAAAAAGGGTATAATAATTAAATTAAAGGTTAATATACCAATTAATAACAATTAAATATCAAGTTTTATACTTTTATATTGGCATCAAATTTGCAATCAGATATAATATTTATCAAATTTAGCATAAGAAAAATAACATCATATTAGAGAGTATTTCTTACCTATATATTAAAATTTCACATTGACACATCAATTTGGCATTGTATTGGAAGTTTTTTTATTTCATGACATTTTTCACCGAGATTTCAACATCTAAAAGGATTATTCTTTAAAGAGAATTGGTGTTTGTACTATGCAGAAACTCAAAACCTAACCAACATTGCTTTTCCATAAATTTTTAGTTGTGAAAGTTAAAGATGATCATATGTCGCTTTTGTTAACAACTTTCATTAAAAGAAGTTTCGTCGAAACAAATTTCATCGATAAAAGTTTTGTTAAAATTTTGGTTGTGTTTGAAGTTGTTTTTGTTTTTGTTTTTCATGTTTTTTGAGAAAGAAAAAATGAAAATGGGAGAAAAATGACGTTTGGCACAATTAAAGACAAAAAATAGAAATGAAAATGATTTTTTGGTTTAGTGTAAAATGAAAGAAAAATAAAAAACGACTTTTAGTCGTTTTTTTTTTTTTTTTTTTTTTTGTTTTCTCCTCTCTTCAGCAGAGAGAGAGAGACATTAATGAATTTTTTATACTGAAAATAATCTCTTGATAAAACTACCAAACATATTTTTAAAAATGATTTCTGTCTGAAATTAAAAACGTTTTCATTTCTATTTTCATATAAAAAATAAAATAATTTTAGAATATATTTCAAACGCACTCATTTATTTCATAAAGACTTGTGTGCTATCCACTTTATCATCTCAAGGCTTATGTTGTTGTTGGTGGCGTGAGCAGCTTTAGGAAGTTGCTTGTAAGCTTCTTGATTCATCACAAGCATTGTCCTTCTTCGTCTATAAATAGTCATTCATTTGCACAGATAAGAGCACAAAGAGAGCAAAAGTTTGAGAGCGTAGAAAGAAGAAGAAATATTGAGAAGAAAAGAGTGTGAAAGAGAGAGCCCAAATTCAATAAAATAGAATACTTTCTCTCTGTATTTGTCTCTTTACTTTACTATTTATTTACCTTGTTTATATAATAGTATATATAGGCCTCGTTTACTTTTTAAATTTGAGTTTTTAATTCGAGTTTATATGTGATATTTTTTTAAAAAAATTTAACTGTAGAAACTTATAACTGAAAATTCGAATCGGTAAAATTAACAAAGCCATAATATCCCTCAATTTACAATACGTTATCAGTACAAGTCTCTACGTATTGCCTCTTTTCCTATCATTTCTTCAGAAAAAAATTCACAGTTTGTGTTTGTTGAAAGTGGGGAAGAAAAGACAGCAGTTACTCCATATACCTCTAGGTGGAGAAAGGATTCCTCTATTTATAGGTATTAATTTTTGTCCGATATGTTAAATATAAAATTATTATTAGTCCATCTCATAAGAGCTTAAACTTTTGGGATGGATTAGTAAACTAACATGGTATCAGAGTGGGAAGTCCTGAGTTCAAACTCCCGTAATTACACTTTTTATTTTTATTTAAATTATCATCATGTGTTGAGTCTTTAATATATCTCGGGCTTAAATATTCACGTGTTGGGCTTTCTAATAATTTACCCACATGATTGCCCATTGTCCAGTTCACACGTGAGGAGAAGTGTTAAAGTATAAAAATATTATTAATCCACCTCCTAAAAACTTAAGCTTTTGGAATGAATTGATAAACTAACAGGATATGAAATAAGAAAATTATATGCTCCAAAAATAAATAGGCAAACAAAGAGCCAATTACCACAATCATTACGACAACTACTAATTAATTTAACCAATCAAAAATATATATATATATATATATATATATATATATATTGGTCTCTGTGGTTTTAGGTGCTGTTTACGCAATTATATGCTCAGTCTTTTTAGTTTTGGTCTTTATGTTTCCTTGATATGGGTTTTTATTTCTCATTGTTTCATTAGTTTTATGAATTAATATGATTGATGAATTAGTATTTCTTGTGATTTGTATCTAGTAGTTCATATTGTTTATTATTTATAAGCATCTTTCGTGTTGCAATAATCCATGAAGAATAATTTTTCATCTTTTGTTTATATTTCTATTTTCTAACTTTATAATTTTCAACTTGTGATATAGTAGTTTTTCACAATGTCAAACATCACAAAGCTTGAATTTGTTGCTCTTGACATTTCAGGCAAGAACTACATGCCATGGACAAAATTCATCTTGATGCCATGAACCTTAAAAACACAATTAAAGAAGGAAATGAAGCGTCCCTACAAAACCGTGCTAAGGCGATAATATTTCTTCGTCGTCATCTTGATGAGAGATTAAAAACTGAATATATTACGGTAAAAGATTCATTTGTCCTTTGGTAAAGTTTTAAAGAAAGGTGTGACCATCAATAAGATATAATATTGTCAAAAGCGCGTTATGAGTGGATACACCTGTGGTTGCAGGATTTTAAAACAGTTGGCGAGCATAACTCTGCAATGTTCAAAATTACTTCTTTGGTAAAATTATGCGGAAAAAATATCACTGAAAAAGGATATGTTAAAAAGACATATTCAACTCTTCATGCCTCGAATATGCTCCGACAACAACAATATTGAGTGAAAACATTCTGAACTGATATCATGTCTTCTTGTTGCTGAACAAAATAATGAGCTTTTAATGAAAATCACAATCTCGCCCAACTGGTTCTGCACCATTCCTTGAAGTGAATGCTGCATCATTTAAAAATAATGAGCGCAATCGTGGTCGTAAACGAGGCCGTGGACATGATCAAAACAATACTTGGCATCGTGGTGGTCATAACAATAACTCCTCAAATTTTAAGAGAGCTGCACCTTACTACCGGAAGTGGGAAAATAATGAGGAGAAACATGGTAAAGGAAAAGGTTCTCAAAATAATCCTTTCAAGAACAAAAGAAAATCTTTACTATAGGTGTGGTATGAAAGAACGTTGGGCCCGTGCCTGTCGTATACCCAAGCATCTTCCTGATATTTACCAAGCTTCACTGAAAGAAAAGGATAAATGCATAGAAACAAATTTTGTTGATCCAAATTTTGTTAATCATCATTCTGGATCATGTTGGCATTACTCATTTTAATATTTCGGATTTCTTTGAGAATCCATGATGCCTAATATTATGTTAGTACTCAATAAGCTCTTTTATGTTGTTTTTCTGTTTATGTCATGTTACTTAAATGAGTATTAGAGGTTAATAAAAGGTATTATAAATAAAAAAAAAAAGTATTAAATTAAAAAAAAAGTTAATAAACCCCAGAAGTTGAACAAATCAGTGAGCTTTTTTTTTTTTAAAAAAAAAAAAATCAAATTAAAACTCTATGAAACCCCATCAAACAAAACTCAAATCTAAATCCATGTTTGTTGACGCTCTACCTTCCCATCACAAGAGTGCACGTTAGTACCTTAGATTATTTGTACAGAATTGTAACCATGTTTTGAACAAAGTCTCCCAAGCTATAGTGAATAGTATTATTCACCAGAACTTATACTTTGTTTATGAATAACCCTATTATCATTTGTTTTTTATGCAATGTCTTCTTATTAGGATACTGCGTGTATTATCATGTTTCTACAATGTCTCACGAACATATAGAATCTTTTCATTTTGAAAATGATGTGTCCTTACCTTCGAGTGCTTCTTTCATTGATGCCGGAAATAATGTAATGAGCGCGTTTGAAATTCATTCTAAAATGATTTTGTTTTTGTATAAAAATGAAAATGAAAACGTTTTCAATCTCAGACATAAATTATTTTTAAAAATACGTTTGGTAGTTTTATCAAGAGATTATTTTCAGTGTAAAAAACTCATTAATGTCTCTCTTTCTCTCTCTCTGCTCGAGAGAGGAAAAAATGAAGATAAAAAAATGAAAAACGACTAAAAGTCGTTTTTTATTTCTCTCTTATTTTACACTAAACTAAAAAATTGTTTTTATTTCTATTTTTTGTCTTTATTGCACTAAACGCCGTTTTGAAAACGTTTTTATTTTTTTTCTCAAAAAACGTAAAAAATAAAAACATGATCAATTTTAAACACGGCCAATACCTCTTCCTTCTTCATCCTCTCACAAAGAAGATACTATTTATGGTCTTTAGGAGAGCGTTGGTATCTTGAGTTTTTAATTGCATGATATGGAAATACGGGCAAAGTCCGAGCTAGATTATTGTCCTTTAAAGATTCAAGATCGGGTAGCACAGGCCAACTTAGCCTTCGATCGCACCTATGATATGCAACATTATGTAGAGAGTAAGATCGCCACTCTTAAATCCAACCCCGACTGGTAATCAAGTGCACCTACAATAAGTTCCGGAGGAGATCAATAGGTGGCGAGCTTATATTGAGATTTAAGGAATCACGTCCTTCCAAAGGCTTGTTTATTTATTAGGTTGTTTTATGGGATCACCGTTTCATTTATTTGATAAGACACTGGATCAATAACACCACGACACGTGGCCATAACCGCTCTCTCGCCAACACATAACCCTCGACGCTTATGTTTCTCTCCGAATCACCGCAGAGCCCAAAATGAAGTCCAGATAAGGGTGACGACCCCTTGTGACAACGACGGATAACACCGCTGAATCAAGGCGTCAAAGATCCCTCGACCTCAGAAAAATCGCTTTAAATGACGATGAGGGCTAAACGGCGTCATGGCGACGAGAGGAGCGCCCTTCTAAGATACGGTAGGGTTGCGTGCAAAGGTGGGAGACGTCTAACAACATTAATTTCAAGTTCTCAAACCGCCCCACGTGTGTGATGGAAAAAGCATTACGGAGAATCATAGAGCCGTAATAGAAGACTAATTGGCTGAGTGAACAATGCCGATTAGTGGGGCTACATCCGGGGCTCACCGAGGGAAAGCACTTGAGTGCATCCACCGATCAAAGAAACCCACTAGGTGAAGAAAGCCCGGTATAAAAGGATGAAGACCCCACCGAAAGAGGGGTGAGAAAAACACAAACACAGGGAAAAAAAAGAGAGCCACGACTTGTAAATTGTTGCCCTCACAAAAGAAATAAAAAACCCATAGTGAATGTAGCTCAGATTTTAAATTGTTGCCCTCACAAAAGAAATAAAAAACCCACAGTGAATATAGCTCAGATTTTATAGAGTGAACCACTATAAAAATCCTTTGTGTTTGTTTACATACAGTTTATTTTAACACACAGATACTCAAATCTACAAGTATCTACTCTTTCACTAAATACATAGGTCGGTAACCCAAAGAGAAACCCTGCTCGAGAGAGGAAAAAATGAAGATAAAATGAAAAAAACGACTAAAAGTCGTTTTTTATTTCTCTCTTATTTTACACTAAACTAAAAAAATCGTTTTTATTTCTATTTTTGTCTTTATTGCACTAAACGCCGTTTTGAAAACGTTTTTTATTTTTTTCTCTCAAAAACGTAAAAAATAAAAAAACATGATCAATTTTAAACACGGCCAATACCTCTTCCTTCTTCATCCTCTCACAAAGAAGATACTATTTATGGTCTTTAGGAGAGCGTTGGTATCTTGAGTTTTTAATTGCATGATATGGAAATACGGGCAAAGTCCGAGCTAGATTATTGTCCTTTAAAGATTCAAGACGGGTAGCACAGGCCAACTTAGCCTTCGATCGCACCTATGATATGCAACATTATGTAGAGAGTAAGATCGCCACTCTTAAATCCAACCCCGACCGGTAATCAAGTGCACCTACAATAAGTTCGGAGGAGATCAATAGGTGGCGAGCTTATATTGAGATTTAAGGAATCACGTCCTTCCAAAGGTTTGTTTATTTATTAGGTTGTTTTATGGGATCACTCGTTTCATTTATTTGATAAGACTTTGGATCAATAACACCACGACACGTGGCCATAACCGCTCTCTCGCCAAGCACATAACCCTCGACGCTTATGTTTCTCTCCGAATCACCGCAGAGCCCAAAAATGAAGTCCAGATAAGGGTGACGACCCCTTGTGACAACGACGGATAACACCGCCTGAATCAAGCGTCAAAGATCCCTCGACCTCAGAAAAAATCGCCAGAAATGACGATGAGGGCTAAACGGCGCTGGCGACGAGAGGAGCGTCCTTCTAAGATACGGTAGGTTGCGTGCAAAGGTGGGAGACGTCTAACAACATTAATTTCAAGTTCTCAAACCGCCCCACAGGTGACAGAAAAAGCATTACGGAGAATCATAGAGCCGTAATAGAAGACTAATTGGCTGAGTGAACAATGCTGATTAGTGGGGCTACATCTGGGCCTACCGAGGGAAAGCACTTGAGTGCATCCACCGATCAAAGAAACCCACTAGGTGAAGAAAGCCCGGTATAAAAGGATGAAGACCCCCACCGAAAGAGGGGGTGAAAAACACAAACACGGGAAAAAAAAAAGAGAGCCACGACTTGTAAATTGTTGCCCTCACAAAAGAAATAAAAAACCCATAGTGAATGTAGCTCAGATTTTAAATTGTTGCCCTCACAAAAGAAATAAAAAACCCACAGTGAATATAGCTCAGATTTTATAGAGTGAACCACTATAAAAATCCTTTGTGTTTGTTTACATACAGTTTATTTTAACACACAGATACTCAAATCTACAAGTATCTACTCTTTCACTAAATACATAGGTCGGTAACCCAAAGAGAAACCTCTGCTCGAGAGAGGAAAAATGAAGATAAAAAAAATGAAAAACGACTAAAAGTCGTTTTTTTATTTCTCTCTTATTTTTTACACTAAAACTAAAAATGTTTTTTTTATTTCTATTTTTGTCTTTATTGCACTAAACGCCGTTTTGAAAACGTTTTTATTTTTTTTCTCAAAAAACGTAAAAAATAAAAACATGATCAATTTTAAACACGGCCAATACCTCTTCCTTCTTCATCCTCTCACAAAGAAGATACTATTTATGGTCTTTAGGAGAGCGTTGGTATCTTGAGTTTTTAATTGCATGATATGGAAATACGGGCAAAGTCTGAGCTAGATTATTGTCCTTTAAAGATTCAAGACTGGGTAGCACAGGCCAACTTAGCCTTCGATCGCACCTATGATATGCAACATTATGTAGAGAGTAAGATCGCCACTCTTAAATCCAACCTGACTGATACTGAAGTGCACCTACAATAAGTTCTGGAGGAGATCAATAGGTGGCGTAGCTTATATTGAGATTTAAGGAATCACGTCCTTCCAGTGCTTGTTTATTTATTAGGTTGTTTTATGGGATCACTCGTTTCATTTATTTGATAAGACACTGGATCAATAACACCACGACACGTGGCCATAACCGCTCTCGCCAAGCACATAACCCTCGACGCTTATGTTTTCTCCGAATCGGTGCAGAGCCCAAAATGAAGTCCAGATAAGGGTGACGACCCCTTGTGACAACGACGGATAACACCGCCTGAATCAAGGCGTCAAAGATCCCTCGACCTCAGAAAAAATCGCCAGAAATGACGATGAGGGCTAAAGCTACAATCGACGAGAGGAGCGTCCTTCTAAGATACGGTAGGTTGCGTGCAAAGGTGGGAAACGTCTAACAACATTAATTTCAAGTTCTCAAACCGCCCCACAGGTGATAGAAAAAGCATTACGGAGAATCATAGAGCCGTAATAGAAGACTAATTGGCTGAGTGAACAATGCTGATTAGTGGGGCTACATCTGGGCCTACCGAGGGAAAGCACTTGAGTGCATCCACCGATCAAAGAAACCCACTAGGTGAAGAAAGCCCGGTATAAAAGGATGAAGACCCCCACCGAAAGAGGGGTGAGAAAAACACAAACACAGGGAAAAAAAAGAGAGCCACGACTTGTAAATTGTTGCCCTCACAAAAGAAATAAAAAACCCATAGTGAATGTAGCTCGATTTTAAATTGTTGCCCTCACAAAAGAAATAAAAACCCACAAGTGAATATAGCTCAGATTTTATAGAGTGAACCACTATAAAAATCCTTTGTGTTTGTTTACATACAGTTTATTTTAACACACAGATACTCAAATCTACAAGTATCTACTCTTTCACTAAATACATAGGTCGGTAACCCAAAGAGAAACCTCTGCTCGAGAGAGGAAAAAATGAAAATAAAAAAAATGAAAAACGACTAAAAGTCTTTTTTATTTCTCTCTTATTTTACACTAAACTGAAAAATCGTTTTTATTTCTATTTTTTGTCTTTATTGCGTCAAACGTCGTTTTGAAAACGTTTTTATTTTTTTTCCTAAAAAAACGTGAAAAATAAAAAGATGATCAATTTTAAACACGGCCAATACCTCTTCCTTCTTCATCCCCTCACAAAGAAGATACTATTTATGGTCTTTAGGAGAGCGTTGGTATCTTGAGTTTTTAATTGCATGATATGGAAATACGGGCAAAGTCTGAGCTAGATTATTGTCCTTTAAAGATTCAAGACTGGGTAGCACAGGCCAACTTAGCCTTCGATCGCACCTATGATATGCAACATTATGTAGAGAGTAAGATCGCCACTCTTAAATCCAACCTGACTGGTACTGAAGTGCACCTACAATAAGTTCCGGAGGAGATCAATAGGTGGCGTAGCTTATATTGAGATTTAAGGAATCACGTCCTTCCAGTGCTTGTTTATTTATTAGGTTGTTTTATGGGATCACTCGTTTCATTTATTTGATAAGACACTGGATCAATAACACCACGACACGTGGCCATAACCGCTCTCTGCCAAGCACATAACCCTCGACGCTTATGTTTCTCTCCGAATCAGCTGCAGAGCCCAAAAATGAAGTCCAGATAAGGGTGACGACCCCTTGTGACAACGACGGATAACACCGCCTGAATCAAGGCGTCAAAGATCCCTCGACCTCAGAAAAAATCGCCAGAAATGACGATGAGGGCTAAACGGCGCTGGCGACGAGAGGAGCGTCCTTCTAAGATACGGTAGGTTGCGTGCAAAGGTGGGAGACGTCTAACAACATTAATTTCAAGTTCTCAAACCGCCTATTGTGTGATGAAAAAGCATTACGGAGAATCATAGAGCCGTAATAGAAGACTAATTGGCCGAGTGAACAATGCCGATTAGTGGGGCTACATCTGGGCCTACTGAGGAAAGCACTTGAGTGCATCCACCGATCAAAGAAACCCACTAGGTGAAGAAAGCCCGGTATAAAAGGATGAAGACCCCCACCGAAAGAGGGGTGAGAAAAACACAAACACAGGAAAAAAAAAAAAAAGAGAGCCACGACTTGTAAATTGTTGCCCTCACAAAAGAAATAAAAACCCATAGTGAATGTAGCTCGGATTTTTAAATTGTTGCCCTCACAAAAGAAATAAAAAACCCACAGTGAATATAGCTCAGATTTTATAGAGTGAACCACTATAAAAATCCTTTGTGTTTGTTTACATACAGTTTATTTTAACACACAGATACTCAAATCTACAAGTATCTACTCTTTCACTAAATACATAGGTCGGTAACCCAAAGAGAAACCTCTGCTCGAGAGAGGAAAAAATGAAGATAAAAAAATGAAAAACGACTAAAAGTCGTTTTTTATTTCTCTCTTATTTTACACTAAACTAAAAAATCGTTTTTTATTTCTATTTTTGTCTTTATTGCACTAAACGCTGTTTTTGAAAACGTTTTTTTTTTTTTTTTCAAAAAAACGTAAAAAATAAAAAAACATGATCAATTTTAAACACGGCCAATACCTCTTCCTTCTTCATCCTCTCACAAAGAAGATACTATTTATGGTCTTTAGGAGAGCGTTGGTATCTTGAGTTTTTAATTGCATGATATGGAAATACGGGCAAAGTCTGAGCTAGATTATTGTCCTTTAAAGATTCAAGACTGGGTAGCACAGGCCAACTTAGCCTTCGATCGCACCTATGATATGCAACATTATGTAGAGAGTAAGATCGCCACTCTTAAATCCAACCTGACTGGTACTGAAGTGCACCTACAATAAGTTCCGGAGGAGATCAATAGGTGGCGTAGCTTATATTGAGATTTAAGGAATCACGTCCTTCCAAAGGCTTGTTTATTTATTAGGTTGTTTTATGGGATCACTCGTTTCATTTATTTGATAAGACATCGGATCAATAACACCACGACACGTGGCCATAACCTCTCGCCAAGCACATAACCCTCGACGCTTATGTTTCTCTCCGAATCACCGCAGAGCCCAAAAATGAAGTCCAGATAAGGGTGACGACCCCTTGTGACAACGACGGATAACACCGCCTTGAATCAAGGCGTCAAAGATCCCTCGACCTTAAAAAATCGCCGAGAGAAATGACGATGAGGGCTAAACGGTACCGGGCGACGAGAGGAGCGTCCTTCTAAGATACGGTAGGTTGCGTGCAAAGGTGGGAGACGTCTAACAACATTAATTTCAAGTTCTCAAACCGCCCCACAGGTGACAGAAAAAGCATTACGGAGAATCATAGAGCCGTAATAGAAGACTAATTGGCTGAGTGAACAATGCTGATTAGTGGGGCTACATCTGGGCCTACCGAGGGAAAGCACTTGAGTGCATCCACCGATCAAAGAAACCCACTAGGTGAAGAAAGCCCGGTATAAAAGGATGAAGACCCCCACCGAAAGAGGGGTGAGAAAAACACAAACACAGGGAAAAAAAAGAGAGCCACGACTTGTAAATTGTTGCCCTCACAAAAGAAATAAAAAACCCATAGTGAATGTAGCTCAGATTTTAAATTGTTGCCCTCACAAAAGAAATAAAAAACCCACAGTGAATATAGCTCAGATTTTATAGAGTGAACCACTATAAAAATCCTTTGTGTTTGTTTACATACAGTTTATTTTAACACACAGATACTCAAATCTACAAGTATCTACTCTTTCACTAAATACATAGGTCGGTAACCCAAAGAGAAACCTCTGCTCGAGAGAGGAAAAAATGAAGATAAAAAAATGAAAAACGACTAAAAGTCGTTTTTTATTTCTCTCTTATTTTACACTAAACTAAAAAATCGTTTTTATTTCTATTTTTTGTCTTTATTGCACTAAACGCCGTTTTGAAAACGTTTTTATTTTTTTTCTCAAAAAACGTAAAAAATAAAAACATGATCAATTTTAAACACGGCCAATACCTCTTCCTTCTTCATCCTCTCACAAAGAAGATACTATTTATGGTCTTTAGGAGAGCGTTGGTATCTTGAGTTTTTAATTGCATGATATGGAAATACGGGCAAAGTCTGAGCTAGATTATTGTCCTTTAAAGATTCAAGACGGGTAGCACAGCCAACTTAGCCTTCGATCGCACCTATGATATGCAACATTATGTAGAGAGTAAGATCGCCACTCTTAAATCCAACCCGACTGGCATCAAGTGCACCTACAATAAGTTCCGGAGGAGATCAATAGGTGGCGAGCTTATATTGAGATTTAAGGAATCACGTCCTTCCAAAGGCTTGTTTATTTATTAGGTTGTTTTATGGGATCACTCGTTTCATTTATTTGATAAGACACTGGATCAATAACACCACGACACGTGGCCATAACCGCTCTCTGCCAAGCACATAACCCTCGACGCTTATGTTTCTCTCCGAATCAGCTGCAGAGCCCAAAAATGAAGTCCAGATAAGGGTGACGACCCCTTGTGACAACGACGGATAACACCGCCTGAATCAAGGCGTCAAAGATCCCTCGACCTCAGAAAAAATCGCCAGAAATGACGATGAGGGCTAAACGGCGCTGGCGACGAGAGGAGCGTCCTTCTAAGATACGGTAGGTTGCGTGCAAAGGTGGGAGACGTCTAACAACATTAATTTCAAGTTCTCAAACCGCCCCACAGGTGACAGAAAAAGCATTACGGAGAATCATAGAGCCGTAATAGAAGACTAATTGGCTGAGTGAACAATGCTGATTAGTGGGGCTACATCTGGGCCTACCGAGGAAAGCACTTGAGTGCATCCACCGATCAAAGAAACCCACTAGGTGAAGAAAGCCCGGTATAAAAGGATGAAGACCCCCACCGAAAGAGGGGTGAGAAAAACACAAACACAGGGAAAAAAAAGAGAGCCACGACTTGTAAATTGTTGCCCTCACAAAAGAAATAAAAAACCCATAGTGAATGTAGCTCAGATTTTAAATTGTTGCCCTCACAAAAGAAATAAAAAACCCACAGTGAATATAGCTCAGATTTTATAGAGTGAACCACTATAAAAATCCTTTGTGTTTGTTTACATACAGTTTATTTTAACACACAGATACTCAAATCTACAAGTATCTACTCTTTCACTAAATACATAGGTCGGTAACCCAAAGAGAAACCTCAAGGTAATCCGACTGGTTTTTTGTTGATAAAATTTAACCGTCAACGATCACCAAGAGTATTCCCGTACAAACCTCCAATATGGACCTTCTTGCTTCATCATAACACATCCACATCTTTTGAGATTGGAATAAGGTCTAGCCCTCCTAAACCGTCCGCGAAGTAAAAAACAAACCATTTTGAGATTGGAAGCTTGGTTTGGATGCAGTAATATTGTTTTGAAGTTGAAGTAATTCTTGGTTCCAGCTTACAGTCTTGGAATACTAGGTCCAATTTACTTCTGCACTTAAACATGGCTCATATTCTCAAAATGCGCGTCAATTTATAAACCTGAAAAAGGAAGGAAAAAAAAATCACCCTAAGTCGATAAAAAAAAAAATGCAGTATGCTTTCTTAGACTCCGTTCAGTTCACCGATTCGAGTTTAGAATTCTAGTTTTATTACAATAAAAAGTTTTCAAAAGCAATCATATCTAACTTTTTTGCTACAGTAAAAACTCTCATTTAAAATCACATATCAACTCGAATCAACAAACTATTATATTATTTTGTCAATCTCACAGACTTCTTTACAGTCTTGGGTTTTTCCTTGAATTTTGAATGAATTGATATGTTGCCCCCCTAAACTATTAATTATGGCGTATTATCTGTTGAATTTAGTAAAATGTTGTAGAGTGCCCTTAAATCGATGAATGATGTTAAGGAAACTCCCTCATTCATGCATACGACTTTACATGCTCAGATCATTATTTAAAATTTGGGACTCTTCTTTTAAATGAGCTCAAGTAACGCATGCGGTGTCATTTTTCTGTCTAAAATTTGACAGTCATTTGCAAATTTGAAAGGAAATGCCCTCATGCACGTGATATGATGACTGTGTTTGGAGTTATTTTTATTTATAATTTTCACATTTTTTGAGAAAAAAAATGAAAATAAGAGAGACACGACGTTTGACACAATTAAAGATAAAAACAGAAATGAAAACGATTTTTTAATTTAGTGTAAAATGGGGGAGAAATGAAAAATGATTTTTAGTTGTTTTTATTTTTTGTTTCCGTTTTCTCTACTCCCGAGTAGAGAGAGACATTAATAAATTTTTTTATATTGAAAACAATCTGTTAATAAAACTATCAAATGCGTTTTCAAAAATAATTTCTGCCTGAGATTGAAAACGTTTTCATTTTCATTTTCATACAAAAAAATAAAATCATTTTTAAATGAATTCAAACGTACCCGACATGTTATGATCAATCCAAAATTTCATTTTATTCCGTCAAACTAGCTCACCCAACGTGTGTGATGGCATTTCTATCCAAATTTCAACAGCCATCGCCGACTTAGGGGCACTCTACGACAATATTAATTTAAGGGACTAATTTTCAAAACTTGAAACATTGAGGGATAACTTGCCAATTGTGGAAAGCTCAGGGGCATATATGCCAAATACCCTGAAAGAGAAAAGGAAACCAACCTGGGCAGTCCTACTAGGTAAAGGCACTTCCAAGCAGTGTCTGAGCGCATCAGCTCTGAAAATTAAATTAATAAATAAATAAAAAAAAGAAAATAGAATTTATCAGTATAATATATTGAAAGCAATCCAACATAATAGGACTCCTTATAAAAGCAAAAACAAAGCCAATGGGGGTGGGAATGAAGGAAAAATAAAATCAAGGTCAAAAGTTACCTTTTACTAAGAGTTTTCCTAGTATGTTGATGTTCCTTTACAAGCCCTTGACCTCCATACTCTACCTCATCCGTGTTTAGAATAAGCTGTGGCCACAATATCAGATAGATTTAATCTCTTGTTTCGATAGGCTCCTTTTTTTTCACAATTTGAATCACAATTCAACTCTCTTACTCTCTTACGATAGTGCTTTCTCTCGTAAAAAATAGCTTTGCATCTCAAGTTTTCAACTTGAACCCGCGAAATGAACGGGGCACTAAGACAATTTAAAAATAAAAAACAAAGGAAGCTATGAAATTTGCATGGTAAGACCTACTTGATATTCTCCAGCTTCTTCTACACCTACTCCATATCCTTCATAAGAATCTGTTGGATGAAAGTTACATATAAAGAGAAGTGGACCTCTCATGTACGCTATTACCTGCAATAAGAAAGAATTATCTTCATTACTAAAAGATCACACTAGTTTTGTGTCAATAAACAAGGGAGACATTCAAATCGTGCCAACTTTAATGGCGTATGTAATTATCAAAACAAAACAAAAAAAAAAAAAAAAACAACTTTAATGGCGTATTTTTAAAACTAATAAAAATGATAAGCATTGAACTTTAAGGGTATTAGACTAATAAAAGTAAGAGCGCATAAAAATAATGAATTAGAATGAAAAAACAGAAAACGAAAAATAAGGACCGGTTAAGAGGACTTACACAAAAATTATATAATAGGACCAGGTAACTCGATCAAATTTTTTTAAAAAAAAAAAAAAAAAAAAAAAAAAAAAAAATAAATGGATTAATTAGAAAATAAAATAACAGGACCAAATAACTGGATTATTTAGCTAAAATAGATGAAGATAAAGCCTGGACCATATAACTGGATTAATAACGTAAAGTAAATGACAGAAAATAAATTGCATAAAATGTAAAAATGTTGAAATAAAATAAAGAGATAAGAACTATATGAAATAAGCAGGTATTGGATTATGAATAACTTTATTAGGAAAACTTACATTTTAAGCATGTAACATCCCAAACATAACTGAAATTTTTGAGTTTGTAGCGTAATAGCTCTTAGATTAGGTTCTACATCTTCTTTGTTCTCTATAGGGACTTTTTTGGTTGTCTAGGATAAGAAGAGAAGTAAGGGATATATGGATTTAAGACTTAGAAGGTTAAAGTGTTGTTTGGTATAAGGGTTCTGAACCCAGAATCATGATTTTGGTTCAGAACCAGTGTTTGTTTAAAAAAAAAATAGTTCTGATTTGACTCACTTGGAATTAGTGTTTGGTTAGGATAGTTCTGATTCAAGGTTTGAACCCTAATGTGATATTTTAAACCATGAATCACTCCTGATTTTAAAACCACCCCACTCCTGGTTTTAGGTGGTTCAAACCCCTAATTCTGGTTCTGCTTTCAGAACTATGATTTGGACTCAAAATCATAAATTATAGTTCTGGTTCCAGAATAAAAAATAGAATCACCTTACTTTGAACTCTCATATCAAATGAACCCTAAGATACTAAGTTGAAATTTGAACAAGGAAGGAAGAAGAAAAAGAGAAAGAAAGAACTAAGGCTCCGTTCACTTCACTGATTCAAGTTTAGAATTTGAGTTTTGCTACAGTAAAAAGTTCTCAAAAACAGTCACATCTAACTTTTTTGCTACAGTAAAAAGCTCTCACATAAAATCACATCTCAACTCGAATTACAAACTCGAATCAGCGAAGTAAACGGGCCCTAAGAGGGTGATTAGGGTAATGAGACTTGTTGATTTCTCTCTAGCTGATTGTGCCGTGTCTCTAAAAAACGACTGAGCATTAATAGACTTCTTGCTCCTAGAGATCTCCAAAACCAACCCCTTGATTTCTATAGAGGTTTCGTTGAAACCTGATTAGGTTTCGCATGAATTTTGCCATTGAGGCTGGGCAGGTGTCCAACACCTTTTGACACGCGTTCTTGAGGCTGGGCAGGTCTCAAACACCCCTTGACACCTCTTCTTGAAGCTGTCCAGCTGTTGAAGGATTGTTTGAAACTTGATTTTCTGTTATTCAGCTGATAGGGCCTTAAAATATTTAGTTTTTTTTCAGCAACGAGCATTTTTCAACCTCTTGTGGCCACTCTTTTACAGACAACTTTTAGCTATCAGATTTTTTTAACTAATTTCAGCAAAGACACATTTTTTTACCCCAAAACAGTGTGTATGCGGTTATCGCTTGAGTAAGCAATCACACAGGCAAATAGTTTATGAAAGGGATTGAAGACTAAAATAAAAAGAGTATTCTTTTGTAACACTCCATTTTTAGGGGTTGGATTGCAATTCCTGTTGAGATACCAACCAATATGATTAGCTGAAATGAGAGTTTTCATACCTTTGTAGTGTCATTTACATGATGAATGTTTGCTTGAACTCTTGAAAGTATTCTTTCCTTGTCATCGAAGTTCATCAAGTCCTAAAAAGGAGGAAATGAAAAAGGAGTAAATTGACTGTATTTCTACCCATGTTGTGCTTTGTTTAATGAACAAAAGTTTACTACACGGTTAACAAGGAACAAATAAAGCCTGAATGAAAACACCATCTTGAACATCTTTTAACATGTTGCATAATCGAAGAACTACAATAACACATAAGCATGTCATAAAAAAAAAATGAAATTATATTGACACCTTATCAAAGATAAATAAATTGCGATGTACTCCTTCCTTTGCTAAAAGATCCCACCGACGATTGGCTAGTGAGAATGAGAAATTGTTGCTCGACATTGGGAATTCGACCCTCTGGCACATGAGAAGATCATTAGTAGCATGAACAGCAGTTTTCAAGGATAACCATCGAAAGCAACCTCACCTCCGGATGCCCAAATTCATTGCCCATGAAATTGAGGTAGGCACCGCCACCAATTGTGAATGTAATTAATCTGATCATCTGCCTCGGCATGAGAAATGACAATAAGTTGATTAAGTTGATTGAGAAATGACAATAATTTATTTGTACTCTGTAAATTGTTGTAAGAAGTGATTTCACTCGTGATTAATAAAATCTCCAGTTTCACTTCCAAAAAAAAAAAAAAAAACGTAAGATGACAATGATTCAAGCTTAAAACAAAACTCATTTGGATGGGCTTTTCACAAGTACTTCCAGAGTACATATAGATCTTTTCACTAAGATATTTTATACTCTCGTAGAAATATTCTTGTGTTGATTGTATATAGTTTTTTTCACTAAGATAAATTACACTCTCGTAGAATTATTCATGTATATTCAATCTACTGTAAAACCTCAGATTGTCTTACTCTTGAAAACTTGATTTACATAAACGTGACTGTTGTCCTACTAGAATACTTGACAGCATAGCAGATTTGACCATCCACTTATCCATCCTTGTTATTTAGAAATAGTTGGTTCATGGAGAATGGAGAAGCAAAAATATATAAGAACAAAGTATACCTTAAGTAAAGAACACCCTCTAAGCAATGATTCTTTTGTAGCATCAGAATCCTTCATTATCTCACCAAGTAATATCTCTGCAAATGAGTGCCCTCCAGAAATCGACTAACATGGAAGATCGGAAGGCGTAAACAAGTTGAAGTAAGAACAAACAACAACATTATTAGGTATTTTTATTAGTTGGAAATTTATTGGTAATCTTGTAAAAATTCAAAAAACAAGTTCAAGAAGATCTAATAAACATCATTCGACACTGAGAATATTTCAAGAGAATTCTAAATGTAGAAAAGGAATTAAAAGTAGATGATAACCTGGTTGTGATTTTCAGCATAAACAAGCATCTTATCAGTGTATTGTTTATTGCCCGTTAATGTGCTCACAATCTGATAAACACGAGTAAAAAGTCATTGAGGGCCAACTTTAGAGAACAGAGAAACATACAAATGAATCAACAATGAATAGCATCAAAGATGCTGAGATGATTTTATGTTCACTCTACAAAATACAACCTTACTCATGCTCCACTCATGGGCTGGCACATTCTGAAGAAAAGATGACCACATATCTGGCACAGACAGATTGACATAATAATCAAATCCCAATCCACCTTGAGAGGTTGGCTCACATAGACCAGGATAATAGGTTGCCTGAAAATCAAGAAAAAAAATGAGACTTCACAAATAATAGGGTAAAACAAGAATAGTATGGAACAAAAAGATAATACAAGGGATGGAATTATCATGAACAAGAAATGAATGAGAAGATAGTGAAACACAATGTTTGTGGTAAAATTAACTTCTCTTTTTGACACTAATAAAAATGATGCACATTGAACATTAAGGGTATGAAACTAATAAAAGTAAAAAGTGCATAAAGATAAAAGACTAGAATTAAAAACAGAAAAATAATAAACAGGAACGGCTAACTGGAATTAGACAGAAGTTAAATAGCAGGACCAAGTAACTAGATCAGCTTGGAAGTTTTTTTTTTTTTTCTTTTTTTTTTCTTTTTTTAAAGACTTACCTGGATCAACATGGAAATAAAATAAAAGACCAGATAACTTGATTAATTAGAAAATAAAATAACAGGACCTGATAAACTAGATTAACCAACTAAAATAGATGAAAATAAAGCATGGACTAGTTCGTGGAACTGGAAAATAACGTAAAGTAAATGACATAAAATAAATTGCATAAAATGTAAAAAATGCTGAAATAAAGTAAAGAGATAAAAGCTAAACGAAACAAGCAGGAATTAGATCATGAATAGCTTTATTAGAAAAACTTATATTTTAAGTGTACATGTAAATCACAAAGATAACTGAAATTTTAGGGTTTGTAGTTTAATAGCTCTTAGATTAGGTTCTTGATCTTGTTTGATCTTTATAGGGACTTTTTTGGTTGTTTAGGATAAAAAGAGAAGGGATTATATGGATTTAGGACTTAGAAGGTTAAGATATTTGGTTGAAATTTGATGAAGGAAGGAAGCGGGAAAGCAGAAGAAAGAACAAAGAGGGAGATTAGGAAAATGAGACTTTGTTTTTTCTCTGGTGGATTGTGTTGTGTTTTCTTCTAAATGACTGAGTATTTATAGACTTCTTGCTCCTAAGGACCTCCAAAACCAGCCCCTTGATTATAGTGGTTGCCTTGAAACCTCATCAGTTTTGCATGCATTTTTACAGCTGCCATTGAGGTTGGTCAGGTGCCCAACACCATCTGATGGGTCTTAAAATATTTGATTTTCTCCAGCACCGATCGTTTTTTTTTTTTTTTTTAAACCCTCTTCTGGCTGCTCTTTTACAGACAGCCTTTAGTCATCAGATTTTTTAAACTAATTTCAGCAATAATACATTTTTTTTACCCTAAAAAACACAATAACGATCGGCTACTTACATCTTCAGCAATCGTGATAATATTCGGGTGGAGACCATGCAGAATTTCATTTGCCAAAATGAGATATAACAGGGCTTCCCTATCTACATATTGATTACAGTACCTACAATATGATAGGATTAAGACTCAAAACAATATCTTGCCAGAAATAAATGTTTGGTTTGGTTCAAAACCAGGAGATTAATAATGATACTCAACGTAGTAACACATGATTTAACAACTTATTTAGTTAATACTTCACACTTGAAAGTTATTTCTTAAAATCAGCAAATAAAGGGAAGCAAAAAGTTTTAAAGGACGCCTTACTCTTCCAAATCACCCGTAAAAGAAGCGAAACCATTGTGTGTATACATCATTGACGACAGTGAATGGAACTGGAAACCATCGATTTGATACTCCACAACCCACCTGTTCAAACCCATTAAAAACATTTTTAACATTATTTACCCAACGATATATTTATGCATGACTTTTCCAAACACAGAAGAACACAAGATAAATTAAAAAGCACCTGCCTCAACAATGAAATTTCAACTAATTTTGAAACTGAAAGGTTTGACTAGCTTTTGAACTTCAACTTTTACCAATTCAAATTTGAGAGAAGGAAATGTAGAACATCGAGATCTCCGTATTTGAACATCCTGGTGCCCCAGTACTTGTGGTGCCCTCTTTTACCTGTTCAAAAAGAAAATTCAAAGACACAACAACATATTACGTGAAGAAATGTTGAAGACTAAATTTGTCTAATCAAACAAGTCACGGCACAAATTAGAAGAAACTAAGCTAGCCGTTTAAGTTTGTAAAGGCGTGGACCCGAAATCCGAACAAAAGAAGTTTCCATTTGGAACCAACCCTAGTTAACTTCAAAGATAAAGCTCAAAAAGTAGATAAGAACAATCATAGTCACCTTTTTAAAGCATATAATACTTGCCATGAACAAGGTAATTAGACTAGAGGAAAGAAGGAAAGAAGAAAATTAAGTTTAAGTAATGGCAAGAATAGTAGAGGAAATACCAGTATGAAAGTAGCAGTCATTTGACCCATCAAATAGTGATAACCCAACCATCTCATCCGCAGCTGAGTACGAATGGACGATATCTAAGAAAACCAGCAGTCCAAGTCCTATAAATTAAAAAGGCATGCAACATTGTAAGTTTATTGACCAAAATTAAAGAGACAACTGGGAAGAAAAGCATGTGAGGCATACAAATAATTTTAACACAAGATAGCAAGGAAATAGCACTGTTTTTGAATGTTTCCTAGTGAGATATCCAGGGTAACAGTTGCTCACTGAGGCGTAAAATTGTCATCAACTTGTATTACAACAATTTCAGTTATTTACTATTTTGTATCCTTCATTTTAAGCCTGGTAAAAATATATACCATGTATTTTGGATGCTCTCTACGTCATATCTGTGGATTTCAACTTCGTACCGAATTCATATCGCCTCTCAGTCAAAATGATGTTTTTAACCACTTAAACGAAGACTTTAATGTCGCAAGGTATAGAATTCACAAGTTGATGAAATTTTAACGAGTAATATCTTATAGCTTTTTATAGAAAGTCTGGAACCCATGTAAATGCAAATCAAGAAGCCACTAAGCTACTGACAAAGCATCAATGAAAAGATTAGGTTCATGATTGAAAGGGAATAGCACTAGATGAAGAAGATAACCATGTGCTTCATCAACCAACCGCTTGAAGTCGTCAGGAGTTCCAAATCGGCTGCTAACGGCATAATGATTAGTGACCTGCATTTTTATGAAGAGGTTGGACATAAATGGAATCTGCACTGAAATGCAGCTGGTGGATGTTTTATAACAAGATAAAAGAAAGGAAGCAAAACCAAAAAGGAGTCCAACCACGTAAGTTTATCCAAAAGCAAACGGGAGACATTAAAATGGAAAAATTGGTAAGTTTTATTAGTTGCACTAAACATTCAATGAGCTCTAATTCCAGAGGAATGATATCCGTGCAAATTTTCATTTCTAGTGTTTCCCGTCAGAATATAAATAAGAAAAACACTAAGGAATATGGAAATTTTCAGACAAGTGAGTATGTTTTTGCTCACTCTGTAGCCAACAGTGAAATAATCTTTGTGCTCAACAACTCCAATCAACTGGATTGCATTATATCCAGCTTCCTTTACATGAGGAAGGACCTGAACGGAATATAGAGAACAAAACTTAAGAATCCATAGTAATATCACAATATAGTGGATATAAAACAGTGAATAAACAATCAAGGAGTTGCCTTCTCTGTAAAACCATTGAAAGTATATATTTTTGGCTCTGATCCACTTATTCCAACATGACATTCATATATCCGCAATGATTTCGGCACTTTTGGACTTGTGTTTCTCCATTTGTATGCGTCTTCTGGAGGCGGTTCCCAGTGGATTGCAAAAGCTTGATTTCCTTCTGCATCGGAATGCATATAATATTGTTTTGGATGACGAATAACAAGAGCAGCATGCCAATTGTTGTTGCATCACAATAGAAACATAATTTAATGCGAAAAAATAGTTAAGAAAATAATAATAGAAAGAGAAAAGAAAAGACGTATAATTGCTAAAGACGCTGGCTTAAACAAGTAGAGCAGTCTATATAGCCCCTTAACTGCAAATATTACGGAAGTGGCTGTGTTTAATACAACTCAAAATACCGTTCTGATGCAAAAGTTAAAGGGAAAAGAATTCGCAGCAAAATATAAAGTAAATTACCAGGTTGAACATAAGTAGCCCAAGCGGGAACTCGTTCCAATGGTCCATTGGGAGTGTTGAAATAGACCCTGTATTTACTTCCATGAGGAATACCTGGAGTGTACTTTTTTAACCATGCCTTCCTTCCTTTACGCGTCTCAAACCAGTAAGCCAAGGGAGGCTTCTTTGATTTAAATTTCTCTCGGGATACAGGATCAACAACAACATTGAAAATGTCATACTCCTTTCCATTGTCAATCACATCATAACAAGGTGAATTACTTGGTGGGTCATCCTTATGCTGTTCTTTCCATTCTTTATATCTCGTCTCTGCATCTGGTATTTCTCCCAATTCTTCTAAGGTTTGAGGCCCATTAGGGCCAAATATTTGCTCATATAACTTTGCCGGTACTTCAAAACGGTGGTTCAAAAACCGGTCCTCCCCAGGTTCCCAGTACTCATCGTTCGCTTTCTTAAATATCTCTTCAATTGGAACACCACTATCACCTTTATCATAGTCTTCCACATAGTTATACTGCTGAAAATATAGTTCATCTGGATTTTCTCCCTCCCTTAGTTTATCTTCAAGAATAATGAACCAGTATCCATAATCATCATGCCCAAGGTGACCCTCTCTTGCTGCATTTTCTGTTTGTGACCAGCCATTGAAGTCACCGACCAGCGCACAATACCGAGCACCTGTGTTTTATCTCATATATGGTAATTGTTTTCTTAAAGAAAATGAAAAATAGCCACTTGAACAAGTACTTTTCAGGTTCTAGAAATTTAGTGACTAATTGTGACAAGTTTATCACATTTAGATTAAGTTGCAAATTGGACAATAGAGACTAACAATGAAATATTAACATAATCCAAAACTTGAATTGAAGCCAAATAATAATATAAGTATGTAACTCTAGCAGAAAAGCTAAATGGCTAAATGTGACAAATTAAAAATAACATACTCCTTGAAGCCAAATAATTTCACACAAGTTTACACTCATCTGAAAATCATGCTTATCAGAAAAAGGAGAAAAATCAGGCATAAATTCAAACCTGGAGCCCATTCCATATAATCAACTCGATGCTCCGGATGGCGATGCATACCCAGTATCTCAAATCTACAGAAAGCAAATATATAAAAAAGTCTTAATCAACAAAAACTCAAACCAAAAAAAATCAAAGGACAACGTGAAAAAAAGTCTTAAACCAGGGAATTTCACAAGAATGTCGGCATCATAATCATGTCATATTAACTAGAATTCCTGTTCACTTCAAAGAATAATAACTCAAATCCAAGTCTACTTAAAAGACACCTCTAAACGAACCTAGAGAACTTAAAAATGGAGGAAAAACAAAAAGAGAAGATGAGATTGCGTTTTGTAAAACATACCCAGAAGCCAAATCCCTGAGATTAACGTGACGATTGAAGATTTCATCTTTCAGGTCTTTCAATGCTTTGTGCCTGCCAAACAAAAAAAAAAATCAATTTCTGTAGCTTTTTTAAAGAGGTTATAAGTTTCAAATACTCCAAACAAAAAAATCCAACATTTTTATCATCATTTAAGGAGTTTATAAGTTTCAAATACTAAAAAAAAAAAAAACAAAAAAAAAACAAAAGACGAACTTTTTTTATCGTCATGTAAGAAGTCTATAAGTTTCAAATACTCAATAAATCAAACTTTTTTTGAGTCGTCGGATTCTGTACCTTTCACGAAGGAACTGAGCAAACTGTCTATGGGAAATGCCGGTTTTGGTGAGAAATCCAACTGGGTCAATCCCTTTTTCTGCGTCAGAATCACTTTTTTTCTTCTTCTTGTTTGTTTGCCGTTGTTGTTGTTTTTGTTGTTGCTGCTTTGGTTGTTCCGTGGCTGAGCATAAAACTTTATTAATTTTCTTGGGAAAGCGGATTCTTTTTGGTCCGTTTGGGGATTGGAATACGAAGACAGAGCTGTTTGTATGCAGAGAAAATTTGGTTGGAAATGAAAGAGAAGAAGCCATGGCTAAGCTAAGAAAGTGAGAAATTTTGCTAAGAGAGAGTGAGAATCTTGGGGGTTTAAGGATAAGAGGGAGGTTTTTGAGTTGACTCGGGAAAACAGACAGGACTCGGTCTGTGACTCGCCCAGTGTTCATAGAACACACAAATCAAATATTTGTTTACTTTGCCGTATTGTTGCATGTTATTACAAAGGTTAATTAATTAATTAATGGGGATTTTTATGGTAGAAATCTTAAAACAACAATTAAAATTTAAAATAATAGGTTCTATTAGTGGTTAAAAATGAAAGTTCTTACCATAAAAGTTCACTCTTAATCGGTGGTTTCTATCCTTAATTAGCTTGTTTTGGTTCTATTTGCTGTCTAGTCCTTAATTGTAGTCCACATGTCAGCGGTTGTGTTTTCTAGCTTGTCGAGTATGATGTGGCTTGATTGCAGTTAGAGATTATTGGTGGTTTTGTACAGCCGATTTAGCTTCTACTGAATAAAAAAACTTCTTCACCTAAAAAACTATCTAATTTAGTTCGCTGATTTGAATTTTTAATTTGAGTTGAGATGTAATTTTATGTAAAAAAAATTTTATTGTAGTAAAAAAGTTAAATATGACTGTTTTTAAGAATTTTTTTTACGTAACAAAACTTAAATTCTAAACTTAAATCGGTGAAATGGAACAAGGCCTAAATTAAATTTATTATGAAATTATGACCAATCATTGCCTTCATCGATCCATAGTAACCTACATAAGTGGGAAGTCTAAGTAAAAATTTAATTTAGTGAAAACAATGTATATTGTTTGCATATATTAGGCGTGATTTAATAGTTACTCAATTATTTATTTATTTATAGATTGTTATTTTAACCGTAAAATATGAATCCAATAGTTGTAATAAATTAAATAGTTGATTAAAAAAATTATGATAATTAATAAAATTAAATTCTTATCACATCGCATTATTAAATTTCTATATTTAATAATAACCGTCGATAAAAACATAATCATTAAAAACTCATCCTACATATATTATAAACATTGAAATATAATATGTGTTATATAAATCTCCCATGTTTTAAATAATAATTTCCCATTTTGGGGACTAACAAAATTGCATTTTGAAGATTTAAGGATCATTCCTACTGACTTTAGAAACTAAAATTATGTATTAAAAATAGTCAAGGGAATATTTACATTGGAAGAAGCAACAAAATACAAGTATTTCCTTTATTTATTTGCCTATATTGATTCAACTTTGTAGAAGCAAATAAGAAATCAGATATGGTTGTTCATAGAATACAACCATGTACATAAAAAATCAGCAAGGGACCAGGGACCCAGATACTAATTTCATTGTTTCTTTGCATATTCTCTTGGTCCAAAAATAGTTGATCCAATTCTCACATTGGTGCTGCCCAATTCAATCTGCCAGATCAGAAGTGTCAGCAGAGTTAAGCATAAGTGAAGAAACAAGCCTTCAGAACACCAAAGTATAACTTCGAAAGAGTCGATGAGTCTTAGAATTGCATGTGCATCACATACATACCGCTTGCTCAAAGTCACCGGACATGCCCATGGACAGCTCACACTGCTCTTCGGTCAGTCCAAGTGCCTTGCAGACCTCCGTTCTACAGTTCAACAGCATCTGAAGAATCACAATATTAATAAAAGTACGCGGATTAATCGAAAGATCAAAAGTCAAAGAAGAACGTGAACTGATTCGATTTCTCTTTTGAGAACCAAAGAAAACTAATATTCAAACTCTTGTTGGGGGGGGCTTGGGGTTAGAAAAAAACATGTTACCCTGAAATTCTCTGGAGTTGAGGTGTAGTCTGGCATCCCAATTGTCATCAAACCAGAAAAGAGTAGATTTGGGCAGTGCAACTTAACATGTTTTGCGAGTTCAACAGAACCAGAAGGGTCAGTGCCGGATTTTGCTGCAAAAAAGTAAAAACATCAGTAACCAAATCTGTTACTGCAGGGAAGGTATAAAAAGTTTTCAACTACATTTGAATTTGATAGCCAAGAAAATATTGTCCTAGTTAATATTACCATAGGATGGAAAATCTAAACCAGACATTGTTTGTTTTACTTCTCTTGACAAGCAGCTAAATTAACACGTTTCTTGAGGCCACAAATAAAGTCAGGAATTGAAGACATGACAAAATATATATAATCAATTAACGATAAGCATAGTTTATTAGGCACTCTAACGCGGCAAATCTCATACATAATTCTAACTCATGAACATGCTTCTTTTCCTTCAGAAATCTGGCAGTTCGATTTTCACTCACATGTTTCTCCACTGGTATTCACTTGAACTAAAACCTTCAGTGGATTCCTTCCCAAGCTTGACACTGCATTGTCAAGATGATTTGCAATCTATAGATTACAAGGAGATAGCAACATAAGGTCACTGTGAGTGTAAAGCTTATACCTCAGAGAAGGGGAGCTTCTGAATATCAGCAATGTAGACACAAAGGTTCTTGTTTGTGTGAGGATTTTGTGGAGGAAGGAGTGATATATTTATCGAAAGAAGCTGGCAAGTATACTATAAGAAAAATGTTAGCGTCACTCTTTATGCCACTCTCTTTGTCATTTTCTGCATTCATTGTTTGACATAGGGACTCCATTAACATGATATATCATTACTTAAACAGAAAATGAGATTTGATATAGACAAACTAAAGGCAATTTAAAGATTACAAGAGGAGGGGAGGAAACTTATGGCACAGACAAACTAAAGAATTATACGCCCCACTGATAGAATTTCCCTTAATTCTGTATAAATTGCCTTAAACTGTGGGCATACAATGGGAAGCATGAGATGAATTAAGTCAGTTTATATAATTTTTTTTTAATTGTTATTATGATAAAGACTCATCTGGTGAAGTGGCACACGTTTCCTGTCCACTCACTGTACATTGGTCTGACTCTCCCAACTTTTTGAAAAAAGGTTTTTAAGATGGCTCTTTGTCAGTAAGTTCCATCCGCTCCTCTTGTCTTCTTTACCCTCTATTAGCAATAAATAAAGGCCTTGTTTGGTTGGAGAGTCCAAACCAGTGTAGTTTGAACCTTTTAGTTTAAACCACGTTGTTCAAAAAGTATCGTCGAAACCTTGGGTTCAAAACATGAGAACTTAGGAGGAGGGTTGGTTTAGAGACCCTTTTGTTTTTTATGGTTTAAATGTCACATCAAGAGCTCAAACTACTTTTTACTTTTTACAAACAAACACTGGTTTGAACCAAAACCTTAGGTTCAAACCACTTGAACCCACTTCTTTCTATGAATATATTACTCCTTCATTCTCACAACCCTCATACAAGAACCTTTGTGCTCTCTTTACATTGTCAAGATGATTTACAATATATAGATTTGCATCAACAAAAAGATTTAGAGTTGCGAGTTGAAGCTTAATGCCCATCAGGAAAAAAAAAAAAACAAAGAAAAAAAATGCTATTTAGCAGGAGCAATTCTAAAAGTTCACTATGGCACAAAAAGAATATATATATATATATATATATATATATATATATATATAGCATAAATGAAAGAATATATATTTCTTATACCTTCTCGTTGTGCACACCCTCAACCATGCTGAGATTCGGTACTCCAGCTGCAAAAATGAATAAATTACGGTTGTCACCTAAAATGGAATAGATTATCTATTATCTATTTCATAGCTAGTAAACCATTTGTTTTGCTAATGCTAGTAATAATATTTCTTCCAAATTTTGAAAATTTAGAAACAAACCACAAAGGTTTAAAAAATAAATTAATCAACAAACCGAAAGTACAAAGCTTCTATAGTTGTAAAATAACATATTTTTCTCAATGAAAAGTGATCAAAGTCCCATTCTTTATGTTAAATCTCTGATAATCAGATCACCAATCTTCGTTTTATTCAATAAAAAACACTTCGAATTTGCAGAAAATTTCATGAAAACAAACATACAGAGAAGAGATTTGACTTTGTTACTCTGCAAATGCCCAACGAAATGCCATTCCACATCCTCAGGAAGCTGTTCAAAGATCAGAGAAAAGCTTCAGAAACTCCATTTCCATTTCAAGTCCAGAATAGAGAGAGAGGAAGACCTGAGGAGCTTTGTCGAGGATCTCATGAACGTAGTTTTCGCCGAAGCATCGGTGGCCGGCGTCGTAAACTTGGCGGATGAGAGAGACTGGCTTCGTCTTCGACACCGCCACGACCCGAATCAGCTCCGGTTCTCGACCCGACCGCTCCGCCGCATAACGGACCCGCGCCATTACCGACCGGAGCGCCGCCACGGCCGCTCCTTCCACCGCCGGAGCAGCCATGTCCAAGCAATGGGATGAGATTAGGAAAATATTCTGATTTTTCATTTTATTTTCTCTTCTTCTTGTAAAGGGTATGGTGGTAAAATCAAGTATGCGAGTTTGAGGTTGAAGCTTGCAAGATGCTTGTGGACGGGTTTTTTTATTTATTTATTTATTTATTATTTTATTATTGGTGTTCCTCAATTTTATGGTCCTTTTTAATTTATCCTTTAAAATTAAAATTTTTCTCAGTTAATTTTTTTTGTTACAATTTATATTAAAATTAAATGAAAAATAAAGATGTTAAGTGTGAGCATTTAATTTTTATTTATTTCTTTTTAATAAAAATTTAAACATAAAAATTATTTAATTACGTTATTTTTTTGTCTATTTATTTTTAATAAAAATTATAACATAAAAAATTAAGTAGAAAACAATTTAAAATTTATTAAATAAATTGACATTAAACTTAAAATTTAAGGAACATAAGTGATAATAGTCCTTTTTCCGTTCTCCTTTGGAATTGGAAATAGTTGAGTTTTTTTTTGTTTTAAAAAAAAAACTTTTTTTTTTAGGGTGAACAAAAATAGTTAAGGTTAGGAAAGTTTTTTTTTGGCAAAAAAACATTATGAAACAACTGAAATAATTTATACCTAAATGTTCATTAAATATCATTGGGTACCTTGTCATTCAAGAAAATACCATCTCGATCTCAAGTCGATGGTACTTGCCGCATACAATAAAACGTGTTATTCCTCTAATTCACGGAGTTTTGTAGAGTTAGGAGACGTTTGGTTTATGGATTTAAAATTTTGAATTTATAAGGATTTGTGATTTTTTTATATTTTTTGTGAGAGAAAATTTTGATGTGTCGAACTCGAGAACTTTTGATTTAAAAACCTAAACTAAATAAAAACTTCCAAACATGAAATGAAAGTTTTATCAACCCAAATAGAAGATTTATTTACACAACCATTAACCATGCATGATGACAATTCAAAAGTTGGGTTACCGAGCTCATGCCTACATGTATGTTTTAAAATATACGTAATTTTATTTGAGAATATTTTGGAAAGATGTCTCTCTTGTTTTGTAAAATTCAATCTTAGAATTATGCCCCTTTGAACTTGAATAAATGTTGAAATTAAAATCGTCTTTTTTTGAATTTTTTAAAACAAAAAATCTTCCCCACCCACAATGAAGTCACATTCCTCTAGATTTCACTAATAGTGTCATATACAAGTATCTTTAAAGAAACATGCCTCTCTTAACTCACTTTCATTTGTTTTTTGTCATGTTTATAGAATTATCTCATTTGTTTAAATAATAATATAAAATATCATAGAGTTAAAATGTTAAACAATAAATGTAAAATGAAAAAAAATTCCTCTAGATTTCACTAATAGTGTCACTATCATTCTTTGGAAGAAAAAAATTTTTGTCACTTTCAAATTTTTGCCTATGTTCATCCACTATCTCATAGCAATTTAAATAATAATATATCATCGATTCGAATTTTTTAGTTTTTTAGTTTTTCTATGTCAAATAAAAAATGTTGAAAATGTCACATCAAAAATTTCTCCGCTCTCACTATCATTGGTGGCTAGAGAAAATGTCAAATCTCAACTCAAATTAAAAACTTTGCCTATGAAAATAAATGCAAACTAAATACAATATGGTTACTGCCAACACTTTTTTTTTTTTTTTTTTTTTTTTTGTTATTCCTCACTAAAAAAAAAAAAAAAAGGAGAAGAATAAGAATGTAAAGGCAAAAATCAAGTATATTTGTTTCCATCAATTTGGTACACCAATACATTAGAGGAAAGCTCTTATTTTATTTATTTATTTATTTTCCCCTACAACCAAAATGGAGGAAGAACAAAAAAAAAAAAAAAAAGGACTCACAATAACAAAGGTCAATCAACTCTCATGCACGGTTCATTTCAATCTTTCCCCTTTTCTTTCTTTTTTTTTTTTTTTTTTTTTTTTTTTTTTTTTTTTTTTGTGAAGGACAATCTTTCAATATAAATGTTTTGGTTATTGAATACTCATTAGTTGGAGCTTGAGATTGAGCCTAGGTGTGCTGGTTCTGAGTGTCTGGAGCGCTTTTTTTTATTTTTCTTCTTCTCCATGCTGAAGAACTTGGCCCAAGTGACGATCTCCAATACCAAAGTAACCAAGCCCAAAACTCCTAGGATCCCAATATAAGCCCATTTCCAGGTGTTGTTGGGCTTCATAATGCTAATCCCATGGAACACGTTCACTGCTATCACAGCCAACAGGGCATACCCTAGAAAATGATGATACATGTCCCAGTACTTGCGGTAATCATCATGTTGTTTCGGCCTCAATCTCAATGCCAACATCTACATAACATAAAAACCATATCATACTTTTCATCATAATTTTCATAATAAAAAGACGTTTAGTTTATAAATTAAAATTATATGATTAAAATTATTTTAATTTATTTATATTTTTTATAAAAAAATACTGTAATAAATCACGAATTATGATTCAAATCAGAGAATAAATCTCTAATCAAACAAGCACAAAGTGTTTATAGTATAATATTAATATTGAATATCACAAGTGTGCTTGAGTGCTTGCTAAATTTTTTTAAAAAATAAAAATACTTGGGAGAATATACTAAGAGCCCGTTTAGTTTCTGATTCGAATTTTTAATTCGGATTAAGATGTGATTTTATGTAAAAATTTTTTATTGTAATAAAAAATTTTAAAATTCAGTAAAATGAACTAGACCCAAATTTTTTTTTTTGTGCACACAAAATTGCTATGAGAATTGAGATCACTAGTTGAGTAAATTTTGTCTCCGTAATTAGAGACAAATTTGGCCATACTCATCTGTTGTGAGACACACGAATCGGGCTTAGCGATGACTTATAACAACGCTCAAAGTAAAAATAATGATTTTTATTCTATACCATTATGCAATATGTAGTAGTTTTTATACTATATGAAAATAGAATAGTTGCATCACAATAGTGATAAGTATTTTGTTTGTTCAATTCGGTGTTATGTGCCAATTATTAATGGATATCATTGATGTTCTTTATTTACCAAATTAGAAATTCACATGTTAATTTTGAGACCTACATATTGTGAGTTTATTGGTTGAAATATATTTACCTTAACTCCATGGATACACAACGAGAAACTTGATAGGATCTTAGAGGCATACAATTATAGAAATATTAAAATTCACGTGTGAAATTCGTTTATAATTTAGAAGTGTGCAAATATAATATAAAAACGGTATTTATCTCCACGAGAATAGAACCTTGTTACTCACAAAATGGCGACTCTTACTAAATTGGGTAAGATCTACTCATCTAACGGGACTTACCTCATGTGAGCAACGAGGATTTTTACCCGTTAAGATGAATAGGAGTGCTCAATACAATAACATTAAGGATTTGTGTGGTTAATTTACCTGCAAAGTGGTAAATGTGAAGATGAAGATAGCAAGGAGGCGATGGGTGTGAAAGTTGTAGTGCTTAGAAGTACGTCCGAGCCAAAGGCCAATGGCCCAACCGGCGGTGCCAAGTACGTAGCCAACAATCTGGCAGCCAACATGAAGACAAAACCACCTCTCCAATTTCACCGGGAAACTCCTAAAATATCTCGCTAGAATCACCCCAATGGGCAAGAGCGTTCCCCACCCCACAATGTTCACAATCCCATGCACCTGAATTCATTATACAAAAACCAAAACGAATGATCAACGGTTAGGATTTATCAAAAGCATAATATGTGTGAAGCTATGACTAAGACCATCGCCAATAATGCTATATATTTAATATCATTTTTAGTCCCAAACTATAATTTACTCCTTAACATTTAAAACATCATAGGTCTTAATAGAAAAGTTTAAGTAGAAATTTAAATTTTGTAACGGAAAATAATATAACAAAAAAGTTTGAACAATAGTTCGAACTTATGAAACAAACGAAGGCTTAGAATGAGTCTGCATTCTATGAAATTCTTCCAAATTAATCTTTTTGTATATCTAGTTGTTAATATTTCTCCGGAAAAAACATGTGAGGACCATATGTGGTTTAGTGAGAGTTAGTTTTACAAATTTATATGTTAGGATACGACTTAAAGAGATAGCCTTACCTTTTTGGTTGAGATTTTAACAGTTGGATGAACAAAAGAACTATTTTGGATCAATTTGGTAGGTCGGGGATTAATTCGAAGATGTTTTAAAAATTATAGACTAAAATTGAATTTGACCTATAATTTGGGACACCAAGGATGAGTTGAACCTTTTATGTTTCAAGTAACTTTTGAAAATATATCACCCTAATGGTAACTTTGAGGGCCAAGGATAGGGTATTTCTTTTGTCTTTTTTAATCAAAACTTTCTCCTACAGAATATTAAAAGTTTACGTTTGAAAACATAAAATTATCATACTATACAAAATGGTGGGTGCTCAATGGCCAGGGTTAGCTTTTGGTGGCTGTAAGGTAAGTATTTGAACTATGCAAAAAAATTCAAAAGGAAAGATTGGTATCTAAGACATTGCATAACTGCAAAGAAAAGAACTGCAAGAACATCAATGATTTAGGAAACAAATGGACCTTTTAAAAGCTCCTCCAATTACTCCAAGTAAGAAAAAAAAAAAAAAAAGTTTGTTACAATGCTCAATTTTAATAGTACCAAACATTTGTATGTTTCAATAACTAAATAAGCATAGCAGCGATAGGCTAACTTACCATTCTAAGGTGACGGTGGTGATGTCCAATGCTACGACCCTCCCCGACCGTCATGTTTATGGTCTCGGTGCTGTCGAAATTCTGAAGATTTGGAGGGTGCATTTTAGGCTCCATAGCTTCTTGGTCAGCATCATAGCCAACTTGCCACACATGGTTCAGCATCTCAACGTTGTAAACGCTAGGGTCAAGAACAAGCGTCGCGGAAAATGTTATGTATCCACTAGAATTCGAGGTTTCACCTTTCAAGTTGCGGACATCAATTTCAATTTTCGAAGGTAGGAGCTCACAGCCAAGCTTTGTGTGGGCTGTGACATTGTATTTGTTGACTGATAATGTACCATCGTTTTGTACAATGCCTATGATGGCCCTGGTTCCGACCATCTGTGGTCTATTTCCGGGGTTGACTCCCCACGCAATCCATTTGATACTGGCGTCCTGGGGAACACCGAATAAGATGTCGACTAGGATGCTTTTGTTTTGGCTTTTAATGTCAGATTTCCAGCCAAATTCAGCTCCTAGAGTGGCTAATTTCTTGCATTTTGTAAGGTTTCTTTTAAGGGTAATGTCATGGAATTGGTCAGTACAAGAGTCATAGGCCTCAATTGTAAAGAGAAGAGAAAGAAAGGCCAATGAGAAACAGACTAATTTGGTAGAGGAGAACATACTTTTAGGAATTGTGATGTCAATCTTGGTTATGTTGTGTACTTATATTTTTTTTTAGGGGGCCAATTCTTAAAGTTTGGATAAAATTAAGAAGTAAAGTTTATTCTGTTGTTATTCTTTTTCGTTTTTTTTTTTTAATCAAGTAAGAGTTCTGAAGACTTTGTGCAAATAATCCTCTCTCTCTCTCTCTCTCTCTCTCTCTCTCTCTCTCTCTCTCTCTCTCTCTCTCTCTCTCTCTCTCTCTCTCTCTCTCTCTCACACACACACACACACACACACACACAAACAGATACTTTTTGGAAGAAGAAATAAGAGAGAACGTAGTAAATAGTAGCTCTATGAAACTAAAGGAAGTAAATAGCATATTTTAAAACTATTTGAAACAAATAATATTTACTGTATAAACGTTTCATTTAGACTAGTTTTCCGTGTAATTTTTTTTTACAATTGATAAAATGATTTTTTTTATGTTACTAAAGAACTTTTACCACTAAATTATTTTTTACCAGTAATAAATCAAACATTTACACGGTAAACTGTAATTTACTTCAAATAATTTTAAAATATGCTATTTACTTAATTTAGTATCAAAAATATGCTATTTGCCACAGTTTCTGATTATAAAACTATTTAAGTAAATAACAGTTTACCGCGTAAATGTTTCATTTACGACTAGTAAATTTTTTTCACGTAAAGTTTCTTATTACAACTAATAAAAATATTTTTTCCTACGTAAATAAAGAATTTTTACTACGTAAATTATTTTATTACCACTCATAAATAAAAATTTACACGGTAAATTATTATTTATTTTAAATAATTTTAAAATTTACTATTTATTTAATTTAATTTTAAAAATTTACTAGTCTTGTAAAATTTAGAGCTTTTTTGCTATGCGTTTAGTTGGTGGATTCGTGCCCTAATTTAAATCATAGTTCGTGATTCGTTATATTATTTTCTCTTATAAAAAATACACATAAACTGAAAATAATTCTGAATTATAATTCTGAATCTATAAATCAACAATGTCATTTCAATTAGAAAAAGTGTACAATTACAATTGGGCTCTGCATTTTGCCGGGAAAAAGTAAAGGCAAGATTACAGTTGGGTTTTGCATTTTGCAGTGCAAAAGTGAAAGCCAAGTGAATAATCCAGTTCACACCATTGTGCTTTCTCAAATGCTTCAAGAAAAGTTTGGTTCTGTCTTTTAACTTCTTCTGTGTCTTGATAAAATATCCTACGATTATGCTTTAAATGTAATTTACTATTATCTTCTGCACCTGAGAAGGTACAAACTATAAAGAAGAGAACATGATAATTTTTCTCTGACGTGAGCGAAAACTGCTTAGATTAAAACAGCAGAGGCTTTTCTTGTTCCTTACATATTGGAGATTCTCCTGTGAAAACACAGAAAAGCGACAACAACAAAAAAAGAAAAGAAATACACGCATGAAATAATCCAAAACAAGATTACACAAGAGCTATTGCTCTTTTGCTTGGCACTCATTTGATTCCTGTCCTGAACATTTTAAGGCTATTTGACGCTTTTACTCCCTGAATTTTACATGGATCGACACATTATCTCATTAACTTTTAATTTTTACGAATAATTACTTAGGGTTCGTTTAATACAAGTATTCAAACTATAATGATTTAATCATGATTTTAGAACCAGAATCATGATTCATGATTATGAAACCATGATTTAGAATCAAGAGTTTGAATCACCTTGAATCAAGAGGAGGTGGTTTTAGAATCATGATTTGAGCTAGTTTAAAATATCACATCAGATTCTGAATCATGATTCAAAATAATCCAAACCAAACACTGATTTTGAATCATGATTCAGAATCATAATTTAAAATCACTATAAACAAACACTGATTCTGAATTAGGATCTAAAATTATGATTTTAGATCTATCTACCAAACGCACTCTTAACAAAGTGTTGCAGGTATCTCTAAAAATGATAAAACCATTAAAATTTGAATGACTCTTGAGCATGTCGTTACTTAAGATTTTAATATTTGACATTCAGACGAGCTAACACAACGTGTATGAGGGTGTTTCATTTAAATTTTAACAACCTCAACGACTTAGTTGCACTCTATATTAAATTCAGGTACTAATTTGCTAAATTTTACACTTAAGAAGACATCTTACCAATTTACCAAAGTTTAGGGGAGAAAAGCGCCAAATACCCATGTTTTTAAGGAGAGAAGAATACTTCTAACCTCTAGCCTTGGTAATTGCAAAAGGAAATTTGTAATATAATCCGCTAGCTTTTCTTAAAAGCTCATTCCATTCCACGCCAGACTCCAAGAATTTTGATGAAAAAGAGTCCAAAAGTGAACAATGGAATTTTTATACCAATTAGTACTCTTCCAACAAATATATAAAAAAAAAGGAAAATTAGCTAATTGACATTTTTTTTACCACCACTTTTTCTATATTACAGGTACTACTTTTTTTTTACCATTTATTTAACAAAAATGGTCGTTTTGTTTAGGAGTCAGTTATTAACCGTAGTTAATCAGTGATTAACCGATTCACTATTAATTTATCAATAGTTTATCATTAATAAACCTATAATTTATTAATTGAAATTGATTAATTACTAATTGATTTTGGTTAATTCTTAATATATATTGATTAATAATGAAGAATCATCAAATTAATCAGTTATAAATCAAATTCAATCAACGATAGACCGTTAAATCAATCAGTGATTGTCCTTTAAATTAATCAGTGATTAACCACTAAATTAATTAAAATGGTCATTTTTACAATTTTATAAGACTTTAGCCATTTATTGAGGAAAAAAAAAAATCCTTCTGAAAGGGCCATTTATGCTAAAAAGTAAAATCTAAAAAAAAAAAAAAAAAAAAAAAGGTTAACGTGTGAACTAAGTATATGAGGGTCATATCTTTTCATATGAAAATGGAATTTTTATTTTGGTTAAAATATGAAAATGAATTAAGAAGTTCGTGTTTCATGCATTCACAACAATATGCCTTACCCCAGACACAGAACTTCCAATGAATATTTGCTTTACAAACTCAGAGCTAGATTCTTTTGCCTTTTAACTTTGCTCTTGTTTAAGTTTTCTAAGACTGAACCTTCTTTAGTATAAATTTTATATTTATATTTTCTTATTATTACTTGTTGCATGGTCCCTCTGAAAAACTGGTTTCTTTCGCATGTAACGTTGTTATCATTCAATAAAGTTGTGGACTGTTTTTTATGGTTAGAGCCAAGCGACACTATTAACTAGGAGACAAACAAGTTGGACAAGGTAAGGACAAAGTTCTTATGAATAATGCTTTGTCACTGATAAACCCTTTTTCTTTCCTTCTTGCCTTTCAAAGGATTTGAGAACATTTGTATTTGCTCTCATAAAAACAAAATTATATATATATATATATATATATATATATTAGGGGTTTATCTAGTAGGATAAAAAAAATAAAATACTAATGATTTTTTACTTTTTAACCGTTTAGATATATATCAAAAATTATTTGTTCTGTATATTTTTTTTAAATTGATGTGATATGATTTAATCAAATTCAAAGTTCCATTTTTATCGGTGATTTAATATCAAGAAGGAAATTTTCAACAAAAATAATAATAATAAAAAAAAAAAAACAACAAAACAAAAAAGCAATTCTTGATAGGATAGGGTGGTGGTGGTGGTGGTGACGGCCCTTGGCGTTCTCGTGGTGCGGGTCAGAGCCGAGAGGATGGGGAAGAAAAAAAAAGGAAAAGAATGGGAAGAGTTCGTATAAAAACGACGTCAACATGAAAACAAAAATGATCTCAAAACGACAAACGACAAAGGTCTCGAAAACGACATTATTAAGGGAAAAAACCAACACATGAAAACGACAATGATATGGGAGAGAATAATAAAGAAAAACGACAATGGCTAAAAAAAGGACTACTAGAAATTACTATAATATTGAACTGCTGCGGCGCAAAAACGACGTCCAAACGGAAGGACAATAAACTAAAAATGACACCATCATCTAAAAGGACAACCAACAAACTATAAAATAAAACCTCATTCATTTCACCGATTCAAGTTTTTTATTTTAAGTTTTTATATAAAAAGCTCTCAGAAAATGTCATATTTAACTTTTTTTGCTATAATAAAAAGTTCTTATACAAAATGTCACATCTTAACTAAAATTAAAAATTCAAATTCACAAAGTGAATGAAACCTGTTAACCACGGTAACAACATCTAAAGAATAATATGATTTAACTCAGGAGCCAAACTTTTATATAATACAACTAATTAAAAAATACAAAAGGAAAATAGAAATAAAAATTAACCGTTTTTTCTTAAATTCAAAGTAAGAAAAAGAGTAAGTAATAAGTAAGTGAAAAGTAAAAAATGTGGAATGGTATAAATGGAAAAAAAATATTCCATCACAACTGTCTGTTTTATTACGCTTTTATTATATAATAAATAAGTGGAGACTAACAACTGAAACAAATATTTACTTAAAATTTAAAATTATTATATTTTCATATCTTATAGATATTACACATAACTTCATTCTTCAATCTGGACTTGAAGATGTCTTTTGTGATGTACACAAATAAACTGTCATTCACCGTTAATCTTTCACAGGGATGTATAACAAATTCTTCATAATATTTACATATAGCAAAAAAAAAAAAAACAAACAAACCCTCTTGCAATAACAACAACAATAATAAATGTCATCATAAGCCAACAAAGTAGTATATACATGTTATTAATCTTTTGTCTCAAACCTTTTTTCTTTCAATATTCTTTAAAACTTTTCTTTCTTTCTTTTTTTCTTTTGTTTTTTTAATCACAAATGCTGCACACGCTGAGTCAATGGTATTTTTATTTATTTATTTCTTTTACAACAATATAAAGTAATTTTTTGGTCATATGCTGCCTGAAGTCAATCAATTAAGTAAATATGTATTTTGCTTCCTAGGAAACTTTCAATTTCAAAGAGAATAATTAATTGCATCGAAGCTTGCCAAAATAAACTTCAAGTCAGGGGATGTGAATTCAAAGTTTGGCAGTCAACTCAATTCGAGTTGAAGTTTGAGAAAATTGCATAATATGTCATTATAATCTAACAATGTTATATTTATACCATCCAGTATATATATTTCGATATCTTTGTTGATTTTGATATTCTATCAAATAAAAAGATCCGGTACAATATTTTTAATATTCTATCAGGATATTTTCTGGTGAATGCAGTGACATATATATATATATATATATATATATATTAAATTTATGTCATTATATGACATAAAAAGTAAAGATGGTATTGTTTGAGTGACATTTTTGTATTTCTGTTGTTGAGTTTCAAATCTGAATTCAACGCCTTCGGAAACACTTAAGATCCAGAATTATGATTATGGATCCTGATTCAGAATCAATGTTTATTTATAGTGATTCTGAATCATGATTCAGGATCAATGTTTGGTTTGGATGATTCTGAATCATGATTCAGAATCTGATGTGATGTTTTAAACAAGAATCACTCATGATTCTAAAACCACCCCCTCTTGATTTAAGGTGATTCAAACTCTTGATTCTAAATCATGATTCTGGTTTCAAAATCATGAATAGAATCACTCTAGTTTGAATTTTCGTATCAAACGAACCCTTATTTAAACTATGGACTTTATTTGCACTGGAAAAATTGACCAAATACACTAAACGATCCAAGGGGCTTAAACTTGATAAATTATAAATTATATTTGCTTTCCAAATTCATTATAAGAAAGAGAATTCTTGGACTAAATATGTCAAAGATAATTTGGTATATCAAAGTTGTATGTAAAATGTGGACCAGAACAAATATTGTTGACCGTAACTGTGCTTTTCGTTTCCACGTCGCCCGCCCTTTGTTTGGTATCTGAATATAGGAAGGTGGACCTAACTAATTATCTGAATTTCTCCTTCATACTTTGATTAGACCTAACTTGAAAACACTGGTATACTTTTAAAAGGGGAAATTCATATCAAAATAGAGAATTATAAAAATAAATACTGACGTAAATGACCCCGAGATATAAAGAGATTATAACACTGAACGTAAATTAGATCCACCGGTAAATTTGAAGAATCTTCTTCTTTTGATCAAATACAAGAAGTGTAACGCTTTTCGTTTTTCTTGCCAAGGAAGAACACTAGGCGGTTGACGCGCAATAGGTTTCCGAGGGCTTGAGGGCAGCCCGGGACCGAGCTGCTGCAAGAAAAAATTGTGTGAATATGATGGGAGACCGCCATAGCTGCGGAAAGTGCGGGAAGCAGTGCAAGTGCAATAAAATTTGCTGCAATGGCAAGCGTATGTCAATCCGTCCTTCAACAAGGGACATTGTGGTGGGTGCATACAATATATAGGTGCAATAATGGAGGCCTTTGTGCTTTTGGCCTTTGCAGCTACTCATGATGTGGAATAACAAGATTTTAAATATTAGGGTCGTGTTTGGAATTGATTTCGTTTTTATTTTTTATGTTTTTTAAGAAAGAATAAATGAAAACGTTTTTAAAATGACGTTTGGCATAATGAAAAGAAACAATGGAAATGAAACAATTTTTTTAGTTTTGTGTAAAATGAGAGAGAAATAAAAAATGACTTTTAGTTATTTTTTATTTTTTGTTTTCGTTTTCTCTTTTCTCTAGCAGAGAGAGACATTAATGGGTTTTTTTATACTGAAAACAATCTCTTGATAAAACTACCAAATGTATTTTTCAAAATAATTACTGTCTGAGATTGAAAACATTTTCATTTTCATATTAAAAATAAATAATTTTAAAATGAATTCTAAACGCGCCGTAGATTTTAAGATTCAAATTGTTCTTCAACTATTGCAAACAAGAAGAAAAGCAAAGTAGTAGTACTCATGGTTTGAAATGATTATTCTTTACTGTATTTTCTTCTTTTCATGTAATTGAGCTTTATTGTGGATAAAGGAATTAGTTATAATGTTGGTAAAAATACTTTCTATCGTGCATATATAAGCCAGAGGATATGCAATGTGTACGATTGGCGACGACTCTTTTTCGTCACTAAAAGTTACCCCGACAAGACGTCATTATTAGTAACTTATAGTTTCATTCATTTTACCAATTTGAGTTTAAAATTTAGGTTTTGATACAATAAAAAGCTCTTAGAAACAATCACATCTAACTTTTTTGCTACAATAAAAAGCTCTCATATAAACCATCTCAACTCAAATTAAAAATTCGAATTAGTGAACTAAACGAATCTTATATGTGTCACCTTCCATAGTGTTCTCTTCATGGAGTGAACAATGTCATGGATTGCTAACTATATTTAGCAACAACGTGTCACACTTCGCGTGGCCCGAGGGTAATTTGGTCTGAGAGTATGCACCAAAAAAAATCTTAGCATATGTTATATAACATATACCAAGATTTTTTTTTATAATTTAATTACTAAGTTTTCGTGTGAGCATGACCAAATAGTGAAAAAGGTGGTACCAAAAATTAGGCTTCAGCGTCGACGATTTTTATTGTTATTAAAGAGTTGAAATTAGGCGTGTATTTTATGCACTATAACGCACTATTTTCTTTTACGGAAGAAAGAAAAAAATAGGTTAAGATTTGAGATGAATTAAAATTAATAGGCCAATAATTTACATAAGTTAATAAATAGGCTAAATTATTATTTTTATCAATAACTTGTCTGGTTATAAATCATAACTTGATAAATTATTGTCCATAATTCACGATTTTTGTCTATAACTTATCTGACTATGAACCATAACTTAACAAGTTTGTCCATAACTTATCTAGTTATGAATTATAACTTAACAAGTTATGACCTATTAATTTCTATAACTAAAAATTAACATATATTCTTCTTTAAACTTTTTATATTAGCATATTTTCTACTATTTTTTCTTCTTTTACGTCAACTTTTAGCGACGACATTAAACTTGTAATCGTAAATCCCATTCATTAATGAATTATTGGACAGTTAGCGACTCTTTTAGCAACGACATTACAGTGACAACTAATTAACAAATTTGAAGACATTCATGTCAGCACTTAAACACGTTTACCAAGGACATTAGATTTTTAATGACGATAATTGCCGTCACTAAATTCTTCGTTTCTTAGAAAGATTTGGCATTTTCAGAAATTTATTCATATATATATATATGTATATATATATATATATATATATATATAATTGGACCCTAATTTTTCCTCTAAGTTTGGCATTTTTACATTGCTTTGACCAAGAGACTAAACGAGAGGAGAAAGAAAACCGAAAGGAAATGGGAGAGTTTAGCATACTGTTTGACATTTTTCATCCTGGTATTATTTGTGAAAAAAAAAAAAAAAAAGGACATTGACTTTTTATGTCTGAGATATGATGGACATGGACTTATTCAATGGAAAATTTGGTTTGGCATGCAGATTTTTTCCTTATGCTGTTGGTACTGAAGTAGTAGGGCTGAACATTCAAAGGTCAACTAACGGATAAAAAAAAGGCAACCTCTAGTAGAACCCCAAAAAAAAAAAAAAATCTAAAGGTGAACTTCTCACTTTCAATCGTTAGATTAACTTTTTACTGATTAAATCTGTGCAGATACGTATTAAAAATTTACAATATATCACACATAACTGTTCATATTACAAATTGAATTGTTAAAAAATTATTCTAACGATTAAAAGTGGGGTTATCACGGTGAAAAATGAAAAAAAAAGTACATAAATTAGAGGAAAATTATAAGTTAGGTCCACATTCCTAATTCATTTACCAAACAAAATGGTGGGCGACACGGAGACCAAAAACCGTGGTATGGGATGGAAAAATTACAACTTGGAAAAAATCTCAAATGCATGTTTATGTATATACACACGTAAGAGTCAACTTTTTTTTTTTTTCCCTTTTTATGATGATTATTTGGTACCAAGTCACGTCACCACAAACCTCAGACAAACATCAAATGATATTGTTTTTTTTTTTTTTTTTTTTTTTTCTAGAGTAAATACGTCAAATATCTTTTGGTTAGAAATATTTTTAGTGAATTAATTATCTTCAGAGTGAAATTGGAAATAAAATATATAGTCTAAACCTACCACGTTATTATAAGACTTCCATATTAATTTTGTTAAGCTCCATATTGTTCCCTTTGAAATTGAGAGTGCAAACAAATTAATTAATTTAATAATTGAGACTTTATAGGCAGCATGTGACCAAAAACAATTATCTTATATTATGTACAAAAGATCATCAAAAGCTACCAATTGATACTGCACCGGCCAATGAGATATTGGGTTTTCATATTGTCTGCTAACACAAAATATTAAGGCCTCGTTTATTTCAACGATTCAAGTTTTCAATTCCAGTTTTGCTACAGTTAAAAACTCATATAAAAATGCACATATAACTTTTTTTACTATAGTAAAAAATTCTCACATAAATCACATCTCAATTCAAATTAAAAAAAATTAAATGAACGAGACCTAACTCTATATACTTTCTATAATCACATAAAGAGGTGTCAATAGTGAATATTGTATATATAGTACATAGGCTTTGACCAATTTGACACACTTCCCTTATTATATTGCTATTATTTTTAGTTTTGACTTTTGTACAGCCTTTTTGATCAGGTATTTTCAGTTTTTTAATGACCATATTGTGTTCGCATCTGAAAGAAGAAGCACATGATTAATGCATTTAGGGGTGAAATAAAAAAATCTCAACGCTTTTGCTATTGCATTTAAAAGTGGACATAACCCACTATTAAAAGGTAGGCTAAAACGTGTCAAACCCACTGGTCAATACCAAATTTTCTCTCTATATATTGCTCAAACCCTCACCATCTTCACACACCAAGCTCCCAAATTAAGCATTCTACCATTGACACAAGTCATAATATTTCTCTTCTCTAACTAAAATGAAGCTCATTAATATGTTCTTGATTATCACGGTTATTTTCGCCGATGTCGCGATTTGCGCCTTACAAAATGACCCAGAAAGTTATAGTACTAATCGTGACAAGTTAGAATCTTCTTCTGATCAAATGCATGAAGTGGAACACTTTTCGGTCTTCTCGCCGAGGAAGCACACCAGGCGGTTGACGTGCAATAGGTTTCCGAGGATTTGTCGCGCCAAGGGCAGCCCGGGACCGACCTGCTGCAAGAAGAAGTGTGTGAATTTGCTGAGAGATCGTCACAACTGTGGCAAGTGTGGGAAGAAATGCAAGTACAGCCAGATTTGTTGCAATGGCAAGTGTGTCAATCCGTCCTTGAACAAGAGACATTGTGGTGGGTGCAACAATAGGTGCAGAAATGGAGGCCTTTGCGCTTTTGGACTCTGTAGCTACTCATAGGATCATAAGATCTTAACAATACATGAATTTGTTTTAGGATTCAAATTTTTTAATTTCAAGATGATAAATAAATTAAATCATTGGTGTGATGATTTTGCTTTTGATTTTATTTTCCTTGTAGATAATGGTGATTTTTCTTTTTGCCAATTGCGTGGATACTATATAGTAAAGAATTATTTTGGCTAATAAATCAACGAATTTCTACATGGCTACCATAGATAGTAGTAAAAGTACAATTATTGCTAGTGTAGAGCTTTAAGCTCAAAAAAAAAAAAAAAACAAAAAAACAAAAAATCGTATATACGTATACGTATACATATATGTGTGTGTGTTTGTCAATAAACGTACGGTTCGGCAAATTATTTCCAAATGGGTCAAAAGAAAAGGAGAAAAAACGCAAAGAAAAAAGGAGAAAAATTAAACAACAAATTATTCTTAAACAACCATATTGCATTACGCAAATTATTCTTACCAACCATATTGCATTATTATTGCTCATGACTTAACATGAGAGAAGTAAAAGGCATAGAAAACTAAAGGAGAAAAAAAAAAAAAAAAACAATATGGATGATCCTCTTTTTCAACATATATTTGGAGTTGTGCTTTGGTGCCGAATGGTAATATTGGTCAAGGTTTATCTCATTGGTCACTTTAAACTATGCTCAATTTTATCGGTTCGTTTGAAACCAATAATCAAGAATGTTGATGGACAAATTTTGTCAAAAATCGTACCAGGTTACCCTGCGGTATCTCACTTGGTTACCAGTTCGGAACTAGTATTTTTGCTGAATATGAAAGTATAGTCATATTTTTGGATAGGTTACTGAATGTAAATGCTATATCTCATGCACAAAACGAAAGACATGGAGATTTTATAGTGGTTCACCCTTACAGAACAAGAGCTACATCCACTGTAGTATATTTCACACTTTAGTTCTTTACAGATTACATGAACAAATGAACATCCAACCCCTTCTCTCAGGGGTTTTCTTCTATTTAAAGCCCATAGGCATCCTCTCTCCCACCGTGGGCTTCCCTTGGGCTTTTTCCTTTTGCGGTTCCCCTTTGGCCCACTCACTTGAGTGGGCTACCATCTTGCCTATCCAATCCGTAGCTTTGCCTGTGTCCTTGGGACTATTCACTCTCCCAATTTGTCCCCCTATTACGGCTCTGCAGCAAATCCTCTGTAATGCCGATTGATTTGCTCTAGGTGGTTTAGGGGGTTTGTAATCATTCCCTGTACATCTGACCTCGCCCAACTCTAGATGCCACCTTGGGATTCCAACGTGTCACCTCAAGGTCCTTTCTCGGGGTATGGGCCTTGTTGCTCATAGCTTACCCTCGGCGCTGCGCTGAGGCACTAACCCTATCATAGTACTTGGCATCTAACCAGGCAGATGGAGTCGACGGTATACCTTCTGTGCATTTGGTTCTCGCGTTCTCAAGAGGGGAAAAAATATTCTTAGGCGTCGAGGACTACATGGCATGACAGGCGCTGGGCCATGTAGAGCGTGGTCATTATCCGACGTGTCTCTTGAATTTTCCCACACAACAGCTACCCCATAGGTCGAGGCTTCCCTTTGGTCTGCGTCGAGCTAGGTCTAGGATCTGCTCCGGTTCTTTCTGTGTGCTTTAGGCAAGCAAGCCTGCCTCCGAACCTATTTCATAATAATGATAAGTACCCCGTAAGTCCCTCAAGAAATGCAAGTGTCATGTCGGTTTAATCACTCTGCTGACGTGGGCCTTCATTTAAACAGGTGAACTTGAGATGTTGGATTGTGACCTTTTGGCTTCCCGCCTTTGTTTCTGCCATTTGAACTTGATCAACTGCCCCCACCATTGGATTCACTAGGAATTCATCCAATGGTCAGGGGTCGAGGACTCACCTTGCTTTAAAACGGTGGCTTTGAACCTAAACTCCCATTCGAATTCCCATATCGATATTTTGTCCAGATTTTTCCAAGATCCATAGCTCTTCTTCCTCGTTCCTCCTAGTATTACGTGAGGCTGGTTCAAGTCGTATTTCCATGTTCAGCACCTTCTGATATCCTGGTAAGTCCTCTTCTCGATTCATCATTTCCTTTCTTCGTGCTTGGACTATTTGATTGCTATGTGCTTTAGGCTTGAAACAGACATTTAGGAGGTTAGGAAACTTACATTGTGTACCAATGACCCTTCATAGGCTAGGTCTTTGGTTACTGGCTATTTAGGTGGGCGCTGGATTTGGGGCACTTGACTGGGGAACTTGGGGTTTCCCTTAAATGTTCGTCCCTTTTTGTTGTGAATAATCGACGGCCTTATGAGTCATCGGTGTTATTGCACCTTTCTTTTGAGCCATCATCGTTGTCATAGCTTTTGTTTTCCCTCTTGACTTAGGCTTCTGCCTTAACTCACCATATTACCCCTTCTCTTTTGTTATATCAGAACAATGGCTCCTAAACCATCTAGCCGTCGAGAGGGTCCTTCAACTACCGTGAGGCCAGACCCCCCCTCTGTTACCGAGACCTCATGGACCTCCTCCTTGATAGATGATGACCCTATCTTGAGAGAGGTCGAGGACTATGCGGTGGAGCCGGAGGTTGATAGCGTCGACGTTTTGATCAATTGAAAGACAGCAGTGAAGGCTCCTTGGTACAGGGGAGAAATGTCTGGATTCGCTGCCTTCCTCGAAGATGCTCCGCTCACTAGGATGAGTGGAGATCCTGACCGCCCCTTTTTTACGGCTGATAAGTTAACCACTGTAACAGCAGCTAAAGAATAATATGATTTAACTCAGAAGCCAAACTTTTATATAATACAACTAATTAAAAAATACAAATGGTAAATAGAAATAAAAATTAACCGCTTTTTCTTAAGCTCAAAATAAGAAAAAGAGTAGGTAACAAGTAAGTGAAAATTAAAGTAAAAAATGTGAATGACATAAATGAAAAAAAAAAATATTCCATCACAACTACTTGTTTTATTACGCTTTTATTTTATAACAAATAACTGGAGACTAACAATTGAAACAAATATTTACTTAAAATTTAAAATTATTATATTTTCATATCTTACAGATGTTGCACATAACTTCATTCTTGAATCTGGATTTGAAGATGTCTTTTGTTATGTACACAAAATAAACTGTCATTCACCCTTAATCTTTCATAGGGATGTATAACCAATTCTTCATAATATTTATATATAGCCAAAAAAAAAAAAAAAAAAATATCTTGCAATAACAAGTATATAAAATGTCATCATAAGCCAACAAAGTAGTATATACATGTTATTAATCTTTTGTCTCAAACCTTTTTTCTTTCAATATTCTTTAATACTTTTTTTTTTTAGCACAAATGCTGCACACGCTGAGTCAATGATATTTTTAATTTTTTTTTTTTCTTTTACAACAATATAATGTAATTTTTGTTCATATGCTGCCTGAAGTCAGTCAATTAAGTTAATATGTATTTTGGTTCCTAGGAAACTTTCCATTTCAAAGAGAATAATTAATTGCATCGAAGCTTGTCAAAATAACCTTCAAGTCGGGGGAGGTGAATTCAAAGTTTGGCATTCAACTCAATTCGAGTTGAAGTTTGAGAAAATTGCATAATATGCCATTTTAATCTAACAATGTTAGATTTATACCATCGTTGATTTTGATATTCTATCAAATAAAAAAATCCGGTACAATATTTTTAATATTCTATGAGAATATTTTCAGGTGAATGCAGTGACATATATAGATATTAAATTTATGTCATTATATGACATAAAAAGTAAAGATGGTATTGTTTGAGTGACATATTTGTATTTCTGTTGTTGAGTTTCAAATCTAAATTCAACGCCTTAGGAAAACACTTATTTGAACTATGGACTTCATTCGCACTGGAAAAATTGACCCAAATACACTAAACGATCCAAGGGGCTTAAAGTTGATAAATTATAAATTACATTTGCTTTCCAATTTCATTATAAGAAAGAGAATTCTTGGACTAAATGTGTCAAAGATAACTTGGTATATCAAAGTTGCATGTAAATGTGGACCATAACAAATATTGTTGACAATAACTGAGCTTTTTGTTTCCACGTTGCCCGCCCTTTGTTTGGTATTTGAATATAGGAAGGTGGACCTAACTAATTATCTGAATTTCTCCTTCATACTTTGATTGGACCTAACTTGAAAACACTGGTATACTTTTAAAAGGGGAAATTCGTATCAAAATAGAGAATTATAAAAATAAATACTGACGTAAATGACCCCGAGATATAAAGAGATTATAACACTGAACGTAAATTAGATCCACCGGTAAATTTGAAGAATCTTATTCTTTTGATCAAATACAAGAAGTGTAACGCTTTTCGTTTTTCTTGCCAAGGAAGAACACTAGGCGGTTGACACGCAATAGGTTTCCGAGGGCTTGAGGGCAGCCCGGGACCGAGCTGCTGCAAGAAAAAGTGTGTGAATATGATGAGAGACCGCCATAACTGCGGAAAGTGCGGGAAGCAGTGCAAGTGCAATAAAATTTGCTGCAATGGCAAGCGTATGTCAATCCGTCCTTCAACAAGGGACATTGTGGTGGGTGCAAACAATATATAGGTGCAATAATGGAGGCCTTTGTGCTTTTGGCCTTTGCAGCTAGTCATGATGTGGAATAACAATATTTTAAATACTAGGATCGTGTTTGGAATTAATTTCGTTTTTATTTTTTACATTTTTTAAGAAAGAATAAATAAAAACGTTTCTAAAATAACGTTTAGCGTAATAAAAAGAAACAATGGAAATGAAGAGATTTTTTTAGTTTAGTGTAAAATGAGGGAGAAATAAAAAATGACTTTTAGTCGTTTTTTAATTTTTGTTTTCGTTTTCTCTTCTCTCGAGCAGAGAGAGACATTAATAGATTTTTTTTATACTGAAAGCAATCTCTTGATAAAACTACCAAATGCATTTTTCAAAATGATTACTTTCTGAGATTGAAAACATTTTCATTTTCATTTTCATATTAAAAATGAATCATTTTAAAATGAATTCTAAACGTGGCATAGATTTTAAGATTCAAATTGTTCTTCAACTATTGCAAACAAGAAGAAAAGCAAAGTAGTAGTACTCATGGTTTGAAATGATTATTCTTTACTGCATTTTCTTCTTTTCATGTAATTCAGCTTTACTGTGGATAAAGGAATTAGTTATAATGTTGGTAAAAATACTTTCTATCGTGCATATATAAGCCAGAGGATATGCAATGTGCATGATTGGCGACGACTCTTTTTCATCACTAAAAGTTACCCCAACAAGACGTCATCATTAGTAGTTTATGGTTCCGTTCATTTTACCGATTTGAGTTTAGAATCCGAGTTTTGCTACAGTAAAAAGCTTTCAGAAACAATCACATTTAATTTTTTTTACTACAGTAAAAAGTTTTCACATAAAACATCTCAATTCGAATTAAAAATTTAAATCAATGAACTAAACGGACCATATATATGTCACCTTACATAGTATGCACACTTTTAGTGAACAATGCCATGGATTGCTAACTATATTTAGCAAAAATTTGTCACACTTCGCGTGGCCCGAGAGTAATTTGGTCCGAGAGTATGCACACAAAAAAATCTTAGCATATGTTATATAACATATGCCAAGATATTTTTTATTTAATTACTAGGTTCTCGCGTGACCATGGCCAAATAGTGCAAAAGGTGGTACCAAAAATTAGGCTTTTGCGTCGATGATTTTTATTGTTATTAAAGAGTTGAAATCAGGCGTGTATTTTATGCACTATAACGCACTATTTTCTTTTACGTCAACTTTTAGTGACGGCGTTAAATTTGTAATCGTAAATCCCATTCATTAATGAATTATTGGACAGTTAGCGACTCTTTTAGCAACGACATTACAGTGACGACTAATTAACGAATTCAAAAGCATTCATGTCAGCACTTAAACACGTTTACCAAGGACATTAGATTTTTAATGACGATAATTGCCGTCACTAAACATTCTTCGTTTCTTGCAGCGATTTGGCATTTTCAGAAATTTATTCATGTATATATATATATATGTATATATATAATTGGACCCTAATTTTTCCTCTAGGTTTGGCATTTTTACATTGCTTTGACCAAGAGACTAAAGGAGAGGAGAAAGAAAAACGAAAGGAAATGGGAGAGTTTAGCAGACTGTTTGACATTTTTCATCCTGGTATTATTTGTGAAAAAAAAAAAATAACGGACATTGACTTTTTATGTCTGAGATATGATGGACATGGACTTATTCAATGGAAAAATTTGGCTTGGCATGCAGATTTTTTCCTTATGCTATTGGTACTGAAGTAGTACGGCAGTACGGCTGAACATTCAAAGGTTTAACGGATAAAAAAAAAAGGCAACTTTTATAGTGGAACCAAAAAAAAAAAAAAATATATCGGTGAAACTCTCATTTTTAATTGTTAGATTAATTTCTCATTAATTAAATCTGTGCAGATCCGTATTAAAAATTTATAACGGATCATACAAAATTATTCATGTTGCTAGATTGAATCATTGAAAAATTAATCCAACAGTTATAAATAGGGTTATCACGGTAAAGAATGAAAAAAAAAGTACATAGATTAGAGGAAAATTATAAGTTAGGTCCATATTCCTAATTCATTTACCAAACAAAATGGTGGGCGACGCGGAGACCAAAAACCGTGGTATGAGAGCATTTGCATGTTTGGTACCTCAAATGCATGTTTATGTATATACGCACACACACGTAAGAGTCAACCTTTTTTTATTTTTTTTTCCTTTTATGATGATTATTTGGTACCAAGTCACATCACCACATACCTCAGACAAACATCAAATGATATTATGTGTTTTTTTTTTTTTTTTTTCCTAGAGTAAATACGTCAAATATTTTTTTTTTTGAAATATTTTTAGTGAATTAATTTTCTTCATAGTGAAATTTGAAATAAAATATATAGTCTAAACCTACCACGTTATTATAAAACTTCCAGATTAATTTTGTGAAGCTCCATATTGCTCCCTTTGAAATTGAAAGTGCAAACAAATTAATCAATTTAATAATTGAGACTTTATATGCATCATATGATCAAAAACAATTATCTTATATTATGTACATAAGATCATCAAAAGCTACCAATTGATACTGCACTGGCCAATGAGATATTGGGTTTTCATACTGTCTGCTAACACAAAACATTAAGGCATTGTTCATTTCAGTGATTCGTGTTTTTAATTTCAGTTTTGCTACAGTTAATATTTCATATAAAAAGGCACATCTAACTTTTTTTGCTATAGTAAAAAACTCTCACATAAATCACATATCAATTCAAATTGAAAATTTGAATTTACAAACTTAACAAGACCTAACTCTATACATTCTATACTCACATAAAGAAGTGTCAATAGTACTGAATATTGTATATATAGTGCATATGCTTTGACCAATTTGACACACTTCCCTTATTATATTGCTATTATTTTGAGTTTTGACTTTTGTACAGCCTTTTTGATCAGGTATTTTCAGTTTTTTAATGATCGTATTGTGTTCGCATCTGAAAGGAGAAGCACATGATTCATGCATTTAGGGGCGAAATAAAAAAATCTCAACGCCTTTGGTATTGCATTTAAAAGTGGACATAACCCACTATCAAGAGGTAGGCTAAAACGTGTCAAACCCACTGGCCAGCACCAAATTTTCTCTCTATATATTGCTCAAACCCTCACCATCTTCACACACCAAGCTCCCAAATTAAGCATTCTTCCATAGACACAAGTCATAATATTTCTCTTCTCTAACAAAAATGAAGCTCATTAATATGTTCTTGATTGTCACGGTTATTTTCGCCGATGTTGCGATTTGCGCCTTACAAAATGACCTAGAAAGTTATAGTACTAATCGTGACAAGTTAGAATCTTCTTCTGATCAAATGCATGACGTGGAACACTTTTCGGTCTTCTCGCCGAGGAAGCACACCAGGCGGTTGACGTGCAATAGGTTTCCGAGGATTTGTCGCGCCAAGGGCAGCCCGGGACCGAGCTGCTGCAAGAAGAAGTGTGTGAATTTGCTGAGAGATCGTCATAACTGTGGCAAGTGTGGGAAGAAATGCAAGTACAGCCAGATTTGTTGCAATGGCAAGTGTGTCAATCCGTCCTTTAACAAGAGACATTGTGGTGGGTGTAACAATAGGTGCAGTAATGGAGGCCTTTGCGCTTTTGGACTCTGTAGCTACTCATAGGATCATAAGATCTTAACAATACATGAATTCGTTTTAAGGTTCAAATTCTTTAATTCCAAGACGATAAATAAATTAAATCATTGGTGTGATGATTTTGCTTTTGATTTTATTTTCCTTGTAGATAATGGTGATTTTTCTTTTTGCCAATTAATAATTGCGTGGATACTATATAGTAAAGAATTATTTTGGCTAATAAATCAACGAATTTCTACATGGCTACCATATATAGTAGTAAAAATACAATTATTGCTAGTGTAGAGCTTTAAGCTCTCAAAAAAAAAAAAAAAAAAAAAAATCGTATATACGTATACGTATACATATATATGTGTGTGTGTGTGTTTGTCAATAAACGTACGGTTCGGTAAATTATTTCCAAATGGGCAAATGAAAAGGAGAAAAAAGGCAAAAGAAAAGGAGAAAAATTAAACAACAAATTATTCTTAAACAACCATATTGCATTACGCAAATTGTTCTTACCAACCATAATGCATTATTATTGCTCATGACTTAATATGAGAGAAGTAAAAGGCATAGAAAACTAAAGGAGAAAAAAAAAAAACAAAAAACAGATTGAGTTCGTTCATATATTCTTTCCTTTCTACACCAAAAAAAAAAAAAAAAAAAAAAAAAAAAAAAAGAACAATTCTTTACATTTCCTTAATTTCTGCTCTTGAGTACTGCAAGCCGTCTAAATTCAAAAAGGGTCAACGAATTGAAAAAAATAATAATAATAAATAACGAGAAGGAGAAATTCAATATTAGTTAGGTCCCATTTATATTCCTCATTCAAAATTTTGCATACCAAATAAAAGGTGGGCCAAGGCAGAAATATTGTGGGAATAATACGGTGAAATAGTAGCTTCAATAATAGATCAAGTCCTAATGGCAGGCGTATTAATATAGTAAAAGAAACAAATACTTTTAGAATACATGAGTATAAGATTTTTACGCCTTACATTTGTTTAATACTCTTTACTCAAAGAATTATGTCAGTTAAAAGGATATTAATAAAAAATAAAAGGTAAAAATTTTAAAACAGCGTATTTAAAGGGTACTCAGCCAACCTTGGAAATCATATTTCTTTTTACTCTTCGGTAACAACAACATCATTTGCATCACAAGGTAAAACTAATGAGAGAAAACTCAGTAAGTAGATTTCAAATCAAGGAAGTATCTAAAATCTTTGTGATTAAAATCTCTTTGTTAATCATTGTTCATAAACTTTCATATTTATTCTTAGTTTAAGTATGATACAGAACTTCAGTTTCAAGTAAACCTCTCTATACAGGACCTTCTCTAATTTTGGCCAATTCTCTTCTCTTAAACACTAAGCGGGGTTTTAGAATCTCTTTCTCTTGTGATCAACAAGAAACTTCCCACTAGCATTTTTCTCTAGTTGTCTCAAAGAGACAGTTTCTCTAATTTTGGGTACCGGTCCCTCGCACCCCTGCTTACCCAGCCTCTCAGCCATATACCATACCATAAAATCTCTTAAAACATAAACACATAATAAGCATAAATCATAATCTCTTTCAAAATAATTAATCATGAATACTCTTTGAACATAATTATATAAGAATTTCATAAGAGAATAAACTTGCATAATCACAATTCTGAACAAGTTATGTCAAATAGGTCTTGTGATGCAGTTTTGAAAATGCTTTAACTCTACTTACCTGAATTTTGATCACCACTTTGCAAGCACAAACTAGCTGGTTGTGGAGAGCCTTCAATCTGCTAATTAACCTTTAAGAACCATAGCTTTCAAAAATCACATTCATATCATCATTTAACAAACACATAACTGCGCAATATTACAAAAATATTCATAATGAATTCATCAAAACTAAAAATATTATGAGACCAGTGACAAATAAAAGTAGGCTCAAAACCCTCTTTTTAGAGCTACTACATGATGGGTTTCAGATTTTCAAACTAACCAAAAACAGCCCGAAATCCAGATTGAAGTATAATCTCGTCAGGAAAATAAAAGCTTTTTAACTGAACTTATAAAATTCATAACTAAATGTAGAAAACTCCGTTTGGAGTGATTCAAAAACTCACGTAAATCTTGAGATGTATAATTTAATAGAAAAATATAATATCAGTCAAAATCATAAGTATATATGGCACAAAAACAGAATCTACATAGGCTGTACAGAGGACTTATATTTGAACATTTCATCAAATACCTAGCATGCATATCCTAATTTTCAAAGACCACTCTCAAATAGATGAATCATCATCTTAATAAGAGTTTATCTTCAAATAATCATTAATAATATCAAGCTAAAATCATCAATTTCACCCAGAAACCAATATTTGAACCAAAACATCAAGAAACTCATTTTTAAGAGTCTACAACCAGCATGCATAATAAACCCCTTCAAAAATCCGAATCTCAAGTAAGATTCAACATCTTAATCTCCAAAATCCTAGTTTCTAGCATAAGAAAGAAGTTATCTCAAAGAAAAATGTGTTCCCAAGTGAATAGAAGCTCCAAATCTTAGTGGTTATTTTTGGTTCTAGGTTGAAAACGAGTTGAAATGGGCTGCTTGAGTTTTTAGCTCATTCTCTATTAAAAATCTAGGTTTGAGTTTGAGTTTTGGGTGAGAAAAGGAGTGAGAGGAGAGAAGAAAAGGTTATGGTCGGAGTTCTAGTTTTTTTTTGTTTTTTTTTTTTGTTTTTTTTTTTTTTGGTTTTTTTTGCTGAAATATACCCAAAATGAAGTCTAAACATGCTAGAAACTAAACAAAAGTATAGTGACCTTATAGTAGGACAAGTGTCTAGGTTTTTCTAAGTCTCTAACATTTGTCCTAACCTCATAAAATCAGGTCTAAAGTCTTTATTTTTCTTCTTCATTTAGGTGCTTAAAGTTCACTCAATATGCTAAAAATAGCATTCTCTCACAAAAACTCAAAATAGCAACTAAGTCCTCAACACATTTACATAAAACCATATAATAAAATATAAAATAATAATTCATCATGAAAGCAATCATAATACAAGTAAAATATCATAGCAAATAATCATAATAAATATAATTCCTTTTCTTTATAAGTTTAGCACATTGAGTTCCCACATCGAGCTAGTTGTACTGCACATTAAAACTGAAAACTCGATTAGCGAAGCTATAAGTTTAATAACATCATATGACAGCTATCATAATAAAATATAATGCCAACAAATAACTTTAAGCTAAATGGCAAATGTGATGCATGATTTTAATTTATTAAATTTATTTATTATTGGCTTAAGGCTTAATTAAGTCTCGGGTGTTATAGTTACTGAATGTAAATGCTATATCTCATGCACAAAACGAAAGACACGGAGATTTTATAGTGGTTCACTCTTATAGAATAAGAACTACATCCACTGTAGTATATTTCACACTTTGGTTCTTTACAGATAACATGAACAAATGGACATCCAACCCTTTCTCTCAGGGGTTGTCTTCTATTTATAGCCCATAGGCATCCTCTCTCCCACTGTGGGCTTCCCTTGGGCTTTTTCCTTTGGCGGTTCCCCTCTAGCCCACTCACACGAGTGGGCCACCATCTTGCTTGTCCAATCCGTAGCCTGCCTGTGCCTTTGGGACTGTTCACTTACCCAATTTGTCCTCCTATTACGGCTCTGCAGATCCTTTGTAATGCCGATTGATTTGCTCTAGGCGGTTTAGGGGGTTTGTAATCATTCTCTGTACATTTGACTTCGCCCAACTCCAGACACCACCTTGGGATTCCAACGTGTCACCTCAAGGTCTTTTCTCGAGGTATTGGCCCTGTTGCTCATAGCTTACCCTCGGCAGTCGAGGCGCCAAGTAGTAATGGCATGCGTATTAACCTTATGTGCATTCGGTTCTCGCATTCTTAAGAGGGAAAAAAATATTCTTTCGAGGAATACTTTGGGTCATGTGGAGCGTGGTCATTATCCGACGTGTCTCGTGAATTTTCCCACACAACAAAGAACAAAAACAAAAAAACAGATTAAGTTCATTCTTATATTCTTACCTTTCTACACACCAAAAAAAAAAAATCTTTATCTATGATTGCACAATAATAGATAATAAAGAATTGTTACCTTACATTTCCTTAATTTGTGCTTTTGAGTACTGCAAGCCGTCTAAATTAAAAAAGGTCAACGAATTGAAAAATAATAATAATAATAATAAAGAGAAGGATAAATTCAATATTAGTTAGGTCCCATTTATATTCCTCATTCAAAATTTTGCATACAAAATAAAAGGTGGGCCAAGGCAGAAATATTGTGGGAATAATACGGTGAAAAAGTAGCTTCAATAATAGGTCAAGTCCTAATGGCAGGCGTATTAATATAGAAAAAGAAACAAATACTTTTAGAATACATAAGTCCAAGATTTTTACGCCTTACATTTATTTAATACTCTTTACTTAAAAAATTATGTCAGTTAAAAGAATATTAATCAAGAATAAAAGATAAAAATTTTAGAACATCGCATTTAAAGGTGAGTTCACTACTATTTTTCTCGTATTCATATACTCGATCCTTCCAAAAAAAAAAAAAACATGAAAGTCAATGAGCTTGAATTAATAATCTGTTCACACTTTATATCGAGTATATACAAGTCAATAATAATATTTATATTCAGTGTGTATATAAGTCAATAATGTGGTTAAACATTCAGCCTGAGTCTCTTCTTCTCTCCTTCCTCACTCTCATTATTGATGGATCCCAAATTTCGATAATTCGTCCTACCAAAAAAGGAGATCCTTGGGAAATTTTCTCTCCAATAAGATCATTGCTAGTCTTGTTTTCTTTTATTTTGTAGTTTTTGTTATGTTTTCAAAATGAATGAAGATATATGTTCACTTAAATATTAATTTGCTTGTGGTAACTTTTATGTAGGTTTATAATTTTGTGTTGTAATCTCTTGTGAAGAATGGACACCGACAACATTTATTATATCAATCAGAATAGCAGAGGACATTTTGAAGATTCAAAAATTTATTTCTTGTGGAGGTAAATTTGATGTCCTTTGTGGATTCAATTCTCCTGGTCTCCTTGGTTTGATCTGCGGTTTGAATCTATTTTATTGCAATAAGCTGAAAAAAGGGGATGAATTATTAGACCATTTATTTATTTATTATATTTTGTTTTAAAATTTGTTGGGAAACCGAATTTGTTGCTTTATTGTATTTCTACAAGAGGATAAGGATGTTCAATCATTATCATAAATCTTGATAGTTTATCCCTTAGGGTTGTTTCGTTTTTAAACTTTTCAATCTGGAAGATCCATCATTAAATTCTAATTGAAGGGTCATACTCTTGGACTGTGGCCGACACCAGAGAAGACTAATTGAAAAGGGTCGTTAGGTCATGTTTTTAAAGAAAAACGTCAATAGAAAAAAGTGAATTATTAGATTTTTTTTTATTTTTTTTTTTTCTTAAAAATGTTGATATTGTATTTCTACAAGATTTATAATTAACATTGAATCAAATTGCTAGGGATACCTACTTTTAATCTCAACCATCATTAAATTCTGTCCATTGACAACGGTTTTAAAAACCTTTTTTTTTTTTTTTTTTTTTTAAAAAGAAAAACATTTTACGATAAAAATATCAATATGTTAATCGGATATATATAAAATCACGTAAAACTCAAAAAATATGCATCTAACCGTTAAAAAAACTAGATGTATTAATATGCCTCCTAGAAAAGAAAAGCTTCCTTAAATGCTTCAGAGGGTTGCTCAAATGGTGTGTTATGTAATGCATATGAAGACGGTTTAAAAACCATCTTAAATGTCATATCACTTTTACGGACTCTGGTTCAACACGGTTTTGTAACTGTCCTTGTATCTTTTACTTCGTTAAGCACATGAAGAGCCTGTTTAGTTTGCTGATTCGAGTTTTTAATTCGAGTTGAAATGTGATTTTATGTGAGAGTTTTTTACTGTAGTAAAAATGTTAGATGTGATTGTTTGTAAGTACTTTTTACTGTAGCAAAACTCGAATTAGCGAAATGAATGAGGCCGTATTCACTGTACTGAGGAGAGGATCGAAAATAAAAATGAGAGGGAATGAGAGAGGTTAGCAAGACTGTTTTCCATCTCTTCCTCCTAGCACTATTTGTGATAAATAAAAAAAAAAAAAAAAAAAAAAACGTTGATTTTTTATTTTTTTTATTTTTTAATGTGAGAGAAACGATATATAGACATGGACTTATATATTCATTGGAAAATTTGGCTTGGCCATCCAGACTTTTCTTTTGTCTTTTATGGCACCGAAATAGTACGGTTCAACATTCAATGGTCAACTCACTGAAAAAAAAAGTCAGGAAAAAAGAGATAAATTGTACTAAATTAATACCCATTTAAAGTGTATATAAATTTTAATTTTTATCTATTATTCTTAATTAATACCTATTTAAGAGTAAAAATCCCTAATTAGGGAGTTATGCACCCTAGTCCCTAAGGTAAGTTCAACATATAGAGACGAAAATTAAATATGTTGGGTCCACATTCCTAATTCATTTACCAAACATGGTGGGCGACGCGGAGACCAAAAACCGTGGTTTTTTTTTTTTTTTTTTTTTTTTTTTGAGCAAAACCGTGGTATGGTTACGGGATGCAAAAAATTTGCAAAAATGAAAAGATTTACCTAACGTCAACTTTTTTTAAAAGACTTTTTTTGATTAATTTGGTTCGAAGTTCATATTATATTACCCTCGGATATTAAAAAGTTTATTATCTCTTCATTGTGAAATTGCAAAAATGAAATATTTAATTACCTAATTGATTGACTTTAAGCTCCATATTGACCCTTTCAAATTTTATCTTATATTACGAAGCAAAAGTAATTAAAAGATCATTAAAACTTTACGCATATGACCAATTTATTATTATGTATGACCAATGATTAAATTTGGGTATACCAATTTATTCTGCACTGACAAATGAGATATTGGGTATTCATATTGTCTGCTAACACAAAACATTAACTCTCTCTCTCTCTCTCTCTCTCTCTCTCTCTCTCTCTCTCTCTCTCTCTATATATATATATATATATATATATATATTCTATATTTACATAAAGACATGTGACCAAATTGAATATTGTAGAGTATTTATGCTTTGACCATTTTGACAAATCTCACTTGTTTTATTAGGATTAAATACCATCTTTGTTTCACTTTCTTATGCCTTTTTGATTGGGTCATTTTCAGTTTTTTAAATCAACTTTGAGATTTTATTCTGAAAGAGAAAGCACATGCGTGCATTTAGGGGTGGAATAAAATCTCAACGCTTTTGGTATGGCATTTAAAAGTGGACTTCTCCACTATCAAAAGGTAGGCGTTGATCATGAAAACGAGTCAAACCCATTGGCCAATACCAAATTTAGATCCTTATAAATACCAAAAACTTCATCACCCTTCTCACAGACCAAGTTCTCAAAGCATAATTCTTCCATATTTGACACAAGTCACAAAAATGAAGCTCATTAATCTGTTCTTGATTGTCACGATTATTTTCGCCGATGTCGCGATTTGCGCCTTACAAAATGAATTAGAAAGTTATAGTACTAATCGTGACAAGTTAGAATCTTCTTCTGATCAAATGCATGAAGTGGAACACTTTTCGGTCTTCTCGCCGAGGAAGCACACCAGGCGGTTGACGTGCAATAGGTTTCCGAGGATTTGTCGCGCCAAGGGCAGCCCGGGACCGAGCTGCTGCAAGAAGAAGTGTGTGAATTTGCTGAGAGATCGTCATAACTGTGGCAAGTGTGGGAAGAAATGCAAGTACAGCCAGATTTGTTGCAATGGCAAGTGTGTCAATCCGTCCTTTAACAAGAAACATTGTGGTGGGTGTAACAATAGGTGTAGTAATGGTGGCCTTTGTGCTTTTGGACTTTGTAGCTACTCATAGGATCATATATATATATATATATATATATAAGATCTTAAGTATACATAATTTGTTTTGAGATTCAAATTCTTTAATTTTAAGATGATGAAAAGTTAAAGTCGTTGATGTGATGATTTTAATTTGTCTTGTTCTTATTTTTGTTGTGGATATGGTGTTTTTTTTTTTGCCCAGTTCGTGGATGTTGAAATAAATTTTTTTGGTTTATAACAAAGAATTTCTACATGGCTACCACATATAATGATCATTAATGTTTCAGTATATCTACTGATATCTTGATGTAAATATATATATATATATATATATATATATGTAGAATACCAAATCATATCCACTTTGGAAATGGCATACTGGAACCCCAACTATATTTTTGCCGATCCATTCAAAAAAGGAAAAAACTAAAGAAGCTGAAAAAAAAAAAAAATAAAGAAAAATTTTTCTCTTAGTAGTAAAACCATATTTAGTCGGCTATTCCTACCAAATATTTTCTCCATGTATCAATCATATTGTCCATGACTCATGAGAGAATGCAAAGAGAAATGTGAAAAAAAAAAAAAAAAAAACATATGGTTGATCTATTCGTTTCGACATATATTTGGTGTTGTGCCTTGGTGAGTATATTGGTCAAGTTTTATCAGAAAATGAAAAAAAAAAAAAAATCCATAACACATGCCTACTTTATCACACTTTTATTATATTATAGATAATAGATATTGAATATTTCTTTAGACTTTGTAAAATTTAATCATTTAGTTTGACACCAACAATCAAGAATAAAAACAAATAAGTTCATATAAATAATATTCTTACTTTTCCACACACAAACGAACATTTCTTTATCATATGGCATAACATATAAAAATTAAAATTTTCTTAATCTCCAAATATACGTTGAAACTTTTTTAATCTCAACAAATAATTAACGCACGTTTTTTTTCTTGATATTCATCTCTTCCTCATATAAAACTCTTGTGCTTAACCATCTTCTACCTTTAAGTTTGTTGCTCAGGGCAAGGGCCAATAGGGGATAGGGCAAAAAAAGAAAAAGTTGTTTGTTTTTTGTTTTTTCCCTCCAAAATGGAAAATGTGAAAAATATGGAAAGTGTGGGTTTTGTAAAGAAATCATGGCTTAGGGAATTTTTTGGGGGTTCAAATTCATAACCTTATAATGGAGTCAGGTTTGAAATTACCGTTATACATTATATCTGTAACAACGGCTTGGGGGTGGTTATGTGTCCTTGACAAGGGACAAAAAGGGCTAATTAGTGGGAAAAGTAGTCATGATCATTGACAATGAAATATGAATACGAGTCTTTACAAGAAAATTAGGCTTGACATACGGATTTTCCTTTGTGCTTTTGAGTGCTTCAAGCCGTCTAAATTCAAAACGGTCAATGGATTTAAAAAAAAAAATAAAGAGCAGGAGAAAATCAATATTAGTTAGGTCCACTTATTCCTGATTACTAATTCATAATTTCAAATTATACCAAACAAATGGTGGGACAAAGACTGAAATTTGTTTGGGATTAATATGGAGAAAAAGGAGCTTGAATAGAAGTCCTAATGCATGTCTATTAATAATCTCTTCACACTTTGTCATGCATATAAAGTCAATAATACTTGTAATATCCGTGTGTATATAAGTCAAATAATGTGGTTTATGTTAGTTTACCAATCCATCCCAAAAACTTAAGTTGTTTGAAGGTGAGCCAATAATAGTTTTATACTTTAACACTCTCCCTTACGTGTGGGTTGGACAATGGACAATCATGTAGGTAAATTAATTGGAAAGCCCAACACGTAAATATTTAAGCCCGAGATATATTAAAGATCCAACACATGATGATAATTTAAATGAGAACAAAGAGTGCAATTACGGGATTTCAAGCAAACCAAGGAATCCTTCAGATTCTCTTCGTGTTCTATGGTATTGGGAAGTAAGTGCTCTCCCAAACTGCTCCATATTTGCTTTGATGTTTCACTCCCTATGAGCATGCTGAGTATGTCTTCGGTCATATGATGCCTATGAGCCATGAAACAAGTAATCCATCATTGTGGAGTCATTGTATGTATTCTGAATTTGAAACTTTCTTTCCATCATCTCCGATGATTTCTGTGGCTGTGCATCATTGGTGGGCTATTCCAAGACTTTTAAATCAAGGGCAAGACCTGCGATTTCCAAACACGAAAGTTAGAGGAACTTAATTTTACCGAAACAAGACTAGCACATTGATGGAAGATTTGTATTGTGAGTTTGGGTTTAGCATGGGAATTGATCTCAGAAGTAAGGCTCATCATTGGCTCTGATACCATGTTAATTTACCAATCCATTCCAAAAACTTAAGCTGTTAGAAGGTGGACCAACAATAGTTTTATACTTTAATAGTTTAAACACTCAACCCTGAGTCTCTTCTTTTCTCCTTCCTCTCTTTCACATTCTGTCAGTTTTTGGTAAACTAACATGGTATCAGAGTGGGAGGTCCTGAGTTCAAATCCCTGTAATTACACTTTTTATCCCCATTTAAATTGTCATCATGCAGTTAGGTCTTTAATATATCTTAGGCTTAAATATTCATGTGTTGGGCTTTTTAATTAATTTACCCACACAATTGCTCATTGTCCGGTCCACACGTGAGGAGGAGTGTCAAAATATAAAATTATTGTTGACCCACCTCCTAATAACTTAAGCTTTTGGGATGGATTGATAAACTAACACATTCATTGATCCCAAATTTTGATAATTCTTCCTACCAAAAACAGGAGATCCTTGGGTCATATAGACTTCCAAAATGAACAAAAATATGTCCGCGTAGATCTTATTTTTTTAGTGATGATTAGTTTAGTCTGATTATTTTTCTTTAAATTTTATTATTTCAAGTATTTTTGTCTGGTAATTTCAATTGTCAAAGATCGACAATGACAACGTGTTCATAATTATTGTATCAATTAGAATAGCTGAGGGTGTTTTAAAAGATCCAAAGATTTATTCTTTGTGGAGCTAAATCTATTAACGCGCATGCAATTCCATGAGCAGTTAATAGAAAAAGTGAATTGTTTGAGGGCGACGACTCTTTTTTGTCACTAAAAGTTACCCCGACAAGACGTCGTCATTAGTAGTTTATAGTTCCGTTCATTTTACCGATTCGAGTTTTGATGCAATAAAAAGCTCTCAGAAATAATCAAATAAAATTTTGAGTTGTTATTCTCTTATTGGGAGTTGTTTAATAGATTGTTATACTTTTCTTGGGGACTTTTCGCGACCAAATTATGCAGTTTTTGTGCGACCAATCTTCTGGTCACAAAAATCTTTTTTCTTGTATTACAACTCAAACTTGATTAAAAAAAAAAGGTGAATATTAGGATTGTTGTCCACACTACTCTATATAGTGTTTGTTTTAGTTGAATAAAGTTACTATATATGTTATATATTTTAAAAAGAACAAAAAAAAAAAAAAAAAAAAGACTTCAGTCCCTTCACATATGCACACACACATATTTTGTGCGTGTCTATATACATACATACATATATATATATATATATATGTATGTATGTATGTATGTGTATGTGTGTGTGTATATATATATATATATATATAGAGAGAGAGAGAGAGAGAGAGAGAGAGAGAGAGAGAGACCTGAGAGAGATAGATAACGTGGAACATACTAAATCTTGGTTAGACTTACAGCGCCAGAAATTCTCTTCATAATGAAATTTTACCAGCATAAGATTTCCCAAATCCGATTTGATTTGCCGGTCTCCATAATTCACCTCGGAAGTTTCCTATGAAAGCAAAAAGTTAACCTTATAACTCGACTTTTTACACATTTTTATTTAACTATATTCTTTCTGAGAAGGAAAAGTAAATTATTAATATATACAATACACTCGACAATGCACTAAGATATAATGTTGGAGTTTGATCTTGTTTTCAGAAGCACAAACACTAACTCTTATTATTCTATTCAAAGTAATCATGTGGAAAAATTGAAATATATTGCACATATGATTTGACCATTTACACGTATCACTTATTATATTGCTATCTAGAAATTAAGAGTACTTTTTGGGTTAGACTTTTTTTTTTTTTTTTTTTTTTTTTTTTTTTTGTATAATCCTATGTATTCAGTTTCTCATAACCCTTTTTGTGTTACTTTCTTTTACTTTTAGGCGTAATTAATAATATAAAATCTAAACACTATTGCCCATTGGTAGTAGTTGAATTTGGACTTCTCCACTTACAAAAAGTACGCTAAAACGTGTCAAACACTTTGCTAAATTCAGTTGCTTATATATATATATATATATATATATATATATATATTATATAGAACCCTAAAATTATTCACCATTTCATTCTCACCAAAACAGTTATAAGCTCTAAATAGTTTTCTTGAGCCATTGACATAAAATCCCTAGCTACAAATATCTTTCTTTTCCTCAGAAAAATGAAACTCATTAGTTTGTGCTTGATTATAATGATTGTTTTCGCCGATATCGCGATTTCTGGCCTTGAAGCCCTAGAGAATGAGCTAGAAAATCATGACCAGTTGGATAATTCATCGCCTTCTGACCAAATACATGAAGCGGAACATTTTTCATTTTCCTCGCCAAGGAAGCACACTCGGCGGGTGACGTGCAAGAGGCTCCCGAGGATTTGCCGCACCAAGGGCAGCCCCGGGCCGACTTGTTGCAAGAAGAAGTGCGTCAATGTGATGAGAGACCGCCATAACTGCGGCAAGTGCGGGAAGAAGTGCAGGTACAGCAAGATTTGCTGCAATGGCAAATGTGTGAACCCGTCCTCCAACAAGAAACATTGTGGTGGGTGCAACAATAGGTGCAACAATGGGGCCTTTGTGCTTTTGGCCTTTGCAGCTACTCATAAATGATGAAGATGGTAGTTCGGTTTTCAATATTTAAATTCTTTATTTTTGTGAAGAAAAAGGAGAAAAAAAACCATAGTAAAAATAAAAACATACATGTTAATGGACAATATATATGTCAATTAGTTATTTGTTTATGCATTAGTCGGTTTTTGTTTCATGTTGTAATAAAAACGTGGAGTTTTAGCTAGAGCTAGCCTACGTTGGGGCAATTTTTCAAGAGAATACCTAATTTTTGACAAATATCGATATGTTGAGATCGTTAAATGGTAATTGGTAATCATATATGCCTCGCTTTCATACTTTTGTTTTCATCTAGTTATTTTTTTTTCCCAAAAAAAATTACTGAACTTACTTTTAGAAGTGCATAAGACTAGATTTTTACCTCTTACTCTTAATTAACCGTTTTACTAATATAGAATTTAATTAAAAGAGTATTAATCAAGAATAGGAGATAAAATTAAGACTCATGCAATCTAAAAGAGTATGTGTCTTCTTTTCCATTTTTTCATTTGCTCAAAATAAAGTAAAGCCACGGCGCCAAAAATAAGTTTTCTAGTACTACAAACCCGAGAACAAAGCGCCTAGACGCCATAAAGTGGAGCCATGGCGCTATGGAGAAGAAAATCACAAATTTTCCGTAGCACCATGGTGCCACTTCGAATTTCTGAAGGCCTTTGTTATGGCGCCGCGGCGCCATTGAACCAGAGCCACGGTGCCAGTTCGGGATTTTAGTACTAGAAAACTTGTTTTTGGCGTCATGGCTCTACTTTATGGCGCCTAGGCGCTTTGCTCTCGGGTTTGTAGTACTAGAAAACTTGTTTTTGCTCTATCTTCGAAGTCTAGTTGCCTCTTTGCAAAGCCTTAGCACCCGTTCTTCAATTTTGCTCCATAAATTCTCAAAAATACCAATAGACTCCAACTGAAACAAACCTACAAAAAAAAAAAAAAAAATTTGAAAACACATAAATAACTCCTAAAAACACCTAAAAACTGACAAAATAATGAGTCGTGAAAACGTAAATGTAAACACAAATTCAACTCATCAGTATTAATCAAGAATAAGAAGTAAAATTAAGACTCATATAATCTAAAAGAGTATGCGTATTCTTTTCCCTTTTTTCCTTTTCTGCATGGGGCTTAACTTTTGAAGAACTAATAACTGTTGTTATTACTTTTACTAAGAATGTGAAATAATTAATTGTCCCAACCTCAGTGGCCTCTAAATAATTTACCGATCAGGAAAAAAAAGTGAACTCTTTTAGTTAAAAGTGTCAAAGATTGATCATGGCGGTTTTTTTTTTTTTTTTTTTTTTTTTTTCAATAGTACCACAACTAAAATAGAGTTACATTATGTGATGTACTAATTCATGAAAATATTTGGTTAAAGCTATAGATACACTGCAAATTTTTCATGATTTATGCAAAGACAAAGCACTTTGGGGTGATATTACTTATTAGTAAAAGCTCTTGTGCGACTAGCATAGCCTAGATTACTTTTGAAGCGTCTCTGGAGATATAACCAAGACACATTATTACTTTTAGACTTGATTATTATGGTAACTTTTTTGTTTGATATTTTTTATGGGACTCCTTTTTAATAATTAAGGGCTTATTTAATTTGTTGATTCAAGTTTTTAATTCGAGTTGAGATGTGACTTTATGTGAGAGTTTTTTACTGTAATAAAAAGTTAGACTGTTTTTAAAAGATTTTTTATTGTAACAAAATTCAAATTTTAAATTCGAATTGGTGAAATAAACGGAGCCTAAAGATTGCAACCGATACTTTAAAATCATTGGGCAGATGTGGCTCTTCTTAGGCTGTCACTAGGAATTGACAGATCCATGCCACAATAATAAAAAAATATACACAACCAGATTTTTACACATCAATTAGAGAAAACCCCCCGTATATATCATCAACCTGCTTTTTAAAACACTAGCTACGCAATTTGCGCATCATTCGGCGGTGGCGGCGGCGGTCAATCTTATTCTTTTTATTTTCAGATATGCATCCCTTCATAGAAGTGCACCATAAAAATATTTAGCATATATTTTAGGGGTAGTGGTGGTCGATATCATTTGATTAATAGGTTTAAATTAATAAGTTTGAATAGAAAAACAAATTTTTATAAGAAAAAGCAATGTAGGAAAAAAATGTTTGAACTATAATTTAAATGATTAGAGAAACAAAAAAGCACCCAACTATACGCGAATAATGAATATACTTTTGAAAAAGGTCAACTATATATTGGAGTGATGATAATTACAGAAATTATAGTACATAGCATTTTTACAAAATTAAAATAAGTAGCAGATTTAAAAATACTTGAATTAAATAATAGTAAATAAGTAATTTACTCTGTAAATTTTTTATTTACGATTAATAAAAAAAATAATACACATGGAAATTTTAAATTTATGACTAATAAAAAATAAATCACCAGGTAAAATTTATATTTACATGGTTAATTGTTTAATTTACTATTATTTACTTCAAGTGTTTTTTCGTATTCTATCGAGAAAGTATTACTTGTTAGAGGAACATTTCTTATAAGAATATATATATATATATATATATATATATAACTTTCTACATGATGAAATATGCAAAATGAAAACTTTTTTTAGAAAATTAAGATGAAAAACTTGTATATGATGAGCGATTTCTACGGGAAATCCTGTGGCCTTTTATTATACTTTTAGTTTGCTTCATAAGGACTCATGAGAGTCTAAACAGGACAGCTCTATTAATCTGCTTTTCTCAAAATACGCAATCAATAACATATAAAACTAATGATAAGCTCTCGATCTTAAGCTAATTTCCGTGCATTATATATATATATATATATATATATATATATTGTCGATAACTAGCATAGTTGATCATATATTAATAATTTCCTTGTGGTTACAGTTACCGTATGAAATTTGGAGTCATAATTAAAGCCTAAAGAGCTTGCCTATGTTACCTATTGCCTATTGCCTAAGCTTTAGAAAGCTCTAGGGGCAATTTTATATATATATATATATATATATATTTATATGTATATTATATTAATTTATATATATGATTTAACGACTTTGACTGCATGCATGTGCATGCCTTCTCAAATAATCGTTTGGGGTTTGACTCAGGGCATGTACAAATTCAATTGGTAATAGCTAATATATATATATATATGTATATATTATTTATATCTTTAAAATCTAATTACACGTACGTATATAGTACTTTATCAAATTATTCTATCAAATTTATACCAAGTATTTTTTTTTTAATTATGTTTAGGATTAATAGATAATACATACATATTGGATCGAATTCTGCCTTCTATAGTACATCCAAAATCCAAACCAAATAATCAATTACAAATTTTAAAGCCTACGAGTATAACTCTAACAAAAATGTGTAATACTTTTTTCTCAACATACAATAAAGTTATTAATCGATACATTTTTCTTATATATAGTACGTAGTTTTTTAATACGCATGACAGAATACACTCAGAAATAATTGAATCGCCACAGACGATCGGAATTAACAATATTGTAATAACTATAAATTGTTTCGTATTAATGTTTGAGAACCACCAAATTCATTTCATGTGGTTACTTTATTGCATATACTAGGAATAAAAATTAATCACGAACCTCACGATATCTCAATATTCATCAAAGAGATATTGATCATCACGATCAATAATAATTAATATTCTTCTCTCCTTTTTCTTCTTAATTCCTCTTCAAGCATAGCTGCACATGCCATAGACGCAGTACTTGCCGTGGGCGCACCTATGGTTGCACCCGCCGCAATGCCTCTTGTCGAACGACGCGTAGACACACTCCCCGCGGCAGCAAGTCTGCGTGTACGTGCACTTCTTCTTGCACGCGCCGCAGTTGTGGTGGTCGGTCCGCAAGTCCACGCACTTGTTGTTGCAGCAGGTTGAGTTCTTCCCGCCCGCTAGGGTGTAGCACACCTCGTGGTCCTTGTGGCAGTGGTCGGCGGCCCTAGGGTTTCTCTCCTTCTCGTTCTCCGCGAGAAAGCGACTCCTCGCCCTCTTGGAAGGCAGTAGGACATGTGGCACTTCCTCTAATTCATGATTGTGGACAATGTCATTGGTGTTCATCTTTGTGGCACCTTCTTCTATCTTCATGACCATGGTTTTCATGGTTAGGGTAGTTGATAGAGCCATCGTTATTGCGATTAGGAAGATTATCTTGACAAGTTCCATGTTGGTTTAGCCTCCTTTTTTGCACTCTAGGGAGAGAGAGAGATTGGAGAAGAGGAGAGAGAAGATAGATATTTTGTGTATTGGATTTTCTTAGGGAATTTAGAGAGTGAGTTTTGATGGGCATGTGAAGGAGGGAAGACTTGATGTTTATAGTAGGAAGAAATGAGAGGGAGGGTTTGAGGGTTTGACGCGGGAAAAGTGGTAAAAAAAAAAAAAAAAAAAAGGTGGTGCTTTCTTTTGGGGTGTGTTGCGAAGAGTGTGGTGTAATATATTTTAGGGTTAAAATATTTATGGTCCAAAAAGAAACGTTTTTTTGGGTACTCCACATTTTGTGAAATTGCATATGCTTGGAGTTACAATTTTGCCCATACGAATAGTGAATTAACCATGTGACATGGAAGGAAGTCAAAAGGGCAAATCCGAGATTTTTCCAGCCCATAATTTGTGATTGAAGTATAGAGTGCCGTTTGAACAAGAATCCAAATGTGCTACAAATGGCCGACCTGAAGAAATTAAGGCATGCGGTTAGGGAAAGCAAAGGGGTTATGAGGGCATTAATAATTTAATGGTGTAACTACAAAAACTAAGCAAAAGACCCTTCAAAATATATAAATATACATACATACATATATATATATTTATATATACATACCTATATATATATATATATATATATTGTAACCTTACGTGTTTGTTTAAACTAAACTTGAGCTTCAAGAAGGTCTATATACAACCCATATCGTCACTAGTTAGATAGCTAATGTTCTTATTAATCAAATTGATATGTGAATACAAAGTTAATTAGCTCTCAAGCCTTAAGGAGATACACGTTTTCTGTGTAACAAGTCAATTAAGCAGCAAACTAAGTTGCACACCCTATGAAAAGGCCGCACGTGTCATGTCATTGGCTTTTTTTTTTTTTTTTAATTTTGTTTGACTAAGTATATGTGTGAACCTTTTCGTATATTCTATTGGCGCCTGTTTGGTTGCGGCTCAAAATAGGATCATATGACGCAGAGTCAAGTCTCTTGCTAAATTTTTTGATGTCTAATCAATTATATTATGTTGCATGTTAAGATTTTAAAAAAATATTTTTAAGCGCTCTTTCTTTTTCTTTTTTAACATTTTCAAATAATGCGATATAATATGATTGATTAGACACCATTTGAGATTGAAATTAGACGAGAGAGATAAATTTGCAAAATGCATGACAAACAGAAGAGACTCTATATTGAAAACAACGGAGAATGGTAAGAATGAATCTCACCTCTACAAAACACTTAAGACTTTGTGGAATTATTGTCTGCCGCTAAACAATAATTTCTACAACATAATTATTCGCACTTAATTACTACAAACATTAATAATTTCTACGAAAACTATTCACACTAATCATTTCTACAAACACTATTCACAATAATTTCATTGTTTCTTAACCGATCCTCTTGTTGGCAACATATATTTTGATTTGGTTTATCCTGGCTTCTGATTGGTGGACGATATGGAAGCTTACTTGCATTGTGGAACAACATAACTTTATTTACGATTAGATAATTTGTAGTTCAAGCAAAGTACGAAAAAAAGAATATGATCATTTTTTAGTATATATTATTCATTCTTGGCTGATACAATGGGGAAAAACAGTATAAAGAGTATCATTGAGCCATTCCATCAATCGAATATTGGGGTCAAATGTAGTAGCAAACATATTGGAAAGTCAAGCTCCTTCTTGAGGGGAATATGGTGTATAAAATTGACCATATATATTATGCGTTCAAAATTAATTTCGTACTCTTCTAGAGACTTTATAGTTCATTATGCTGAAATGAACAATAAATCCCAAAGTAGGAAAACAAATCCCATATAATTATGCTGAAATCTTCATATTCGAAGTTTGGCCTTGTCATTGTTCTTTAGAGTTCAATCAAACGTTATTTAGTTCAAAAAAAAAAAAAAGAATTCAAACTCTATTTAACAACAATTTGAACTCCACGTGCTATGCATGTGGGGAGTAATCCGTGTGTTAAGTACGTACTTAAGTTTTAATTACCGTGTTGTTATTAAAAGCATAAGACATCTTAATATAAAATCTTAAAAAGGAACCAAAACGAAAAAGAAGAATAAAGTTTTAGGGAAAGAAAAAAAAAAAAAAAAAAAAGGAATAAAATGAAGAAAAAGATAAGTTTTAAGGCAAAAGAGACCAAAACAAAAAAAAGGGAGGAAAAATGGGTCAAAAAAGGGCCAAAATGAAGAAATAAATAAATCATAGGTTAAAGTGAACCAAAGTAAAAAAAAAAAAAAAAAGTTCAAAAAAGGACCAAAACTAAAAAATAAACAAGTTTTAAGGCAAAGGAACCGGAAAAAATAAAATTTCAGGACTAACATAAAAAAGGTTAAAAAAGAACTAAAATGAAGAAATAAATAACTTTTAGACAAAAGAAATCAAAATGAAAAAATAAGGTTTGAATGCAATTTTTTTTTTTTTAAAAAAGAGCAGAAATGGACTAAAATAAAAAAATATAAATAAATTTTAGGACAAAAAATCAAAATGAAAGAAAAATAAAATTTCAGGATAAAAATAAAAAAATAAAAAAAGAGTAAAATGTTAAATAAATACATTTTAAGACACTACCATAAAAAATATCTAGATAGGATAACATTTTAAAAAAAATTAATTTAAGTAAATAAAAAGAACCATCAAAAGAAATCAAAAAAGAAAAAAGAAACAATCAAAACGTCTGTTTCAACCGAACACACGTTTTAGTTGAAGGTACTGATTAATAAAACTTATATATTGTTAGGGTCGAAATCAGTACCACAGTCATCATTGTACATGTGGACATCATTTGGAGAAAAATTTCAACTCAAATTGACTAAAATTAACTGGAGTTCGGATTGACTCAAGACGATTGAAAAATACTGACGACATGAGGAGTATAGGAACCACTATTGATATTTAAGGAAATAGATTCCTTGGAGGCATGAAGATTATCTCAGCTAAATCTTATACTAAAGGGTCAAATCAGATCAATAATAAATAAGAAATAACCCAAGAAGCCAATATGGAAATAAGAAAACAGAAAGTCAACCGAAGGAAAAGGGAAACTATTCAATTTAAGAGAAAATAAAACTAGAATGTAATCTCCTATAAATAAGGGACGAGAATCATGACTAAGACATTCCAAATACCTCATATTACGCTCAAGACTCTCGTTCTTCCTTCTTCTCAAATTCTCACAAAAATATTGTAATTATACTATTTTCATTACATAGTGAAATCTCTGAGACCCTACAATGGACGTACCCTGAAATCATTAGGGGAACCACTACAAATTCATTTTTTCATATATTTTACAGCACTTTATATTTTTGTTCTAGCAATATATCGACTTGAATCAACTCACCAACGCAATTGTCATCTAAGCCCAGCCATTGGCCCTTAAACGAATTTTAGTTATAGAATTCAATCTATATATATATATATATATGTATAGATGAATGAATAAATAAATAAATGAATAAAAATAAATAAAAGAGTACAATCGAACGAAAGTGTGTCCATGGCAGCTTGAGAAGGTGGTGGAGAGTTGGAATAAGAAAATCCTGACCTAAAAATGTCTAATAGTGTAGGACTGTAGGTAGGTGGGTATGGTTGCTCGGTTGGTAGGTAAAGAACTATTTAGCCAATTTTGTGAACTTTTTATTCATAGCTTTCTCATTAATTATAAGGTAAATCTATGAGAGCATTTTAATTATATAACAAAATGACAATTAACAAGAGCATTTCTATGCAAGGTTATATTAGTGTGTCAATGCTAAATTTTAACATTTGAGTAGGAAAATCATACTCCAATACAAATTTTTTGTTCAAAATTTGCTATATGTTATACTTGATGGTAAATTTACCACTAAACGCATTTTTAATGCAATATTAGAATTAATGTGAGAATTACAAATTTAATATTTGAGTATTAAAAAACTCTTCATAGTATCATTTGTTATGTCAAATTTATTATTTATTATATTTTTGTGACAAATTTACCATCAAATATAACATATGATGAATTTAATATTTAATTATTATTGATTAAAATGTTTATTTTTCATTTAATCATCGTAACATTTGTACTTTTAAATTATTATACAATTACATTACTTGAAAAAGAAAAATATAAACTACTGAAAATTGCGTAAAACATGATGAGTGATGAAATTACCTGTCTCTAGGTGAACGTGTTGAAAATCGCCTAAAACAGGATTAGTGATGATATGGCCTTGTTTTAACAAGCTGGGAGAAGATTGTTTGACGGATTGACGAGTTTCATGGGTTAAAATACATCTTCATTCCTTATAACAAAGAAATTTTTTTTTGCATTAAACAATTATTTTTGATTTACATAGGACATCATCCTAACATTCTAATCCTAATCTTAATCTTAATCCTAATCCTAACATACATACTAAGGGAGAATATCCACTACTAGGTGTAAGAAACTACTCCGAACTCGACTAACCCGGCCTACCCGAAATTATAGTTTTTTTTTTTTCGGTTTAAAATTGGCCCAACCTGCAATGGGTGCGTAGGGTCACGGGCCAGGCTCCATTTACCCTATGTAACCCTACCCGGCCGAAAAACACACTAAGTGCTAAAACAAAAAATGAAAAAAGAGCCAGAGCAGTGAGAAAGTGCGAGAAAGAGAGAGAGAGCGAAGAGAGAGAATGTGGATGAAGTGGTGCAAGAGTATTGAATCAGAGCTTTGTATTTGGCCATGGACACTCCAGTGAAGAGCCATTCCACCACTACTCCTTTCTCTTCTCAATTCGAGGTCAAAACTTCTTGCCCTAAAATCCATCCCCAAAAGTTTCACTGGTAAATTCATTCCTTATTTATGCTTTTTCTTTTTTGCTTTTAGTTTTTAGTCTCTAAATATGATTTTCTGCACTTAGGTTTCTCTGTACATGCTTGATTCTTCATTTTTTTCCCCTTTAGTTTTCCCCTTTTGGGTTTTAGTGGAGCCAAATTACGTATTTAATCTCAAATAAGCTTGAATTGCTCTTTTCTTAGGTATCTTTGTTTTGTTGACGTTATTCATTACTAAGTGGGTTGTCTTTTTGGTTGAAGTTTATTTATTTGTCTGTCACCCGACTAACCCAAGTAATCCAAGCCTACCCGAGGTCACCCGAAAGGTTGTGGGTTTGTAGGCTTAGGAGGGTGCTGTGGCCCAAAATTTCCTCAAACCGCAGTGTGCAGCTCGGCCTAATTTTTCTGCCCAACTCAAACTTACCCGGTCGAATTACACCCCTATCCAATACCTTCACTAACGAAACGTTCTTTCTTCATCCTTTTCTCTTTCAAACTTTTCATTTTTTTTTTTATTTTCCCCTTATTTTTATGCTTTCCTCTCTTTTTGTCTCTTTCTTTTCTTTTTTATTTGACCCTCTTTTCATTTTTTCCTTTTTCTCCTATTAGTTTTTTATTTTTTCTCAAATTGACCTTCATAAATATATTTTTTTGTCTAATTCTCTGTCGACTCTCATAAGATATCCTCATGCATACTAATACTCCATTTGGTAAGAGGGAAAAAAACATAATAGAAAAAAAAAAAGACAAAAAAGAAAGAAAATGTAAAAGATTTGAAAGAAGTTATTTATTTATTTTTTTATGTTATTTGATATGATGGGAGAAAATAAAATATGTAATAGGCTAATAAGTGAGTATTTTACAAATGATTTAATATTAATTTAGCTTTAAAATAGGTTGATTTGATAGTCTATGATTTATTTTTTTTTTTTTTTTTTTTTTTTTTTTTTTTTTTGTGTGTGTGTGTGATTTCCTGGACTTAGTAGGAATCAGTTCATTCATCATAATGGGGCCAAAACAGCTGGGGATGTGCTGGAAATGGCAGGTCGGATGCTCTTTGAGTTTCAAAATTGCTGGACTGAGTGTGTGTGGAGGGTTAGACTGTGCAGCATCCTCAAGTTGCGAAGCGGTTTAAGCCGCCCCCTAGTCTCTCTTAAACTAAATACTGATGTAGCTGTTCGGCCAGGGGTGAGTTTTGTGGGGATGATGTGGGCGTGGTGTGTGCTTGCGTGTCAAAGATATCGTGGCTCTTTCTCCCCTTTACCAGCGGAGTGTTTAGCCTTAAGGGAGGGTTTGTTATTTGCTCAGCAGTACGGTGGCCGAGCAGGGGTGAGTTTTGTGGGGATGATATGGACGTGGTATGTGCTTGCGTGTTAAAAGAGGATCTATGGCTCTTTCTTTTTTTTTTTTTAGCGATTCGGGTCCGTTTGGTTTATAAATTCAAATAATATTATTATAATTATTTTTGATTTACGTGTATTTTTTATGAGAGAAAATACTGTGGCAAATTATGAATAATAATTCGAATCAGGGAGCGAATCTTAGAATTATTTTTGATTTACGTGTATTTTTCTAATTATTTTAAAAATAAAAATTTATTTTTACAATTTTTAAAGTTTAATGATTATAAGAAAAAATAAATTTTACATTTCAAATAACATTATACATTAGAATAAAAATAAAAATAACATATCACATCACATTTTTTAATACTAAATATACAATTAATATTAATATTTGTATTGAAGATGGTCTAATCAAATTTAGCATTAGTATTAGCATTTAGAGCATCTCCAATCCAATGTTATAATTTATGTGCTAATTGCAAATTTAACATTTGCTTTAAAAAAAATACTCTCTAATACAATGCTATTTATTATGCTAAATTTTTCATGTGTTATATTTAGTAGCATATTTCTCACTAAATATAGCATTTAAAAAATTTAACAATTGATTACTATTGTTTAAAATGTTTACTTTTTATCTAATCATTATAATTTTTATATTTTTTAATTATTTTAAACATAAAAATTTATTTTATAACTTTTAAAACTTAATAATTATATAAAAAAATTTAACATTATAAATAATATTATACATTTAAAATAAAAATAAAAATAATATACCATATCATATAAATATATAATTTACATTAATATTTGCATTAAGTTTACGAAAACGTTTCGCATGGCAAATTAAAGTGTCGTACGGAATATACTGTCGTGTTACAGCAACGAATGTCGTTTCTATTTTTAAATTGAAAAACACAAAATTAGAATCACGTTTGCTTAGGCCAAACAAGAAGAAGCAAGGAGCTGCTGTAGAACAGCATAGGAGTTTCCATGGAGTTCAGACCTCGCGATTACTCCGCCGAGGAGAAATCCCACGCGCTGCCTCGCACACGCGCTGCCGATCATCCTCTTTCACCTTCACCATCTCCGTCTCACCTCCAGGTCCATAGTCATATCGATGATTTTTGTTTTTTTGTTTCGAATTTTCAATTTTCTTCCTTCTTCTCTCGTCGCTGATTTTAGGCATCCGTTTGGCTGCCAAGAAAGTGCAGCTAAAATTTTCTGACTTACATTTTCTGCTACTTAAAAGCTAACGATACAATTATCAGATAATCGCTTCCAAACTAGAAAGCGAAGTTTGATCGAATTCTTCTTCCCCATCCAATCAAGCAGTGAAATAATCGAAAAAGAGACAAAAAGTTTATTTATTTTTTCAATTCGACGGCAAAAAATTGAACAAAATTCAGAAGTTGTTGACCAAGTTCAGTGATGCTCTTCAGATTGTCGCTGTGGACCAAGGAAACGATGACTTCTTTGATCCTTTGAGAGCTTCGGACGACAATGGAGCTGTCTCCGGGATCGTTTCGCAAGATTCCGAAAGTGTTTTCGAAGCAGAACTTCCTAAGCAAGCCTCGCTTCAAAACCACGAGAAAGAATGGACCTCTTTCAAGAGATTCTTAATGCAGAGATTTCCTGTCTCAAAAATGGTTTCAGTTTCTTCGGTAATCATTTTTTTTTTTTTTTTTTTGTTCTGATCATACTAGCTCGAGATTTCACATTCTGTTTTCTCTTTAAATCTGGTATTTCTTAGGTCTGATTCTGTGTTTCAATTCATTTTAACCTCTGGAAAATTCTCATTTTTGTGAGGAAATGTACGGTATCCTCCTCTTTGTTTGAATAGAATTCAGTGTTTTGGACTTATTTTTATGAAGTAGTAATATGATTATGAAGCATACTTTATAATCTCCTTAAAATTGAACATTGAATTTTACTAAAGTGTTAATATGATTATGAAGCAATACTTTATAATTTCCTTAAAATTGAACATTGAATTTTACTAAAATTCATGTGAGTATATCGCAATTTTCTCTTTTCTAGTGTGTATTTAGTGCTTAAGTTTTGATCTTTCCTTGTCTTTTCACTTTTTTTTTTCTTTTGGAAATTACAGATGTCCGATATGATAATAAAAGGTGGTGGAACAAGTATGGAAGCCTATCCATTTGTTTTCTCTGATTTTTCTTTTCTTTTTTTTTTCTTTAATAATGTTTGTTGTTTTCTACGGAAGTTAAATTTTGTCAATGACAAGCATTAATTACATGATTAGAGCAATTATTGTGTCTCTTGCGTTTATTAATTTACTGATATGCTAATTCGTAGCACATGAAAAATCCTCAACAAGTAAGCATTTGGAAGAACTGGAAGATCCAGAAAAGTTCTCAGAAGAAGGTGCCAAAATTATAACACGACAAGAGTATGTCTCCCGGTTACATGAGCTCAAAGATGAAATCATTCGTGCGTGGAATGCTGGTGATCGTGTCACGGCTTTGAAGTTATCTATAAAGGTTATTACGTTCAAATTTGTTTCCTTGGTAGATTTTTCATTTTTGCAATCAAGTTTGTATGCCTTTAATTACGCTTCTTATTCAATGCCAATATATGGTCAAGACACTAGTTTTCTTACCACTTGTGACTTGACCTATAAATCTCTGATATGCAACACTTGACGTGTCTATTTCTTGAATTGTTTTTATTATTATTATTTTAATTTTTATTTAACACGTCCATTTAGCTGGTGTGCAAAGGAAATTATTCTTACCCATTTGCTGCAAGACTTTTATCTCTCTTTATCGTAATATTTAGGACCACATATACCATTAGCATACGAGATTATGTGTAATTTTTTTTTTTCCTTTCCATTACAGTATTACTTGAAAGCATTATCCAACTTTGAGAGAGATTCTTGGTTCTGCAGGTTGCTAGGCTTTTGTTAGATACATCAGTGTCACAATTTTACGGCACAGTTTTTGTTCTTGCCACTGATGTCATGGACATGCTTGGGGATATGGTATGGGAACGCATCAAAAGGAAAGCTGAATTTTCAGAAGATGGAACCAGATTGTGTTCTTTACCAGGTCTTTCCATTTGATTGATTTCTTTCTTTCTTCAGTTACTTTTCTGTCGGCAGTAAAGCTACTGATACATTGTTATGGTAGTGCAGTAAGTTGAATAATTCTTGCTACTACATATTAGCTTGTTTAGGTTCTATAGCAGCTTGTGTTGACATACTGCTGTGCTGTATTCCCATGTCAATATTCCAGAAAGTGTCATCTCGCTTGGATTATAACTCTTGTTGATTGAGGAAGTAAATTATTCATAATTAAAATGCTCCCAGTTTTAGGAACCCTTTGATTTATAGCAATAGTGTAGCTCGATCTATTGATAGCACTTTTTGATAGTGCTAACATTTTTCATTACTGAAAGATTAAAAACTGCATATTTCATAAATTGGAGAAGAGGGTAAATGAATGTGTTATCCATACCACTTTTCTTATTACCTTGGTCCTTTTTCGTTCTTACCAGTTATTCATTTATCATCTCTAGGTTTGGACAAGAATGTTGGCTCCGTTACTATGTTGCAGCTTCTTGCTTTTTCCTGAAACTCCTTTGCAATTTGTGGCAGAGAACTTCAAAGCAAGTGATATTTGCTCTGATGCCAAAGAAACCTGCAATAACTGGTTTTGCAAAATTGGTGCTGTCCGAGAGCTTCTTCCACGCATGTGAGTTCCATAGCGCACACACACACACACACACACACACACACACACACACATATATATATATGTATCACACATATATATATATATATATATGTATGTATTTTTTAATCCTCTGGAATGATAATTATTGCTTTCTTAATTTTCTAAGCTTTAGGATGTACTCAGTTTGAATAAAAAGAAGTTAAATCTGAAGAAAGAATTAGGAAGCTAAAGTAATAAGGAAATAAAGAAAGCTAATAAGGGGATGACCTCTAATGTCCAAAGGAGAGAAGAAAACCTCTTTCTTGTGATATCTGAGAAGGCATTTAGCCTGCCAGGTTTTCTTAGCAGCAATGAAACGGATTCCTGAAAAAAAAAAAAAAAAAAAAAAAAATATATATATATATATATATATATATATATATATATATGAATGCACAGATGGGAGTTTTGTAAGCCGACTTTTAAAAAAAAAAGAGTTCTATAATGCCATATTCTTTGAACTTGATTTTGATTCATGTTGCAGTTGTTACGTTCTGTGAATGTTACAGATGCAACTTCATCTCCCTCGGACCTTGGGAAGACGCCGACTTTTAAAAAAAAAATTTCCTCTACTATGTTATTTGTTAAGAATGATGTTTACTCATTATATTTTTTAGAGACATTATCACCGAATTTTCTACAGAAGTTGTAATCTACCGCATATTAATGCAAACACAAGTGGATGTGGTTAATACGTTTCTTGTTTTTAACTTGTCTGCGATTATTTTGGTGAGATTAACATTTTGTTGATCAAAATCTACCATCAACAATTTGTATTAAATAATAAAACATATGAGCTTCCTAAGTTTTTGGACTGAAGTATAACTTCTGAGCTAGTCTGATTATATTTCTTTCTTACTTTCTTTCTTTTGTTTTACATAGGTTTACTATATGTCTCGTCTTTTCTGGTGTAAATATTTGCTTAATTATCTCTCTATCTCTGAATATGGTTCTTCTTGGTTGTTTATCATGTTGTATTTTAGTTACCTGGAGCTGGCAATATTGCCTTGCCGATGTTTCTTGGATGAGAGGCCTCAAGACTGTCTCCAGCGCTTGGTAATGATGATAAGAGGGCTTGGAGATCCACTAGCATCTGCATATTGTCGTCTATACTTAGCACGTTGTATGCGGAAATTGCCTTCTTATGATATTGGTAAAGAAATGCTTCATGAATGTATATTCTTTTGGATACCCTGTGATTGAGCACTAGGAAATAAGGGAAGGATATTATTAGAAAAGTTGCAGAGAAATTTTGGTGAGATATATGCTGGAAGGGGGTGTGGACTGAAGTTCTACATTGACCTCATTCACTGATCTTAGTTTGACGTGCTGTAACCTTTCATTCTGTTTTAGACATATTAGCATGCTTCTTTGAAATATCCCTAGGGAAATGAGTCTATATAACTTTGAAAATGTTATGGTTAGAAATTAACTTAGTTGCGTATGGGGTTATTCTGTAACAGCATATCTAGTTAGATCTGTTAACGACATCAAAATGCTATTGTCAAGGATCATACCGGCAAAGGGCGCTCTGGTACGAAATATTAAAGACAACAATAGATTGCTTGTCAGTCTGATGGAGCCAACCATCGAGTTTAGTATGAAGTGCATGTTTAAGGATGCATCTCAGGTATGTTACAGGGTTTGTGCATCAGTGATGCCCGTCTTTACATATATGTAGCAAATGAGTGTGCTATTGCATTATATGGTATCCTTTAGGAACACATGCTCAAACTTTTTTAACTATTAAAATTGCTACATGTGAGGATTATATCGATATCTTATTCATCTCTTCTATAGTCTGAATTTCTCATATCATGAATTTTCTTTTTAGTATTTTTACTTTATCAAAAGAAAAAAAAAAGATTAGTGCTTTCACATGATTGAAGTGTTAACTAGTTTGTTATCGGTTGGTTGGCATAATGGTTGTTTATATTTCTTTAAATCTTTATCAAAGAGGCAAGTAGGTAAAATACTCATGGAGCTTGGACTGGGAAGAAATGAAGAGGAGTTGTTTGGAACTTTTCCATGTGTCTCAGTTGTTCTTCATCATCTACTCAAGGAACTTCCAACTGAAGTATTTAGCTCAAGTGCCGTGAAAATCCTTCATGTAATTGAATGCAGTAATGATAATTCCTTTAATCAGGTATAGTTTGCCAACTGACGGAGTACCATTTTTTCTTCTTGAACTTCTAAAGGACAAAAATTTCAGTAATTATTGCATCCTTGACTGGGACCCACTTCCTTATCATTAATCTTCAGTATGAAGCTTTGCCCTTGGGTCTTGGCTCATGTGTCAAGGGCGTCCCAGGGGAAATTTAAAACACAAACATTGCAAAAGTAGAAAGATGGAAAATTCTTCAATAAAATGATACTGAATTACCTCTCTTTTTGGTTGAGAAAGTGCTTGAATTACAGGTTACTTGGATTCAGGCTTTATGAAAATAGATCTCAAACAGAAAATGTCAGTGCTGTGGTGGATAAAATTATCCAGGTACTTGAGTTCTGTACTCTAGTTTAGCTCGACTTCAGAGTTTGATTAAGTATATCTTTTTTTGCTGGTTTATTTTATTTTGTTCAAGTATCCAAGCGTACCCTTTAGTAGATAACGCAGTTATATGAAAGACTCGCATTAGTTTAGGCTTTTTCATTGCTCTATAAATCATCTGTTGCTTTCAGGCTGATATATGTTCCTTTTATGGTGCTTGTTCCTCTGGGTTGTTTATGAGAATATTGTCATTCAACCAATATATTGACATACATATACCTATTTCAGGTTGCTAATCAGTATGAGAACTTTGATGAGTACTTGAAGGTTGTAGATGCTTTTGTGGATATTATTCTTGAAAATCAGATGGTAAGTGGATTCGGAGACCTTATGATTCTTACTGTGTGTATGTTTATGTGCATACTAGGTTAAGAATCTTTGACTTGAAAGTATCTACAAACAACCATGTCTCCTTAGGACATTCGTGTAGTTACACTGATATCTTCGAATTTATAATGTCATTGTATTATTATTAGGGTTTTTAGCACAATTGTCCCCTCAACTTGTCGTGGTTTAGCAAATTGCCCCCCATACTCTTAATTTTGACAATCAACCCCCCAAACTTGTAAAATTGTCGCAATGTGCACCATTTTACTAAATTTGCTTTTTTTTTTAAATAGTTTTAGGGATTGAAAGTTGAGGAATATAAAAATTTGCATTACATTTGAATTCGGATGTTAGAATTTTTCGTTGAACATGTTTTTTTGACACTAATTTAACACAATCATTGTCAAAATGGGCATGTTGTAATAATTTTACCAATTGAGGGGGCAAATTGCCAAAAATAAAAGTTCAGGGGCAAATTGCTAAAGCCATACAAGTTCAGGGGCAAATGTGAAAAATATCCTTATTATTACAATAACCCTTTTCCTATGCACAAATATTAGCTATATACTATCTAAGTTCTCTCTGTGGATCTAATCATTGATTTCAGGATTGCCATCTGAACATCATTTTAGAAGGTATTTCAAGGCGGGCATGCAGTACAGGGACTGCTGAAGATGAACAAGCGAGTTTGCAGTCCATCTTGGTCAAACTTCTTTCTCATCATAACCGTATTGAAGATGTGGTTGCTTTGGTAAACTTCTCTGAAAAATTTTCCTTTATTCTTTCTTTCTTTCTTTTAACTCTCTTTGTCATGTCTTATAGCAGAACTTTTCCAAAGGGATCATAAAGGCTCATTTTGCTTTATTTTCTATTTTTGGATGGTCTTAAGATTTAGAATATTGTATCTTATTAAACTGCCCAGAGAATTTATCATATATTCTCTATGCAGAATCATTTTCTTGAGATCTTAGACATATTGTACGGAAGCTCAAGGACCATCGTCAATATGCACATCCTTAATATGGCTACAAGGTATATCCTTGATGCTCTTGCTGTTCACGGGAAATTGAGATTCATACCCCTGCACAAGACCAGCCCCTTCATGCCTTCTTTTTTTATTTATTTATTTATTTCCTTCTTCCTTGTAAAGCCCATATGAGTGAAATACTTATTTTTCGAGGGTTGTTTCATTGGGCAGGAATGGTTATATATGTGATCCAACAACCATACAGCTGCTTTTTGAAATATCTCAGGCTCTATATGATGCTATAGACTTTGTGAATGTGAAAGATGCTGATAACCAACCTGGACGTTTGATTTCCCGTTTTGTTAATATGGTAACTAATTCAGCTATTCCCTTTTGATGTTTTTAATTGTAGCAATTGATGTGGGATATTTGCTTATATCTTCCTTTGTTTTCAGGTTGATTATGGAGTAGAGATGGAACGTCATTTAACATTTTTAGTTGAATGTCGTGGAGCTTTTGGGGGCATAGATGGGCTAAAGGTCTGTAATTATTTTCATTTCTTCTGCTGCCATCTAAAATATTGTACATCCAATTGTTATTTTAGAGATATCACGAACTAAATTTGGTCACTTGTGGGTGGAGGATAGCTCTACAAGTCTTGATGTAATTCTGTTTGCTGAAAAAACTATAGATGGATTCTTGTCTCTATCCATATTCTGAATTTGAACCAGTAGTTTATCTTTTATTTATTTGCAGGATATTTTAATTCACTCCAGCAATTTTTTGGCCGTCAAAGCTTTGAAAGATGGCAGCAAACATCGCAGTTTCATCAAATCGTGCATAGCATTTGGTGAAGTCACACTACCTTCTATTTCATCTCAGATTAGTCAGCTAAATCTATACCTTGAGACTGCGGAGGTAATTCTTGTAGTTATTATATTTTGTACCAGCTCAACAACAATTTCAACATTTTCGCTTCTTCGTATGCCAATCTGTTCAGGTTGCTTTATTAGGTGGCTTAGTATCTCATTCAGAGGGACTACTAAATTCAGCAATCAGCTGCTTGCAAAGTTTAGATAGGATGGATGGTTAGTTCATCTCTCTGTCATTAGAGTTCCTGAGACATATTAGTCATCTTATAGGATTATTATTCAAGATGTTTCTGCGAAATAGACTTGAAGATTGCTTATTTCCAACATTCAAATTGACGACTTTATGCTAATTCATGTTCATGTTTCTTTGGATTTGTTCTTCCCATTATATGCTTTCCTAATTATCTCTCTTGCTAATTTTGTTATTTGCCTTTTATATTTATACACGTTTATATGACTTTCATTTTATGTGATATCATGGTTATTTCACTTTTTTATGATTGCATAGGCTCAAAAGTGCCAAAAGATGTTGATTGGATACTCTCCTTAGTTCGCAAATTATGCAGTCTCTTGGTTATGATTCCAGGTGCAGAAATCTAATTTATTTTATCCTGCTTGTGGGTTTGTGTTTTATTTGTTTCATTTAATTGATAGTCCATCTACAAGCGAAGAATCACGTCTTTTCTTATGTGAAGGTAATACTGAGCTGGGAGCTACTTACTTCCTCAACACCATTTTATTACTTGTAAACTCCCAGTCATGGTAAACCTCCCATTACATATTTTTTGACATTATGATTTTCCATGTCCTTAGTCCTGTCAACAAATTTCCTTTGCAGTTCGCGTGTTGACATTTTAAGTTATTGTTTCAGGGCAAAACCGAAAATGAGGGCAAAGGCTTTTTGTTCAATAATTTCACTGTCAGCAACCTTATCTCAAAATAAGCTTCCTTATCGTGTTGATCATGGAAAGGTAATAAATAATGAGAAGTAGGTCAGACCATGTGAATTGTCAGTTATACATAGAAATTAAAACTATTCTATTTGTCGAAGTTAAATGGTGTAACCGTCATTTAAACGATTTGAGAAAGGGCTTTGACATAATGATTGTTTTATTGTCTGTAGAAAAGTAACTCTCCCATTTAGGGGTTCTACAAGCTTCTAATTATCTTATGAACGGTGTTATTTTCCATTTTAATTCTTCAGGTTCCAGGAAATGACTATCTATACTACGGCGATTTATCATATTTACACGAACTGGCCTCATTTTCGAAGTTGGTTCTTCAGCACCTGGTTGATTCTATTCAACAAGAACCATCGTTGGTAAATATGGTTAATTTTGAACGTAGCCACTTTTATTTTTTATTTTTTTTTTTTCATTTTTCCTATTTTGCTGTTTCTGATTATGATTGTACTTTCTTAAACAAAGGCTGCTCGTGGAAGCCTGGCACTTGAAGCTTGCAACTGCATTGCATCATCTTTTGCCGTAAGCTCCTTGAATACCCGACTGTACTTTTTCTGTTTTTTATTAAATTAACTGCATGTTTATTCGAGTTTTGCTACAGTAAAAAGCTCTCAAAAACAGTCACATCTAACTTTTTTGCTACAGTAAAATTCTTGATAACATCAAATCTTAACTTTCGAATTAAAAACTCGAATCAACGAACTAAACGGACCCATGTCTTGAAATCTATGATTGTTGAGCTACTAAAACCAAAATATAAAATATATATATATATGAATGAGTTTTCAATAGTTGGTCGGTAACCACCGATCAAATTATAGAAATAAATGCATACCTTATTTACATTTGCTGATGTAGTGTTTTATGACTTGCTATAGCAAGTAAATCAACAATATAGCCTTAAGCATTAATTATAAAGATTATTATGTGCTCTCGAAATTTATATGTATCCAAAGAGGACTCAAGTTTTGTGCAAGTTATATTTTCTTTATATAAATCTTTGAATCTCTCTCTCTCTCTCTCTCTCTCTCTCTCTCTCTCTCTCTCTCTCTCTCATTTTATTTTATTTTATTTGTTTTATTTTTATTTTTTTTTTTTTGCATGTTTTGCAGCCAAGTCCAGAGATATCTCTAATCTGCTCCAAACTGATGGAAACGGCCAAGTCATGCTTGAGCACTAGGGACAGATACCTCCATTTGACTTTCAAATATTTGGACAAATACTTGCCTTCTTCTGAGGTGGCGACTCAGATTGCTGCATGAGGAACGCACACATTGGGATTGCCTTGCCTTCAGTACATTATTTACACATGGGTGCCTTTTTGGGTTTTCAATGTAAAATATTGTAATTCCTAATTGTTTTATGGTATTCGTCTCTGGCTCTCTACAGAGACCTTGTGTAGACAGATATTTTTTCTATTATGATATTATTTTTTTATTACGATTTACAAAAAAAAAAAAGCAAGTGAAAATTGCTAAACTTCCATTTAAAATGTATGAATCAGAATTTTTATCATATTATTAAACTTATATTTAAAATGTATGAATTTAAATTTTTTTCATACTTTTAATTAATACTATTTTGACTAGTATAGTTATTTAATTAAAAATAATATCAATTAAGGGTAATGAGTAAAAATAGAGACGTGTGCATTTTAAGAAGTATTTATCTCCCTTTTATCTTATCTAGATGCATGTGTGTGTATTTATTGATATTGGCTCACATTTTAATCTTGTAGCAAGGTAACATCACCTCAAAGATAGACATCAGAGCTCATTGTTCAAAATGAATTGGGTCGATCCATCACAAATATAAGATTGGTGACTCTAACAGAGTACTATCTTATAGAGATGTGTTAAGAGTAAAATATTTGATTTTTATATTTATTAAATATAAATATAAACAATCAATGGATATTAATTCATCTTATTTAAAAGATTAATTTTTAAGATAAAAACTCAAATAACAAAAACCACAAATGTAATACTAACAACGTTTGTTTTATAAATTCAAACTACTGTTTAAATCTATATTCTTTAAATTCTTAGAAAATTCATGTTCTTATAAAAAAAAAAAAAGACAAGTAGTTTTATTCTTATAAAATTTAAATTTGCATTCAAACTTTTTTTTACAAGCTTTTTATTCAAGTTCTAACTTCAACTCAAGTTTAATAAAATTCAAACTCAAAATATGGTTCTCTAAATGAAAACCTCTTAAATTTGAGCAAACTTTTTGGTGAGAAAAAAAAAAAAGCCTTGGTGGGGGGAAAAAAAAAAAAGGGGGATTGTCTGGCCTCAATCCGAAATGGACGACATAATTATCCAAACTAAAACGACAAGTCGTTTACAGATTTAAAAAGTTTGCAACTTGTCTTTGGCTGAAGAGCAAACGTCACGTAAGTGAAAACTATATGTGGTGTTTGCAAGAGGAACACAAAGCTTTAAAATACAGACGACATGTCGTCTAATCTATTTGAGAAAACTCCAAACAGCAAAACGACTGCCGGGTTTCAAATTATTGTTTTTTTTTTTTTACAATTTTTGAGAACAAATAAATAAAAATAATTTTAAAACGGTGACATTAAAAATAAAAAAAAAAAAAAATAATTTTTAATTTAAAATAAAATAAAAGATTTATTTTTTTTTTTTTTTCTTAAATAGAGAAAAGTATTAATAAATTTTTTTTTAATACTAAAAATAATTTTTTAATAAAATTATTAAATGTGTTTTTAAAAATAATTTTTAAAAAAAATTAAAAACGTTTTTATATTTATTTTTAAACAGAAAATAAAATTATTTTAAAATGAGTTTTCATCCGTTACGTGTCTCTTTGTCCTTCGTTTCTTGCAAATTACAAATACATGAGAGTAAAAGGGTACTTCAGCAAACGAAACATTCTCTTTTATTCTTTCCTTTTCCTCTTTCTCTGCGTTTCTGTTCTATTCAGATCGATCGGAGTCGCAAAAAGTCCCAATTTGAAACCCCAAAAACCACTTTCCCCCAATTCGCATCTAGGGTTTCCGCCATTTTTCTCCAAACGGTCGATCGGAAGCCATGGATCTGGAGGTGATTGGCCGCCACGCGCTTCTCTTCGACGACGACGCCAGCGCCGCCTTCGTTAACTCCAAGGAGGCTCTCGTCGAGTGGAACTCGCTCTCCATCGATCGCTACGACGTCCGCCACCTCCTCTCCGCTCCTCCGCCGCCTCGCAGTCGCCGCCGTCCGCCGCTCCTCCCCGACGGCACGCTTGAGTCCGACCTCGATCGCGAACGGTTCCTCGATTTGCCGCCGCCTTCGGATGAGCAAGAGCAAGGTAAGCAAAGAAAAAAAGAGCAAAGATTGAAAATTTTGCTTAATCTGATGCGTTTTTCATTTCATATGATGGATGATTAAGTTATTACTTGATTATTTGTGTTTTAGAAGAAGATAATGGAGGAAAAGATTGGATTTTTTTAGTTCTAAGTGGAGTTCATAAAAATGAGATTGAAAATTTTGCTTAATTTAGTAACGCACGATAAAATTATTGGTGATTCATTGATTTTTTGTGCTTTAGAGGAAGATAATGTAGAGAAAAAAAATTGGATTTTGTAGTTCCAGGTGGAGCTTATATAAATGCAGGTCGAATTTTGTTTCGACTGTTGGCGGTTATTTATCTTGAGCTGAATTTCTTGGGTTGAGATTAGATATGATCAGTTGTGTTTTGTGGAAGTGCTTGTAATTTCTGTAGAGCAGCTAGTTTCTGTGATTTGGAAAAGGCTTTTAGAGCTTTGAGAATTTGATAACTTGCTGAACTGAAGGTTCCGATTTGTGGTCGGTATATAATCGTAGTAAAGCTCTGCATAATCGTCGATATTTCTAGAGGCGCTCGATCAAGTGGACTTTAATGTTTTGGGACTGGGAGGGTTGGTTGTTAAGCCTGTGACTGGCTTATGGGGTCAGTTCCTTGTTGGCAGCTTTGTTATACTTTTCCAAACATTTTTTCAGTTTGCAGGATGGAATATGAATTTGCAACAATTCATCTATCAGTGACATGAGTAAGAATGTTCTTAATGATTTTTTCCCCCCTGGTGTTTTCTTTATATTTTCTGTTGCTATCCCTGTTTGAAGCTAGCTTCCTATTGTGTATAATTGGCTCCATTGCGGGTTACAATGGTTTTGTTATCTTATATAAGTTTGATATAAATATTCTACCTTGTATCCAGACGCAGGTAAAGATGAAGAACCGGTGGTTGATGGTGGCTACCATGCTGTTACCTTCTCTTATGGAAATTCAGGTGAAGCAACTGCGCTGAAAAATGATGATGTTGAATCTGCTTTCCACCCGCCTTTTCCTGTGCCAGAAAGCTTAATTCAGAAACTAGTAAGTATATCCCTCGTATTTTAGCCCTGCCGGTCATGGAATACGAATATTGTGTGTTTGATGCTTAACCAATGTGGCCTGACCAGATGATAGTTCACTAAGGTGCATGTGTTATTCTAAGGCTTACCATGTCTAAGTTTCAGATGCTCGGAGCAGAGATGGCGTTCTTGTGATCCAAGTGGCTGTGCAGGTGGGATTAGGATGGTAGAAATTCCTTGAATCTTACTGCTTTTGAGCAAATCGGATGAGACATAACTTCATAGGGTTCTCTTTCTTGATCTTAATTGTTATTCAGACTATGTGAGGTTCTATGGGTTTATGTCAGGGTTAATTATTATGGTTTATTCCTGGTTTTTATGTATATGAATTAATATCATTTGAGACCTTGCATATGTGAAATGTCTTAATTTTGAATTGGAAATTTGTTTCTCTTGTTTTACAGCCTCCCACGGAGAAGGTACATCAAATCATTGCACGAACTGCTATGTTTGTCAGCAAGCATGGCGGGCAATCAGAAATTGTTTTGAGGGTAAAACAGGGAGACAACCCAACATTTGGGTTCTTGATGCCTGACCATCATCTTCATCCCTACTTTAGGTTTCTTATCGATCATAATGAGCTACTTGATGGGAAATCCCAAGGAGAGAAGAAAGATGATAACGGACCTAATCAGACTGGTGGTGCATTGTCTTTGCTCGGTTCTATATATGGGTCTGGAGATGACGAGGATGGCACAACTGAGGATCTTCTACCTGAAGCAAAATCAGACAAGTCTTGGGAAACTGTTGATGCTAGTAGTATGACTGCTTCTTATGGAGCAGAACATATGGAATCTTCAGGAAATACAACTGCAAAGAATGACGTCGTTTCAAACCATTTGAAAGAAAAAGTGCATGTCATAAAACGGAATCGTAGCATTAACACAGTCAGAAGTTCCACTACATCAGAGATGACAAGGGATGGGGATGCCTCAGGGTCGGTTGGTACTGCCACCAGTAAATCACAGGAACCTGCAATACCTAGCACCTCCAAGGTTGAACTACCTGTATTGGAGCCTCCATCTGAATTAAAGAGAGTGGTTGAAAAGATAGTTGAGTTCATCTTGAGGAATGGTAAAGAATTTGAAGCTGTTCTTGCTGAACAGGATCGTAAGTTTGGAAGGTTCCCGTTCCTTTTGCCGTCTAATCCATATAATCCATACTATTTAAAGGTCCTCCAGAAGACTCAGGAGGTAAGTTCTGCACTCTTACTTTTGTGCGCCAATTTATGTCTTTTGCATAAGGTTTCTATTATGTCAGATTGTTTTTTAAATCCTCACGTGTTTAGAGCATTAATTAGGGAAAGGGGGAATCTTGGCCCATATCGTACCCGCCTTCTGTAGTTACGATATCTGTAAACTTTTCCATTTTATACAGTCGTGTTGTTTAGTCTTTTGATGTTTGTTGATGAGTTTTCGGCTTGGTAGATGCTTTTCACATTTTATGCTTTGATGGACATTATGTTGTTCTCTATTTTAAGGATCAGAGTACCTGACCATATGTTTTAAGTTAATAGGGGACGCTGTTGGATGAATAATTATAATTATCCTTTATCTCCCCATTCCTCTTTCTAGTTGTTTATTAATAATGTGAATTTCAGATAACGAGTACCAATGATTAAAGGTCCTTTTTATTTTCAACAGTCCAAGTTAGCTGGTAAGGGCCGCGTTTCTGAGAAGCATGAGTCAATGGGGCATGGGATAGAAAAGAAAACTACAGCGTGTAGAGAAAGTGATGCACTTACCTCAGGATCTATTGATGCTGATATATCGTATGATTACGATAAGAAAGAGAAGTTTCGGATGGTACTTGGAAAATCCAAGAAGGATGGACAAGATCCACCTCCCAAAGTTAGCCAGCCACAATGTGAGTTTACTGTAGATGCAGATGCTGCTGCAGCTATCCTTAAGGCCGCTACAAGTGGCATTAAGAATCCAAGTCTAGAACTGTTCCCAAAACTATCAGGCATTGGCATTGGTCAAGGCCCCAGCAATGAGGGCAGACAATCTTTAAGCCTTGGGAGTCTCCACTCATCTCAACCTGAGAGTTCTGTTGGGGTGCCTAGCGTTTCTGTCCCTGTAGCAAAGGCCATGGCAGAGACGGCTGCAAGAGCAGCCGCTAATGAGGCTGATTCATCTGAAGCATCCTTGACCCAAGAACAGAAGCTGAAGGCTGAGAGATTGAAACGGGCAAAGATGTTTGCAGCCATGGTAAAAAGTGGGGCTGCACCTTTAAAACCGGATCCATTGCGCAGCTTATCAGTTGAACCAGCTGGATCTGGCATTTCCTCCTCAGGCAATGAGCTTGTGCATCCTGCTGGAAAGGAGAGGGAGGGGAGTTTGGTTCTGGCAGATGTTGACACTCTGCACAAGATCGAGAAGTCTGAAAAGATAACTCTCATCGATGATTGCAATGAACGAAGATCAAAGAGGATTTACAGGTCAAGAACTAAAAGAGATGATGGGGAGGAAGAACTGAAGGATGAAGAAGATGAAAGGGGCCACAAGCACTCAAGGAAGAAGCACAGGTCTCATCGATCATCAAGCCACAGTAGGGACAGACATAAACACAGGAAAAGACACTCTTCCAAGGACAGAGACTCCCGACACCGTCATAAGCATGACAGGGACGAGTACTCTGATGACGAGGATCAGCACTCTCAGCGTCGTCATAAGCACAACAGCTCCTCTGATGACAGTGAGCATCAATCCTTTAGGAAAAGGCAAAAGCATCATAGCTTTGATGATGATGAGCATTGTGGTTCTCGACTCCACCATAGACATGTGGACTCCTCAGATGACGAACATCGGTGTACTCGACACAGACACAAACATGGTGGCTCCTCTGATGATGAGGGTCAGCACCGGAGCAGATCCATTAAACATAGGAAACATCATTCCGAAAGAGAAGTGGAATTAGAAGAGGGAGAAATCTGTGCAAAGTCTGATCAATCAAAAGCAAATGAAAGTGAAGGAGCTAGTAGGGAAGCCTCAGTAGATTTATTAAAGTTGGATCGACAAGAAACGGATCCATCCCAGCCCTCTGAAACCACGGTGGTCTCTGATGATTTAAGGGCCAAAATCCGTGCCATGTTGATGGCAACCTTGTAATAGTTGGAGGGCTACTTTTTATTACTATTTGTATTGTTTTTTACTACTTTTGTAGTGACAATTGTCGCGATTTCTATCATTTATGTTAATGCGCAAAGAGCATTTTTTTTTTTTTTTTTTTTTTTTCAGTTCCTATATTGTTCTAATTTCTAAAATCTGATATGCGGTTTAATTTTGTTGAGAGAATGTCAAAACTATATTATATAGTACATTTTCAGATTGGTGAACGGACGTAGGGATGTAAAAAATCTTGCTAATTACTATTTTGCATATCAGAGTAGAATTGGAAAACAAGATTGTTGCCAAACTATGGGGATGTTTATTTCTTATATTCCTCTTTAATTTTAAATCATGATTCATAATTACCTTATTTTTCACAGAGTCAAGGTAAAACGGAGCCTCAAGGCAATTGATTTACAATTACCTTAAAAAAAAAGTAGTTAAAAAAAACTTTGAATTACAATTTAACAAAAGAAATTATTTTCACCAAGGGTGAATATCGATTTAGATGTGCATTTTTCTTATATATGGGAGCAAAATAGACATTTGACAAAGAAGGATGAATATCAACCCAAAAATTTCATTTAACGTAATGAATAAAACATCTGAATACACGAGTAACAAAAATCCAGCATACAATTCAGGCTGGTCAAATGACTCAAATGTCCAGCAAGAAATGAAGAAATAACTGAAAACTAAACAAATAAAGAACTTCTATGATCATCATCGGATTATCTTCAAAGATAATCAGCAGCAATAATACTTTTCTTCTTCAGACTGATTCCTCTGGCGAGACAACTGTTGATCCACTAGTTTGCTGCTCCAAATTCCTTTCTGAGCTTTGACTTTTCCTCCTCAAAACGACATACCAAGTGATAGCTTCCAAAACGACAGCAACACAACCCAACGACACAATAATCCCAGTATAAGCATCTCTCCAAAATTTTCCTGGCTCCAATATATCCAACCCTTTGTACACGTTAAAGACGCCAAGACCAATTGTGGCATACCCAAAAGCATAGTGAAAAACATTCCAAAACACCCTGTATTCATGTTCTTTCTTAGGCCTCAAGAAACCACCAACCAATGCTTGAATCGTTGCGAGGGCAAAAATAGTTATGCCAATACATCTGTGGCCACTGTACTCAATCCCTGCAGATTTAGCGCCGAGCCAAAGCCCTGTTCCCCATCCGACTACTCCGACGAGATAACCCGAAAACTGGCACGTCACATGAAGATAAAACCATGCCGGATCTGCCGCTTCAAAAACCTTAACATGCCTAGCTATTATGGCACCAAGAGGCATGAGGAAACCCCAACTGACGGCGTTGATTATTCCATGAACATTCCTCATTGTAGCCCTAGAATCTCTTTCGCTTTCTTCCACTTTTCCTGAGAGAAAGTCGATGGTTCCGAAGGACCGGAGATTAGGACCGGACAGTTCGTGCATCGCCGGAACATCTCCGGAAACTTTTCCTTCTTGCCAAACGTGGTTTACCACAGTGGTATTGTGAGGCAGTTGTATAGTCGCAAAGATGAACATCTCGTCGTTTTCATAAGAGGCGGAGATATCAAAAACAGAGAAACTGAGATTACCCTCTTGAAGCTGAGTCCCGTAGCTCGTTAAGGGAGACGTGTAGGCCGAAACTCTCCCATCGGAACGTTGAAAAGCGATCAGAGCCTGTGAACCGACCATGCCTGTTGAAGTAGGGTTTACGGCCCACCCGATCCACGACGATCTCAAACCGCTCAAACCCGATTTTCGGAAGGCGATTTCGACTTTTCCTGATGAATGAATGTAGTTCCAGTGGAGGGTCGAGTCCAGAACGGGAAGATCATCACAAGCAGCAAAGGTTTTTTGGTTTGGAAATCGGTTGGTCATGCATGGTTGTGAGAATATGGTTGAAGAGAAGGATAAGAGGGCAAGACTGAGAAACAAGAGAGACGTCATGATGAAAATCTTTGTCACCATGATCTCGGAAACACTTTATTAGAGTGATCAAACTGATGAGAGAAACAGAGAATGAAGCAGACACTGATTGTGAGAGAACAAAGCAGCACATGCACACACAAACAACACACACACACACACACACACATATATATACAGTGGAGAATACTCCTAGTCCTAGTACAAGTCCAACCATATCTCTTTATAATATTATTAGAGTAAAACCGCAAAATCGAATTTGATTGGTGTTTTTCTAATCATGATTGGAAACAAATAACAATCGATTCCTTTTTTGTTTCTTTTCTGTTTCTGTTTTTTTTTTTTTTTTTTTTTCCCTTTTGGTGGTACAAGAGCATTTAAAACTAATAATAAAGTGTCAATATAAGAGTCCTACTCCAATTCCATTACGGATTCTTTAGCATTTAGCATGATCAAGTTTGAGTCACTTTTAGACTCTTTAGAATGACATTACTTGAACATGACGGATTCAAGATTTGACGTTGTTAAAACGTGATTTTTTCGATAACAAACTTTCAAGAATATGAATTTTTAAATATAAAATAATAAATATAAATAGGAAATTTTTTTGAATTTTTTAAAAATTTATTAATTTGTAATAATTTTTTATTTATAACTTATTATTAAAAATAAAATATAAATTAATATTAAGAACAGTAAATGTAAATAATTTATAAAATATATTATGAATATTACATAAAGTGCATATATAATGTTCAACAAAATATAAAAATCTAAATAAAATGAAAATAAAATAAAACACGTAACTGAACTATTCATCTGAATTTGCAACATCGTTAACAGCTGAATGAACTGTCATTATATCGGGAATCTTTTATTTATGTGGTCACAGATGCAGCCAAACAGTAAGTTTACACTTGACTCCATCATAAAGTGATGAGTTCGAACCCCCCACTATCATGTTCATTAAAAATAAATAAATAAATAAATAAATCTGCCGCCATCCGCGGCATAAGGCAATGGGGGACTGTCTGGTCAATAGAAAGAGAGAGGACACTCTTGTCTACAGCTTTGTCAGGTAAATAACAAGCAAAAAAACGACAACATATATAAAGAAAAAATCGCTCAAAGAACAATAATTACTTTGAAACGACGACAAACGAAAACGAAAGTAACTTTATAAACGACGTAAATATTTGCGAGCAACTAAACAATCAGAAGAACGTCGATAAGAATAGCGTTTAAGCATAAGAAGCGACAAAAAATTTAGAAAACGACATCAGCAGAAAAACAAATTAGAAATAAAATAAAAAAAAAAAACCCCTAAACGTGATGACAAGAAAAGACAGTAACTCATTTTTTTTTTTTTTAAAAATAAAATAACTTGGAAAAATACACACACACGCTCTATAAACCTTTTAAGGATAATATGAATTAGTTCTAAACGTTTTGTTTTTTTTGATGAAAATGAAAATGAAAACGTTTTTAAAAACGAAAAAAATTGTTTTCAGTTTTTAAAAAACAATTGATATAATATTTAAAATACATTAAATAAATAATAATATAAATATATATATATATATATATATATATATAACATTTTCGTTAGGTATATATATTCATTCATTTTGTTTTGACTTGTTCTTCTAATTGCATAGAAAAAAAAAAAAAAAATTATTTTCTAAACGAAAAAAAAGTAGAATTATTGAAAACGACAAAGCCGTTTTCATTTCTAGTATGTAGATGGTAATTCATTTTTATTTTTATTGAAAAAATAGAAAGAGGGCCATTATTTTCTAAATAAAAAGTAGAATTATTTTTGTCTAGTATGTAGATGGTAATTCATTATATTGAACGCAGGATATATAGAGATTCAAAAGGCAAAGGAATTATTTCTGCTCGTGCAGTTCATCTTTTTCGGTACAATTGTTTCAAAGTTCATTGATCTCTTCGGAATACTTAGATTGATGTTCTTAATGAGGTTACTCTATGGATTTTGTTATTTCTCATTCTTTCAGAGAGGCCAATACAGGCAGCTGCTGATTGTTTGGATAATTTTTGTATAATTTTCTGGATGTTATACTTGGTGGCATAATGCTCCAAGCTTTGTTCTTTGAGAGCTTAGTTTAGACACTTTTGGCTTTACAAAATACAAGTTCAAGGGTTGCTGATTTTTCTTTTTTGTTTCTCAAATCTGATGTAATTATTTTCTTTTTCATCTCATAAAAGATTACAATAGTGATCTGTGACTTATTTTGATTCATAAAAAGAAAAGTGTTGTTTTATTTTATTTTATTTTTTTTTTTTCCTATGAAGAGGAGGCTCAACTGTATATACAATTGAATGAGAGATAAATAGTTTACTTGTGTACATATGGAGATGGACATTTTAAGTGGTCTTGATAATAGAGTTATTATACAAGGCATATAAAATTGCGTCGAGCAGAATGATAGTACTTATAATGGTTATTGATTTTAATAAAATAATTAATAGTACAGTATTTACTAGGCTTTTCTAGCAGAAATGTTTTTCCTTTTTATATAATATTGTCAAATTTAATTATTATAGCAAATAATAAGTCATATGTACTATTTCTGCCAAGTAATAGTCAAATAATTATGAGGCAAAAATCTTAATTTTACCCCCTGTCATCACCGACATCTTTAGACTAAAATCACAGTTTTCACATGTTTGTAGTAATTATGTTTGATGTCTTAAGAATAAGACACGAGGAATACAGTATTTTTAGGAAGGTAAATATCAAGCAGAAATAATTAACGCCAGTTATTTCTGTTGACAATTTGGTTGGTGAAGAAGAAAAACTGAGAAGTCAAAAGGAAATATGTTTGAATCATGTGATCATCAGCTCTCTTTTCTAAAACCTTTTGTAAGCTAGATGTCTTTGAAAATATTGTTGGCACAGCTCAAATGAGAAACTAGCTTCTACAGATGTACGGATACGTGGTAATTATATCTTTTAATGCAGCTATAATTAAGACTTGGAAAAAAAAAAAAAAAAAAAAAAACTACTGTGTTTTCTTTTTGTTGATTTTTCTTGAATAATTATCTTTGGTATATTATAATCACATATTAAGTGTTTTTTTTTTTTTTTTTTTTTTTGTAGGAAATGATGCAACGGGATGATAGAATTTTACCGGTCCAATCTGAATAGACGATGTAACTTAATCTTAAAAGGAAAAATCTCTAATTGGTGGGAACAATTATATCTTAATATTTAAATGTTACTATTGCTTGTTTCTGAATTGAATTCGAATGCGGAAGCGCGAGGATAGCGGATTGTGTATATAAAAAAATTTCATAAAACTTTTGATATACTCTATAAATTATATTAATTTATACATAAATAAATTAATCACATTAATTTATTTAATAAGAACTCAACTAGGAATTATACCAACGGCCGATTAGGATGACAACTTGAGTTCTTTGACCACAAACAATCCTTGCTCCAAAGCTTTGTGTTTAGAAAATCAATGTCTTTGACGTCAATTTCTAAAATCCACGAGACGTGTGTGTAGGTACACCTGCGACAAAACGGGTTAGAATAAACACTCAAATTTCCACAAACACCAACACATGCACTATGTGAAATTTTTGGAGAAAATTTTTTCTCTCACTATATTAGAGAATTCGGCCACACTCTTAAAATTAGGGCAAAAATTGTGTCCCACAATTTTCTATTATTCTCTTATTTATAGGGTAGAAGTCAAACTTCTAGAAAGAATCCAATCTTTTTCTCAAAGATAAAGCTTGTTAATTATCTCTTATTAGATTTGGAATAAAATCTCCTATTTTATTTTATCCGTCACGGCTGGCCACCTATAGAGGGATTTATCCTTGTGTGGCGCCAAACACAGATAGGGAAGGAAGAGAAAATCATCATTTATCCTGTAGTCCAATTTTGACTCAAATTCAAATTTTAATTTAAGTCAAACTTAAATTTATTTGAATTTTAAATTGAACAACTTATCAAATAAGTTTAAAAAGATAAATTTAAATTGTGTTCACACTATGTGTTCACACTATGTTTTCACACTGTGTGTTCACACTATGTGAACACTTTCACATAAGTGATCTAAAATTCAAATTTAAATTTAAATAATCACATTATTAAATTTATAATTAATTCTCAATTTATTATTTTCGAGTGTTTAATTTTTAAAATTCCGTAATTTTAAAACACCCATATTGCCCTTTTTGTCTTGTAGAATTACTAGAACAACGCGGGGACTAATGGACCTATAATTTTGAGCTCCAATAAAATTAATAATTAATTGAAGACTTTAATTAATTAATTAATTAATTCTATTAATTCTAATAGTTATCCCACTATAAACTTGGAATTGCGCTCTCGTAATTATAGACATAAATTACTTCTAAATTTTGAAGTGTCCATCTGATATAGTCACTGCATATATATCAATCCTCCATAAATAATTCATAATTAGAGTTAGGTAATATCTGTTAACCTCTCTAATTATATCTTTATCCTTGAGTACTATCGATTCTCTAATAGACAGTGATTCATAAAACACATTCATGAACCAGAGCGCTCTAACTAATCCAAGTACCGAATCAACACTCAATAGAATTATTTTTCTGCTTCTTTCTCAAGAAGGAATGGATTCCATCTAGTATAATAACATTTCCTGCTACCAACTTCATCATGTCTCCAAAATACAAGGAATAGAATTCAGGATCTCAGAATTCGTACTGAGTAAATCAAAAGACATAAATTCATAAATAAGCAAGGATTAAGATCATTCTATATATGACCATTGGTAGATTCAATTAGAATTTCTATACTTAAAGGAAATTTATCATAAATTCATATTTGGTATGTGTCACTGTTCCACATAATCTCATTATGCATAATACACTCATTCAATATCTCTTCATATTAACAGTGCGGATAACACCGTTCCATTATAAATGGGAATGACATGTATAAATAATATTTTAATTAAAGATTCTGAATTTTAATTAAATTTATTACGAACTTCGCTTTTTGATTATTATAATTAAACATTATCCTCTCATAAATAACACTTATATACCATATTTAAGGTCACATAAATAATCACAGAATTTTCATTTGATATTCATAAAATATTCACAAATATATACACATAAAATGATGAATAAACTAATTTATTAAATAAATAATAAATATCCTATTACATCTCATGCTTTTAGGACACCATTCCCACTAACTATGATAATAGTTGATGTGGCTAATTAGAGCTCACATATACAAATAATAACAAAATAAACAAACGACATAATAGATAAATAAAAATAAACTAATAACAAAATTAAAACTAAATTGATAAATAACAGTGCAACTAAACATGACGACTAATATAACTAGAACCTCCTACCTTGTAATCTTTGATAGTCAAATTAGGACAAAATACCAGTACTGCCAAAATGCTAGATTGTCGTTGACCAATATTGTGTTTTAATTTCAGGAAACTAGCTATTATAGGGATGAGTTTTCAATAGTTATTTAGTTTTTATTTTGGTTACCTACTTAATATAGAAATTTAATAATGTGTAGTGATAAAAATCTAATCTCATTAATTATTAATTATTTATCGTCAACTATCTAATTAATTACAACCGTCAAATTAATATCTTACAGTTAAAATATTAATATCCACTAATTAATAAATATATATTAAAGTAACCATTAAAACCACACAGCTAATATATTTACTTTTGGATCAATCTCATATGTATTTGCTCAATTACAGAAAACATTATACAATAAATTTTACTTTTGGTGATTTAATCATTTTGTACCTCTATTTCTTAGAGGGTACTCTTTAGCCAACGATTCATTAAGCTTATTCACTAATTTCCCCCACCAAAAGGGTAATTAATGAGACTGCCTTTTCTTGAATGTTCTTCTGGTCCTCTTCCATGCTGTATTATTAGACTACTTTTTATACCTTTTGTTAAGTTCCAGCTAAAAGGTCTTCAAAAATATCTTACTTCATTTAGACCTAACTAATTTAATTATCCTCTCCGCACGCTCCTGATTAAATACTTCCCTTCCCATATTGATTCCTCTCTAGTCCCAGAAACCTATATTAAAACACTGTATATCTATATATGAACAATACGAGAGTATCGATGATGCCAAACACTAAATATTAATAAAAAATGAATCTCACAACATGAGGTTCCACAGATAAGATACACATTCGATTAGTTCCGGTGATACGCCTCAAACACTTTTATATATATATATATATATATATATATATATATATATATATGGAAGTTGCCATTTAATTGGAAAATATTATGTCAACACCATTAAGGGGTTTTTTTTTTTTTTTTTTTTTTTTTTCAGTTAGCAAGCAAGGTTGTTTGAGAGGGAAATTAATGGTTTGGATGATAAGAGTGATAAAATTAGTCAAAGTATCACTCCTTGCAATGAAGTATAGTTTTTATTAATGTTTTATTTATGCAGTTTTAGTAGTTGACAAGTATAATATAGTTGAATTTGGTTGTTGTTTTTCTTTATTTTTCCCTTCTTAAAGAGAGATTGCCCATTTTTGACTTTATCAAAATCTTAAGTCAGGTACTAATTAAAAAGCCTTGAGATGGAAGAAAAACATACAGGAGAGAATGTGTCCAATAACATTTAGAATACATAAACATTTTTTTTTTTATTTTAAATTGTGCGCTTGTGTGTGTGAATATAATATACATATATATACAATAATTAAAACGTTGTTATGTATTATTGTTATCATTATTACTATTAGTTGATATTCTAAAGTAGTAGAAGACTGAATACTCAAGCTACAAATACAAAGTTTTACAAAGTGCAGTTTACATTGTCCTGACAGCAGGTTAAAGAATTAATACTCCGGGTGAAATTATTATCCCGTTTATTTCATTGGTTTAGCTCAATTCAACTAAATTCAAATAGGGTTCACACTATTTTATACTTGTCATTGGTTTAGCTCACATTTAGTATGCACACAGTCCGAATGACATTCCTTGTTTAAACTGAGTTAAACTATTCAACTCAAAAGTTTAGCTCCCATTAAGCTCTACCATTTAAACTTTTTTTGAGCAGTAAAAATGTGCCCATTCTTCCTGCTTTTCATACCTACAAAACAAAAATTTGAATTTTTCCCTATTTAAATTAAAATCTTAATAGCACATGCAAACACGTCAATTCGAACTACAATTTTTCTATTCGAATCAAAAAGTTTAAATGAACAAAATTTGAATAAGTGAACTAAACGGGGGCTTTTTCGTAATGGAAATTCTTTTCTCTTGCACAAAAAATATGTAAGATAATAAAACAAAAAAGAAAAGGTGGAAATGCATTCGGAATCATGCATTGACATTTTTTTTTTATCTACGTACGTATGCATACTTTAACATTTTGAGTGTTAGTTTGATTGAATAAATGTTCATTTTATGATTAAAGTCATATTGTTACAATATTTTCTCTCACAAAAATTTAAATTTAATTTTTTTATTATAGTATTTTTCTCTCACATACACAACTCAACTCATAACTCAAGTGATATAAAAGAAAGTCTAAACTCTGACGTACGATTTATTACTTAATAGACAACGTGTAAGTTAATAAAGATTCTCAAACAAAATAAATAGTGTAAATACGTTTTTATATTTTTCCTCTTTTCAAAGCTGAGGTTTATATTATTATGATTAATTAGTACTACACACATTTATATATATACACTGGTGTACGGAACGCTTAATACGCTAGGAAATACAAGTAATTGCTCGTGTTATGCATCATGTAACATGACCAAGGCTTGGCTTTTTTTTTTTTTTATTAATTAAGAGTAATTGTATATATGTCCACTATGCACCGATGAAAAAAAAGTCAAAAAATTGTTATTATTTCTATCTATAAAATGACATGTAATTATTACCATTTTATATTTTCCCGATCATTTTTTAAATCAGTTATACAAATTCATATTCACATTAAAAAAGAGTACATTCAGAATGATATTATCTCAAATAAACATAAAATAGATATATGTTGATAATATTGTCAAATTTTGGGAATATTTCAATTAGAAACTAAAAGTGATTATTTTGTATAATTATTTCATTGATTGATTATCATATGTATGCCTCAATTATAATATGGACACAAAAGTCCAACATATGTTGGTAAGAATTGAAAGCCTTGTGTCCAGTTTCCCTATGGGTGTGTACGCCTGATCTGCTTCTAGAATCTAAAGTAACTCGTGATTAAAGTTGAATATACTTATAGTCGCTTGACATAAACTTTATATTTATCGAATTCGAAAATATATTTCTTATGAGGCTAAGCATACATGTGAAATCATCTCAATATGATTTTGTATACTTATAAACGATTTGGGTACTTGAATTTATTTTATTCTTTGAATACTCTTGGAATAGAGAAAAAAATAAAAAATAAAAAATAAAAACAGAATTTTTTTTTTTTTAATAAATGAATAGAGATGAGAACTGACCACATCAAAAATTTTAATCACATCCTAACTACGTTAGCACTCCAAAAAATATTACATACATGTCTATTTAGCAAGCATAAAAATTGGCGCTATTAAGATCATGACTCAAAACTACCTAATTAGCCCGAGTGAACCTAAATATTCTACCCTTTGTGTCCATTATTAGATATATATTGATAATACTATTGTCAAATTAGAGACATATTTTCAATTAGAAACCTAAAAGTGAGCATTTTGTATAATTATTTCATTAATTGATTGCCATATATATGCCTCAAATATGGTATGTACACCTATTTCCAACATCTGTTGGTGTAACAATTGAAAGCCTTGTGTCAAATTCCCGTGTGGTGGGTGCATCCCATCTAGGTCACAGTAAGAAATGTATGTGTGATCTACTTCTAAATCTAGAGGGTTAACTTAGGGTTAAAGTTAGATATACTTATAGTCACTTGAGGATAGAGTTACAAGCATATATGTGAAATCATCTCATATGATTTTGTATATTTAAACGATGTGGGACTTGATCAGGTTATTTTACCAATGACATAAGAATATTCTTAGAATAGAAACAAAAAGAAAAAAAACTAAAAACACTTTACATTATATAAGTATACATATATATATTTTTTTAATAAACCAATAGAGATGAGAACCGATCACATTCAAAAATTCTTTCACATTCTAACTACGCACTCTAAAGAATATTACATACATGTCTATTTAGGCTCTGTCCATTTCACATAGTCGAATTTAAAATTTGAGTTTTACTACAGTAAAAAGTTATAAAAAACAGTCACATTTAACTTTTTTGTTACAGTAAAAAGCTCTCACATAAAATTACATCTAAACTTGAATTAAAAACTCAAATCAGCGAACTAAACAGGCCCTTAACAAGCATAAAAATTAACGCTATGAAGATAGACTCAAAACTACTGCCCGCGTGAACTTAGGGTCCGTTTGGTTGGGGGATTCATCCCCCGATTCGAATCATGATTCGTGATTCGCTACAGTAATTTCTCTCACAAAAAATACACGTAAATCGAAAATGGTTCAAATCACATGATTCGAATCTCTGAACCAAGCGGACCCTTAAATATTTTACCATGTGTCTACTATTTCACCCATTAGTTTATGTGCTTATAAGCCAGATGGAATTAAATTAGATTAAATCATCTCTCAAAAAAGAACAACAAATTATATGCAATCCTAATAACAATTGAGTATTGTTGGTCATGTAATCATGAGGGCAGCCACTAATTTAGTCATGTACGGTCCGCTTACATGATGACACAATTCTTCCTTTTTTTTTTCAAATAAACTAAAAGAAAAATTAATTAACTGCAGAGATAATTAGCACATCTCAATTCAGTTGGCGCCCACTAATTAGTTGTATCTTATATCAAAATCCTAATTCCATATTAATTATTAAATAAAAGAAAAAAGCAAAATGTTAAAAAAAAAATCAAAGGGAGATGATAACAACCCAAAAAACACCAAAACTACTGGCGAACGCTAAACCAAAACAAAAGACGAAAAGTCCAAAGCTAACTCCAGAAAATTGAGCCTAAACTTTCTCTCTGGGAGCTATAAACATGCCTTGTTTAAAATCTCCCAACCATATAAAAAAATGACTAATTATAAAAATTCTCTCTAAATTATGACCCGTATAACATTTTTTTTTTTTTTTTTTTTTTTTTTTTTTATCTTTAAAACACGTAACATCTGTTTTCTAATGTGATGACTTATTTATCTTGGAATATATATATATATATATATATATATATGTATATATTTCCAAATAAAACGTTGCATCAATGGTAGCGTATGCATGTACACATTCTGGTTTCATAAAGTGAGTAGTCAAGGCTCAAGCCTCAGAATTGTAGCTTTTACTTTGTTGGGGTGCAAATGGATCTAAAATTGCACAGAAACGACATGATAATGGTTAGACGTGGCGATAAAGATTTCATGCAAGTTTTACTTTTCCGTGATATTGAACATTAATTTAAAGGGGCACCAAAGATAGATAGATGGAAAAGTGCGAAAATATGTCAAGATCGTGACTACAAGATAAGATATAATGTGAGCATAAGTTACGTCCTTTTTGTAGTTTTTGACCTTGAAGGAGATGATTTAATGTTTTTATACTTTGTCTACTTGATATGATAATTAAAAATTATAACGAGAGAGAGAGAGAGAGAGAGAGAGAGAGAGAGAGAGAGAGAGAGAGAGAGAGAGAGAGAGAGAGAGAGAGAGAGAGAGAGAGAGAGAGAGAGAGAGAGAGAGAGTTGTAACTAACACATATATAAAAGGAAAAATTAAAGGAAAAGAATGGCTGGCACGTAACTGTTGTAAATATTTGGATAATTTTATAAATAAAGGTATTTACTAAAATAGGTTTTTATCTTGTATGATATATAATGAAAGGTTAGGAATTGTCACGCCTCAAAATCGGGGTTAGTGACATAGAGGCTCATTCAGAGATTTAACGTGATTAAGGAAAGTAATTAACATTGAGAAACATAATAATTAAAAATCAAAAGTAAACTATTAAAGAAATTTTTAAACAAGCCTCACGTTTAACTGAAAATAAATTACAAGAAAGTGACGGGGTCTTCCGCACTTCCTGATTACAAGAGGGTTAAATCTTGAGCCTCTAGCATCACTCAGGGCTTCACCCACAGGATATACAATATTTGTACATACATGAAACATGTAAATAACATTTACAGACATCAACCACAGTTTATAAATCTAAAGTTCAGAGTCTCATAATTTATAGTTCTTACATTTTGTACACTAGGATAATGTACACTATTCTTGGGAGGGGTTTAATATTTATAAAAACAAATAAAACGTGAACGAAATGCCCGTTATGATGTATTTTGAAATGAACTTTATAAACAAATAAATAAATGAATAAGCAAATAAATAGAGACATCAGTTCCAACACAACAGTCGGAACCTCACATCTCTTTTTTGAAAGGAAATAGAAACTGTAAATTTCATATTACAGGCATCAGCAAGTAATTTATACTATGATAAATTACTTACACAACCACAAGCACAAGCCTTATCACCACTGTAGTGTCCCGGTCCGGGTTTTGGGTCCAGGCCCCAAGGCTACACTCTCCATATCCTATCTAGGTCACAGTTGGTTTACCAGTTCGCAAGCCTTCTTATCTTAATAAATCATTCATTAAAATTCTGAAATAGTTCATTATAATTCTAATAGCTAAAATCAAGCTATTGTGTTAAAATTTTTTTTTTTTCACAAACATGACCTTTCTTTAAAAACTTTGCAAGGCCAAAATTCTTTAAAACAGGCTACCAAGGAATGGGATAAGAAATCCTACTACTCAAGCACCAAACATGTGGCTAGCATTGTGCTATCCTAGCATATGCTTCCTCAAAGCCTTCAATTTGATTCTTTAGCTATCATTTATATAAAACAACACTTTAGGACTAATTCTCACTCCTAAAGCTGATCATTCTCAATTATACACTTTGATTCCCTATTAGTGTGTCTTAGTCCAATTCTGAGTTCATAAATCATTTTATGTTTTAAATCATCCTTTCAAGGGTTTTGATTTCAAAACATGGGTTAAAAATGCTAATCCATTCACTTTAGGTCCCAAAATGAAGCTAATTTGAGTTCTTTTTAAAAATCGAGGTCAAAACAACGTGTTTAGACAAAACAAGGTCAAATCGCGTGTGCACCGGTCGACCGGTTAATTATTATGTTTCTCAATGTTAATTACTTTCCTTAATCGCATTAAATCGCTAAACGAGTCTCCACGTTACTAACCCCGGTTTTAGGGCGGAATTCTTTAATTTTCCTTTCTTCCCATTTATTTTGATTGAAAAGTGAAAATATACATATTAAGACCGTACAAATATTTAAAGTAAAAAGACGTAAAAAAAAAGTACTATATAGTTCTCTGGTTACAAATGATAATTTATCTAATCTTCGTACTAATAATTAACTTGCTTTGCAATATTGAACGAACCAAATATGTATTTTACAATTAATCCATCGTAAATAGAGAAGGGACAACGGTGCTAATCAAAAATAACAACAAGAAACGCAAACATAGAAAGAAAAAAAAAGAATAACTAATACTAGGAAAACCAAAAAAAAAAAAAATGTTTGACGAGAAATAATAGAAATATTATTTTGGTAATTAAGAAAATTCGGGAGGGAGAAAAGAGAAATTACATGTGATTTCAGAGATCTAAAAACGTGGACGGTCAAAGAAACAACAAGTGGGACCCACGGAAGTCGCCGTAAGGGAGGCCGGCCGTCAGCATCATTGACTCTGCTTTTTTCGCCCTTCACATGTAATGCGCCGGGCCAATCGGTTTGATGCATTCTTCATTCTTGGAAGCGGTCAAACTCTTGTTCTTTGACTCTCTCTCTCTCTCTCTCTCTCTCTCTCTCTCTCTCTCTCTCTCTCTCTCTCTCTCTCATCTCATAGAATTTGGTAGAAATGGAGAAAAGATTGCATGAGTATAATTATTGCATAAAGATGATGTTCAACAAACCATGAATTTAAGGGGGGGAAAAAAAATTGGTTTAGAAAGAGAGAAATGAGAAAAGGATATAGTTTGTCATAGTTTTATGTCGACATTATTTATCATTTTAAATAATTAAGTCTTATGGTAAATTTTTGTTTTTTATTTATTAATTGAATGATAATTTTTTATTTTTAAGTGGAGTATCACAAATAATATTTTTTACCATCTTGATTCTTGAGTAGTATTTATGATTTTTTTTCCCTTTAAAAAATATAACAGGGAATTAATCAATTCTAGCTATATAATTATAATGTATTTTATTGGACAAATATAAAATGAAACTTATATATAGGAGATTTTTATGATAAGGGTACCTAACAGCTGTGTATGAACATTAGATTTGACTGAAATTATTTAAAAAAAAAAAAAAAAAAAAAAAAAAACACAAAATTAACAAAACTTGACAAATGTAAGACGGTTTAAACAGATTCCTATTAGTAGGGTAATTTTTTCATACCCTACTGTAGAAGCCTCTAAATTTATTTATTGACTAAATTTTTCTGATATTAATTACATTAAATCCGTTTCATTTGTTTACTTGAATATGATGTTCATAGCTGATCTTTTTTCTGATCATATTTCTTAACTATTTCTTACTAATTTCTCAAAAATATAACTACATTACATGCTAATTAGACGAAATTTGTATATTTTTTTTTTTTTCTTTAATTACTTCCATTTTTGTTCTTCTTTCTTTCTTGTTAAGAAAGATTATAAATGTGGAATATTATATTGATCATGAATAACCGTCTAAATAAAATCATATCATGTGGTGATTAGATTTCTATGGAGGTTTTCATTTTTTATTTTATTTTTTTTTGTTTTTTAAACATATCTGATCTCTTCTTCAAACCTGGAACCAACACACCAGTGAGTCTTCGATCATGATCCAACGGTTAAGAAATTTAATCATTAACCATTTCACTTTCTTAATTGTGGCCAAAATTAAGTTACACAAAATAATAATCAAATAATAAAAAGTAAAACAATATTAATAAAACTATGATAACAGTCGAGCCTGAAGACTTTCCTGATCTAGTCTTCTCTCTCTAAAGACTCTTTCTCTCTCCTTGCGTGTTTGCCACGTGGCGTGGACTTGACGCACCATCTTACCTCACTCTTGCAATCTCCACCATATTTATTCTCCAAGATCACACATTTCACATATGATGTTGGTCTTAGTCCAAACCCTTTTTGTTGCCGAGTCCATTGCACCCATTTGGAAATAAGACTTCAAAAAACTTCACTCTCTTATACATATCCTCCTAAGCCTTTCTTTAATTATTCTCTCTTTTTCTCTGACCTTTTTCTTCTTCTTCTTAAAAAAAAAAAAAAAAAATCTACAAGTAAAGGGAGCAAGCCTTTAGCTTCCTAAAGAAGAACAAGAAGACTTCCAAACTTTTCTTCCTAGATATGGACCCCACTAGGGAATTAGATCAGCTCGGTTCACCGGTAATCAGAGGCGTCGACGGCCGGAAAAGGGTCGTCGGAGAATTGGACTTTTTTGCGAATAAGGCTGTTGATCATCTGGTCAAAGCAACATCTCATGGCCATATAGTTGATGATGGTGACGATGATGATAAGGTTGAAGATCAAGATCGAAGTGGAGGAGATCATGGCGTGCTCCAAGAGATGCAACTTGACGTGAATGTATGCAATATGTATTTTAATTTTGTGCTTTCCTTTCACGATCAATTTTGTACATATATATATATATATATATATATATATATAATATGTAGAATATACAAGGTTTTAATTTTCTTTTCCATTTTGTACCTCTTGTAGACTGGCTTGTGTCTTCTTACAACCAACACTAGTAGCGAAAAATCAAGTGTGGACGAAGGCTCTTCAGGAAATAATTTGGAGGATAATAAGAAACCAGCTCTGAATGAGGTAAATAATTGAATTATAAAGACTATATGATCTTGTTCTAGTATTATTGGTTTAATTTATTTTTTTTTTTTTTGAAAAAAAAAAAAAAAAAAACTTAACATGATTATGGAAGTGATAATAATATTGGTCATGTAACTTTAACATATATATATATATATACACACATATAATTTTTGTGTGTGTGTGTGTGTTGGTGCAGCTGGCAGTTCTGCAGGCAGAATTGGACCGAATGAACAATGAAAATCAACGTTTAAGAGGTTTGCTTAGTCAGGTTAACAACGATTATCAGATCCTTAATATGCATGTGGCATCACTGATGCAAAAGCAAAACAGCCAAAACTCTGAAACCGCGGAAGAGAGAAACAAGGTAATTATTTAATTATTAATTATCTTTTAATTTTGCTTAGCTAGGGGTTTTTTTTTTTTTTTTTTTTTTTTTTTTTTGATATATCAAACACTTTTATGTGCTTGTTTCAGATGATAAGTAGACTTCTGGAAGAGAATCAGAAAGGTTTAATCGTCACCAAAGCTAGACAATTCATGGACATAGGTAAACCTCAGATCACCGGAGAGAAAGACTACGAAGTTTCGCAATCTTCTTTGGATCAAGGAAGGTCACAAAACTGTAATTCTAGATCGTCTAATCATCAACAGAAAGAGATAGTGGAGTCAATTTTAGAGTGCAAGAGTAATGTTATTAATTCTGCTGATTTGAGCAAGGAATTATCAGTTTATCATCGTCATGATGATCGAGAAGAAGGTACAGATCAAGAACTTGGTGCTGGTGCAAGTCCAGGTTCTAGATGGGTCCCTAATAAAGTTGCTAGATTTGGTAATTCTAGAGATCATGATCAAGACCAAGCAACTTCCTCAGCTGAAACCATGTCCATGATTAGAAAAGCGCGTGTATCGGTTCGTGCAAGATCTGAAGCTTCGATGGTAAGCAATGGAACACACACATTTATAATATTAATCCAGTTCTAATTAACTTAATTGAGGCAAAATTCTAAATCTTAATTAATTAAAAATTAACTAATTTGACTTAAAAGTCATATGAGAACAAATTAAGGACACAATAACTAAAGAGGCATTCATGCAAATTAGCCGCAAAGAGATGCATGTATGTTTTGCTTTATTTGTTAGGGTGTGATTTGAGTATAAATAGTTATGTTGATCATTATATATACAAGTATGGCAAATGGTCTAGTCCAGTAACTTAATGATGCGGGACAAATTCATAATCTAACAATATATGCAGATACATAGATTTATTATTTATCCAAACTATTTAAGAAAAATTAAGAAAGACAAAGAATGTGAATTTACACACACATATGTATAGCAAGAGAACATGTTTTCATGTACATTGTTGAACATATTTTTGATATTATACACCTTTAATACATATATCAATTGTACGTATGATTCGTATAATTTACTAAAATCTCCATATATGTAGTTATCTGATGGGTGCCAATGGAGAAAGTATGGGCAGAAAATGGCAAAAGGAAACCCATGTCCTCGAGCTTACTATCGTTGCACCATGGCCACTGGCTGTCCAGTTCGCAAACAAGTAATTTCTCCTTCCTTTTTTTTTTTTTTTTTTTTTTTTTTTTTGAAGTAACCCTTTTTTCTTTTCTCCTTCCTTTATTGGTAAATATCTATAGGAAATAAAGGCAGTTACACAATCTTCTTAATTTCCTTTTCTTTATTTTTTTTTTCAAAAATAGTAGAAAATAGACTAATATAAAAAGCTTAAGAAAATATATAGGCCAATTTTTAGTTATAGAAATTAATAAACCATAACTTGTCAAGTATGGTTCATAACTAGATAAGTTATGGACAAATTTGTTAAGTTATGGTTCATAACTAGACAAATTATAAATAAAAATCGTGAATTATGGACAATAACTTGTCAAGTTATGGACGAAAATAGTAATTTGGTCTATTTATTAACTTATGTAAACTATTAGCCTATTAATTTTAATTCATCTCAAGTCTTGGCATATCTCCCTTTCTCCTTTTTTTTTTTTTTTTCTTCTTTTTGGCATGACCAAAAGCAAATATATTCAATTGTTGTTATATATTCACTCGTTTTAGACAAAGGCATGCGTGTAATCTATATCTTCTTTCTCCAACTAATTTGATCACTTCTAACTTTATTAGGACCAATCTTTAGCCTATTATATATTCACATACCAACAATTACGTATCTCTTTTTGCTTTTCTATTTTTAACTTTGACTTCATATTTTTTTTCTTAGCTTTTCTATAATTTTGATGTTTTAAACTTAAAATAAGGAAGTTAGTTCGGTGTGTCAATCTAATTGGCACACTTCTACCTCTTGTGATGTTTGTGTATTCATCTACTTTCATTAAAAAAAAAAAAAAAAAAAAAAAAAAAATACACAAGTTTGAAAAAGTATGCCTCCTACTAATATTCAAGTAAAAATCAATAGGTGCAAAGATGTGCAGAAGACCAAACAATCCTGACGACAACATACGAAGGCCACCACAACCACCCTCTCCCGCCGACCGCCATGGCAATGGCGTCGACAACATCGGCCGCAGCCTCAATGCTACTCTCCGGATCAATGCCGAGCGCCGATCACCACAGTCTTCTCAACCCCAACTTCCTAGCCCGAACCGCTCTCCCTTGTTCCCCGAGCTTCGCGACGCTTTCAGCCTCAGCCCCATTTCCGACCGTCACGCTAGACCTCACCCGCAGTCCCACCACTACCTCCTCCTCCTCCGCAGAGCAAATCTTAGGCCAATTACGCCAACTTTCGCAGGGCAATTTTCACAATCTTTCCCAGATTTTGCCTCAAAATGTCATGTCCTCCTCGTCGTCACAACTTTTTGGGCACGGTCTAGTGGACCAATGTTCCAAGTTCATTGGTCTAAATGGATTAACCAATGGTGCTGCTAATAATCCTCTTGACATAGCGCCCGCGGGGCATTTGCAGGCTGACACCGTGAGTGCAGCGACGGCTGCCATCACGTCAGATCCGAACTTCACGGCAGCGCTGGTGGCGGCTATCACGAATATCATCGGTGGCAATGTTAAGCCGAACAATACTAGTAGTGTCACTACTAAAAATAACAGTGAGAAGAATGCCTGAACTAGTTTAATTTTATAAGCTTGCTAGCCTCAGTTTTTATGTTGGATTGTACGTTTAGTGATTAGAGGATTAATCTTTCATTTGGTTTGGAATTAGATACTAAGATAGTAAAACTTATAAAAGCAATATGGTTTTGTTTCCCTTGATTTTTTTTTTTCACGTTAAATAATAGAGTTTCTTTTTGCAGTATTTATAGTCTTATAGAAGGTGAGATGTGTCGAAGTGATATGAAATGGGATGCTATAATATTTGATTTATCAATTAAATATTACAGCTAAATGTACAAAAGTCTAATTTTCTTTGAGTGCAAAATTGACACTCTACCCTTGACTTATAGGGTAGTGAGAGAAAGAATTAATAATTTGGAAATTATTTCTTAGATCTCGTAATTCTTATATGTATTTGTACCTTGTAAGTAGTATAGTGTTTTTCTTTTTTAAATTATAGCAATAAATGTTTTTTAACTATCAGATTTTTTACCAGATAAGGTAGATATTTAAAGTTGTTTGATTCTGATGTGGTCATTTAAAATGTCCGCGGTAGAGAAAAAAAAAAAAAAAAAAAAAAAAAAAACCTTAAATAGTATTGGAGATGAAGTCTGTGATGTTTGGTATAGGGATTCGTTCCCTAATTTGAATTATAGTTCGTGTTTCGCTCAGTATTTTCTCTCATAAAAAATACACGTAAATTAAAAGTGGTTTTAATCCATGAACTAAATGAAAAGAAAAACAAGCACACATATATATATGTCCATGTTTCACGATCTATTTCATTTTAAAGGAACTTAAAATTCCACTAAATTGCACAAACAATTAACGAATCTTTCCATCTATTGTATATGCTTAGCTTTGGTAAGAGGGAAATAAAATGAGAAGAAAAGAAAGGTACTTATAATAACCTGATGAGATAAATAAAGAGAAAAAGAAAAAATTTCCATATCAATTAAGAGATTATAATATAAGTTATTTCTTTAAAATCCCCGACTAATTAATCCATTCACTCTTTTCTCTCCTACCAAATAACCTCAATCTTAAAGTCTTTGCACTAGTTTCCTTCCCCTTGTCCCTTCTCCACTTTTTCCTGGTACCAAAGATATGCTCATAGAGTTGCCATTGATCCAACAAAAGCCCTTGTTGTTATATATGGAAAGCTTTTCATTAATTTCTTGGGGAGAAGAGGAAATTAGCAGTTGGGAATGGACCAGTTTTCCAAGCTAATCTCATTTTCTCCCATGATGGACTTAAAGGACTCCTATAATATTATTAAGAGAAAATAAAACAAATACCATTTATCGTGTTTGAGTTTGGATTTTTATTTTTTATTTTTAATTAATATATTTCTTAATTAAATAACTATATTAGTTAAAAAGGTATATAAGGGTAAAGAACAAAATCGAAACTCATTGATCACTAAGAGTAAGTCCATCAATTTTTTCTTTCATTGTCACTTAGAGAAAGGAAGGAAGTGGTTCGTGTTTCTCTTCTCAACCCCATAAAATTACGACGTCAATACGTGCCTTTTCTCTTTAATTTCTTTTCTTTTCCTTATGGCTTGGATTTTGTCCTTGGTGATTCTCTCTGTAAAGTTGTTTTGGTCAGAACATTGGACTAATGTGAAAATGGATTTGGAAACTTTTGAGGCAAGAGAAATTGACTTTTAAATGGCAATGACTCCAGTTTAGACGGGATGGTTGGGGTCCTTTTATTGATATGGAATATGAATAGGATATATATCTCGTCCACAATTGCGGTAGGAATAAGGAGTCAACTTTTAACAAAAATGGGCTGACTTTGTATCTTCCTCAATATATGTGTTTATACATCTATATGTAGTAGGTTTGATGCACGTCCCTGGCGTATACAAGTAATCTACACTTTTGTTTTTAAACTTTACTTCTTTTGAAGGGAAAATTTCATTCCAAAATTAACAAATTACATACTTAATAATAGTGTAAATGACCACCAACTATAAAAGAATTCGATTTGAATATTGACTGGACCCATCAGTGATGATGGATGAAGCATGTATGGGTAAACGTATGGGTAAATACAAGTGCCGAGACCTCACGGGAAAAGACCTGCTCAACACAAGTAAAATTGAGCGAGACCAAAGCTTGTTATAAAAAAGCACTACAATTTATGGATAAAACCAGTCGACTAGGACCAAACCCCAAATAAGGGACACAAGCAATGTGACCTATAAACAAATCTAGCCGTAAATGAACACATACACCATGAAAAACCAACTTAGATGGGCAGGACACACAAAGAAAATCAGAATGTAGGAAAACCACCTCTATTATTATAATACATAAACATGATGAGTACAACACCTTTATTAAAATTAACAAAATACTAGGAAAACTATAAATGACCTCAGTCAAACAGGAAGAAAAGCCAGCAACAAGCCAACCACCATGGTATAGAGGCCAAGAACCTGGATCTAAGCAAAGTCACTGCAGAAGAATCATGACCACTGGCGATGAAGACAAAGGTGAAAGCAACCCAAACGAAGCCTCCACACTAGAAATTTGTCTGAAACCTCCCGTTCGTTGAACCAACGGAATCCGCCACGCCTCCAGCACCAACAACAGTGGCCCCCAAGACACCCATCGCCTCTCTCCTAAACCATATCGACAATGGGGTCAAGACCCTAGTGCAACAGCGCCACCATACTCTAGCTCACCAGATCTATACCTCCGTCACACATGGACCACGCCTATCAATAGCCAACTAGACATGTATGACCTTAGCCACCATCTAAAGGGCTAAGAGTCTGATGGCTAGCAATTGGAAGTACCAAACTCCAACCTTAAGAAGGGATCAAAAACTCAAAACTCTAATTGAACCTTTTGAGAGAGAGAGTAGAAAATATTTTTTCAAGTATACTAAGATTAAAAGAATTATTTTTAATCATTATTACGGAGAATCACGGAAATAACATAATATGAGTTTCAATAAAAATAATAGCATAAAGTCTACATATAAGAAGTAAATAGCATAACTTTGGTAAATGGGCATTTACCACTCTATAAATACCAAAAATACCCCTCAACTATTACACTATGTTTGGTTAGAGGGAGAGAGGTAGCGAAACAAATGCAATCTCTTGTTTGGTTTGGAGGGCGGAGAGGAGGGCGAGGGGAGATAGAGGGATGCTCTCCCTCCTAATCCACCAAATTGAATCCTTCCATTAGTCCTTCCACTAATGGAAGGATTCATGCAATCCACTAACTTTTACATTTAAAAAAACTATTTTACCTTTCAAAAAATTTATTAACGAATTATACAATTGGACAAAATAGTAATTAATTAAATAATTATCATTCATCCTTCTAACTCCCCTTCCTTCCTGCCAAATAATATAAATGATTGCAACCATTTTCTCCATCCTTCGTACTTTCCATTCCTCCAAAACTCTCCATCCATCATACTCTATATATCTCCTACCAAACGAAGTCTTAGAATAATAGATTTGTTATTATACAAATATTTAGTAGGGTCAAATATAATTGTCCAGAAGTTTTGACGTTCTAATAATTTTTGTAAATAAAAAAAATCAAGTTTTGAAGAAATTAAAATTTGACCCCTTAATTTTATGAAAGTTACAAATTCATCCTTAACTTTTAGAAAATTATAAATTAATCGCTTAATGTTTTAAAATTTGTAATTTTACCCTTTAGTTTTTAAAAAATTATATTTTAATCTAAATTTAAAAAAAAAAAAACTTTACAAAAAACTCTTATTACCTTGTAAATAAAGAATTTAGCACATAAGCTATAACTATTGGCTGGTAAATAATGGATTTACTCATACTTAATATGTTAGATTTTGTATTTACCAAAATCACATTCATTTTTCTAGGTTTTAAATGAAGCATTTACCTAATAAATTATTTATTTACCGTGCTTTTAGTTGGTAAATGATGCAGTTATTCATTTACCAGATAAATTCGTCATTTATCTTATTACGATCCGTCAATACAAATCTATCAAGTTGTTGAGCGGGACTATCATTTTGTTCAAGAAAGGCTGAGACCTTAGACCATCCCTATGACACTTCGGATAGAAAGCCAAAAGCAGTGAGCTTACGAGGTACCGATCAATATAAAAGGGCGACCTCTAAGATATAAGCTGCGAAAAAGAATATTGGTTTGGTCTTTGTTTGCTCTATCACATTTCATTTACCAAGGGGTATAAATACAAATGTCTTTAAAAATTTTGCTTAAAATGTAATTTTTTAAAAATTAAAGTGTCAAAATATAAATGAAAAAATTAAGGGTAAAATATATTTTTTTTAAAAAGTTAAGGGTTTATGATGTAGTGAAATAGATTGAGAATGATTTTACTAGCCTAATCCAAATGAAGGATTTCTAAATCCACCTAAGAACCCCACAAAGAGGAAAACCCCTAAATAGGAGAGGAAATTACTCAACTATAATTTAATTATCAAAATACTCAAAGTCTTCTATCACAATTAGTAATGTGGCTATTTATAGCTCACATATAAAATGATAACAAAATAATAACTATGACAAAAGACAAAATAATAACTATGACAAAGGTCAGAATAATAAAAGAAACGACAATTAAAATAAACATAAAGACTTTACCAAAATTACTAAGCTAACACTAATTTTATTATTCTTCCTACATCAGTCTCAAAATATAATTTTTAAAAAGTTAAAGGATCAAAGACTAAATTTAAAGTTTCAAGAGAGAAAGAACATAACAGTAAAATTGAAACGCAACATACTAACTAAAATTATAAAATATTTTATTTATTTTTACTATTTCTAAATATGCTATTTACTACAAATGGTTTAATAAAAAGAGCTATATATTACATTAAAAAAAAAAAAAAGAGTACGAAAACCATATCCAATTCCAACAAACACAAATTAAAAAAATGTTGAGAACTTGAAATACTCTTGAAATGATGTTAATGAGAGTACGAAAATAGACAGATAGACACATGCACATGCATATTCATAAGTCAATATTCAAGCTTTTATGAGGTTTTAATGTGTTTAACATGGAAAGAGTACTCGCTTGTCAATTATAGAGCAGTTGACGTATTTTAAAGTCATCGTTATTTCTAAATAGAGAAAATCCATTTATGTGCTTGATTGTAGGCGTTTGAAATTTACGAGCCTCATACCGCTTGGTCTAGTGACTCTAAGGGGTTCAGAGAATTAGGTTTGAAAGAGAATACAGGTTTGATTTTGTGCTGTATAAAAAAAAAAAATAAATGAAAATATTAATTTATTTTACAGATGTAATTAATTAAGAGCTTTAACTGATTGGGGGCCTTAATTTAAGTGGGGCCTTAAGCAATTGTCTTAATTGCATACAAGTGCTAGAGTCGGCACTGGTCAGGTTTGATCTTGCATACCATGTTGGTACTGGAATCGCTATTACTGAGACGACAGATATTATCATATTCCATAATTTTTTGTTTTATACAACATAAAATTAAACCCGCTGTTCACGAAAAAAAAAAAAAAAAAAAAAATTTGCACAAACGTGGTGCAGAAACGTGGAGCAAAAAACGTGGTGCAAAAACGTGGAGTAAAAATATGGTGTAAGAACGTGATAAGATAGTGATTTAAAAAAAAAAAAAAAAAAAAAAAAAGATAATGGTGCATAATGTGGTGGGTGCAAACGTGGGATAAAAAAAAAAAAAAAAAAAAAAAAAAAAAAAAAAAAAACTGTTAAGGACCTTTATATAAAGGAAGAAACAAGACAGAAAGAAAAAATTTTGGGCGGAAAAAAATTCTGGAAAAATTTAGGGCTGGAAGTTTTTTTTATGCAGGTGTGTGCAATGAAGAGGAGAGAAAAAAAAAAGTGTGCATTGTGCAGTAACGTGTGTGCAGGTGGGTGTACAGAGACCGTGAAAAAAAATCAAAAGTGTGTGTGTCCAGGAGATAAAACAAGAAGGTAAATACAAGTTTTGGTCTTCTTTCGCATTAACAGTTTTAATTTTCTGGTTACAGATACGTCATGATTAAATCAAATTTTATATACGCTTTTAAGTGTGGGATTATGATTTATTTTTTGACACTCTCTACGAAGATAAATCTTATATACGCCTTATGGTGTGAGATTTCTAATACTCTTAACAAATTCTTAATGCATTCATGGTGTGTGGTTTCTCATTCTCATCACAATCCTATAATTATCACTAAGACTTAGATTTCTTTTTAGAGATCTATATAAGTTAAATGTGATTTCAAAAAAAATCAGGGATTAAAAGTTTTTCAAATTATTAGGTACGATTATTTTGAGTACAATTTGAGTAAAAAAAAAAAAAAAACTCATATGAATTACACTTTAAAGATCGGTATATGAAAAATTATGTGCATATAATTTATATGAAAATGTTCATATGAATCGCACTATACCCGTCAAAAAAAATCAAAGAAGGGAAAATTAAAAAAAAAAAAAAAAAAAAAAATGAGAGCAAACAACCACGTATATCTTTTTCTCAATACCTTCACAAATATATATGTGTGTGTGTGCGCGTGCATTTGAGTCCACGCGCTTGCAGACGGGAAGAACCTTCACAAAGCTGACAGTTGACGTTTGCTACTCTAAAAATATTATATATATATATATATATATATATATATATATGGGTTCACGTTTGCAAAAAAGAAAGGGGATTGTGGCTTGCAAACTGTAGCTTGTTATATGTATATATAGACATATATACACATAAACGTCGATCAGTAAAGCAGAGGGACTTCGATCCCTTTTAAATTAGAAGATCTAATCCTTTTGAAATTAGAAGATCAAAACAAATCAGATCATAACAAACTTAATTTAAATGTTAGATTTGATTTTTTAATTTTGAAATTCAAAAAAAAAAGGGGAGAAAGACAATAAATTTTCGGAATATTAAATACCCTAAAATTTAAAGTGCACAAATTGAGCCTCTCTATAGTCCCTAAGCCCAAAAAGATGAGCCTATTGTCTCATAAAACCATATGGTAACTAAATACAATGTTCAAATCCCAAATTCAAATCAAAAAATCTCAACACCAAATTCAAAAAGGATCCTTTTAATTCCTCATAAGGTCACATACCGGGGAATTTTTCAAATACAACTCTCAAATCCAAACTCTAAAGTAAAATTCCAAATCAAATTTTAAAACATCTTTGAATTCCTCCTATGGTCATATATCGAGGAATTCTCCAAAATCCAAATCAAATTTGAGAACTACGGTTCATTTGATTCCCTATGGGATACGTAGGCAACCTAAAAATTTAGGTGCAGTTTCAAGATCAAATTCGGTCCTAAATTCCTCCTATGGTCATATATCGATGAATTCTCTAAAAATCCAAATTCAAGATCAAGAACTACGATTGACTTGATTCCCTATGGGATACGTAGGCAACCTAAAATCTAGGTACAGTTTCAAAACCAAATTCAATTCTAAAATTCTCAAAGAAGAGAAAATCAATACAAAATTAAATCAAATTTTAAAGTGCGAAAATTCCTCATAAGGTCATACACCGAGGAATTATCCAAATTCTCAAACCCAAAATTTGAACTACAAGTGGCTTGATCCCTTAACTGGGTATGTAGGCAACTCGACAAAATTTCACTGAGTTCAGCCGCAATTTTAAATCAACCCAAATTTCCCAAATTCACAAAAAATAGAATTTACCGTTTTAACCGGAATCAAAGGGTGTTCCCTTGTACCAAGAGATTGTAATTAAGAGGATATTCTTATAATCTTGGATGGGTCGAACTAAAAATAATAAACTCCTATTCTAGTTAAATCCTAGGATAGGTGAAATTTTATTATGTGTGAAATATTATTTCAACATTAATAAATATTTTCACTCAACACCCGCAACCTCCACTCAAATGTCACCCCACTTAAACTCTTAGTGTCACTAGACAATAAGGTACTCAAATGTCACCCCACTTAAACTCTTAGTGTCACTAGACAATAAGGTACTCAAATATCACCTCATTTAAACTCTTAGTGTCACTAGACGAAGAGGTCTTAGGCTCATATTCCTCAATTTAGGAATAAAGTAGCCTACTTTTTGGCCAATTTTGTTTTTCCTAGCTCTGAGTGTGTATGGGGTATTGAAGTTGTTCAATTTTTCGAAGCATCTACTTTTTTTTTCATTTGTTTTTATCATTCTTCTATTTGTGGGTATTTGGGGTAGATTTTAAGTTAAAAAAAGTGTAGATTGTGAAAAATATAATTTGTGTAATGAATCTAATTTAAAAATATACATTTGTTGAGATTAAAAAATTGAATGTATAATTTTAGAATAAACCTAAAACATAGGATATAAAAAAGATTAAATATTTTATAAAATTCTTCTGTCTGTCAAGCTTGTTGTTTGGGTAAATTGCATAAATTCCCTTTTTTCTATTTCTACCACTGTGTACACAAAGGCTCTTGATCTTGTTCATTCAGATTTTATTGATGTCTACAAGTAAATTTACATTCCTTTTATTGATATCTTTTCTAGGTTTTCTTGCATTTACTTAATTAACAAAAATTTATAAAAGCGACACACTATTGTATTGTACATTTATTGATCATAAAAGATGTTTTCCTTGTTATTTTTCTATCTGCTCCTATCTCATTTATTGAATTACTCGAACTTAAAAGAATATATCATTTTCATATATTAAAATTTTTTTATTCATTATTTGAAAACCCGACACAAGAGGAGAATAAAAAATACGATATATGCGTGATATAATGAGAGTCAGTATTAATGATTTAAAAAATATAGAGATATATATTAATAGCATTTAGTAGAAGTGATAAATGATGATGTGATGATGTGACTGCCGCCACCAAATTGCAAATTGCATTCCGGAAAGTGCACGAAACTCACACGCCACCACCACCACACGGCTGCCGTGAAAATGTAATATTGCTACCACTGCAAGAAGCCCACCACCATGCGGACCAAAACCTGGAAATATCTCAGCTTTGGAACATCAAACGTGCTGAGACCGGCCCTCCGAACCGTCGAAGCACCACGTTGCACACCGCCAAATTAGCAGTAGTACTTTAACCAAGTCTTATATTATCAGTTGTCAATACCATTTGTCATGATCATTGGTATAGAATCATATATATTTAGTTGGAAGTTGAAAGTTGAAACCAAGTCTAACACTATGTAATATAGAACATTAATGAGTAGTTCGGACACTTTTATTTGATAATTTAAAAGATCATTGCACAATTTTAATTTCCATGTTATTTTTGTATTAAATTTGACAAGGGTTATATTTAGTAGTAAATTTCACACCACATGTAACAAATGGGAAATTTTATATTTTACTGTATTAGTTGATGTTATTCACTCTTTCTTTTAATCATTACAACAATTACTATTTTTAAATTATTTTAATATTAAAAGTTTACTTGTAAAAATTTCAAAACTTATCACAAAACATAAATATAACATTTAAAATAGCATTATGTATTGAGAGCATAAAGTAAAATAATCAAATGTGTTATTTTTATATTTTTAACAACAAATATATAACATTGACATTGATATTTATGTCAGAGATGGAGTAGATTACTGTGAATTTGAGGATTGTAAAAACTAGAAAAATATAAAAGCTAGGAAACATCACATTTTACGAGTAACAATATTATTTTTGCTTGCTTTGAACGTAAGGTACTACTTCTATTTGTCATTGTTAGGGCTGAGACATGATTGATACGGAGACAATTACTCAATGGAGTTCTGCTCGCACCATCACACTTCCAACGGGTCGATGGGCTACTATCACTATTACTCAATTTCTCGAATGAAAAAATCCATTTCATCAGACGTTCAACCGTAGTGTGCTTCCACAACCATTCAACCCAACCTACCACGACACGTCTTCTCGTCACACAGATAGATACACGCATGCTTACCGAACTAGTTTACTTGTTCCGACCTTCTTCTCATTTATTAGTAATATGTACATTAATATTAATATTTATTTTGGCTTAGAAATTTAAAAAAAAAAAAAAAAAAAAAAATACTCAAGATCTTTACTCTATTTAAGATTCCAGAAACTCTTTTATCTTCTAAACCGCAAAACGTGACAAACACAAACCAAAAAAAAAAAAAAAAAAAAAGGAAAGTTAACGATGGCCTCTATCACCACCATTCTCCTCTCAATACTCTTGGCGGTGCTGATGTACCGTCTGGTTAACAATCTGATCAGAAGCAGGCGAAAGCTGCCGCCGGGCCCACGACAGTGGCCCGTAATCGGGAACCTGCCCCACCTGGGCCCGGCGCCGCACCAGACCATGGCCGCCCTGGCGCGGAAGCACGGCCCGCTGATGCACCTCCGTTTGGGCCAGGTGGACGTGGTGGTGGCGGCGTCGGCCTCCGTGGCGGCCCAGTTCCTTAAGACCCACGACGCCAACTTCTCGAGCAGGCCGCCCAACTCCGGAGCCAAGCACATCGCGTACAACTACCAGGACTTGGTGTTCAGGCCGTACGGCCAAAGGTGGCGGTTGCTACGGAAGATCACGTCCGTACACCTCTTCTCCGGCAAGGCCTTGGAGGATTTCCGACATGTTCGACAGGTATATTTGGTTGTGTTTAGTTTCGGAAATGCTTTTTAAACCGTCATATTTGTATCAGGTTGTTAATTTTAAATAATAGTGTAATAAGATTTTTGATCAGATATAATATATACGATGAGTTTGTTTTTAAAGTTTCGCATGGTTCAAATGATTACAGTATTTTTTTCTTATAAAATTTATATTTTAAATGTTAGAATCAAATCTACTCGTATAAATTTATGAACTAAATAGACTTTTAAAATATATATTACCAAATAAGATATGATCTGAAGAAAGCAAAGGAAGGAAAAAATTGTCGGTCTTTAATGTGAATATCAAATGCCAATAATTTTGTTGCCTTTGTTGATGTCAAAGTAGGAAATGCTTTTTTAGTAGCAAAGCTGTTGATGTGGTGGGAAAAAAAAAAAAAAAAAGAGGAAAGTTTGTTAATACTAGTTACTTACTTGATGTCAAGGTAGGAAATGCTTTTTTAGTAGCAAAGCTGTTGATGTGGTGGAAAAAAAAAAAAAAAAAAAAAAAAAAAAAAAAAAAAGGAAAGGAAAGGAAAGGAAAGTTTGTTAATACTAGTTACTTGCCTTTTTCTTTCAAATAACTTAAATAATTAACTAGTCATTATCAGTTTTATCTTTTACCCTCGTTAGTGAAAGGTAGTTAGGAGATTGATTGGTGTAATGATTGTGTAATTGGAATTAAGTTTATGAACTACTAGCAGTCAAAACTCAGGTCTCGATCGTTCATTTTGTGGATTTGAGTTTTTAATTTGAACTGAGATGTGATATTTTTTTAGAGTTTTTTTACTATAGCAGAAAAAGTTAGATGTTACATTTTCTGAGAACTTTTTACTGTAGAAACTTAAAACTGAAAACTCAAATCGGTGAAATGAACGAGATCTTAATATGGATGTTATAGATAATATAATAGCAGTAAAAGCTCTTTATGTTGATGTTCTGGATATTACATATTGCCACAAGAGAAAAGAAAATGCAGTACATGAGTAATTTTGATGTCTCGTTGTTGTTTTTTAATTTTTTTCCATTGAATTTGTTGTTTGGCTTTTCAACCTAATTAGTTAATAGCAAAAATAAAATTGTTCTATAATTGCTTCTTCATTATGTAGCGTCAAAGTAATATGACAATCATCTAAATGATTGTTATATATATAATTATCTTATTTCTAAAATATTGTCAAGAAATTGTTGTATTTGAATTTTATTCTTGTAAAAAAGTCATGTAATATCATTTTTAATAAATAGTCAACAAAAAAAAAAAAAAAAAACCCGTTCTTAGTGTAGGTGCTATGAAGTCGAAATGTTATAAGTTAGAAGATGTATGTATCGTGTGCATGTGGGAAAAAATGATTTGTTCAGAATAAACAAATTGTTTTTAATTATTTAAGCCTCGTTCAGTTTGCAGATTTGAATTTTTAATTCAAGTTAATATGTAACTTTATATAAAAGTTTTTAATTGTAGCATAAAAAGTTAGATGTGACTTTTTATAAGAGTTTTTAACTGTAATAAAATTAAAATTAAAAATTTGACCAGCTAGTCGACTCGTAGTTATTCAATATTCAACAAACAGAAGATTAATTTAATTTCATAAAATTATGTAGTCATAATTCATACCGTGGAGAAAACAACTTAATGGGTTAAATTAACATTACTAGCATTAAAACAATTGCCTCATGAAAAATTAATTAGGCATTTGTGAACTTGCTTGCAGGAGGAAGTAGCGGTACTAATAAGCGCCCTAGCAAACACAGGCTCGACTGCAGTAAATTTGGGTCAACTGCTAAATGTGTGCACGGTGAACGCCTTAGGACTTACAATGCTAGGCTATAGGGTTTTTGGTGACGGTAGTGGCAAAAGTGAGCCGAGGGCGGATGAATTTAAGTCGATGGTTGTCGAGGTGATGGTGCTAGCGGGAGTATTCAACATCGGAGATTTTGTGCCGGCACTAGATTGGCTAGACTTACAAGGGGTGGCTGCGAGAATGAAGAAGCTCCACAATAGGTTTGATGCGTTCTTGACAACAATTATTGAGGAACACAAGGCTAATGTTGGCAAGGGGAAGCACACTGACTTGCTCAGCACGTTGCTTTCACTAAAGGATGACGCGGAGGGCGAGGATGAGAAGCTCACAGACACTGAAATTAAAGCATTGCTTTTGGTACATTCTCTCTCTTTTTTCTCACACACATTTATAAGTAGATATCTATTTATCTATAATATTCTATATTCTACCGCTAAAAATAATTATAAATCATTGAATCACATCAAGAGTTTTTTTTTTTATATATATATATATATATATATATATATATATATATATAACCGACAATTGAAGGGAACTTCTTTTTTTTTTTTTTGCTTGTCAATAATTTAGTAAAACTTGATAATTAAGTGACATATTTCTTAATATCTTTTCCCTCTAACGTCATTGGATATATCTTTCTACAAAATAAAGAGCATCTAAACTCAAAAAAAAAAATTTAACTCAAAGTTACAATTTTATTTAAGATCATATTCTTTAATAAAATTTAAGTTTAAACTTGAGTTTTAACTTAAGTTTAGAGTTAAAATTTGAATTTAAATTCCCTATTCAACTCAAGTTCTTAAACTCAAACTCATATTAATGAACAATATTTTTTTTATTCTTAAAAACGTCATAACTTTTTCGTTTTAATTCTGATTGAGATGATTTTTTTCATATGCGTTCACAGTAAAGAGACGAATAAAACCTCACCCATATACCCTATCAAAATTTTTCATCACCATTGAGTTTTTATTAAAATACTATTTAAATACAAATTCAAGTTTTGACCCACCCAAACACAAACTTAAATAGATTCTCAATTCAAATCATAACTCAAAATGTTCATATCCAAACACAAACTCAAATTAGAGTCTCAACTCAAACCATACTCAAATACACCTTAATTCAAATAAAAATCTAAACTCAAGTCACCTGAACTCAAAAAATCCAAAATGAACAAGCAGAAAGGCATCTTTTTAATTTTTTTTTATTTACAGACACTTTCTTAACTTTTAGAATTTAATAATTTAGTCTATTCTTTTTTTTATGGTTGGTCCATTCAATTTTAAAATTTGTATAATTAAGGACCAATTAAAAACATTTGTTACCCTTTCAACTTTAAAATTCATGCAATTAAGGACCAATTAAAAACGTACTTTTTTTTTGATGATTTTGATTATGTAACACGGTCATGAGCAAACTGAAGACAATAAAAATCATTTCTCACCCTTGTAGCGTCTTTTGAGGGTAATTGATAGTTGAAAACTAAATGCCATTTATTACAATTAATTGTGTTTAGATATATTAGATAATTTTGACATTAATATAACTGTACAAATGGGGAATGAAATTGTCTTTTGCCCCCAGTAGACGCTCAAGTGCACATCACATGATCAGAATCATAAAAAAAAAATATATATATATATATATATATATGTTGTTTTTTATTGTCCTTAATTGTAAAGATTTTGAAGTTAAAGGGGTTGATTGCTAATACAAAATATATATATATATATATATAGATCAAATTATCAAATTTGAAAAGTTGAAGAGGGTTAGTATAAAAAAGCAGAAATATCGGTCTTAGACATATGTATTTGTTTTCTTTTTTCCTTATAGAAAAGCATTCATTATATTTTGTTGTTGTCAATTTACCTCTACCTCTACCTCTTCGTCTTCCACTCTCTCCTTTTTTTGTATTGATCGACTACTGCAAAAAGCCAAAAATAGTCAATTTAGTATTGTTGTGAACGAGTTTAATTGCTAAAATTTTCATCCTTTGCGTATGATGATGGCAGAACATGTTCACAGCTGGTACGGACACTACATCAAGTACGGTGGAATGGGCCATTGCGGAACTCATCCGACACCCCAAAATCTTGGCCAAAGTTCAAGAAGAACTTGACCGCGTCGTGGGCGGAGATAGGCTCGTGAGCGAATTGGACTTGGCCCAATTGACATATCTCCAGGCTGTGGTGAAGGAGACTTTCCGGCTTCATCCCTCCACCCCGATGTCTGTACCACGGATGGCAAACGAAAGCTGTGAAATCAACGGCTACCACATCCCCAAAGGAAGCACTCTTCTTGTAAATGTGTGGGCCATAGCACGTGACCCGGCCGAATGGACTGATCCACTAGAGTTCAGGCCCGAAAGATTCTTACCCGGAGGCGAAAAGGCGCAAGTAGACATCAGAGGGAATGACTTTGAAGTGATTCCATTTGGGGCTGGGCGTAGGATTTGTGCTGGTATGAGTTTGGGCGTGCGCATGGTCCAGCTACTCACTGCAAGCCTGGTTCATGCGTTCAATTTAGGCCTACCTAATGGACTGGGACCTGAAAAACTCGACATGGATGAAGCATATGGGCTGACATTACAACGAGCCGCACCATTGATGGTTCACCCTCAGCCTAGACTAGACCAACACTTATATTGAGCATAAATTTAGACGTGGCTAATGATGTTACAACTACTTATACGACGAAGCACTCCATGGCTTAGTTATGGCCTAGTTTAGTAGTACTATGAATTTTGAAAAAATTATTTTTAATTGTGTTGAATAAAAAAATAACTGTTATAAAAAATAGTTGAGTGTTTGGTAAATTATAATTATATTAGTTGTGTTGGTTTCATAAATTGTAAGGTTAAATTATTGTGAGTAGTTAAAATGACTAAAATAGATATTGTATGAAACTTAAATATATATATATATATATAATTGTTTTAAGTATTTTAGAAATACTTGTTTAACTAAAAAAAATAATGCTATTATGAGTTTTTTCATAATAAATTTATGATAATTATTTTTTTTTTTTTCATTTCTTCATTCACAATATAGTTACAACTAAAAAGGAGTATTAGTGAGTAATCAACATATACAACAAAAAATGTACATTCCATGTTAAAAAACTAGTAGAGGCATGAAAAGAATGAATTGTCACTCTTAAGTAATAAGCAAATGATAGAACGAATTTGGAAATTTTTTTTTTTTTTGGGAATTTTTTTTTTATATGTATTTAATGGGGTGAGGCTGAGTATGAAAAATAGTAATACCTTATAATTAAGTAGTTATTTTTCTATTTTTCTCAAGTATAGTAATTAGTAATGAATGTGTTAACATACATATTTAGAGTTTTTTTTTTTTTTTTAATTCTTATAGTATCATTCAAGATGTGTACTATAGATTAGAGGGAAAAATAATCTTAAATAGTATTTGGAGACGAAAGAAAAAAAAAAAAAAAAAAAAAAAAAAAAAAAAAAAAAGAAAAGAAAAAGTGTCTATATATATGTCGATATTTCACGATCTACTTCATCCCAAAAGAACTTAAAATTTCACTTAATTTCATAAATGATAACGTATGTTTCTATCTCTTATACTAGGTAATTTGAGTTTTAAGATGGTTTCTACAAAAAAAAGAAAATACATCAAAAAAAAAAAAAGCTAAAAAAAAATGTCACATCTCAACTCGAATCGAAAACTCGAATCTGCGAAGTGAACGAGGCCTAAGTAATTTGATAAGATGGAAAGAAAATTAAAATTTTTTAGGTAAAGAGATTAAAATTTAGGTAAATTTAACGATATTCGCTCTTTTCTCTCCTACAAAACAAACCCTAAAGAAAAGGAAGTGGTCCATGTTAATTTTTTTTCTGTCATCCCCATTTCATTTTGACTTCTTTTTATTTTTCTTTTCTTTTCCTTGTAGCAAGGCTTTGTGACTTTGTCCTTGGTGATTCTCTCTATAAAATTTTGTTCATGGTAAGAATACTAAACGTTGGACTAATGTGAAAATGGAGGCAAGAGACATAGACTTTTAAATAGCTACTCCAGTTTGCACGGGATGGTTGGGGTGCTTCTATAGATGTTGAATATGAATATATATATATATATATATATATATATATATATTGTGGTTATCTGTTGTCCACAATTGCGGTGGTAATATGAAGTCAACTTTTAATAAAAAGGGAATGACTTTGTACAGCTTCATCAATGTGTGTTTATATATATATACATATATATGTATTATAGTTCTTTCTAAATTATAATTCACTAGTAGTACGTAGTTCTTTGATTGCTAGGATATTCGATTAATTTGGTTTTACAATCGGATATTTAAGCTACAAAACTGTTGCCCCATTAAATCTTTATACCAGAATCACAAACCCAAATGCGTGAATAGTGTTAAGAACACTAATTTTATTTTTAATATTTACCGCAATTTATGTGACAAAAAGTTTTTTTTTTATAGATATTTTTTATAGATTAACATAAAAAATTTTGAAACTTATTATTAACTAACGTGACAAAATTATGTCTTTTTTGAAATAAAATTAGAATTAAAATTGATGTATTTAGGACAACTCATTTATTATATCTTTTAAATTTCTACAGTAAAAGCTTTGAAAATGTCACATTTAACTTTTTCTGCTATATAAAAAAATAAAAATTAAAGTTGATGTATTTAAAATTGTTATATATATATATATATATAAATATATTTAATAAAAAGAAAACGGAAAAAAAAAAAATAGCCATGATATTGCAAAAGACTGCACTGCACTTCCATCTTTAAGAACTAATTTGTAAACAACTAGTCAAAAAGATTAAAAAGCTCGTGATATGATACTAAAAGGTTTTTTAATTTTGGCATTAAACCTTAGTCACCTATTACTCTAGCAAAGTAAAGATCAAATTGGCGATTGATCATGGTCGCTTAATACATGAAATGCTTTAGCAATGGCAACCGATTGAAAATTTGGTCATCGGAAAACAACAACATAGAGAAAGGAGAGTGGAAAATAACCGTTCTTACCAGCGGCGCAAAATAATCTTCTCCGCCATAAAGATTCCCACAAAATTAATAGGCTCTCTAGATGCACATGAAAAGGCAAAACAAAAATTCCACAGAAAATGTCTTTCAATCTAAACTCACAATAGTCTTGGAAAAAAAAAGGAGGTATCCTCCATGCACCATTTGCCGAAAAAGTCATTTGGAAAAAGAATATTGTTGGTTTTAAAGGAAAATTACGGTGCAAAATTTGTTAAAAAAAAAAAAAAAAAAAAAAAATTATTTGTCCACATTCAACAGGAAGAAAAGGAATAAACCGGATGAAAAGATACAGAAGGGAATCGTTTAGACTACAAATATGATGGGTTCGTTCACTTCATTGATTCGAATTTATAATTCGAGTTGAGATGTGATTTTATGTGAGAGCTTTTTACTGTAGTAAAAAAATTAGATGTGACTATTTCTGAAAATTTTTTACTGTAACAAAACCCAAATTCTTTTGAACTTGACAATCAACAAGAATCACCAACTCAAGCACTAATTCAAGGGTAAGTCACAAGTTTTACATTTCGCTAATTCGAGTTTTGTTACAGTAAAAAGCTCTCACATAAAATCATATCTAACTTTTTTACTACAGTAAAAAGCTCTCACATAAAATCACATCTATAGAATACTCTCTAGAATCACCACCATGGAGAAATATAGATCTTTGTTTGAGATATACGTGACATGCAACTTGACAATTATGAAGCCAGAAAGTTTTGGCCTTTTGACGCTACGATCGAATGGACTTTCTCAGAAAAATATAGGGATGATTCTTTTCTATTTTTTTTTTTTTTTTTCAGCTCTCTATGGTAGTGTTATGCTACTGACAAATGTATGTTTCAGAAAATGAAATTGAATTAAAATCATATCATAATAAAATATTTCTTGAAAAGACTTTAACTAAAACATAAAAAAGGTAATACCTTAATTTTAAAAGAAGACGCGCTTGGTCTGCGACTTTTCGTAAATACATAGGTCAAATGTGATTAATTGTAAATTATTTCTTGAAACGTTTTTTTTTTCTTTTTTTTCCATAGTATATAAGTGTAGCAAAAGAATTAACCAAAACCACTTGCAAGTATAAGCTCTTAAGTTTTTTCTTTTGTTCTTTTAAGCAAAAACTTATAAGAGAACGAGATCGCAATCTACCAAAATGGTTGTAGTTCTTTTGATATTTTTAGTTATGATTTCCTTACGAGTCAAAGAATCTATCTCTTACATTCCTATGTTAATAAAGAATAGCCAGCAATATGGGTCGCGATACGATAACACGATTCAAAAACAATACGAATTTTACAGGTTATGGTTGAAAAAAAAGAGATTCGGATTAAAATTGGGTAAACTTAAAATTAACACGAAAAATATGGGTCATAAAAAAATTTTATGACACGAAACTCATAAAAAATTTATATATATATATATTTTTCATTACATATTTTTAATTTTATTATGAAGTTGTGATATTATGATAGTTATACTCAAAATCTTATATTATTTGCTTAATTTTAATTGATGTTATTGTATTTTAGTGTGTTATGAATTTTAAGTTATTTCTAATATGTAAAAAAACTAAATAAAAATATACAATTTTTGTATCAATTTCGGGTTCACAGGTTAATTAATTTCGTGTCACAGGTCATTTTTGTATCTTGTCGTGTCAACCCGTAAAGTGATCGTGTCGTGTTCATGTTATGATTTTTAAAAGATTTCGTGTTACGGACCGTGTTCAGATTGACTGTAAATTAAAAATAATAAAAAATAAAAAACAATCAAAACACAACACGTGACAGAATTGTCACCCCTAAGTAAAAGATCTAGGTCCTGTGTAAAACGTTTTTCCTTGCAATGCCAGAAGAGTGGAAATCAATTGATCTTCTATTATCAGGAGTGTTTGCATGATTGTGTGTATGATTGCATGCATGGAATTTGAAAACTTCAGCCTCCGAAATGTAATTCTTCTACGCAGCCAAGAATACTGAATTATGTCTGTTGCGGGAGATTTCAGCTATGTTAGTCGTTTTAATATTTTCCGTTGTCGTTTGTTCTACCTTAGTTATTAGTTTTATTTACTTTTATTAGTTTGTCGTTTGTGTAAGTGGATATTTCGCTCTCTCTTTGTAAAGGAGCTATAAATAGCCACATTAAATATTGTAATAGTTAGATTTAAATATTTTGAGGATTGAATATCAAAGTTGCGACAATATTGAAATTATTAGTGACAACATAGTTATTTTATTTAACAAGAAGTAATTATAAATATGATATTATTTGAGACGACAAATATCGTCACAAATGGCCTTTATTGTTGTAGTGAATGGATTTATACCATTGAACATTGAGTCTCGTCTTTCATCCAACGAAGGCGGGTAAAATTCTACTCTATCTATTTTGTTGCATCAATGTCCTCCATAAGTTTATTCAATTGCTTAAAAAACTTGTTTAACATAGCTTTTTGGATCTTAACATGACCTGTGATTGTTTCTTTAATTAAGTTTTTGGTTTATGAATTCAAATCATGTGATTTGAACCATTTTCGATTTACATGTATTTTTTGTGAGAGAAAATACTGTAGCGATCATGAATCATGATTCGAATCAGGGATTCGAATCTAAGAACCAAACGAACCCTAGAGTTTTGATTCAAGAGCCTTACCTGCATATTTCATCCAAATTTCCAAGAGTTAATTCGACCTACTATACAACAAATTTTAAAGTTTAGGAGATCAATGGACAAATTGTTTAGTTCATGCTAAATCACTAAGATCTCGTTCATTTCATCGATTCGAGTTTTCAGTTCTAGGTTTTTACAGTAAAAAATTCTTAGAAAATGTCACAGTCAAAAGTTCTCAGGAAATATCACATCTCAACTTGAATTGAAAACTCAAATCCTGTGAAATTAATGAAGCCTAAATACTTAAAACAATTCAGGGATAATCATGCAATATATAATAATAATAATAATAATAATAATAATAATAATAATAATAATAATAATAATAATAATAATAATAATAATAAAAAGAAATGAGGCCACAACTTCATCTAATAAAACTTACCTGTTCCTACTACAAAAGAAGAAAGAGTTTTCTTTGTGCCTAAAAGCGCGTTTCTTTACTTTTCTCTCTCTCTTAATTTTACCTTTTATTTCTTTTTTTCGTTGTCTTTTTTTTTTTTTTTTTTTTTTTTCCTTTTTTTTTTTTTTTTTTTTTTTCTCAACAAATTTTCATCATATGGGGTTTTTCGGTGGAATTCCGTCCCAAATTGGTATTTCATTTTTTTTTTTCCTTTTCTTTTGTGATAAAGAAAAAAAACATGTTCATCGTTTTTTTCCTTTTCTTTTGTGATAAAGAAAAAAAAAAAAAAAAACCTGTTCATCATTTTTTTTTTCCTTTTCTTTTGTGATAAAGAAAAAAAACATGTTCATCATTTTTTTTCCTTTTCTTTTTGTGATAAAGAAAAAACACATGTTCTTGTGATAAAATGTCTTGCAAGTGGGACTTTCTTTTCTTTTTTTTTTTTTTTTTTTTTTTTTTTTTTTTTTTTTTTTTTCCTCTCTTTTCTTCTTTTTTTTTAGTCTTCCCCCTTTTTCCATTCTTTTTTTTTTGTCCTATTATACATTTTTATTTATTTATTCAAGTGAAACTTTAATAAATATTAGTCCCTCTAGTTGGGTGGGCGCCGGCCGGTCTTTCGACCAGATCCCCCTAAAAACCGTACGTGCGGGTCTCCCCGCATGCGGCTTATGCCATTCGAGGTGGCCCAGCCCAGCATTCATTCACAAATCCGGTAGTGAAATTGAGACTGCTCGACCTTGGAAGCTAATTTGCATGTAGGCAGCGTTGTCTGTCGTACCGTTGACTCTATCTATTCATTGAATTGACTTTATTGCATTTTTTATATAGGCTCGCTCCCTCTTTTTCCAAGAATTCATGCACTTCCCTTTACTTCATAGGGTCTTCTCTAATAAGGGAAAAGCCTTCCATTTTATTTTTATTCAACTAGTACATAGTACATGTATATATATGTGTTGATGAGTGTTAATATTACTTTTTTTAATGGTTACTCATAAAATATATAAACTGATGACTTGACGTAATAAAAATATAATATTATTAATTACTATAATTTTTTTTATTAATTATCTAATTTATTACAATTATTATATTAATATCTTACAGTTTATTTAATATAGTGACCACTAATTTCGCAAAGTAATTAGGTGTTTGGTAGATGAAGTGCATGGGTTCATACCATCTGTATCCATAAGCCCAGCAGGAATTGTTGTTTAGTTAATTTTGAGTAACTTTATTTGGATTGTGGAGCTGGTTATGACTATTTTAAAACTTACCACCCTTTTAAACTCGCCTAATTCAGAAATATAGGACTTTTTTTCTCTTGAATTCATGTTTGCAACACATATTTAAATATAATTCAGATTTTAAACTTCAACTCATATACTAATGCCAGTTCATGTTGCAGTTTAAAACATATTGTGTAGATTTTATAGTTCAAATCAAAAAGGTTCAAATCGTTATAATTCAAATCCGCAAATCAAAGTCGAATGCCCGTTTAGTTAATTCGAGTTTTAATTCAAGTTAAGATGTGACTTTATGTGAGACTTTTTTACTATAGTAAAAAAGTTAAATGTGACTGTTTGTGAGAGTTTTTTTACTATAGCAAAGCTCAAATTTTAAACTCGAATTAACAAAATGAACGAGACTTACTCATGGCTCAAGCTATTTCAACGAATTTGAATTGTGAGCATAGTTGAAAGCTGTGTTTGGAATCCCAAATGAAGGGTGCAATCCGGATTTTAGTGCTGGTTCAAACTGAACCATTTTGCATCATTGGAAATTTTCTCTCTCATTATGAATTTTTTTAAACTTGCGGCTCATTTTCTCACATTTTCCTCCTAATTCATGTTTTTATTACGTATCTAAATACGAGTCAAATTCTATTTTTTGTTCAAATTTGCATTTTAGCTGCATATTTAAACCCCAATTCAAAATATAATTTAAATCATATTTTCTCAGATTTCATAGTTAAAATCCAAGGGTACAAATAACCACAATTCGAATCCGCAGTGTTTCCCATTCCCAATTGACCTAATATTCTCCTTTGGAGAATTTTCAAGACTGCCATAAAAAAAGACAAACACTAGTATTTCTGCCATCCATTTTAAAATTTGTTATTCATGATAGGGTATTTTTCATATTTCTATCAAAATATTTTTTCAAAATAATTATTTTTATAAGATAAAATTATTAAATTTATTTTGAAAATACACAATTTTAGATTTTTAATCCTAATTTTTAATTAATATCTTTTAATTAATATAGTTATTTGATTAAAATTAGTATTAACTAATAGAGATTGGTAAAAATCTAAACCAATAAATCAAGAAAAGATATTATTTCTCGAGAAATAGTAGAAAATAAGCCAATATGAAAAGCTTAAGAAAGCATATAGGCAAATTTTTAGTTATAAAAATTAATTTTCATAGTTTTCAAGTTATAGTTCAAAAGATAAGTTATGGATAAACTTGAGTTATTTTTCATAAGAATTTTTTGGACAATTATGAATAAAATTTAAAGTTATGAAACTTAAAAACAAGTCATAACAAAAATAATAATTTAGCCTATTTGGATTATAAGAAAAGATATTTAATTTTAATTCATCTCAAATTTTAGTCTATTTTCCTCTTTCTCCCTTATTTCTCCTCCTTTCTGGCGTTCAACAGGTTAATAATGGGCCGACGTAGTCCATGTACTTCTCTAGCCCAGCCCATTCCTTCGAGCTTTGAATCCATTACTTAACTGGTGGTCCCTTCCGCATACAATTAACTCTCTTCACCTTTTGACCTTTTTTTTTTCCTAAAAAAGAAGAAAAGAATCTTTTTTTTTTGGGGGCTAGTTATCATCCCACTTTTGATCACTCCCGTGTGTTTGTACAAGTGTACGTCTCAGATCGAAGCTCGTTCGCTTTCGGTAAAAAACGAACCGCAGAGAGCGGACTGTTCGATACGATGATATATATATATATATATTATTATTTTCTTAGCCCCGACAATTTCCTTCTTTAATATTTTCTATTTCGTCGTTTTACGGCATTTACTCGTCAACTACTAATCAGTAGACAAAGAAAAGGTTAGATATTTTCTCGATCATTCTCGTTATCTTCTTCAAATTTCATAAATTTTATTTGATTGATCGGAAGAAGTTCTAAGTTTTTTCGTTGATTGTCAGGTATTTTGAATTTATTTTTAGTTTTTTTTTTTTTTTTTTTTTTTTCCCTTTTTCATTTTGTTGTTTGGTTGCTGAGAAATTTTGGGAAGGGAAAAATAGTGAATCTTTGCGAATTTCCTTTTCCTTTTTTTTCGGCTTTTTAGTTTGTTCTTGTGCTTTTTCTGGGAGCGATTTTTGCACTTTCTGATTACTTCTGAGACACGAATTTTGAAGAGCTATGAGTTTCGTGGCGTTGGCGTGTTTTAATTTCTGAAGAAATTGTGTTGTGGTTTTGATTAAAGCTTCGATTTATTCGTTGAAAGTTGAAATTTAGATGGTAATTAGTCTTATATATTTAATCTCAAATTGTGGCTGTTCATAATGTTATTGATGCTTTGATCATATTCATTCTATTAGTTAGGTATTTTACTTGTAAGTTGTAATATATCTATATATAAGTATAACACAAAGTGGGCATAAATGAATGCGTTGACTTTAGGCTTACACTTGGTAAAGACAAGACTCTAGCTTAGGCATATCAGGATTTTTTTTTTTTTTTTTGGTAATTAGTGTTTGCGTAAGTTTATTGCTGTTCTGTATTAAAGTGGTTTTATTTGTGTCTGATTTTGGAGTATTTTTGCTTTGCAGTTAAAGAATATGGGAACTCAAAATAAGTCAGTGGCTGCAACACTTTTCATATGCCTTCTCCTGTTTCCTTTGGTGTTTTCTGCTTCCAATGATGGGTTGGTCAGAATTGGACTCAAGAAGAGGAAGTTCGACCAGAACAATCGGGTTGCTGCCCAGATTGAGTCCAAGGAAGGAGATGCTTTCAAGGCATCTATTCGCAAATATCGCCTCCGCGAAAACCTAGGAGATCCGGAGGACACTGATATTGTGGCACTCAAGAACTACATGGATGCTCAGTATTTTGGCGAGATTGGTATCGGTACCCCACCTCAGAAGTTTACTGTGATTTTCGACACTGGTAGTTCTAATCTGTGGGTGCCTTCTGCTAAGTGCTATTTCTCGGTGAGTTCTCTTTTCTGTGAGTTTTTTTTTCGTCTTTGTTGCAGTAGTTTTGGCTTGAATAAACTATTGTCATGGATAATAGACTGTTACAATCTTCTATCTTATTGCAGGTGGCTTGCTATTTCCACTCGAAGTACAAATCGCGTAGTTCAAGTAGCTACAAGAAGAATGGTTGGGTCCTCACACTCCAATCTTGTTTTAGGCGGCTATTCTCTTTTTCCTTAGGAAAAAAAAACAAAACATTTTCTTCATATTTGATGCATAAACACCATTATGGAGTTTTAATTTAGCATTTCACGATGTTTGTATATATAGATATATCTTGTCACTCATCTCTTTAAATGCATGACAATAGAGAAAATCTTTTGTGGATGTCAGATAATTAATTGTTTCCTCTGCCTTGCAGGTAAATCTGCGTCAATCCAATATGGAACTGGAGCTATCTCTGGTTTCTTCAGTGAGGACTATGTGAAAGTTGGTGATCTCGTGGTCAAAGAGCAGGTAATCTTAGGTTCTTTATGACTACAGGCTTTAACGTGAAAGCTTCAAATTTGAATTGTGGTTTTCTTACTAAGAAAGGTGGTTTGTTCTAGGAATTTATTGAGGCAACAAGAGAACCCAGCATCACATTCTTGGTAGCCAAGTTTGATGGAATACTTGGCCTTGGGTTTCAAGAGATTTCCGTTGGAAATGCTGTGCCTGTTTGGTATATTATTTTATCCTTTGCTGTTAGTTGTGGCCTCTTGGTCTGTTGTAACCTTGTCATTTGTTGTTTTCAACAATTTGGATAGGAATATATGAAAGGAGTTCACTTTCACTATTAGTAACTTCTACGTTGATGCAGGTACAACATGGTCAATCAAGGTCTTCTTAAGGAACCAGTTTTCTCGTTTTGGTTTAACCGCAATGCCGACGAAGACGAAGGAGGTGAAATTGTTTTTGGCGGAGTGGATCCAGACCATTACAAGGGTGAACACACTTATGTTCCTGTTACACAGAAAGGTTACTGGCAGGTTGGTCCTGCAAAATTTTATTGTGCTTGTTTTGTTCAAGTGTAAACTCATCTTCTAACAAGAATTTCTCTCTTTTTTCTTTCTTTCCTCTTTTTCTTTTTTTTTTTTTTTTTTTTTTTTTTTTTTTTTTTTTTTTTTTTTTGCTGCCAGTTTGATATGGGTGATGTTTTGGTCGATGGTAAATCAACTGGTGAGCACATTAGATATAGAAGTTGTTTTTGTTATTGTAATTCAGAGAGTTTTGGAATTTTGTTTCAGTCGTATACATGTTACCCGCTCTAATTTAAGCAAACGTACTTCAGGATTTTGTGCCGACGGCTGCTCAGCAATTGCTGATTCTGGAACCTCTTTATTGGCTGGGCCAACGGTGAGCATCTTTTTGTCTGTTTGCGTTTTTATTTTTGCTTGTATCTGCACATGTATAGTTCCAAAGCTTGTTTGGGCTACCCTTCTTGTTATTTGTCTATGAGGAAATCTCTTTTCTTTCTTCTTCCTTTATACTTGGACCCCGTTTTACATCATTGTTTAGTAATTCCTTTTCTTTATATGTGTAGTTTTTCAAAGTTATAACGTAGGGTTGGTATTCTACTGTATTCGGTTCAATACCTCTTTTTTGTTAAATTGATGAAATTTCATTTTCTTTAACTGGCATTTGTACGCTCAGTGGTTTTCTAGTTTCTTCGAAAGAGTCATGGTTCCTTGAATAAGATTTAGCTTTGATGATTTAAGGAGAGCGTTGAATGGCTTTTATGTGCCAACTTTTTTTTTGGTTCAATGAAATATATATTTATCTCGTGTACAGACTATAATTACGGAACTGAATCATGCCATTGGAGCTACGGGAGTTGTAAGTGAAGAATGCAAGGCCATAGTTGAACAATATGGGCAAACCATAATTGAAAGCCTTTTAGCGAAGGTATCTGCAACTTCATAACATGCTAGAGTTGATATATTACCCCTCACCTATTTACACTACTGGTGTTATTTTGGCAGGACCAGCCCAAAAAGATCTGCGCTCAAATTGGTTTATGTTCTTTTGATGGGACTCGTGGTGTGAGGTTAGACTGAGATGCATTCATTCAGTTGAATTGATGTGTTACATTGGTCCATTTCTACCTCCCATGAGGTGTATTGTTACTTAATTTCCTTTTCTTGCATTTCTTACTTTGTTTTTCCTCTTCTGGAATTTTCTTTTGGTCAGCATGGGAATTAAGAGTGTTGTGGATGAGAATGTTGGCAAGGCATCCAGTGATTTGCGTGATGGAATGTGCTCGGCTTGTGAGATGGCAGTTGTATGGATGCAAAACCAGATCAAGCAGAATCAAACGCAGGAGCAAATTCTTAACTATGTGAATCAGGTAAAATTAACTCGTGTTTGTTGGTTTTTCCGCCTCCTTTTACTTCCATGTATTAACTGTTTGTGTTTTCACCCTCATGCTGTGACTTGTACATGCAGCTATGTGAACGGCTGCCGAGCCCAATGGGAGAATCAGCAGTTGATTGTGGCAGTCTGTCTTCCTTGCCTGATGTTTCATTCACCATCGGTGGAAAGAAATTTAAACTCAAACCTGAGGAGGTATTATATGATGCTTTTCAAATTCTTTATTGCCCTCCAATATTTTCTCAGTTATAAGTTTCGATGGTTGTCCCACTTTTATAGAATCAAGAGATTAACTAGCATTTAACATTTCTTTTTAAAAAATGTGATGGTTCCATTATGAGAATTATTTTATCTTATTATTATTATCTTTTTTGTAATGCATTAAGGGATTTTAGGGATGCTGTTTTTCTTGACTTATGTTTTATCTATTAATACGTCTTCTTTGGGTGGTTGCAAACAGTACATACTCAAAGTTGGTGAGGGTGATGTGGCTCAGTGCATTAGTGGTTTTACAGCTTTGGATGTGCCGCCTCCTCGTGGACCTCTCTGGTATCATCAAACATCCCAACTTCCCTCCACATTTTGCTTGTTATTTTTGTCTTGGTTATGAATCATGATCTTGACTTGGTCGGTCCTATGGATCGATACGTCAGTATTCTTGGTGCACAATCAACAAACTCTTCGTCTTAGGAACAAGATCTTTCCTATATGTTCTTACATGTCGGGGCAGCTTAATGGTTCTAATTAACTTTTTATTGCTTAACAGGATCCTAGGAGATGTGTTCATGGGTCCTTACCACACGGTGTTCGACTACGGGAACATGAGGATTGGGTTTGCAGAAGCCGCGTAAATATTGTTTATTTCATGCTTGTCGGACTCTGTTTATGTTTCTCTGTTGTGACCATGTTTAATACCGTAGACATGGGAACCTCACACTTGGAGTGAATAACAGTTGTATGTAAATACTCTCCGTTTGTGGCTTTTATTAGAACTGCATCCAGTTTTTCTTTTCGCTTTAATCAAAGAAAAAATGGATTGCTTTGGTTATCGTATTTACATATTTGCATTTATAAATGGATCCATCTCGTTTCGATGAACTTGTTTGTGTCTAAAAAAACATTCCGATTTTTAAGTTTATAATTACGTTTGGAATTCGTTTTAAAATAATTTTAATTTTTATATGAAAATAAAAATAAAAATATTTTTAATTTTAGATAAAAATTATTTTTAAAAATGTGTTTATTAATTTTATTAAAAGATTATTTTCAGTATAAAAAAATCTATTAATATTTTTTTCTACTTGAAAGAGGAAAAAGTAAAAATAAAAAATAAAAAATAATTAAAAGTTATTTTTTTTATTTTTTTCATAATTTATATTAAATTAAAAAATTATTTTTATTTTTATTTTTTATTTTTTATTATACTAAACGTTATTTTTCTCACATTTTTAATTTTATTTTAAAAAAAAATGTGAAAAATAAAAATAAAAATAACTCTAAATAGAGTCTATGTTTTTCTTTTCTTCTGTTCTTTTTTCACTTTTCTTTATTTACGTTGAGGTAGAGACCTCAAACTTCCTCGTCCTTGAATAATCAAAATTAAAATGCATTATTAGATCCATAAGCCACGGCATGAACATGATCAAGTTTATGAGAGTGCAATCACTAATGATATGTTTATTTGAAAGGTTCGTCTTTAATTCTGAATTATAATTTTTAATTTTTTACAGTATATTTTTTTATAAAAAATTTAAATTTTAAAAATTAAAATTATAAATTATGATTTTAAATTTATAAACTAAAGGTTGCATAAGTGTTTAAGATTACGAGCCTAAAACAAACTAAAAGGAACCGCTGTTTTAAAGGCTTGCTAGGACTAATACATTGCACCATGTTTAAGCTGTACAGTTTTTCTTTGAAGTTTTAAGGCTTTAAACCCTTTAGTTACAGCAATTTCTCTTAAAAAGAATAAAATTTTATTTGATTTAAAAACTTTCAATCAAACGTTTTCAAAGAATAAAGTTTTATTTTATTTATTTTTTAGATGTTCAAACTTTCAATCAAACGAGGTATTAATTGTTCTGCGGACTATTTTTTCGTGTGAGATTATTTTAATTTTACATTACTTGTGTAGTTTATTTTCTTAGATATTGAATAATGGTTGAATTGAAACTTACAGGGTTTTTTTTTTTTTTTTTTTGGTCATGTGTCGCGCAACAATAAAAAGATACCAGTTTAAATTGTTTTGACCATCATTTAACGTTAAAAATTAAACTGCATGGTGCGATCACAAAATAATTAATTGACGTTTGGTTAGAAGATTCAAACCATGTGATTCGAACCATTTTCAATTTACGTGTATTTTTGTAAGAGAAAATATTGTAGCAAACTACGAATCATAATTCGAATCAAGAAACAAATCCATCTACTAAACATGATTTAATTTGAATCACAACTTAAATTTCTGTTATATTATTTTCTCATAAAAATTTAAATTTAACTTTTTCAAGTATAATGTATTTCCTCACGTAATTTTATTTTTTAAGTCAAATTTTCTATTCCAACCATCCCCTAAAAATTTGGCTATCATAGGTCTCATTTTCGTGGAAAGACTTTGATTGTACTTCAACACCGTCGTTGAGCAAAAGTAAAGGCTTTAAGAAAGTCAACCGTACTTTTTTCCAATATGAAACGAGACTGCAATTGCTTGACCATACGACCTGACTTTAAAATATATTATCCCCCTATCACAACTTTCTATATATATATATATATATATATATATATATTTAATTTTGTAACGAGTTGATTCAGAGCAAAGTTAACACGCCTAGGCGTCAATTTGGTTCAAATTTCGAAATTCCCCAAAAGAAAAGTTCATGATTGACTTGAAGTATAAGAAAAATGAGACATGAATTGCTCCGGTAGGACTTGTTTTTTTTTTTAACTAGATGATATGTGATTGAAGCCGTTACGTCTTACGTTGTAAATTTTTAATAGTTTTGTTCATTTCACTCGTTAAAATTTAAATTTTAAATTTTGTTATTGTAAAAAATTTTTAAAAATAGTCACATTTAACTTTTTTGTTACAGTAAAAAGTTCTCACATAAAGTCACATCTCAATTCGAATTAAAAACTCGAATCAGCAAACTAAACAGATCTATTAATGTGAATATTTCTGGATTGAACTGTTAAAAACTTAATCTAACAATTAAAACAGAAGCTCTTACCAGTAGTTAAAAATAACAGATCCGACTGTAGAAGTTACCCAATGAGATGGGATTTGCTGCTTTTGATCATTTTTGCATTCCACAGTTGAGCTGCATTCAAATAGGCAGAGCTCCAACATCTGTTCGGCGGTTGGTCCCCTTTTGGCAGAACAAATCCAATAATGAAAAAAGTTAAAAAAAGGAGAAGATCAAGAGGTGAGTGAGTGTGAAAATAGCTGTAAAGGAAATGTCTGTTAAATGCAGTGGAAAAAAAAAAAACAAACAAACATATGAGTACCGACACAATGAATCAGCATTTTATCATATATTCCCTTTTTATTTGAATCCCTTTTGGTTTCTTTTCTTAATAAGGTCCCTAGTTATTAGGGAATTTTTTATTCTGGTGAATTGCAAGCAAAAAAAGTCACACCTTTTTTTCTAATTGGCTAAGAGGAAAAAAGAAAAATTAAAGACAAGGGTTCGGATTTAAGTTTTTTTTTTTTTTTTTTTTAGTTTCGCACCGGTTATTTTTCACGCATCGAATAAAAAATTTAAAAAGCTTCCTTTCGAATATTTTTAACGACAATAATTTAAACAATTTATATCGATTTAACCACCGTTCAACTTTTGAAAAAATTGACCATACATTGTGATAAAAATAACTGGTATACATTATTAACACAAGATTGGTATGAATCTCAACAGCAATACCGCCGTCCATTATGAACCAAGAACAAACCTTTTTTTTTAACATGGGATACAGTTGGATTTACTCAGCCTTTTTTACACACTTCTTTAGATTCCTTCCATGAAAAGGCAAATTTAAAACTTTTTTTTTTTGTGCATTAGCCAATATGTATATATATATATGTATATATATATATATATATTTGTGGTTTTATTTCTGGATCTTTTCAGAAATAGTTTGTAAAGCTTACGCGTTTATATAATTACGTGTTTAATGAAACAATCAATACCAAAAGAAAAAAGAAAGACGCTCGGTTTCACATTGAAAAAAAACAATGAATTGCGTACAAGTTTCGCTCTTTTAAGATTTCTTGTTTCTTCAAGAACCGACCCATATGCCATTTATTATAAATTTATTACAAATATTTGACAAAAGCCGTGCAGAAAATGGTACAGAATTTGCGTATTCTATTTAGAAATTCCGAGTGTGAACACAGTTGTCCTATTAAGTGTCCTAATGAGAATTAATAATTCTAAAACACCGCGTTGAAAATAGAATAAAAGGACTAGAGAAGCCTATCCAAAAGAGCTTTTAGGGAAAAAAAAAAAAAAAAAAAAAAAACTTCGGCCCCGTTCATTTCGCTGATTCAAGTTTAGAATTCGAGTTTTGCTACATTAAAAAGCTCTCACAAACAATCACATCTAACTTTTTTGCTACAGTAAAAAGCTCTCACATAAAATTACATCTCAACTCGAATTAAAAATTCGAATCAACGAATTAAACGGCCTCCTAGACATTGTTTTTAGAAGAATTATGTGGCAGAATATGAAATTTCACAATTCTAAAATGTCAAATTTTGTTAGATTCAGTTAATTGTCATATTTTTCTTAGTATGATAATTTCAATGTGAGTTGATTGTTAAAAAATAAAAAATAAAAAAAATAAAAAAAACCTTAAAACTTCTAGACATTGTTTTTAGAAGAATTATGTGTCAAAATGTGAAATTTCACAATTCTAAAATGTCAAAATTTTGTTAGATTCAGTTAATTGTCATATTTTTCTTAGTATGATAATTTCAATGTGAGTTGATTGTTAAAAAAAAAAAAAAAAAAAAAAAAAAAAAAAAAAAAAAAAAAAAAACCCTTAAAACTTCTAGACATTGTTTTTAGAAGAATTATGTGTCAAAATATGAAATTGCACAACTCTAAAATGTCAAAATTTTGTTAGGTTCAGTTAAATTGTCATATTTTTTTTAGTATGATAATTTCAATATGAGTTGATTGTTCAAAACTATATATTATCATGATGTACTTAATGTTCTTATTTGTCTCAATTTGACCTTTCCATTTTACTTTAGAGGTTGAGTTAACATACGGTTTTACGTTCTAGAATCTAACATGAGGATGACATGCAAGTGACATAAAAAACAAGCATATTTGAAGAAAATTTAAAAAAAAAAAGAAACGAGATACGAAATAAAAAATCAGATTTTGGACCAATCTAATTTTTTTTTCTTTTAGAATTTTCTTTAGATCTGCTTGTTCTTTTGTTTAGCTATTCTATCCATCTCAAAACTCTTACATATTATTATTATTATTATTATTATTATTATTATTATTATTATTATTATTATTATTATTATTATTATTATCATCATCAACATCATCATCATCATTATTGTGCTTAAAATATACAGTTTACTAACAAAACAAAAAAATATAGGCAAAATCTTAAAGGCTGAGACCATACAAGTTCAACTTTTTTCAAATTACCATGTGACATTGCTTGTATGTGTATATAAAAATAAAAATAAAATATTGAAAAAATTGAGAATTTATCTTTGAGACTGTAAGAGTCTGTATCTTTATTTTTTATTTTTGATAAATATCATTTTATTAGTATAATTATCTGACTAAAAATGTTATAAATCAAGCATAAAAGATAAAAATCCTGACTCGTGTACTTTTAAAAAATATTTAAATGCCCCATAATATTTAGTTCGTTCAACTATAACATTCAAAAAAATATAGTTCACCACATGTAATATGGAGTATTACGCTTAAACAATAAACATATGAAAATACAAAAAGTGTTACATTTGTCGGACTGATTTAGAAGATAGAACTTAAGACATTTCTAAAAAATATATATATATATATATATATTTAGAAACATTGCTGATTAAAATGAGATAAATTCATATATTTAAAGACCAAGTGAAAATAACCCTTTTCTTACCCACCATAAATAGGGCTGTTCATAAATTTGCAAAACGCAGGCCCAATTCAACTCGAAAAATGTAATTTCTAGCATTAATTTTTTTTCGGCTCATTTAATGTCTAGCCTGAAGTTTTGGAGCGGGGTGTGGGTTGAGCCTATAATAATCCGCACACCTCAACCTAACCTACGCTCAAACTTGTACTCTCTAATATCTAACCCTAGGCAAGATGGTGGAGGCTCTTGTTTGTTCTCAAACTTGGTTGAAGTCTACAGATGATTGTATACAAGTAAGAGATTATTTGGATGACTTTGGAGACTTATGAAAACCTAGGTAAGACAATAATTTGTATGTATTTTAATCTATTTTATTATATGAACTCTAAACTATTCAAATTATTACTTAATCTATTTTCATTTCTCTTATAGATAACTCAACTTCATGTCCTACTACAACTATTGAGGAATCTATGAGTGTGGACTGATAAAGATAGCTATTATTGCAGTGCTTGCTTTGAATGAATTTGAATTAAGCTTCTACATTTGCTTTATGTTAAGACTAATTTATGAGTGTAGACTAATTTATGTTTTATTTATGTTTGATATTGGATGAACTACTTTACTTCATGTTTGATGTTGGATTGAACTTTAAATTGTTATCTGTTTAAATGTTTGAGTTATTATTTCTATTTGATAATGAACTTTAAATATTAGATTAAATTTTGAGTTTTTAATTTTTTGAATGTTAAAACTGACCACCTAACTTATCCCGTAGCAAATATCATTAGATTGTAAAAATTTTATAACATCATTAAAATCAAATATGTACAATCTACACTCTTAAAGACAGAAAAAAAAAAAAAAAAAAAATCTCTTACCTCACGCCAACCAAACCCAACCCATAAACAGGGCTAACCATAAATTTCTCCAAATAATTTTGTTTTTCCCTGCCACCGCAATACAGGCACGAGCCTTCACGCGTCGCCATGTGGGTTGGCTTTATTCTCAGGCTAAGTAATTGCGGCTCCTAGACGGCCAGAGCTGTCAAATCCCCCCTCCTTTCGCCACGTGTCTCAACCGTATTCAACGAACCTTCACTTTGTGGGAATACAAAGCAGAGTATTACAAAAAAAAAAAAAAAAAAAAAAAAAAAAAAAAAAATCATTCCTCTTGCTTAAAATCCTCTTGTTCCACTTCTTTTTAAACCCCAACACCACCGAAAGCCTTTGTTTGGTGTATAAAATTTTACAAAAACCAAACTTCTCTTTACCAAAACGAAAACCCAAAAACACAATACTCTGTTTTACTCTGTTTTTTTGCTCTGTTTTCATTTGTTTTTTATATCACAATTCTCCATTCCCTGCTCAATGGAGTGGACTAGGGGAGCCACCATTGGCCGGGGCGCCACGGCCACTGTCCATCTCGCCACCGACACCCGGTCGGGTGAGCAATTCGCCGTCAAGTCCGCCGAGCTTTGTCGCGCGGTTTTCTTGCAAAAGGAGCAGTCTTTTCTCTCCAAATTGAGCTCTTCTAGGATAGTCAAGTACTTGGGTTTTGATGTCACTACTGAAAATGATGTTCCAATGTACAATCTCTTCATTGAGTACCTCCCCAACGGCACGCTTTTCGATGCGATCCGAAGCCGGGAAGGGAGACTAGATGAGTCTCTGATCAAAATCTATACTCAACAAATTCTGCAAGGACTGGATCACATTCATGAAAATGGATTGGCACATTGTGATATTAAGAGCCAGAATATTCTGATCGGTGAAGAGGGTATCAAGATTGCTGATTTGGGCTGTGCTAAATTCGCTGGAGAAGCAGAATTCGGTGACAGTCCCCTGGTTTTGCAATTCTCCGGCACGCCGGCTTTCATGGCACCGGAGGTTGCCCGCGGCGAAAAGCAGGGGCTTGAGGCTGACGTTTGGGCCTTGGGATGCACCGTAATTGAGATGGCGACCGGTCGAGGGCCTTGGCCGGAGATGGATGATCCGGTGTCGGCACTTTACCGGATCGGATACTCCGACCGTATGCCGGAGATTCCGAGGTGGTTTTCGGAGAAAGGCAAGGACTTTTTGAGAAAGTGCTTGAAGAGGGATTGGAGGGAGAGATGGACAGTTAATGAGCTTCTTGAGCACCCTTTTCTTCAAGGGTTGGAGTTGAGATCAGAGCAACAAGTGAAGGCTAAAATGAGTTCCCCAAGTAGCGTTTTGGACAAGGATTTGTGGGATTCGTTTGAAGCTTTCGAGAGTCATCAAGATCAAGAAGTTTCTTCTTTGAATTCTGCTGAAGAAAGGATCGAGATGTTGGTTAGAAGCACATTTTGTTCTGTTCAAAATTTACCCGATTGGAGTTGTGACGAAGAAAATTGGTTCACTATTAGAAGCAATAGCATTGAAGAGCCTATTCATGAAGAAGAGCCTGCTTATGGCTCAATAACATTTGATGAGGAATTGTCGTTTGATCGTTCTATTGAAATAGTTACTACTGTTGTTAATGAGGGCACTTTTGTGATGTCATATGATGTTATGTTGGAACTCCAAGATGAAATAAATTACTTTGTGATGTCATTAATAAAACTTTTTCTACTTTGTTCAATGTTTAGTGCTGTTTTTTTTTTTTTTTGCTCTTTTTATAGTTCATGCTTTTGTCATTTTCATCATTCTCAACATTGCAATGTTTTTTAGTTCCCTTTTTCAAATTCTCTCTCACCGGCTTCAATTTTGCCAAAACCGGAGGCGCTTGATGGAGATTCATTCTTCCTATCCCCCCCAATAAGATATTTTAATTTGTCAGTTCAAACATTTCTAGAGGGTAAATGTGTGAATGACAAGAAACTTTTGGTTGAGGAATTGGAGGTCAATGAGTGCGTTTTACCCACTCCTCTTCATTCCTTCTTTCGAGATTAGTTGAGTCCTACTCATTAGGACAACGAACAAATTATGCGGTAAGGTTTTGAATTGACATATCACATCAAAATTATATCGGTTTTAGAAAAAAAAAAAATAACAGTTTAATAGACAGTTTATAATTGTATATATTGATAGTATTTATTATTTCTTACCATTATAAAAAATTTCCCAGATAATAATTTTTTTAAAATATTAGATCTGATTAAAATCATATTAAATTAATAAAAAAAATAAAAACGACAAAATCTTATACAGACGTGACAATTTAAAGGAGAGCTCTACTGATATAGGTTTTTTTTTTTTTTTTTTTTTTTTTTTTTTTTTTCACCTCAACTTTCATCACTTCCAACTCTAGAGTTGCCACATTCTTAACTCATATGACCAGCTAGGCAGTGCCCCTTTGTGAATTGTGAGCGCCCTTAATGGGGCTTTGTGTGGTGCACAACATTGGTAGTTGGGAATGAGACTCTCTTATTACATGTATTCCACATTCCCCATAACCAGCCAACACTAGTGGATCTACTTTTTAATTTCAACTTATCAACATGGTTAGTGAACCCACAACATCTGGAAGTTCATGTGTTTTTATTTCCTTTTTTCTTTTCACCACCCTTTTGAAAATTCTTTGGAGCGTTTTAAATGGAAAATCAAGAAGAGCTTTCCCTCTTTGAGTGAACTTTAATTATTCCTAGAGATATATGTTTTCCCATTCATTTCTTCCTCTACTTTTCTGATTCTTTTGGGTTGTTTAGTTAAATGGCTTTGAGAATAAGCAAGTGGTTTATTCCTTAAGTGGGGAAACCACTCAAAACTTGTGTACTAAGCAGTAGCACATAGAATATACATATATATATATATATATAATAGTTACTATAATATTTATTTATAAGTGAGTATCATTACTTTAATGGTAAGATTTGATCTGACGGTTGTAACAGATTGGTTAATTGACTAAAAAATTTATGATAATTAATGGTAATTAATGAAATTAAATTTTTGTCACGTCATATTATCAAATTTTTATATTTAATAAGTAATAACCATAAAAACGTAAAAATTAAAAACTCCTCTATAACATATATATGTACCTTGTACACTAATTTATCAGTTTTTTCAGAGACTTTTCTTAAATTGTATCTTAATCTGGTATGTGTTTTTCAATTAAGTATGGTAATGAACTGATTCTAGACTTCCTTTATGCATGGCCAATGATCTGCTCATGGCTGCGGCTCTTTTGCTGACGTACTCGTGAAGCAATAAAAGATACTTTTAAGAATATCTCAAGAGACAATTCTTGTTCTAATTCTACATTCTCGGTTCTCGAAGGAAACTTTGAACTTATCCCCATTATTTTTATTTAAAAAAAAAAAAAAAAAAAAAAAGAAATAGCCAACTGAATCAACGCTCCAGTTGACTTTAACCAAAAGTCAATCAATCTAACTACTCAATTCCATACCAAAAAGTTTTTCTTTTTTTTTTTTTTTGTTTTTAATATTTTATGAATTTCTCAATGTGAACATAGAAGACTTTGGTAAAGGCGTGTGGGAAGGTCAACAGACTTGTTCTTTCTATTTATTTCTTTGCAATTGGAAAATTGAACCACGAGACTTCGTCACCAAAGTCGGTATATAAATACATGCTTTATATTCAAGAATTAGGACATCAAAGCCCAAGAAAGAAACAGAGTACTTTTATTTCATTTTGGCCCTTCAATATTTCCTCCATTCTCTTGCTCTCCAAAGCCTCATGGAGTGGACCAGAGAAGCCACTATAGGCTGCGGCTCAACCGCCACGGTCTCCCTCGCCACCGCCACCCACTCCGGCGAGCTATTTGCCGTTAAGTCCACCGAGCTTTCCCACTCCAAGTTTCTTCAAACAGAGCAATCAATTCTCTCCAAGCTAAATTCACCTTACCTAGTAAAGTACATTGGCTCTGACATCACAAGAGAAAACAGCAAGATTTACTACAATCTCTTCATGGAGTACCTTCCTCGCGGCACGCTTCACGATGAAATCCGGAGGCACGGAGGGAGGCTAGAAGAGGCCATGATCAGAAGATACACGCGGGACATCCTACAAGGCTTGGAATATCTCCATGGAAGTGGGGTTGTCCATTGTGACATAAAGAGCAGTAACATCTTGATTGGGAAAAAGAATGCCAAGATTTCTGATCTGGGTTGTGCTAAGTTTTCCAAAAAAGTCTCGAAAATCGGAGATTCTCACATGGTGGTGTTTTCCGGCACGCCAATGTTCATGTCACCAGAAGTGGTCCTCGGTCAAGACCAAGGGTTTGAAGCAGATATTTGGGCTCTTGGCTGCACAGTCATTGAAATGGCCACAGGGAAGAATCCTTGGCCTGAAGTTCATGACCCCATTTCGGCTCTTTACCGGATAGGATTCTCCGGTGAGTCGCCGGAGATTCCGAGATGGTTGTCTCAAAAGGGTAAGGATTTTTTGGAGATATGTTTGAGGAGAAATCCTAAGGACAGGATGGCGGCTAAAGAGCTTCTAAAACATCCATTTTTTGAGGACTTGGAATTTGGTTCTTCTTCTTCTTCTTCTTCTTCTTCTTCTTCTTCTTCTTCTCCAAGGAGTGTGTTTGATCAAAGTGTTTGGGACTCCTTTGAAGCCATGGAAAGTTCTTCTGATCATGATGGAGTTTCTTCTTTAAATTCTGCAGCTTCAAGAATCGAGAGTTTGATTGGATGTGAACCCAATTGGATTTGGGATGAAGATTGGATCACTGTTAGGAGTAATGTCAAGGAGGAAAGTGAAAATCTTAGTGACAATGAGGGTGTAAATGTAATTTTGGATGATAATATTTCTGTCGTTTATGGCCTAGAGATGTCGTTTTTAGGTGTTCATGAGGTAGAGCCTGACAGCTCAATGTTTGAAAATATAATAAATGTTACACGCCCTATTGGTGTTAGTAGAAAGAGAGGATTTGTAATAGCGTTTGAGAGTGTAGAAAATGATGTCGTATGTAGAAACTTGATGTTCAAGGCAGAAAATGAAAATTATTTTTGTTTCAGTTTTTCTATAAATATGTTCCATCTTATACGTTTTTATTTTTTTTTTTTTTTTTTAATTTCACTCAATTTTACATGTTTCGTCAACTCTTTAATTTTTTGGCACAAGGTGACCAGTGGAAAATGATTTATCTACGCATGTTGTGAGCTGTGGAAGAACATTATTCTATTTTATTGGAACACTCTTAGTACGTCAATATATTTATAGATCAAGTTTTATGTCCGTTAAATCTATATAAAAATTAAAAAATATACATATTTAATAATTAAAAAATCTGACCATCAATACATCACACCTAATAAAAAGCCTCCCTTACTTATTTATTTATTTATTTATTTTAGTAATAGAAGACCGACTTGAAGAAAGTCAATGTATGGGTCAGTCTTTCTTGGTAAGATTGGTATTATCTAAACCATCAAACTAAGAAGACTTCCATTTTGTGGGTCAATTTCTACCATGTCAATTTGGATTCTTCTTGTTTTTTTTTTTTTAAAAAAAAAAAAAAAAATTATATTCCAATTTTGCAACTTGGCCACGCTCCAAATCAGAGGGCCTATGGAAGTATGGCCGTCAAGACCCAAGTGGCCCAATAGTGCTGTTGACCTAGGGTTGGTTTTTTACAAGTAAGAGACAATAGAAATTATAATATCACTATCAATGGTTTCTGATTCACCATATCCTTTTGCAACTAACTACAAGTGGATTCAATTTAGTTCCAACATTTAGCGTGGCAAGTGATGAAGCTCATGGCAAACATTAATTTGACACATCTCAATTTCATATATTCTATTGAATAAAAAATTTAGCTGATTCAGCCAAACATACTTTCTTTATCCATTATTTCTCCATCTTTGAATGGCTCCTTTGATTTGTCGTTCATAATGTTGTTGTTGTTGTTTTTTTTTTTTTTTTTTTTTTTTTTTTTAATTTTATTTACAATTGAACATAAGGGGATCTGAACTATTCACTTTGTCGTAAAAGTCAAGTGTAAAATTACCGCTAAATTATATCTATAACCATTTATTCATAATGTTTTAGAAAAACCCATTTATGTGGTGATACAACAAAAAAAGAAAAAAGAAAAAAAAAAGAATTACCTTCTTTAATTTATCCCTAAGAGTTCACGTGTTTAAATTTTTATCTCTCATTCTTAATTAATACTCTTTTATTAATATAGTTATCTAACTAAAAAAGTTATTAATAAAAAATAAATGGTATAAATCCTGACACACACACTTTAAAATGCGTTTGTCTCGGCCCCTAATTTTACCATCTAAGATGGTATTCTTATGGTATTGGGATTATTCTCAAAGAAACTGCACTTGAGATTATTTTAAGAGTAACTACTAACACATCACTATGACTCAATACGGATAGATATATGGTTAGTTCACTCTCCTCATACTTCTATTCATTAAAAAAAGCCACTATAACTAATTTTGATTAACAATTTCCTTCTACTCAAATATCTTTTCTGAATGGATAATGAATTAGCTAAGGATTAAGGTCGGCAGGTCAACTTGTTTTGCAATTGCACTCTCAATCCACTTGTATTTAAAGCCTTTCCTTCCCCCTTTGTCTTTTCCATTTGGTAAGAGGCGGCGGCTCAAAAGGAATCCTGAAAGGAACATCTGGAAGAAACGGAAAAAGCCAGCTTAATTAATCAATAAATTATAATTTTTTTCCCTCTCAGTTGTTTGGAAGGTCAATAAAAAGCTAGTACTGGCCTTTAAACAAAACAGAAGGATGTTTTTATTGACTGTAATTTGATGGAATTGAAGGGCTTAAAAGCTGTGTTTTAAAATACTATTAATGGGTTCAGTATACTTATCCTAGTAGATAAGTGTGGTGCATTTTTTATGCTCTAATTTTGTCAACCCTCCCCCTTTACCAAACCCCTTATTGTTATATGATTTGTAATTATAGATCCCCTTGGGTCCTAATTGTTTTAGTTTTGCCCTCTTTTACTGGCCATTTTTTTTCCCTTTTAAAGGAAAAAAAAAAAAGAGATTATTAGGGTTGGTGGATTTGTGTCATGATTCGTGATTTATTACAGTATTTTTTTCTTACAAAAAACACACGTAAACTAAAAATAATTCTGAATTATGATTTTAAATCCATGAACTAAACGTCTACTTAGTGTCTTTCTGTCTTGTACGCTCACTGTTTGTATAAGAAATCTTAAGATCCACATAAAACGAAAAGAGTTTTACCCAATTTTAGGTGAAAGCTGAGCTCAATATCGCTCATACCACCATGGGTCTAATGCTGCATAGCCCATTGGTCGGGCAATATCTTTAGTTGGAGCTTCTTAGTATGTAATCTAAGCGCATTTTAAAAAAAAAATGGAAAGAAAAGATATCCTTACCGCTTTACCATTCCGTCACTGGTTAAAGTTTATTGACTTGATTATTCAACCAATTATTCCTCTTATCTACATGACACTTTTGAGTAATGCAGGGTAATAGTGTGGTCTTACTCTACGGACACCCATGAGTTGGAAAGCCATAATTTCTTTATGAACTGCAGATCATCAATGCATTCACACCTAACCATACATTTAACATCAAGCTAAGGACAACTTTGAGCCATTCAATGACCATCTTTAATTAGGTCATTTTTTTGTTTTTGTTTTTTGTTTTTTTTTTTTTTTTTTTTTTTTTTTTTTTAATGATAAGTTCTAGCTATTCAACCTCATCAAATTTCTTTGCTGCTTCCAAGGTTCTTCTAAGCAAACTTAGCTCTTTGATATAGTAATGCAGTCTGTCTATCATCAGTGCAAGGAACAAGGAAAATCCTGTATAAATTGATCATTTAATATTATGTGAGAAAGAATATTGTAGTAAAAATTTAAGTTGTGATTCGAATCAATAAAACGAACAGATCTTAAGATTCTAAATTTCAAGCTTTTAGAAATTCACTAAAGAGAATGACACAAATTTTGTCATATCACCAAAAACCTATCCAAGGAGATGGATCCAGTTTTAGAAAAATCATTGTTGACTATTGGTCAGCTAATTATTTAAAAACTATTAGAATGAATAAATAACTTGAACATTAACTAACAATGGTGAGTTGAAAATCAATAATGGACCCCAAGATTGATGGATGGTAAAGAACTGAATAATGGCCCTTCTTTTGGCCATTTATCAAAATCAATGTTTTGCCAGTGTGACTAAAATTTTCCCTCATCAAACTAAAGTTTTCTGATGCAAATAGATAAGCCATAACGTGTTTTCAATAAATTATATACCATTATGCTTTGTACCATCACTCTTAATGGCATTAATGAACAATTGCCGGAGGTATAAGCAAGTGGCTTTTGCTCAAGTACAACAAGGTGTTTGAAGTTATTCTCCATTGTTGTCAAATACTTAATAACCCTTTAGCATAAACATAACTAACAAAAATGAAAGGAAGAACTCTGTGCTATTATTAGAACTGTAAGTTTAGATAGGACTAAGCGGGCCAGTTTGAAGCTTCACATTTTGGCCTTGACGTGCACCCAAACTCCGGTAGCAGAGGCGTGCAAATTAACCTTTTTTAATATATATTTTTTATTTTTAAAAATTCTCAAAAAAGTTTTAGGTCAGCCCACCAACTTTTAGGTTGGTTTGGGACAACCTTCCCTCCCTAATCCGATTTCATCATTTGGGCCACCGTCCCAGGGTGGAGCGACTTAAATTTACGATATGAAAAATACTCTTCTAGCAGTACTCAAATCAAGTTCAAAATAAATTGTTATATATATATATATATATATATATATATATGAGTGTGATTTTAATGGTTACTTCATTATTTATCTATTGATGGGTATTTTAATTATTTTAAATAAAAGATATTGAAAAACGGTTGAAATTAAATTAGAAACTTAATTAAAAAAATAATGAATTTTTATTTTAATTACCACGACACGTTATTAAATTTTGATTCATTTGTTATTTCTTGAAATATAGAAAAAAACTATTGATAGAAACATTACCATGTTAATTTTTTTTTTGAATTTTTTTTTCGAAAAAAAATAACTAATCAAAATCAGAACAAAGTAGGAATCATAATTTAGATCAGTTAAAAGTCTCGTGAAAGGATTGTGTACCCATAAAAGCTGCCTCCAAAAGACGTTGTGCCATTAGAACTTCATCAGTTGGATTAACCCCACCCGCCTCAGATGAACGTTTCCGAATATTTGTCACAACATATAAGGTCGAGGCAAACACCACAAGCATTGTTCCACCAATGCTCTTCATCACCAATGGTCCTCTCCCTTGCTTCAATTGGTCCAAAACAAGGATCACCAATTTTCTTAGAGGGGTCTTAAACATGAGGGTCATAATCAATGCCATTTCTGCCAATACAACTGGAAAAAACAAATGAATCATCTTTATAAAAAAAAAAAAAAAAAATCTCTTTCAAGAGGTTTCAATGATTTTGAAGAGGTTTTTTTGGTATTGAATGTAGAATGTCTATGGTGGCCTTAGGGTATTGTGAGCTTGCTTATGAGGCTCAAGAACCTTTTTGAAAACTTATGTTCAAGTTCAAGAATAATGTTGTATTGAGACTCGGAAGGCGCATAATAATGGAATAAAAGTGAACAAGTCTTTGAAACGTGAAGTTGGATAACCTGCAAGTTCGGTTTCTAATGTTCTATAGTACCTTTTTTTAATTTTTTTATTTTTATTTTCTAGCACTAATGTTCTATTAGTACTTGATGTGTCAGAAAAACACTTCTTAGTTATCTACTTTTTTGAGTCTTGACCCTCCAAATTAAAGGTTATAATCTTTAAGGTCTCGTTCATTTTATCGATTTAAATTTTTAATTTTAGATTTTTACAGTAAAAAATTATCAAAAAATGTTACATTAACTTTTTTTACTATAATAAAAAATTTTCAGAAAATGTCACATAAATTGACTTTCTAATAATAATAATAATAATCATACTAATAAATAATAATAATAACTAAAAGAAAACCAAAAATACAGGAAACGTCATCTACATGAAAGCAACAATAACCTGAACAAGGACAACTAACAGAAAACGGTATCAATATCGTTATACCAACAACAATAAAGTAATCAAACGACAATGACTGGAAAGCGACGGTAAACAAAACACAAAAATAGTGAAATTTTAAAACGACAAAAAAAAGTTGTTGATACTTGAATTTGTACCAGGCACATGAAGAGTCCTGCTCAATCCTTTGCGTCCCGCGACATCATTGTGCTCATTTTGTGGACCCAAGCCTCACTCAGGAAACTCTCATGGATTGTGGTTTGGTGGACTATAAGTGATCACATAGGTCCATTTGTCTTTAATTTGACTCAATTTGAAACTCGCTTTGGGTGTTTTTTAGAATCAGTTAAATTAAGTATGAATGTGTGCTGGGGGATTCAATCTAAGAAAGCCTTCCTATTGTTTTTAGAAGCCCAAAATCCATTATTTCAGTTCTTGAAAGGCCCAAAACCCAAGCGTGATCCTTTAGAAATTTTCTCCAACTCACAGGTCTTAAAAATCCATTAGTCTTGGCTTATTCAGAGGCTTTGCTCACGACTAGACATGCCTCTTAGAGCACTCCCCTTGTCAGGCATGCTTTCCCGGCTCTTCTCCGTATCAGGTTATCTATTTAGAGCACTCGTGCGCATTCAGAGTAGCTGGTGTCAGAGTAATATGTTGTTAGAGCAATTACAATGGCTGCTTGGTCATTCTCATACAAACAATCTCCGATGAAGGTCTGACACACAATCAGACCCCCAAAAAGGAAAGTCTTCAGAGCACTTGGTTAAGTCAAATAGTCTTAGAGATTTTAGGTCTAAAGTCATTTTGCCTCATCTGATAAGGTAGTTGAGGTTTTGCTCCAAATAAAATTGCTTGTGCCTTACTTCATCAGAACGTTGCCAGAGAAAATTTCTAGAAACTTTTCATCTCATTTTCCGTGAGTCTTTTTGTCAAAATCAGAAAACTATCTGATACCTTTCCTCTGAATGGGAATGCTCTGACAGCCCGCCGCCGTTTTTCTTATTCCAGAATCTTCCATTCCATTTTCGGACCATCTCTTTCTCAAATGAAGAAAGACCCTGATAGCCTTCCTCTAAATGGAAATGAGTGTTCAGACTTCCGTCAGAGTAGTTGTCAAGGACTCCCATTTACTCCTATAAATACCTCCCCACCTTCTTCATTTTAACACCAACACACCTGCACATCAGAAAACACATAAGAGTGCCGAAACTCTCCCTTTGAGTGATTTCTTCAAGTCTTTTGCTACAAAGACTTGGGGTCTTCTTTAAGTTCTTGAGGAACCTCATAGTGCTTTCTTCAAGTCTTTTGCTACAAAGACTTGGAGTCTTCTTTAAGTTCTTGAGGAGCCTCATAGTTTCTAAGAAACTCGTGAAAAACAATTTCAATCCTCGTCCAACACCACCTGAGAATGTTATGAGAGTTATCTTCATATTTTCCCGAAAGCTTTCAAGACTCTAATCTCAGAGTCACTCTCGTCTACCGTTAGAGGGAGTGCTCCAAATGGTCTCCACACTCTCGGAACAACCTGCATCAAACTCTTCCATATCACTCTTTTCCTTATCAGTGCCTTATCCACCAGTGAAGCTGCATACTAAAAGCCTCCAAAGCAGCCGACAAATTGTTTTTGGAGCCCTTCTCCATTAAAAAGCCTTATCCACCTCTGGAGTCACTTTTTCATTAACTACGTGATCACTCCTCCCACCATTCTTCATTTGTGAAGTTCTTCATTATTATTTTCTTGATTTTTTAACATTTTTTGCAGAAGTATTTTTGTGTATTTAGCAACAAAGAGGGCCATAGAACACTTGTTCTTCGGCCTACTTTGGGCCTAAGTGAACCACACCACCGTCAGAGGTCCTACGATTATTGTCTACTTTGAAGGCCAATTAAGTACTTTGGCCACGTTAGAGCCACCACTAATGAGTCAAATACTTACACGTGCACGCCCTCGCCAAATCATAACTTTTGGATCTATTGAACCTCGACTTTAAAGTGACTCCACTGGGGATCTTAGACTTCCAATCATGCCTCCTCACTCCAAGAGAATCCCCCTTGAAGGAACCTCACAAGAGATGAAGGAATCTGCCTCACAACATGATACCAATGTTGCTCACCAAGAGGAGGAGGAACAACCCATAATCCCTGATATTGTGGCCATGCTCCGAGTCCTCAGAGAATCTAATAATGTGACGATCCTCCTTACGCGGTCGTCACTGTAGCTGACATTAACATATACTTGCCGAAATTTCTTAAAATATGCGAATCATTTTTTTTTAAACTATTATAGTAAACATAAAATTTTAATTTCTTTCTTAATTATGAGAAAATATTTATACCTCAACATATTCATCTTTCAAAACATAAATATATATATATATATATGTATATACTTGATCTTTAAGTCTTACTTACTTACATATACTTAACTGTCATAACCTAATCATTTAACACATAGTTTCAAAGTCATAATTAGCAAAACTATTTATCACATAAAACTTTTTGCGGAAATAATTGTGAGCAGTATCCATTCTCCGATTTTCACATTGTTCGTCCACTACCTCACCATCAGTCTATCAAGCATTAGGTGCAGGTTGCTTACCTACAGTATAAATATTCTATAATAAGCTTTCACTCAACAAGTAGGAACTATCTCTCGCAAAACAACTATAAGTTCACATGAATAAATATGCATGAGCTAATTATGCTTAATTATGATCATGTCTTATTAAAGTCTTATTATCTGATTTTATCTTACTTACTAATGGGTCTGAGTGCTCGTACCATTTGAACGCAATCATTGGGACGTGAGGGTTTGCAAGATTCCCAACGACATTGTGATTTAATTTACTATATTCTCTTTTTTTTTTTTGTCTATCTCCCTCGCAGAGTCTTAGTTACCTCCCTCTCGGAGTCTTAGTTACCTCCCTCGCGAAGACTAGTGTGACACTCAACTGAGATTATTCTTATAAGTTTCACTTGACTTATTAAAGTGTATGCAACATGGCATGAATTGCATACTATAAAGCATAAACATGCATATATCATGTGTAACATTTCATTTAAAATTTATTCATACTGTAAGTGAGATTCCTATTTACCTATTTTATAGAGCAGGAATTCACTATTTGCCAAACAGTCTATTATCTTATTTGCTTATTTTTGAAAATGAACACCCATTAAGAGTGTGAGATTAACTGTCGTTTGCTATTCTAATTTAGAAAACTTATAAAGGAATCTAATCCTTTACTTAAGACATGTTTTCCTTTTCTTTATTAAAAGATTGTAAAATCTCGTATTTATGATAAAGATTAAATTTATTAAATCCTCATAATCATATTTTTCTTAATTACCCTTAACATACATATGCCTAGGTTGAAATTCAATTTTTGATTAATCAATTATCTAATCTAACAACTAATCCTCCATAAATTACTTTATTGGGCTTTGTTTTATTATTAAGGTCCAATTTGGCCTAGAGACTTAATAAATGCGTTCTAACTCTAAACCGTCGAAATTTAGACTTGAGCGGGAGTTTTTGAACTAATACGGGCGTTGGACCCGCATCTAGCTTCATAATTCTAAGGGCCTAACAAATTGAGCTCGTAAGTTCCCATTTGAATGTTTCGCTCGAAAACTATTAAGGTTTTAAAAGAAATGATTAATTTCAAAAATTCCCCTTGAACTATGACCATTGTAACACTTTGCCTTCCAAATTTTAAAAAGTAACATCCGTTCCCCCCGAACTTTGTTCCGTTAACAAGTTTTATCATTATGTTACAATGAGTGACAGAATTGCCACGTGTCACTTATTTAGTGAGAATTGAAAGCGCAATTACGCGTATACCCTCATAATTAGATAATTACCCATTTTTATTGAAAAATTCACCATTTTCATTCCCATTTTGCTTCTTTTTTTTTCCTCACCTCGTTCATCCATGGCAAGTTCCTGCAATACAAACTGTGGTGGCAGCAGCTGGGTAAACGAAGAAATTCAAGGTCCTATTCAATGCCAATGTGGGTTGGATTCGATAGTGAAGATATCATACACAAAGAAGAATCCGAGAAGATAATTTTATAGTTGCATTCAGTATAAGATAAATCGTTTAACATTGGACAACAAAGCTTTTGTATATTTGGGTTGAATTTGGTTAATTTGGATTTGATTGGGGTTGTGGGTTGATTTTGTTTTAATTCAGGGGAATTTTTAAAATTAATCCTCATTTTATGATTGAATGCATAATGAAGAAGAGAAATGTTGTGAGTTAGGAAAGTGGCTTAATAGTGGAGAAAATACAAGCAAGTGGTTCACTGCTTGCACCACCAGTAGGTTGACTGCTTGCATCTTAGGCACATCGTTGGCGCTTGATTTTAATTAATAGCCATGTTAAAAATTGACAATATAAATTGAAAAAGAAAAACTGAAAAAAGTGAATGATCAGTACGTACCTTTCTTGCAGTTGCCTCCGTACCTTTCTTGCAGTTGCCTCCTCTCGCCTAATACACGTTCTCATATTATGTCTCGCATTCCCACATTTGCTGTATCCTAAGTTTACATAAATCCTTCTAATTTTGGTGCTGTTAGGTAAAAACTACATCATGTTCAAGCCTCCTCATCTTCTTTGCCCTATCGGGCTTGATAGTGGAGAAAATTTACAATGAAAACTGATTTTTCCTTAAATTTTTTTTTTTGGGGAGAAAAATTCTAACCCTAACACAACAAAAAAAATCGACAAAATGGGTTTTTTTAATGCATTTGAGTTTTTTTAATCGCTTTTTTAATAACCTGGGGTTATTGCAAGTTAATTTACGATAATACCCTCCTAAAATGGGTCATATATCTAACACGTGACGATTTCTATTACTCATTGTAATAGAAGGATAAAACTTGTTAACCGAACAAAGTTCGAGAGAAACCGATGTTACTTTTTAAAATTCGGGGGGCAAAGTGTTACAATGGTCATAGTTCGGGAGAAATTTTTAAAATTAATCCTAAAAAAAACCATTGTTCGATTTTCATAAAACCGATTGCTCATTTATTTAGTTACAAGTACTAAATTCTTATTATTATTCCTAAATAAATTTTCTGTCGAATACCTACTTTTGAAACTATTTCACAAGTTATTTTACGATTAGTTTATAAACCACCGTAAAATTATGTCTTAGAAATGGTTTTCTCAAAAAGTTTCTTCATGAATATTTTCCGTTAAAGCGAGGTCTAAAAGCATAGTATTTTACTGAAATCACATTGTATGTTTTTTTGATGATCTTTTCTGTTAAAAATCAAAATTGTTTTAGTTTTGTCCAGTTAAAACTATGCAATTTCATAAATATGTGTTTTACTGCATTTTAGAGTCAGATTTTGAAAATCTGTTCTCATAAAAATTTTTCGTTTCGTCAAGATCTAAAACTTTCATGTTCGGAGAAAACTGAGATTCAGCCTCTAAAGGGCTCTTTTGGCTATAAACAGTGGCTGCAAGTTTTTAGAAACAGTGTGGACAGTTTTGCAATGTTTTGAAAAACAGTTTAAAACTTGTATTTAGAGTTAAAACTGGGTTTATTCGTAGTCACTAAAAAACATTCAAAACATCGAGACTTATAAGTTCAAACTTAGAGTAACTGAAAAGTCTCACTCTACGATCCTTTTTTTCCCATTCAAAGTAATCAGAAAAAATGTTACCTCTAACCAAAATAAACAAAATTTAAACCAAACATAAATATACCACATGCTACTAATCAAACTAACCTCAAAACACACCAAAACTACTATAAAACTCACACACCCTTATTACAAACTTATTTCTTCAAGAACCACAAATTACATTAAAGGATTCTCAAATTTAAACTTTGCTAAAAAAGGAGAGATTAAGGGTTTACCCTTGAAGGCCAATATACTTGAGTTCTCCTAGCCTCTTGTTCACCTTCTTCTTCCTCTAAGGTTGGCTAATGGCTTGGAACTAGAAGAATGGAAGAAAATTTGAGGACATTCTCAAACTTAAACTTTACTAGAAAAATAGAATAGAGGGTTTATAATTTTACCCTTGAAGAAAAGTCCTTAGCTAGACTCCTCTTAGAATACATTGGTCTCCTTTCTTCTCCATGTTCCTAGACTATTGTTTTGTGTTTAGAAGGGTGAGTGAAAAATTTGAGAGGGCAAAAGAGAGAGATAAGGCCGGTTTTGGTATAGAGAAAGAGGGAAAAATAGAGCAAATAAAGCTTAGATTAAGATGCTTCTATTTATAGGCAATTAGGTAATTATGTTTATCCACGTAATTAACTAAAATTTTGCTTAAAACCTCTTAAGCTTGGCCGGCCAAATGAGAGAAAAAAGAGAGAAAATAATTTCATAATTACTCCATCAAATCACTATCAACACATGTATATAATCTCCATAAATTCACATGTCACATCTTGTCTTGTACTTTGATCTTATCCCTTAAGATTCAATTTCAAGCAGTCAAAGTTTATACCGACTGTAGGAGATTAACTTAGCTAACAGGAAGTTTTAGTTTATGACAATTCCTTTTCTACTATTTATTTATAGTCTGATACTAATTCTTTGAATAATTCAATATCGAATTAAACTCTTAATTGCATAATATTTTAGACTATTTTAGTCTTGAAATCATTTGTAGACTATATAAGTTCTAAACTTAACTTTCTCAACATTTATATCCCAGGAATGACAACGTTACCAACAGTATCAACTCCCGAGCTCATATTGTATCTCTCTACTAAAAACATTACCCACACGACTTCAACTTATCAGTTTGGCAATTAAGGATTTCTCTTTGAATGTCAGAGTATTTCTCGGTATGCTGCTAATATCGTACTGTATTTGGAGATTCTTGAAATTAAGATTCTCAAATTGTATACGAGCTAAAAATTCTTTTGCCTTAAATCACGGGGAAAATTTATTGACCGAATTTACTTGTTCATAAAACATGAACTTAACGTAAAATTTGCTACAAAATTTAGGAATACTGATATTAATTTCATAAATCATTCAGTCACAAAATATAACACGATTTTCTGCAGAAAATCCTTTACTTGAATGCATAAATTATATTATTTAATTCTAGGATTTTCTATGTTATTACACATAATGAGCTCCTCTCCGGACTAAACTTACTCATAGTGTTTTAGTTCGAACCTGCTATGGGGCCCGCCAATAATGTGACTCCACAGGCTTTTGCTGCCAGAGCACCTAAGCCTTCGGAGTAAGCCACCGACGGACCTCTCACCCGTGATGATGTCCTAGCTATTTTGGAGCAACACACTCGTGGAATCACTCCAGAGGATGCCATGTACTTGCCTCAGCCTCCTTATCTTCCAGAGCTGTACAAAAAGCCATACCCTCCGAAGTATGAGACTCCATCTTTCATGCTCTTCGATGGCCATAAAGGCAACTCAAAGGAGCATATTAGCCGCTTCCTCGACGTGTTTGGTAAGTATCACGGAGATCATGACCTTCGCCTCTGAGAATTCTCCAAGCCTATCACAGACAAAGCGTATACGTGGTACACCACTTTAGCTCCCGGCTCTGTAATGACCTGGGAAGAAATGGTTACTCAAATTTGCAGGAAATACTTCCAAAATGAAGAGAAAGTCACCATCATCCAACTCAACAATACTCGTTAGAGGCATGAAGAAGATCTCTTGAATTTCGTTCGGAGATTTTGCAACCTTGTTGTTGATTGCTACGACGAGAATTACAAAGGAGCTCTTGTTGACATTTTGATGCAAATTAATTTTGTATTATAATAAATTTCCGCAAGCGTACGGTGTCAAGTTTTGAGTATAAGGTGAGTGAGTATCGTCTCCACAGGGATTGGGTTAGAATTGCCATTAAGTACCACAATCATTGTGACTTAACTTTATCTAGGCAACCTAAAAAAATGACAATTAAGAAACCAAAACAAAATAAATATACAAATAAGAAAATAAAGTATCTATACACAAATGGTCTAGGGACTTGATTTCGCTTGATTATTCCTATGTTCATCCTATTATGTAATCGCTAATCAATTTCATTCAATTCATTAATCAAGACTCTAATATCATCTTGCAACCTCTCCCGAGTGCCTCACAAGAAATTGTATTTAAATACCCAAAACAATATCCCTATTCGAAATGAACATTTAAACACAAATTAAGCTTCGCCTTTGTGATTAGAAAATAGGAATGTCGATCGCCTCCCGGCCTCACAACAACCTAAATCCTAATTTGATTATCTAATACCTGATCTCTCCCCGGTCTCACAACAACCTAGACTATGCTTCTCAAATCTAGATAAAGAATTCAATCTCTCCCGAGCATCAAATTCGCAATCTAAAAATCATCTAACTCCTTTGGCAAAATAAATTAAAAGCATTAAGCATAGAGAAACATAAATGAATTAGAAATGAAATTAAATTAACAATCAACAAAATATTCAAAACATAGTTCAAATAAAACTACATCAAGTCCTAGATTTAATGTCTAGCTCAACATGAAAAAATAGATGAAAGAAGATAAAACCCAATATGCATTGAAGAGCTTCCAAGGACCTCCAAGATGAAGGATTTCGCCTCCTATTGATGTTTTCTTCACATTTCCGGCCCCCTTCTCAAATGGCAACTTTTTTCTTTTATAATGAAACACTTCGGGCTAGGGGGATTGACGCAGCGTATTTGCAGCCGCGTTTTTAGACTAGGTGTACCGCACTTCGCGGAAACGCGTATTTGCAACACAAATCTTTGGCGTAGGGGTCTGATCGGTACCGCACACGCATCGGTCTTGCCGCGGCTGTGGCATCAAGTGGGCGTACCGCATCGCCCATTTGGTCTTATTTGCAGCTGCGATATTCTTTGGGGTGAGACCCGCTTGGGCGTAATCGTAGGGCGCTTCCCGCCTTTCGGAGTCTTCTTTCTGCGCTACTGACCCATGAAGGCAGCTGCGGCCAGCTTTTCTTGCAATCCAAAGCCTCCTCTTTTTGTGCCACAAAATCCTCTTTCACATCCTCTTTTCATTGATTCACAAGTTAGGCAAATATTCTTCTTTTCTTCATGCAAAATCATCCAAGTTGACATTTATTTATAATTCCTATAAAAAACACACAAAAGACATTAAACTAACAAAAATGCTTGAAAACTTACAAATATTCAAGCTTAAAAGTACTTGATTTGTTGGTAGAAATACCCGTCATCACATTCGCATCAACAACATCATTCTGGAGTATTGTGTCCATTTGGAGAACATATGCATTTGCAAATTCGCTTGCCTCCTTAAGTCTGCTCGAAAGATTGCTCTCTTCATTCGAGTTTCTGATTCTCAACGGAGTTGGAGGGAGAAGAAAGCTTCTGCTCTGCAAACTTTTGCTATCTCTGACAAGCCTTCCAAGCCTCCTTTGTCAAAGAAACAATATACTCCATCATTGAAAGCTTTACTGCCTCCATTGCCTTGTTCTGTCAAAGAATTGCATGTTGTATTGGAACAATTGCTCAGTGATAAAGTCATCCTCCTTTTCGTCCCAAGAAGCGCCTTCCGAATTTGACAAGAAGCACCCAAGGTATTGCCTCTACCATCAGTACATGAGTCACCCTAGTCCATCTGCAACGCTGTTCGGAGGACCCTTCATATAAAAATCAAAGAAGCCACGATTGAGCTTTCTGGAAAAATTCAAAGCATCAACTCCAATCCTTTTCCACCTCACAAAGGAAAGGATTCTTGTGCCATGATTTCCAGCTGCTCCGATGAGACGAAAGACAATGACTTTGATGAGGAGATTCGAACGTGGCTTTGTGATTCAAAGCCTCCAGAAGCAATTTAGGAGTCCTCTGGCAACTGTGAAAAGGCCTTTTGGAGGATCTAAACTGTGCCACTTCATTCTGGTATGCCCATGCTGCTTTCGATGGATGGGAAGATGACCTAGAAGAAAAAGGAACCTTCATGCAAACACCTCCCATTAAGAGAAAGCTCGAATACAAGGAAGAGCTCTAGCTAACCCTCAACAACATTGTGAGAAAAGTTCCTGAGCCACCTGTAGGGCCCTCCGCCTACATGCTTCAATAGGATTTGGCTACCAAAGAAGGGAGACTTGCTACAAAGTGCAATCTCACCTACCCTTAACTGAAGCCAGAAGTGATAGTCATAAGCTCCTCTCCAAAAGTGTCGCCTGACAGAGAATCTCCTTTAAACTTGTCTTTATTGTTGTTCTCTCCAAGCTCATCCCTCCAACAACCTACCACTTCAGAGCAAACTATCCTGGCGCCTATGACCATCGAGGAATCTCATCCAGTCGAGATTCAAGATTTATATTTTCCCGGAGATCTTTTTGAACATGATGATTTCCTCATCATCGATGAAGTCGTGGCCATGTTCCTAAACCCAAGGTATTATCTATTTGATGCATGTGCTGCTTCGACAAACAGTCCTGGTCTATTAGCCGATCAATCCTTTAGAGGTAGCTTCCTAGATTGTGAATCTATTGCCATAGTTTTCCATCCCAGAGATGAGGATCATGAGATGATTCTTACTCTAACAACATCAATGGTTCATGCGCTTCATCGCAGCCCGAAGTTCAAGTCATTATTTGACCAGCTTAGTCTTGATTCGCAAGCTCGCTTGGCTGCCACAAAGGCTTTCTCTGTGGAGCAAGGATTGCATTGCTACTCCAATGACTCCTTTGCCACTAGAGCAGTCTTCGAAAGCACCAACTCTATTTCCTTCATTGACGAAGATATCTAGGCTTCATATCCAGACCATCGGCGACCCCTCTACTTAGAGCAACCATCAATGATGTGTATGTCCGAATAGCATTGGTGGACATACGTTCTTCTATCAGCATTATTCCTTTAGCAGTATTGACCATCATCAGAATTCCTCGAAGTCGCATTATCAAGAAGGAGGCCTTCAACGCAAGATTTGGTAACAAAACATAAATGTCATCCGGTTTCATCATGCTTGATTTAAAGGTGGGTCTAATTCATTCCCTCATTCGTTTTCATGTTCTTGATATTGATGTGTATTATCATCTTCTCTTTGGGAGATCATGGTTAAATAAGTATAAGATCATGTGCTCCACATACCACCAACGTCAAAGGGAGAATTGGCTCTAAAGTTGTTCGTATTCAGGCCAATCAAACTCCGTTTGACCAAATCAAGGTGCATTACAATGATGCTAAGTTCTATGACAACCTCTCTTCTCCTAGAGAAAGTAAAATCTCCAAGCTAATTGGTATTCATTTGCCTTTGTGGCTAGAAATCAAGGACCTCGACGGCAAAGATTGATGCTTGTTTCTGAAGAAGGAAAAGAATAAGTCCCCTCGTTGTGTGAAAGTTCCTCTTCCCGACGAAAGGATTGTCTACCATTTATGATGGTGTTAGGAGCATTATCACTTGAAGTGGGAGGGTCCCAAGGACAATGAAGAACAAGTTGCATACGTGAGCTCTAGAGCACTTGCCTCTGAAATGACTTCCCCCGAGGAGTCTGCAAAGATAGTTGATCTGCAGCTCGCTCCAAATCATATGCAAGATGGTTCCGAAGCCATGTTAAACAACTTGAAGACGTGGACCTCAGTAATGATCCCTCCATCCATAAGGTGGTCTTCGTCAATGCCAAGCTCTCCTACGAAGAGCGCGCTCTACTCATCGACTTGCTTCGTCAACATATCGACATCTTCGCTTGGAGCTACGAAGACATGCCCGGGCTAGACACGGGGTTGGTATGTCATTCTCTCAACATTCAGCACAGAGGCTGGTTCATCAAGCCAATCAAGCATCCTAGACGAGAGTGACTCTGAGGTTGGAAGCTTGAATACTTTTGGGAAAGTATGAAGATAACTCTCAGAACATTCTCAGGTGGTGTTGAAAGATGATTGCAAAATGTTCTTAAAGAATTTCTAAGGAGGTCAACACTTAGAAACTATAAGGTTCCTCAAGAACTTGAAGAAAACTCCAAGTCTTTGTAGCAAAAGACTTGAAGAAAACACTCAAAGGGAGAGTTTCAACACTCTGATGTGTTTTCTTATGTGCAGGTGTGTTGGTGTTGAAATGAAGAAGGTGAGGGGGTATTTATAGGAGTAAATGAGAGTACTTGAAGAACTACTCTGACGGAGGTTTGAACACTCATTTCTATTTATAGGAAGGATATCAGGGGCTCTTCTTAGTTTTACAAAGAGATGGTCCAGAAATATAATGAAAGATTATGGAATGGAAGAAACAACGGTGGGCTGTTAGAGTAATCCCATTCATAGGAAAGGTGTCAAATAACTTTTTGATTTTGACAAAAAGACTCACTGAAAATAGGATGAAGAGTTTCTGGAAATTTGTTCTGGCGGCAAAATGACACCTTACGATTGGAAATACTTGAATGCCAAGTTTCAGATTTTGGGCTGAAGCAAAGTGACTTCAGACTTAAAATCTCCAAGAGTGTTTGACTCAACCAAGTACTCCGATCACTTTTCTTTTTTGGAGTCTGGTCATGTGTCAGACCTTCGTTGCAGATTGTTTGTATGATAATAACTAAGTAGTCATTATACTTGCTCTGACAATATATTGCTCCGACACTAGGTTGCTCTGAATGGACAACCTAATACGAAGAAGAGCTGAGAAAGCATGTCTGACATGAGGAGTGCTCCGAGAGGCATGTTTGGTTGCGAGAAAAGCTTCTGAATGAGCCAAGACTAATAGATTTCTCAGGCCTTGGAGAAAATTTTTAAAGGTTCAGGCTTAGATTTTGGGTCTTTCAAGAGTTGAAATAAAGGATTTTGGGCTTTCAAAGACAAAGGGAATACTTTCTTAGGTTGAATCCTTCATCACCCATTCATGCTTACTTTGACTAATTCTGAAAAAACTCCAAGTGGGTTTTAAATTGGGTCAAATTAGGGTAAATGAGCCTATATGATCATTCATGACCCACCACACCACAACCTACAGGAGTTTTCTGAGCATGACTTGGATTCACAAAACGAGCCTAATAATGTTGTGGGACGTAAATGATTAGGTCTGGGCTTTTAATAAGCCTTGTATGAATTCAAGTCTTAATAAAGATTTCTATTTAAAATTTAACAGATAGGTAATTTATGAAATATTTTTAGAGTTAAGAGACTGTTCATAAAAATAATTAACTATATGGACTAATTGTAGACAGAGAAAAAAGTTAATTTAACTTACAAAAACAAAACTTAAAACCTTTTTTTTCAAGGAAAAAAAAAAACTTAAAATTGCATTTCACTAGGGGCCCTTTGTAAAAAGAGTCTAAGTAAAATGTGTTTTTAAGTAAATAAACCACAAAAAAAATAAATTGAGTAAATAACCTAACTTGCACATCAGCATTCCACGTCATTAAGTATGCTTCCACATCAGCATTCCACGTCATCAATTATGCTTTTAGGTTTTCTTTCTCTTCCTCCCCTTCCATTTTGCGTCATTTTGTTCTCCCAGCCACCTTCAATTTCTCCTCTCTTCTTCTCAAGTCATCGTCATCGCATAACCTCATTAACATTATTATCTTGCTCATTCAACGTTTTTTTCTCATCCAAAATGAAGTTTGAAGAAGAGCTAGTAAGTAAGTCTTTCATTTTCTATATCTTTTGTGGTGTTTTTCGTTGTTGTTCATATGTTTTTAAGATGAGAATGTAGTTAAAAATGTTAAAAATCCATTAAAATAGTAATTTTACATGTTAAAAGACTAGTTTACATTGTTTGATATGATGAAGATCTGCTAGGTTTAGAAAAAAACAGGATGGTCGGTTCGTGGTTCGTGGTCTGTTCTTATAACACGGTCGGTTCGTGGTCTGTTCTTGATCTGTTCTTATAACATAGTCGGTTCGTGGTCTGCTCTTATAACATGGTCGGTTTGTGGTCTGTTCTTGATCTGTTCTTATAACATGGTCGGTTCGTGGTCGATTCGTGGTCTGTTCTTGGTCTGTTCTTATAACATGGTCGGTTCATGGTCTGTTCTTATTGCACAGTCAGTTCTAGTCTGTTCATGGTATGTTCTTGGTCTGTTCTTATTGCACGGTCAGTTTTTAGTCTGTTCTTATTGCACAGTCGGTTCTTAGTCTGTTCTTGATCTGTTCTTGGGTTGTTCTTATTATATGGTATGTTCTTGGTTTGTTCTCATTATATGGTATGGTTTAATGACGTATTATTATCTTGATTAAATTTTTGCAGTTTTAAAATCTAAATAATGGCTCAATGGAGGATTTTTTTTGACATTGGAGGAAAATGGGATGAGACTGAAAGTTGTTGGGTGTGGCATCTGATTGTAATTTAATTGGCATATATATGGATGAGAAGGATACTCTCAAACCTTTGTTGATAAGATTTGTAGAAAATGCAGAATTGATGGACAAAAACATTCTTTTGTAGCCTATCATGGGTACCGAATTTCAAAAGTAAATCGTTGCCCATTGTAATAAAAGACAATGATGATTTGTTATTCTTCGTGGATATAGCCTACGAGGTACCGCTTACACGTGATAGTGGATGGGAAGTTTATCAATCCCAAGAACATATTGATGGAGTAAAAATTAAGAGAAATCCTCCGCATGATGATTTTGTTGATCGTGGATTTTATGGGTAATGTAGCTACTGGATGAGATTTTGACTCAGAATGATATTCCACCACAACCACAACCACAACCAGAGTCAAGGTTTCATAGACTAGAGTCACAACTCGCTACCATTTTAAATGAAGTAGAAGTTCTTTGGTCCTTTAGTTTGTATGGACAAGACCGAGTTTGGATCATCTCATGGATCTACCTTCGATTGACGGATCTAGTTTAGAAGTTGGTAAGTACTTTACAAGTAAGAATGATTTGAAGGAAAAGCTACATTTAATAGCTTTGAAAGGGAAGTTTGAGTTTGAACAACAAAATCAAATAAAGACGTGCTTTGTAGAGTGTGTGGATCCGAAATGTGTGTGGCGATCCGAGCCTGCAAATTGAGACTGTCGAACATGTTTGTAATCTGCAAGTATAATGGTGTTCACTCTTGCTCGTTAGAAAAGCGTCAAATGGAAGCACGTGCAAGCAATGTACTCCGTTATTGGAAGTTGCATGAAAAACCAATTTATAGGCGGCCAAACAGGGTCCGGTTCAAATCAATTTAAATATGCCCGTGATTTAATTCGGGACGGCCTTCATTATTACAAAGGATGGAAGGCTCGTGGAGCATGCACTTCAACTCGTAAGAGGTACTACCAAGAAAGCTTCACTAAGCTCCCATCATACTTTCATATGGTGTCTCTTACTAATCACGACAAAGATCACCAATATTCATTTTGATAAATGTAACTGCTTTTATGTATCTTTTCCTAGCATATGGACCTTGTATACGAGGTTTCGATTGCATGAGGAAAGTTATCAGTGTTGATGGAACGTGGTTGAAGGGAAAATTCAGAGGTACGTTGTTAGTTGCCACTGCACAGGATAGTGAACGTCATTGTTATCCCATCGCATGGGCCATTGTAGACTCAGAGAATGATGCATCCTGGACATGGTTCTTCTCGAACTTGAAGGTGATTGTCACTGATTCTGAGGAATTAGTTTTTATTTCTGATAGGAATCAAAGTATAAGTAATGCATTGTCTACAATTTATTTATTAGCACATCACGGTTGTTGCACATGGCATGTGTCTCAAAACATCAAGAGTAATTTCAGCTGTAGCGGTGTTATGCCACTATTCTTTAGAACCTCTGAGGCCTACCGCATTGATAAGTTTTCTGTCTTGTTTGATGAGTTATCTGCAAGATATCCCAGTATTGCTAGATACCTACAGGAGCAAGTTCGTTTTGAAATGTGGTCTTGTGCTCATTTTAAAGGAAATCGATATAATATTATGACCATAAACATGTCTGAATCAATGAACGCAATGCTCAAGGATGTTCGAGATTACCCCGTCATTGCCCTCTTTAATTTTATACAAGCGAAGATGTTAGAGTGGTTTAATAACAGGCGGGTCGAAGCTTCTAAAACTAAAACATTATTAACGCCAAGTGTGGAAAAAACTCTTCGTGAGAGGCACAACAAAGCGAGATTTCTAACGGCCACAAGACTTAATACTGTTGAGTTCCAAGTGACAGGTGGAGAGGCAACAGTAATTGTCAACATTGGAGCGAGGAGTTCCACTTGTCGTGTGTTTGACCTTGAACAGATACCATGCGAGCATGCAATATCATGTTGTAGAGAAGCAGGAATGTCCCTCTATGATTTATGCTCAAAATACTATAGGACAGAAGTTTGGGCTCTTGCATATGCTGAACAATCTATCCTCTGCCGAATACTTTGCAATAGGATATTCCGAATCACGTAAAGGAAGTTCACATTCTTCCACCGCGAGTTCAACCAAAGAGGGGTAGGCTAAAGCAAAAACGCATTCCCAGCATAGGTGAGTTCACACGAAGAAAGAATCGATGTGCTAGGTGTGGGCAATATAGACACTATCAGAAGAAATGTAAGAACGCACCGATGTAATCATGACTTATAAATTTCCGTGTTACAATGTATTCACACTCATTATATTCAACGGGTTACAAAATGTATTCAGCAGCTTATTATGGCTTTGAGGAAGCTTATATTTATGGGGAAATGTTGCCCAAATTGTTTCACAATAATGGTTTTTTTTTTAATTTGGAAAACTTCAAACCAAGCAGAAATTGCATGTATAATTTATCATATTCAACAGGTTATTTTGGCTCTAGAGAAGCTTATATTTTATGGGGAAATGCTGCCCAAATTTGTGTGTAATAACGTATGTCTTTTAATTTTTTTTAAAACTTTGAATCAAAATAGACCGAGAAGGTTGCAGCCCACAAGAAAAGCTCCCACCACTGGTCGGTTTTGCTAGGGCCACGCCCCGCCAGCTGCCAGGGCCACGCCTGGCTCTCCTGTGGTCCCTAGGTCGGCAGGGGCCACGCCTGGGCGCCGCAGGTCCCGCCCCGGCGCGCGGCAAGGGCCTCGGCCACCGTAATTTTTTTAACATAAAGAAACATACCAACAACCGACAAAAATAGAAAGAATGCATCAGAACCGATCAAGAACAGACCAAGAACCGACCCAAATGGCAAGAACGGACCAGAACCGACCAAGAACAGACCAAGAACCGACCACGAAAAAAATTTATAAAAAATTATAAAACATAGATTTTTTTCATATTTTTTGGACTTTTTGGGTAATACTAAACTTTTTAGTTTGTACAAGAAAAAAAAAATTGGTTAGAAATGAAAAAAACCTACAACATACCTAGAACAGACCAAGAACAAACCACGAACAAAATTTGTAAAAAATTATAAAACATAGATTTTTTTCATATTCTTTGGACTTTTTGGGTAATACCAAACTTTTTAGTTTGTACAAGAAAAAAAAATTTGGTTAGAAATGGAACAAACCTAGAACAGACCTAGAACAGACCAAGAACCGATCTAGGTCTGTTCTAGGTTTTGTTCATTTCTAACCAAATATTTTTTTTCTGTACAAACTAAAAAGTTTAGTATTACCCAAGAAGTCCAAAGAATATGAAAAAATCTATGTTTTATAATTTTTTACAAATTTTGTTCGTGGTTTGTTCTTGGTCTGTTCTTGGTCTGTTCTAGGTCTGTTTTAGGTTTTTTTCATTTCTAACCAAATTTTTTTTTCTTGTACAAACTAAAAAGTTTAGTATTACCCAAAAAGTCCAAAAAATATGAAAAAAAATCTATGTTTTATAAGTTTTTACAAATTTTTTTCGTGGTCCTGTTCTTGGCCTGCTCGTCCTGTTTGCCATTTGAGCTCTTCTTGGTCCGTTTCGCGCATGTTCTTTTCTATTTTGTCTACTGTTGGTCCTGTTCCTTTATGTTAGTCGGTTTTGGTCGGGCGTGGCCCCTGCGCACGCCTGGGCGTGGCCCTAGCAGAGTGGTCTGTTTTGTGCAAGTCTAGCATGCAGGTTCCCATACAACAAAATAAAGGCAAGTAATGCACCTCTCCGGTCTGTTTTGATTCAAAGTTTTCAAAAAAAAAATTAAAAGACATACGTTATTGCACACAAATTTGGGAAGCATTTCCCCATAAAATATAAGCTTCTCCAGAGCCAAAATAACCTGTTGAATATGATAAATTCTAAATGCAACTCAATGCCAATAATAAACATATTGTAACACTAACAACCAAAACAACCAAAACAATGTTAAACAATGTTATGTTTCTATTTTACAACAACCAAAACAAACAACATTTCATATAGTTGGACTCAGGGGCTTCTTCATCTTGTACTCGCTCCAAAGTCTGATGACGAGTTCAAGCCGGTAAGCTTCTACTTTTCTTCTTTGAGGTCTTCTAATGGGATTCTGTGGAGAATGTATTCAATAAATTTGTAAGTGAAAAGTCCGCAACACCGATCCGACGCCAGCACCAACCCTTGACACGAATGATTGGCCATGCACACTCAAGTTTATCGCCTAGATGGTTGAATAAACCTGTGTGCTTCAAGAACATGGGCATCATGACAACGATTGGCTCCACTTTCTTCGCATCCGTGAATCTCAGACATCGGAATAGCCGAAGTCATACACCTTTATGTTGAATTCGGATAAATCAACATAAAGCGCGACCCAATGCTTCATCCGAATGTTTAGAGGCATAGTGAAGCCCTTCGCGTCATCCCATTTCTCTCGCCAATTACGCTTTCTCCACGGACATATTCATCCGGGTCGTCATCAAATGTATACGTTGCCAATTTCTTTTTGTTGGTGAAGTATCGCGCTCTCAACTTTTGGCAAAATATATCATCTAGGATGACAATATCCTTAATGAACTGCCCTTCAGGTGCCCTTAACCTCCGAATTGATAGAAGACCCGATGCCTCGTCAATTTACTATAAGTCATAAAAAATTAATTCAGTATAATGATAATGGTATAAAAAATAAGACTAAATTTAGAAAATATGTTGTGATTACTTACATCATTAAACAACCATTCACCTGGCTTCAAGAGGACCTGGAAGAAGTCCTTCCTCCAATCTCCTAGGCCGCATACAATCAGCTCATAGTCCGTAGTAGAATCAGCAAACCATTTGTTGAAAGCCTCAACAGCATCGTTAAAGGTCCAAACCTTCTTCCTCACGTTACGCAGGGGATCTGTGTAAGGTGAATCCATATACCTGCTGGGCCTCTTAAGTCACTTTTCAATCTTCGATTCAGACTCCGGCTCCGACTAAACCTGTTGCTCATGCTGAGCCTCCTCGGATCCGGGCCGAACCCGAGGGAGGTCAAGTTACGCCTCAGCCCGCCGAACCCGAGGGTCAAGTTCTGCCTCAGGCTCGTCAGAATCGTTGTTTTGCTAGACACACTATATTGTCCTTAATTTCCTTAACGGATTGGTCTAGCGAGTCTAGCCTCCTATTGATGGCTTCAAAATGTCTACTATTGTACTCTATCATCTTATGATAGAGTATGTCAACTATGTGATCAATAGACATACCATCTTGCTGTTGCTGTTGTTGTTGTTGTTGTTGGGGAAGTAGTTGGAGACGAGCCAATTGTTTCGGGGGTTTCGGCTTATGGACATGGACCATTTTTGCACCAGAGTCCAAAATTGATGCAAGCTGGTCAATCTCAGCGTCTTCTTGGTCGACATAAGGCATATACGACCTCATGCACATACTATTCATTTCCTCCTCAGTGGGATAAAGAACTGGTACGGTTATTCCCAAGTTGCTGTTGTTGTTGGGGAAGTAGTTGGAGACGAGCCAATTGTTTCGGGGGTTTCGGCTTATGGACATGGACCATTTTTGCACCAGAGTCCAAAATTGATGCAAGCTGGTAAATCTCAGCGTCTTCTTGGTCGACATAAGGCATATACGACCTCATGCACATACTATTCATTTCCTCCTCAGTGGGATAAAGAACTGGTACGGTTATTCCCTGTATATTAAAAAAACATACATTCAATGATTATTTAGGTAGAAACATATTGTAGAAAAAAACAAATTTGCCTATTTTGTAAAATTTACACCTATAAAAACATTGTATTTAAACCCTTACCTCGCCACTGTGCATGAGGTCGTCTATCTGTCTAACCTCGACCAATGAAACCCGGCGTTGCTCCCATTTGAGCATTCTGGGAAGACGTCCCTCAACCGTCTTTGTAAACGGGCGCCGATGGTTGGAAACGTTTGAATGCCCAAACTGCGTTAAACCAATTTTTAAAGTCTAGTAAACCAATTATGATATTATTTACTATAATGCATGAAAAATTATGAACATAACTGTATGACATACCTGGAAGGCCCAAGGAAACCCGCATATTGAGTAGGTTTCCTTGACGCTTTTATTGCGTCCTTTCCGAACCCATTTCTAGTATTTGTCTCTCAAGTTCTTCTTCAGAGCCCGTAGAGTGCATTCAAAAGACACCCTGCCCCATGGATAGCTGTTGAAGAATTCTAAGTCGTCAACATAAGACAGCCAATCCAGTGAGACGGTCTTCTTCTCGTCCCCAGATAATAGTACTTGTGCTAAAAAATAAATGATAGCGATCTTTGCTTTATCGCTACCTTTTACCTTATCCCCTATGAGCAATTTTCTTAAATCTGCAACAAGTACTATGGGGGAGTTAAAATGCTCCAATAATCTTCTACTCTTTGAAGCTTTCAAGATCACGTCTGGCTCAGGAGATTCCCCACAGTTCAATCCAGTTATTAGCGCAAATTCCCTCATTCCAAACCGAGTTGCGGTTCCATTAACCATGAACCACAACTCATGTCTTTTTTTGGTTTCTATCTGCCTTAAAAGCAGATAGTGTGTCAACACCCCACAATATATCATATTTTCAAACATTGAAATAAAATGTCCGAAGGCAGACTCCTTGAAAATTGGCATTTCCGTCTCGAGGTCTAGACTCTGCCTAAGTACCTCCAAAGCCTCAATCTTTGACTTCATCGTCACTTTCACTGGGAAATACTCCCGTACAGGATCCATTAACGTCTTTAGATGTCCGATCCCAGGAAGTTCACCAGTGTTATACTTTGGGAGGTCATACTGTAAAAGAAGACATAACACGTAGGTCAGAACCGACCAAAATGACAGAACCGACCATGACACGACCGAACTGACCTAAAATCCCGGCAGGAACAGATCAAGTAGAAAGAACCGATCAAAAACCGAACAGAACCGATCAAAACTGACCAAAAACTGACCAAGAACCAACCGCATACAGAACCGACCAAAATCGACCAGAACCGACCATGATCGACCAGAACCGACCACCAGAAATGACTTTAAACGGACCTAGAATCGACTGCGAACAGACCAGAACCTAAACCGACTTTGAACAGACCAATATTGCTTGTATTAAGTTTTTGTTCTTGCAAAAAAAATATATAAGAAAATGTAAAATAAGAATATTACCTCAGTAGATTCTGTTGCCTCGTGTGTTCGGGAAATGACCGTTTTAGTTGAGGAAGAGCCGTTTTGTGATGCCATTAGTTCTAAAAGCTGCCGATTTTTAGTTGTTTTTTGTGGTCGGAGTCGGTTTTTGGTCAGTTTTAGTGGTCGGGATCGATTTTTAGTCAGTTTTAGTGGGAAGGGAAGTCAGTTTTTGGTCGATTTTAGTGAGAAGGGAGGTCGGTTTTTGATAACCGTCGGTGTTTGGTGAGGTAGTCGGTCGGCCGAGACGAGAGAGATCGGAGAGGGTGGATCGGCGGTCGGTGAGAGGTGATCGGAGAGAAAAATCGGTGGTCAGTCGTGAGAAGATTCGGTCGGGTGGGAGGAAGAGAGAGGGTCGGTTGAGAATTTTTGAGAGTTGAGATTTTTGATAGTTTTTGAGAGTTTTTAAAAATGACCTAAGACTAATAAAACTCATTTTTAATCACGTGAGATACACGTTATCATTTTTTTGTTATAAAAAAAACCGGCCTATTTCCTCAAATTCTGATTTTCTCCGGTCTCTTTTATCAAATATTCTCTTTCACTAGTCAGCATTGCAGTTCACAGCACAAGCAAGGACGAACTTGAAGCTCCTGCAATGGAGGCGCCGCCATTTTCGTTTTCTTCATCGCAATCCCTCGCATTTCGATCGTCGTCCTCTTCTTCTCTTCTATTTCTCCGTGCTAATCTCAGAAGAAATCGCCTCAACCTCAAATCCCCCAGAAATTTATCAGTCCGCGCCTCCTCTAATGGCGATTCCGGTCTCTCTCTCTCTCTCTCTCTCTCTCTCTCTCTCTCTCTCTCTCTCTCTCGGTGTTTGGATTGTTCTCAGCTATTGAATTTTCTCTGACTACATTTTTTTTGGGTGGAAATTCAGTTGTGACTCTTCTTGACTATGGCGCTGGAAATGTCCGTAGTCTCCGCAATGCAATTCGCTACCTCGGCTTCGATATCAAAGATGTAATCTTTCTCTTCTTTTTTTGATTTTGTATACGAATTTCTAAGATTGCTTAATTTCAGATTATAACCTCCATTAATCATGCTCATACTCGTATTCAGCTACACTCTCTGAGAAATAAATAAATTCAGCTTTATTCTTTTTATTTAGCTCATTTGAAAAACATTTATACGTGAATAGGAAAATTAGCCCCTCGTTTTGAGCCTGTTTAGTAGAGTATTTTACTTTTGCTTTTAATGATTAGAAGATAAGTAGAAGTTATGGCTTGTATTTAAGTGTTTGGAATCCCATTTTTTCAGGGAAAAGAAAAAGATTAATGGGTGAAATTGATTCTTAAATTTTTAATAGTCAATAAAAATGAGAAATGTTTATAATGTCTGCTTAAAGTACGAGTTTCAAAAATTATTCAGAAGTGTTTTTTTTAAAGGAATTCAGAAGAGCATTTTTGCTAACTCATATTTTGTAGCTTTGGTTGGAAAGTCTTCTGAAGAGGCAAATCTCTTCTATCATACAAATTCCAAACACTTTCAGAACAATATTTTGGTCTCTGGAAGTTAAAAACAACTTTCAGGAAGCCATGCCAAATAGACCATTCGTGTCCATGCATTATTCTTTTTTTTTAAAAAAAAAAAAAAGTCAATAAAAATAAATACAGCCAACAAGTTCTGGCAAACTAATTTCTGTATTGTTTGTTGCCTCACTGTGAATTTTTGTTTACACATTAGTGCTTTTCTTTGAAGTGATTGGTCTATATATTCGTTTTGTTTTACTGAAGAAATTAGTTAGACAGGAAGAGAAGATTTATTACGTCTTCTTGATTTTATTTTATGTATGAAATGCAGGTACAAACTCCAGAAGACATAGTGAACGCAAATAGACTGATATTTCCTGGGGTGGGGGCTTTTGCTGCGGCCATGGATGTGCTGACCAAGAAAGGGCAAGTTTTTTTCATTATGTGTATGATTTTAATTTTTATTAAAATCAGTTGCTTGTTTAGTTGAACAGAAGTGATATTTTGTTGCTACTTTTTTGTAGATTGGTTGAAGCGCTCTGTGGTTATATTGAGAAAGATAGGCCATTCCTAGGCATATGCCTTGGACTTCAGCTACTTTTCGAGTCCAGTGAGGAGAACGGACCAGGTCAGTGTTTTGGTGTATTTATGTTTTCCAAAATTTTTTGTTTATAAATCCATGAAGGTACTTTCTATATGGCGTTGTTTTCCATTCTGCCTTTTTTTTTTTTTTGGTTATAATAATTTACAGCAAACAAGACGTCATATTATTTGCAGAACCTGTTAATTAATTTTTTTTTTTTGGACAAGTTTATATTCGTTCTTCCTGAAGGACTGTGGAAATGGCTTACTTACCCCACTGGCCTTGACCTTTATTATGTTAATTCAAATTTGTAGTTTGTTATAGTTTATGTGTTAATGACATGCCATATTATTTCCAAAACTGCTTTGTTTGTTAAACGAAATATCAGCTCTCAGTTGTTTATTCAACTAATAGCAATAATATAGTTTGGAAAGAAAAGAGATCGACTTATAAGTGAAAGTGATAGAAGAGAAGGCTATACAAAGAGACTATAATGGATGGTAATGCCATCAAGATTGAAGGAAAAGAAATGCTCTTATTTCCTCACATATCAACACATACGTATATCATTAAACATCTTTTAAAAGATGTAAAATCTTGCAGTAAATGGTCTCGGCTTGATTCCGGGTGTGGTTCAGCGTTTCGATTCATCAAATGGTTTCAGAGTTCCCCATATTGGATGGAACGCTCTGCAGATAAGGACAGACTCTGAAATATTGAATGATGTTGGAGACTACCACGTCTATTTTGTTCACTCTTACAGAGCCATGCCTGTACGTTTCTTTCCCTTGTTTTATATTTTCTTGAATCAATAGAAGCAGAAAAGAGTATGGTTTCCTTAAACCAGGACTGAGACGAATTTACATTTTTGTTAGTCAGATAAAAACAAAGATTGGATATCATCAACCTGCAACTATGGCGACAATTTCATAGCATCTGTTAGAAGGGGAAATGTGCATGCAGTACAATTCCATCCAGAAAAGAGTGGAGGTAAGATTTTTTTTTTATTTTTTTTTCGCTCCTAGTTTTTTAGTTATTATTTTAACATTGTAGTTCCAAAAATTTTAAGATTTTAGTGAAGTCCAGGATTAAGAAGGGAAAGTAAATTCTCTTTTAGATTGAAAAGGACGGAAAAATGTATCTTTTCCGAGCCTTTTTTTTTTTTTTTTCACTTATTGATATCAAATACCTTGAAAATTATTGTTTCAGATGTTGGTCTTTCTGTATTAAGACGATTTTTGAAACCAAAGTCACCCATGGCAAAGGTAGCCTCCGGTTCCTCAGTGTGAGCTTTCCATATGTTGACTTCTTTGTTCGATCATCTAACAATCTAGGATGTTAATGCCAAGACAGAAGCTGACTGAAGGAAAGGCTTCGAAACTTGCAAAAAGGGTAATATTTATCGAACCATATCATGATTCTTTGCATGGTATTTTTTTTATAGTTTTATGCTCTTAGGCCCATATTGTATTTTATCCATTAAGTCGTTGATTGCTGGTTTTCTAACTTATTTTATTACTTCTCTGAAGGTAATTGCTTGTCTGGATGTGAGGACGAATGACAAAGGGGATCTTGTTGTCACCAAAGGAGACCAATATGATGTGAGAGAGCATACAAAAGAGAATGAGGTAATCTAGTAATTCTCAGCTGTCACTATATGGTTTCTATGGCTTTTAGGACGTGATTTCCTGTTTAAATTGTAATGAGTGCGAAATTCCTGGGAATCATTAGCCATGCATCATAATTATTAAACACAAGGAGTCGAATATGATTATTATAGATATAGTCCTTCCCTCTTAATCCATGTCACATCCCCTATTTGAATTTTTTTGTGTTGTGATTCGGTTTATTTTGATACAGTATGACTCCACTTTGGGTGTAGGTGAGAAACCTGGGCAAGCCGGTTGAGCTTGCTGGACAATATTACAAAGATGGCGCTGATGAGGTATGCTTTCTTAGTTCTGGACATTCCTCATCGATTCCATATATTTACTGAGGCAAGCTCTACATGATAATTCTTTATTGCAGGTCACTTTCCTGAATATTACTGGTTTCCGCGACTTCCCATTGGGTGACTTGCCAATGTTGCAGGTAGCACTTGTAACTTTGCTGACATGAATCTCTTTATTTTAGATCATGGAAGCAGAAAGTTTTTTCAATTTCAAACCCAACATTGCGTGTTAATTTTTTTTTTTAATCTTTTTTTTTCCTCTTCAAAATAATCCGTTACTTGCAATGTTGTTTTAGGTATTGAGATACACATCAGAAAATGTTTTTGTCCCACTAACAGTTGGAGGAGGAATTAGAGATTTTACAGACGTAAATGGGAGGTAGGCTCATAAGTTACTATCTTTCAGTTCAGTATTTGATGTCACAGTAATTGTTTTGGAAAGCAAATTCTTATTGAAAACTTATACAGACAAATATGATATCAATTGTGCTTCTTACAGGCACTATTCTAGCTTGGAAGTTGCTTCAGAATACTTTAGATCTGGAGCTGATAAGATTTCCATCGGAAGTGATGCAGTTTATGCTGCAGAGGAGTATTTAAGAACTGGAGTATGCAAAAACTTTTTATATTATCTTGCATTTCTGTTTGTCTGGTTTTGGACTTTGTATGTTTCTATCCCTTCTTATATTGCTCCCTTTTTAGGTAAAAACTGGAAAGAGCAGTTTAGAGCAGATTTCTAAAGTTTATGGAAATCAGGTACTGATATACTTTCTAATAGATGTGGGTGAGTCCATGCTATTTTAGGTATTAATAGAAAGGCATATCTCAACAAACTTTGTTTGGACTGAAATATGTAATGTATTGGATACATATAACGTTGTATCATGCTTAAACTTTGTCATGCACCTGTAGTTCAACGTTGAAATTTGAATTTCATTTTGGTTCAAACTTTTCCTCTTAGTACTTTTCTGTTTGTTATTTGACCTTTAACTGAGCTCGGGTTTTTGTATCCTGCGTTTGATTTACGTAATATCACAGGCAGTGGTTGTGAGCATTGACCCTCGCAGAGTGTACGTTAAAGAGCCCAATGATGTGGAGTTCAAGACTGTAAGAGTAAAGAACCTAGGTAAATGGACTAAATAAAAATCTTAGATGCACTACGATGCTATTTTCTGGTTAGTTAACGATGAGAAAGACAGAGAAAAAGGGTCGTGAAGGAATTGAAAAGGAAAAGGGGATGATATATGGTTTTAGAATTTGCTTAATATTTAGCTCTTACTAGTCGACTTAAAAATTATTTTTTCGACATTGATATCAGGTCCAAATGGTGAAGAATTTGCATGGTACCAGTGCACAGTAAGTGTTCTTTGCTGCCTTCACCTATGTAAAAGTATTCCAATCCTCGTAGATGTATCACACATCACAAGAGTTTCTTTGAGTTATTTTGCTGCCAATAAAAAATCGACCCCCTTTTCTTATACATTTATATAAAAAAAAATTCTCTTAATGGGTCTAAAAACTGTATATTTTGTTCTTAAGGTAAGTGGTGGGCGAGAAGGTCGACCAATTGGAGCTTATGAGCTTGCAAAAGCAGTGGAGGAGCTTGGAGCTGGAGAAATACTGCTAAACTGCATTGATTGCGATGGTCAAGATGCCTTCCTTCTTCCTTCAGAAGTTTCTGTTGCATGTTGCGAATCAAATAACTATTAAAGTTATTATTTGAGACTAATGATTAGAACCTTTCAACCTAGTAGAACTTGAAAACGATTCACAGTCCCTTATGTATATATATTTTAGTTTTTATGGTCGTATCTTCTCTTTTTCAGGGCAAGGAAATGGATTCGATATAGAATTAGTAAAGTTAATATCAGATGCTGTGAGCATCCCTGTGATCGCTAGCAGCGGTGCCGGCACTGTTGAACACTTTTCAGAGGTATTCAAAAACACAAGTGCGTCTGCCGCCCTTGCTGCTGGCATTTTCCACCGGAAGGAGGTACTACTCTTCTAGCATTTCAAGAATTACTCAACCCTATTGTTTGTTCTCCGTTTGTGCACTAGCTTTACAAACTCCTCGACATGGATAACAGGTGCCTATTCAGTCTGTGAAAGAGCATTTGTTGAACAAAGGCATAGAAGTCAGAATCTAATCATTTCATTGCTGATAAAAACTTCATGACGTGGGCTATAGAGGTATTAATCTTTTGCCGCAACATGTATAATATATTTATCTTTTATAGTTACCGACTACAAAACTCGTGGAGCTGTTGTGTTGGAAAATTTTGGACTATGTATTTGATTAACCAAACTAGAAGTATGACTTGTGAAATGAGAATCCTTTTAGAATATTTGAAATTTTTACGTTTGGCATGCTTTCTTATAATTTGAATTGCTTACATAACGGGTAATGTTTATACTTTATTGCCTTAACCAATATTTTCGTATTGATTATAGCATTAGCTTCTTTGTTTGTCCCGGTCAGCGTCTGTTTCCACCAATTGTCCTTGCTGTAGCAGAAAAGAAAAGAAAAATGAAAAACGACGAGTCCTAGTTTTGTTCAGCTCCTTTTGTCGTCATCTGTAAGACCAGAATGAAGTCTGCTATTTGTCGTCCTTCATGGTTCTGTACATGATATTCCTGAAAATGCGTAGTTTTTTTTTTTTTTTTTTTTTTTTTTTTTTTTTTTAATAAATAATAGTTCAGAGTGGGGGCAACTAGCGTTAGCATACCCTTTGGGGATTCGTCATCTGTAAGACCAGCATGAAATTTATTCATGGTTTGAAGGCCTGAAAACATAGGCTTTTTTTTTTTTTTAGCCTTTTCCCTTTTTAATCGGATGAGTGGGGACAACTAGCGCTGGGGCTGTTAGGAATATTATCCCAACTTATCCCATCGGATGAGGGGCTATCCCAATTTGAGGATGCAATAATTTTAAGAATAGAAATGAGAATCTGCAATATTATCATGTTTTGTATAAGAATTATAATTTTAGATTTCAAGAAAGTGTAATTATTATGGGATTCATTTTTCCTCATTTTAAGGTAATTTGAATACCACCCAACATGGTATTATTTAAATTCTCAAGAATTTCAAAATCATGAAAATCTTATTATTATTATTATTATTATTATTATTATTATTGTTGTTTTTAATAGTTTTATTATTTATTTATTTATTTATTTTTTTTTTTTAATAGTTTTATTATTATTATTTATTTTTTATTGTTGTTATTATTATTAATTATTTTTATTTTTCTTTTTTTTTAATAGTTTTATTATTATTATTTATTTATTTTATTAATATTATTATTATTAGTTGGATTATTATTATTATTATTATTATTATTATTATTATTATTATTATTATTATTATTATTTTTTAAAATTTTAAATGGATTCTTGTATGGATTCAAACACAGTAATATATTATTTTAGAAATTTAAAAAAAATTATATTATTCTCAATAATATATTATTTTAGAAAATATTATCTTCCATTATTTTTTTTGATTACTAAACGTCATCTAAACCCCCTTGAATGCCCAATGAGAGTAATGTGTTCTACTTCAGCTCCACTAAATGCCTCAAGAAAGTAACCTAACGCTTTAACGCTTGAACCCGTGATCACAAGCCCACCATGGTACACCATTACAGTCTCCTAGGCCACCACACTCTGTGAAAATGCAAAACTTACCCTGCACATAAATATAATATTGTTTGCCATTATTGGAGGGAGGGACGTATCATGTCTTAATCATTCTTTTTCTTTCGTTGTTTCGTTGTTTTCAATTATAGTAGATAGTACTTCTTTTTTTCCCCCTCAACGATCATAGCATTTTTTTTATTCTTTACAGAATGTTTGATGCAACGTCAATTCATTGCTCTGTCTAGAGTTGTTTAGTCAACAGCACCAATTCCTAACACGCAAAACGTTAATAAAATGAAAATTTACATAATCAAATGAATTCACTGAGTAAGCTTTTTTGAAGTCGTTTTAACAACACGTGATCTTCATATGGTATTTTCCGTCCACTTTTAACAACCAATCAACGGTAAGGACTTTAATGGAACAATTTTGTATATTAAGGACTAGTTGGAAATAAGGATTAAAAATGAAATTTACCCCGAAATTCAGGGAACAAAAATGGTACTAAACCCAATTTAAATACATATCCTGTCATAGTACGTCCTTTGGACTATGAAAACTAAAACCTTGAGCTGTACGAGGTACAGAAAACTGATTAAAAAGATTGATCAGAAAAGCTTGCTTGCAAATTCCTTTTTTGGTTAGTTCAACACTAGAAGATAAAGACGAAGTACTTGCAAGGTTTCTGAGTTCCGACAAGCTCCTTCCGAGCTGATGCGCTGTTTTTTACTTAAAACAGTTCCCCATTCTCTCTGTTATGAACTTCTCTTTCCTCCAAAAGTCGATTCAATGGTCTCTTCCATATGCTTATAAAACCCCGCAGAGCTTCTATACATCTCAAACACCATTCCAACTTGTCGATCTTGAGTGTCAACTGCGGCAACGAAGGGTCCACATACGACACTCGAAATTGCATGCCTTGAACCGAAAACTGAGGACCCCAGAACACCAGAGCCAACTGCAGCCAAACAGTTGGTAAAGGACCGGAAATGCCTAGAACTTTGTTGACATTCAAAACCACGTTACTCAATCTCACATATTCTGCTGAATCTTTCCTTCTCACAAGTCTTTCATTTCCTCTTCAAGGTTACCATTCCACCCATTAAACTTCCTTTTTCTCAAGCCAAACATTTCTTGTTTAGGCTTGAATTGATCTTGTGGCCACCACACAGCAGGCTCTACATTTGCAGGGAATTTGTCAAGCATAACTCCAAGCAAGGGAAGAGGGTACGACTTGTCCCAAAACCTCTTGCATTGCGTCTCTCACGTCGTTAGAAGTTAGAACTCGGGTTTCGCAGAATCAACATTGTTCTGATCTCTTGGTAGAGCTGCTTAAACAGTCTCGAAGCATTTCTCTGTTCTTCTGCTAGCTGAGAAGGTTGAATCCTGTTCATCACCACCAAAATCCCAATGTATAGAAGAGGTGGCTGCGATGTATAGAAGAGTAGACGAAAGATTTAGAGCCAAAAGGGCATCACCAACTCCATTGGCAGCCCCAAGAGCAGCCATGATTGCAGCAGTGACCGTCATTCCATTGACGGAGTTTAGTAGGAAGTGATTCCAGTTACCTCACTATGCACCGATGTTTTTGTGCCTGTCAACTCTATCGGAACAATTTCTAGTATTGCAAACAACTCTTGCTCTATTTCTGAGCTAGAAATTTTGTGATCAAGATCATTTGTGGTTTGAATTTGATCTTGGACTTGAGGTTTACATCAGTGGAAGTTGTTCTCAAGATTGGCAACAATTCATTTCGTGGATGGATGAGGATCTTAGGAACAAAGAGATTAGATGATTGAACTTTTGAGAATGGAGAGTGCATTTGATTTCTTTTAAGCTAGCTGAAGAAGAATGGGTAGAAGATTGAAGAGTGGCCATGAAAGTTCTCACTACTACGAATAGGAGGTAAGACGATAGTTAGTTAAAAATTATCGTTGAAAGATACGACGACGGTTTGGCAATTGAAGAAGGATTTTAGGACCCATGATTGTTTAGTAGAAAAAGATTGAGAAATGGGAGATTTCAAATCCTTTAAAAAAAAAACCCCCTTAATTTTAGTGTCTATCAACGTGTAGAGGTTAGAAAAGGTAATCATACCAAACACAAAAGAAATCTGGTTATTATTGGTGTTATTTGTCTTTCAACATATTAGCAAGATTCAATCTCATTTTAGTTAATCCCATTTTGATTAATATCTTTAAACCATCCTAGATTGAGTTGTCGACCTTATAAATTTGCATAAATTAGTCATTCTATCAATTTTACTGTTAAAATCTCAATAGAAAGATGCACTATTTATTTACCAACACCTACTAAACCATTTATGGCCACGTGCTTTTTTCGTCAAGTTTTTAATAATTAGATTGACAAAATGACTAAGTTGAGAGTACTTGATAGATCATGGACTCATTTCAGACGCTTTAAACGTTGGTAATCAAAATGAGATGCTGCCCACAGTTTGAGGATTGAAAATGAAATTAAATGTATTAGTAAGTGACAATTTGCAATTGGTCACCATCCTTTTAATTTTTGACAATATCGTCCTCGAACCATTAACTTGGTGTTACATTAGGTCCATTTGAAAACAGGAATCTGACCTAACGAAAGTTACTAAGAACTAAAATACCTAATGAAAATCTTAAAAAAAAAAAAAAGTAATTGGTGCTATTAGTCCCTAAACTTTTACTTTATTTTTCCCTTCTAATATTTTTCTATTGGAGCTTCCCTCATTTCTTTTATCGAGCATAACAATTTTGGTTCTTGATAGTAAAATGAATGAAAGATTTCTGAAATTTAATAAAAATAATCACATATCTATCGCGTGATAATTTAAAATTCTACAGAACGAGTTACGTAATTTACGTTATATATAAAGTCTTTCTATTGTTACTATTAGAACATGTTTAAAATTGTAACATTTTGCACTTGCTGTAATTATTTATGAAAAATTTTCAGTTATTATGCAATAAGTATGTGATTATCTATGTTTAAATCCAAAAAATCGTTCATCAATTTTACTAAAATATAAAAATATTTCAAAAAATTTGAGGAATAATATGCAATAAGTATTATTTAAGGAATAATATTTCAAAATAAGTATGCAATAATAAGTATTATTTTGCAATAAGTATGCAATAATATGCAATAAGTATGTAATTATTTATGTAAAAAAAATATAAAAATTTGAGGAATAATATTTCAAAATTGAAATTTGAGAGACTAAAATGTCACTATACTAAATGTTCAAGGACTAATTGTGTGACTAACCCTAAAGCATTAGTGTTCCTCGCATTGTGTTTTATCTAGCTAGTAACATTAGATAACAACCCTTTTATTATCTAGGAACTAACTAGTTACTGAGAACGTGCAGTTGCAATTATATATTAGGTTTTTAACACAATTGTCCCCCGAATTTATCATGGTTTAGTAAATTGCCTCCTAAATTTTTAACTTTGATAATCAACCATCTAAACTTATAAAATTGTTGCAATGTGCCCCATTTTATTAAATTTGGTCAAATTTTTTATTAGATTTAAGAGATTAAAAGTTGATGAATTGAAAGATTTATGTTACATTTTAAATTGGGATGAAATAATTTTTGTCAAATATGTCTTTTGACACTAATTTAGCACATTCATCGTCAAAATAAAATATATTACAGTAATTTTATAAGTTGAAAAGGCAACTTATTAAAATTAAAAATTCAAGGAGCAATATAAGTTCAAGGGCCAAATGTAAAATACCCTTTATATATTTTCTCCTCAACTTAATTCTCTCGTGGTGTATTATTATTGGGTAAGATTATATGCTCCAAGTAACGTATAGGATGTAGGGGCCGTAGTCCGCCAAACTTCATGATCCAGCCGTTACTTCAAAATGGAAACAGCTATAACACATACCCACATATATGGGTGTGATTTTAATAATTACTTTAGTATTTATAGTTGTTTAATTTTAGTCGCAAAATATATGATTTGATGGTTATAATAAATTAGATAGTTAATTAAAAAAATTTTGACAGTTAATGAGATTGAATTCTTATCATACTACATCATCAAATTTTTATATTTAATGAATAATAATTAATTAAAACTTAATCATTAAAAACACGTGTGTATATATATATATATATATATATATATATTAATATTCAGGGTAAGGGGATTTGATTAACGGTTATGTATTTTATGGTGAAGTCATATGCTTAGTTACAGCTAAACAACAAATTTTAATGCAATGGCTTCTATTATTGTAATGACAGAAAAATACTATTCAACTTAATATTTTAAATAATTTTAACCTAATGTAAACACGTGTACATTTTGATGTAAATCTAAATAACTCTAAGGCCCGTTCATTTTACCGATTCGAGTTTAAAATTTGAGTTTGTTACAGTAAAAAGCTCTCAGAAAATGTCACATCTAACTTTTTCTACTACAGTAAAAAGTTCTCAAAAAATGTCATATCTCAACTTGAATTAAAAACTCGAATCCGCAAAGTGAACGAGGACTCTAATACTCTACCTCAGACTCATGTTGCATTGTAAGAAGCGTCGAGAATTTGCAAGTGGAGTGTGACTTTAAAACCAATCCAAATGCTCAATCATGGGACAATAAAGGAGGAAGAGAATGCAAATGCAACTAATGCCCAATAATATCACTACATTGAAGTTGCTCTAAGATTAGGTCTCAAATCCTCCAAACTTTTTATCTCAAAAGGTCAAGACTTGTTATCTACTTAATTAATAACCTGGAAAGGTTGTTGTTGTTGAGGAAAGTGGATTTCATAACAGATTATTAGAGTCCAATAAAAAAATGGTTAGAGCAAGATGCATCACGGTCATGATACTAGAATTGATATTCAAAATTATTAAAAGAATGAAAAATGTCATGCATGCTTCACGAAAGCTTTTAATAACTCGAGTAGCGCTTGCAGACATTTCGAATGTCAGGTAATTTCACACATAATTACACTATAGGGTGATTGAGTTCAAATTCCTCAATCCATTATTAAATTAAAAAATAAAAAAAAAAAAAACTTTTAACTCGAATCTCGAATGTCACGGTTTAGCTATGCAAAAAAAGTGCAGTGTCATGTGGAAATGCAGGTGATGATGAGTCACATGCAAGTCAAAAAAAAAAAAAAAAAAAACTAAATAATAATAATAAATCTTCGTATTATAATCTGTGTACTGATTTTCACGAAGAATTAAATATTATATTTGGGCTAGCTAAATAGAAAAATCATGTGCGTGTTTGGAGACGTTTTTTAAAATTGTATTCGTATATTTTGAGAAGTAAAAAATAAAAATAAAAAATGAAAGAACGTTTGTTTAGTAAATGTTTTAAAAACAAAAACAGTGAAAATGATTTTTGTAAAGTAATTAGAAAACAGTTGAAAGTTATTTTTCTGTTTTCATTTTTTAGTACTTCTCAATAATATTATAATATATTAATTAACAAACACTATTTCACTTTTTTATTATACTCAAAACAATATCGTAAAAACCCAACTAAACGCAATTTCAAAATCGGTCCCAAAATGATTCTCAAAAGAATCTCATTTTTACTTTTTATTGAAAATAAAATTATTTTGAAACTAATTCCAAACGCACCCCAGGCATATAATCTTTTCAATTTTTCCTCCCGCTATTCTTGACCTAATCAAAAGTGTTCATCTTAATTATTATTATTATTTTAACAATTGATTACTATGTTCTCGTTTCGTATTTATGCATGAAGTTATGAAGCTTTTTTTTTTTTTTTTTTTTTTTTTTTTTCAAAAAAGATCACCGCATGAAGTTCTTTCTTATAAAGTAGTTAGGGGTAAGAATCATGCTAGCCTAGGACATCAATTTAACCCCTTCTTTTTGTTTAACAATTTTTGAGTTTTCATGCCTTTATTACTGGCTACTTATTTAAAAGATTGCAACAATATTAGTTAATATAATGAGATAAGATAAGATATTGCTTTGGTATTAAGGAAAATACAACTCATTATAAAGTTTCGGTAAGAATTGGTGTATGCCAGCATTTATATGTGTAAATAACATTTCTTCATTGACTATTCCGTCCAATTAGACCATTAATCTAATCTAACATACATAAAAGAGGCAAAAATATTGCTCATACTTTTGCCACATATCAATCTCTCATTTTTCCCTTTCGTTTTACTTTTTATATTTTCTCATTTCTAATCTTTCTTTTGTTTATTTTTATTTTTTCTTATTTTTACATTTTATTTTTACTTTTTATTATCTCTATTCTTATTTTTACTTTTGTTTATTAGATAGTCTTTTGCTAAGTGTTCTTTTGTCATTTATCTTCTTACAGAATACTTCCATGATTTTATTTTCTCACTTTACTCTATTTAAAATAATTCATTTTATATGTACCCCATAATAATTTACTATGTGATATTTTTTTCCCTTTTAAATGTACTCTAATAAACTTTTTTTTTTTTTTTTTACTAGCTCAATTATAAGGTGTATTTTAAATAAATACAACTAAATGTTTTAAGAAATTTTATATTTTCATATAAAATATAAAGAATGCACATGCGTGCTTATAACAAGTTTAGGATAAAATTAGGACTAGGAACAATAACATTAATATGACCGTACACAATTATGGTGAAAACACTTCTAAACATATAAAAATCAAGAGAACACTTGAACAACAAATGGAGTTTTTTGTCCCACTTAATTATTCCTCTTCCGAAAATGCATGTAAAAATCTAGGGCGTGTTTGTCACTCGTTTTAAAATGATTTTATTTTTTGTATGAAAATGAAAATGAAAACGTTTTCAATCTCAGACAAAAATCATTTTTGAAAATGAGTTTAGTAGTTTTATCAAAAGATTATTTTCAGTGTAAAAAAACTTATTAATGTCTTTTTTTTTCTCTCTCTACTTCCAAGAGGAGAAAATGAAAACAAAAAAAGAAAAACGATTAAAAGTTGTTTTTTATTTTTCTCTCATTTTACACAAAACTAAAAAATAGTTTTCTTTTTTATTTTTTATTTTACACAAAACTAAAAAATCTTTTTCATTTTTTTTTTTCTAAAAACATGAAAAATAAAAACGAGATTAAATCTAAACATGACCCTAGCTATAATTAATTTCTGTTCAACTGAATCCACCTCCAAGTCCACCCCCAGCACCTGCTCCTCCTCCAAACCCTCCACCAGCACCACCACCAAGCCCACTGCCACCGCTGCCTCTGAACCCTCCACCACCGCCTCCTCCACCTCCGCCACCTCCTCCAGCTCCGCCACTAAGTTCGCCACCGGCACCAGTACCTCCTCCAAATCCAGCTCCACCTCCAAAAGTCCACCAACTACACTGCCAACTCCACCCCCGCCTCCGCCACCAAACCCTCCACCATCGCCACCGCCGAGCCCACCATTGGCCCCAGCTCCACCACCACCACCAAATCCACCTCCAGCACCAGCACCGCCATTGCCGCCTAATCCTCCGCCACCGCCAAAACCTCCACCTAGCCTGCTGCCACCGCTAAATCCAGGGTGGCGATAGAACGTTTTCTCGTCCTCAAAACGAACCCTTTTCATTCCCAAGCTTCCTTGCATTACCGGTGCATATAAAAGCACCAACTAGCACGAGAAGAAGATCCCTAGATGTCATCTTTGGCAAGTTACGTACAATATTATAGTGTATATGATATATATATATATATATATATATTTATATATATAGCTAAAGATGACTTGGATAGTGATGGATCTTTATGAGTAACGAGATTTACATAAGAAATATTGTGAAGGCTAATTAAGATCGGAGATCATGTACGGTTGAGAAGCTCATACATAATTGTATATTTATCGTCTCATCTACAAAATGTGTGTATATATATATATATATATATAAACCACGTCAGATTTCATGAGTTAATGCAATCTAAATAATTCCCAACTGTTTGTGGAAAAGAAGGCCAAACTCTGCAGACGTAAAATTGCATTAAGACCCCACCAGTTTCTGACCAATATTTGGAGTCGTGACTAGCAAAATAGTAGTAATGACTCTTATAAACGCACAAGCATAGAAAATCTTAAAGGTTTTGCAAAACATCATTTTGCTAAACCTCTACAAGTTTTGAACATTCCAGTGCATTCTCGTAACTGGAGAACCATTAGTTACTCCATCAGTATTGATTTAATACATATATCGAAATTTTAAAAGTCATGTTGTTTAAACTTCAATGATTGAACTGTCTTTTTTTGTCAATCCATTTTGCTTTTGATTTTTGATTGATGGATTTTATCTGAAAAAATGACAATAAAAAAGAAATTTTTAAAAATTAAATTGAAGATGAATTATTATTTTAAGAGTACCCATATTCATCTATAGGAATAAAATGTTACGAATAAAAAATATATATGAGAAGCCAAGGTTAGAACTATTTTACTAGTAATGGAGTTTTATCCATGTGGGAATTAATATTTGTGTCATTTTAAAAGATCTCTGTATAAGAAATTGTATGTATATTCAACAAATCTCTTTTTTTTTTTTTGTTCCGTTCTCCTCAATCTTGTCTTATATGATCTTATCTTTTTAAATTTATATATAAATATATTTTATCCATTTTTTTATTAAAAACCACGTTTCGAACACACATTTGTCTATTTTTTTAACTGGAGAACCATTAAAATCCAAAATTTGAATGTCCCAACTGTTATATGGAAAAAAAGGCCTGTGCTTCAATTATGTTTTTTCGTAAGTTGAATGAGTTATGAATATACCTATACCATTCATCCATCATTTTATAATTTTAGGACAAGTTTTCTATTGGGTACAGTTATGAACCATAATTTGATCTGGTTTTTTTTTTTTTTTTTTTTTTTTTTTTTTTTTTTTCCTTAAATTATTTTTTTTTTTTTTCTTTTAAAAATTTATATTTTTTTTTAATTTTTTAAAATTAATCATTATTTTATCTCTTATAGAGATAAAATCACGCTTTTCATTTTAAAGTGAGTCCAGCTAGATGGTCCTTCTTTTAATGGTTTACTTCCATCTTTTTGACAATTTTGAATGGAGACACCATTTTGATTGTTTGTCCTTATGATTAGACACCAAAAAATTAAATTTGTTTTTTTATTATTTATTTTTTATTATATTTATTTATTTATTTTGAGCTGGTATGTTTTTTAATTTTTTCCATTTTAATATCAATTTGCACTAATATTGATGCTACTCAAATAAATATACTATAAATACATTGAATAAAAAAAATAAAATTATACAAATAACACTAAAAAAAATAAAACGACACTGAATCAAGTAAAAAACATAGCAAACAAGGCAAAATAAATCTAATTTAAAATAGTACAAAATAAGTTAAATTTTCATAATTAAATATATATATATATATAACTTTTTCGGTCGGAATAAATAAGATTCGGATCATTGTACTCTAATCGTGTTTTGTACAACACAATATAATAAAATAAGTTAAAACAATTTATGTAACCGTGATTTTAAAATGAATCATGTATAGTGGAAAAAAAAATATATATAATAATGTATAAATATATATATATATATCCATGCATCAAGTCAGATAAAGAAAACCCCGAGCTAAGGAGATTAGCTTCTTGAATAAATTTCTAAACTAGATATCAAAATATGTGTGTGTGTGTTATTTGGTAACTTATACAATATACAAAAGTATATAGATAGACATATATGCATTATGGTTGGTCATTTATTAAGATCCCTAAACGAAAGTTTTTGTGCCCAAAATTCTAATGGTCTCTAATATCATGAGATCTCGCAATTTATTTAAGAAAAGTTAAAAAAAATTTGTAGAGTTCATAATTAATCACGCCAAAATTTCAAGAAAAATATTTTGAAACTTGATCTGTTGTTAATCAACAACGGAGATTTCAGCATCAGTGATTCCGAACGATTCAGCTGCATCATAATCACACTGACCTCCGTCAAAAGCTTCATCGCAACATGATTTTTGCAAATGAAACGCAAAAATGATGTAAGAAGAAGAAATTGTATCACCATTTTATGGACCATTTTGTTTATAGTTTAAATTCAATTTTAAATCGAGAAAACATAAAAAAAATTTGAATCCAATCAAATGAATGGATTGCTCAAAATATTTGATATTTAGTTAATAATCAAGATGATGAATAAGAAAAAATAGGAAGTAATGGGTTTTATAAACGACTGAAGATGACATAGAAAATCCTGAAAGTTTTTTTTCAAATTTTGGAAAACACTTTTTTTATTATTTTTTTTGCATTAAAACCTCTACTAATATGATATATTATTATTTAAACATAAAATTAGATAATAAAGTCAAATAATTGTAAAAAAGTAACTAAAAAAGGACAAAAATAAACCATTAGTTTTCTCCAAATAAGTGGCTGTTTTAGTTTTATTGATTTAAGATCAGTGGTTGTTTTAGTTTAGTTGATTTGCTTTTCCATGTGGATATAGATCTCAAATATTTATCATCTACTTTAATTACAAGGTTTACTTGATTAATTAATATGAAATTCCATCTACTATGAAAATTTGCTTTATTTGAAAAAAAAAAAAAAAAAAAAAAAAAAAAAGAAGTGCTCATTATGTTTATAAGTTTAAATCATAATTCATTTTTTTTACTATAGTGTTTTCTCTTTTACAAAAATTTAAATTTTAGTTTAAACTTCTACTCAAACATATAAAAAGAACACCTAGAAAAGAAATACATACATTTTTAGACATATTTTTTTTTTATCTTTTTCTCATACTTTTCAGTATTTTCCCATCTTATTTCTCTTGGCATTTGTGGAGAACACCATTTGCAATCATCTTCTAAAATCATAGTCAAACCACTAAAGATTCAACAGAGGACATAGCTCTTTCATCAAGCGAACCTTTATAAATTTTTGTGTCCTTATCTCTTTCATTTTTCTGTCAATTTATTTCATTGCACACGCATTATTAACATAATCATCCGAATTCAGTCATCAACGTCTTATAAATTTAATTGTAGAATTTCATCGCATATGTATATACATATATTTGAAAAGCTAATGGATTTCATATGGAAAATGAAAAAGGAGGAAGATTCATCATGGTCGTGATACTAAAAATGATATTTAAAATTATTTAAAAATGACAAATTTCATGTTTGAATAAAACTTTTAACTTGAAAGTAGCCGAAGTGTCATGTGCAAGTGTAAGTGATGCTAAGTCACATGCAAGAAAAAGGATGGTAATAAATTTTAGAATCATGATTAAAAATTATTCTCATTTTAGACATTTAGTTTATGGATTAAGAACTATTTTTATTTTACGTGTGTTTTTGTAAGAAAAATTGCTTTGTTCAAAAATGATTTCGTAGTTATGCATGAAGTTTTTTTTTGAATCATGATTTAGCATTATTAGAATCTTAACTTATAAAATTAAATATTCCAGATTTTCATTTGTCAAAAGACGGACTGTTGAAAAAAAACAAAAGAAACATCGACTTAAATTTTCTTAGGCATGAACGACAGTGGTTTCGAATTAATTGCTTGGTTCATTTCTCATTTCGTATTTATGCATGAAGTTTTTTTTTTTTCCAATTTTTTTTTTTTTTTTTTTTTTTGGAAGGCACATTAGTGCACGTACGTCTTTGTAAAATAAATTAGATTATATTATACTATGGGAATATTAAGCGCATGCAGATAAGTTTTAATAAAAATTTCTTCATTGACATCCATCCAATTAGAAATTAATTTAGGATAAAAGGACTAGAAGCAATTACAACATAACCCATGACCGTACAAATAGAGGAACACTTCTTGAAAAAAAAAAAAAAAAAAAAAAAAAAAAAAAAAATAGAGATTTTTTTCTCTTAGTCTTCTTCTTCTTCTTCTTCTTGAATTAATGCAAAGGCACGCAGAAATGTAGTTCATGAATTTCTGTTCAAGGGAATCCACCTCCAAGTCCACCCCCAGCACCTGCTCCTCCTCCAAACCCTCCACCAGCACCGCCACCAAGTCCGCCGCCACCGCCACCTCCGAACCCTCCACCGCCGCCTCCTCCAGCTCCCCCACCAAGTCCGCCACCGGCACCAGCACCTCCTCCATATCCAGCTCCACCTCCAAAGCCTCCACCAGCTCCACCGCCAACTCCTCCCCCGCCTCCGCCACCAAACCCTCCACCACCGCCGCCTCCAAGCCCACCACCACCCCCAGCTCCAGCACCACCTCCAAATCCACCCCCGGCACCAGCACCGGCACCCCCGCCGCCGCCTAACCCTCCACCACCACCAAAGCCACCACCGCCTCCACCACCTAGGCCACCCCCACTGCCAAATCTAGGGCGGCCGTAGAACGTTTTCTCGTCCTCATACGAACCCTTTCCAGTCCCAAGCTTCCTTGCATTACTGGTGCAAATAAAAGCACCAACTAGCAGGAGAAGAAGAACCCTAGATGTCATCTTTGGCAAGGTATATACGTACAATATTATTCTGTATGTGATATATAGAAAAAGATGACTTGGATAGTGATGGAATATTATGAGAAACGGGATTTATATAGAGAAATATTGTGAAGGCTAATTAAGATTGGAGATCATGCACGGTTGAGAAGCTCATATATAAAATTGTATATTTATAGTCTCATCTAGAAAATGTATGTGTATATAAATATATATAAACCGCGTCGGATTTCATGAGTTAATGCAATCTAAATTCCCAACTGTCTGTGGAAAAGAATGCCAAACTCTGCAGACGTAAAATTGCATTAAGACCCCACCAGTTTCTGACCAATGGAAAACTGTGATAAGAGTTGGACTTTTTATAATGATTTTCAGGAGACTCTTATTCCACAGCTTTAAATTTTAGTGGACTTTTTTGCATGGTATTGGTGGGCGTCGTTCATAGAATTTCACATGCATCGCTGCATCTCTCTCTCTCTGATCATATCTTTAGGATCGTTATCGTTTGAGTTGATCAAAAATTATTAATGGTATCAAATTATTTCATTTTCCTTGTTTATCTAATTTTTAAGAATAGATATTAAATGAAGGTTTTGTAATTGCACAAGTTCATATAGCATCAAAACACAAGATCTCTCTCGGGTCATTATCGTTTGAGTAGATCACATAAATAATGGTACCAAATTATTTCATTTATGTTTACTTCATTTATAAGAAAAGATATTATATGAAAGTCATGTAATTTCACAAAGTTCAAATATATAGTATACCATAACACATTATATTGTTAAATAATAAAAAGAAAATGCAGGATATATAATTACATGCAACAATGTTGTACAATAATGAAAGGAAGAGTTATATTTAGGAGGAAAAAAAAAAGCCAAGTATAGGTGGTGGCGTGGTGGTAAGGATGTCTACTCTAAGTCTCTCTCATTCAGAGTTCAGGATTTGAATCACTACATACTCAGAAAAAAGAGTTTCAACCTTAAAAGTGACAATGCACTTATCGGTAGTATAAGGGGCACATCAGTAAGTAGACTTTTAAAACTTGAGTAAAAACTTCTCAAAAAAAGTTTACATCCCATTTTTTTTTTTGATTTGAGTTTGGATTTAAGTCTCTTCAGAAAAGAGTTCAAGATTTGAATCACTTTTTGTCATAAAAAAAGTTTCACATAAAACCACAACTAAATGGCAATTAAAACCTATCGGTGGTATAAGGGGCATGCCAGTACTAATAATTTTTTGAAACCTGAAACAAACTAGTGAAAAATAAGTTTAGACTACCAATGATTCCTTTTTTTCCTAATAGCAAACAAACTATCTAAATTGTTGGAAATGGTTTTCTGTTCAATTTACAATATGTTAATGTGTAATATTTGGCCATCCAATGAATCATGAGAGTACAGCTAGGAAGTGCATGCATTTCATGTGAATAGTAGCCATGTAAATAGTGTTTCACGTTATCATAATAAATCAAGCTCTCGAACACTCTTAGACCTCATGCAATTAGAGAATTTCACCCGCCGTCATCTTTATTAATTCTACAAATTAACTTCGCATATATATATTTAAGTTGGAAATTTTAGGTAATTTATTCCTGAAACAAAGTCGAATTAACAACTAAGGAGGGTCGATATCCCCTTCTAAGTCTTTTCACTCTGATTGTTTTGTTTTGTTTTATTTATTAGTATTTCTTTTATTTAACAAATTGAATTGGGACCTCGTCCGGGCGGGAGGGGTTCCAACTTCTCCTTATTTGCTCTAATAATATGAAAGGAATTTCACACACAAAAAAAAGGTTAAAAAATGCATATTAACCATAGTAGTAAATGTTTCAGAATCATCAAATTTTGGATGATCTGTTCAGTTATGATTGATTCAAGCACCCTATAGTCTCACTACATAACCTAAGTGTCATACCCAGAATTCTCACATACTCGTTGGCCAATACATTTCATGATATTTTAGCATCATGCATATGATACATGAACACATAGTCATTTTATATGCAGGTTATTTGTCATAATGATGTGCATTGTAATTTGAAGTGAATTATATGTTTGATATGTTCATTATATAGGCGAATGACTTGGGGTTGCCAAGAGAAGGATCCAGTAAGTTGGAAAATGGACAACAACTTATTTTTAATGATATTTACAAGAATTACTAAGTGAAAAGTAAAATATGGAGTCCTAATGGGGCTTTAAGGCAAGTTTAATGAAAATGTACATATTGGTGTGATGTGTGGAAAGGTATGGACTTGAGTTAATGTGACAATGGGACTACTTAAGGTGATTCTAAGGTTGAAATAAGGTTAAGAAAGGGATGATGAAAAGGGTTTAATGATCGTGTTACTTTAAAAGCCCTAAATTAAGCATATTTTAGTATTCGAGTTTGTGGAATCAAATTGAGATTTTATTAAGGTTCTAGAGGAATTATAGATCCTAATAATTAGGGTAAGAATGAAATAGAAAGTAATTATGTTAGATGTTTAAAATTGAATGAAAATTATGGGAGATGTAAAGTTAGGATTTGTCATGTACCGAAATTTCGGTGCAAGCTCATACACCAAATTTAGTAGGCCAAATGATTGGCTAAGACCTTGTTCATACTTTGGGAAATTGTGTGAGTGTTGTGTGCAAGAGAAGGTGGTGAGAGAGCTGCTTAAGGTGACATTAGCTTAGAGGAGAGGAGAGTACTTAATGGTTAAGTAATTGAGATGCCTACTTGTCTCTTTAAAGTGTTAAGCAAGGAGTTGAAGAGGAATCAGTCCCAAAACCTTCTATTCCGACCCTCCTCTGGTTCCAAAGTGCTTTTCCAGCCATTTCTTAAGAAAACCAAAGCAATTCCAAGTGGTTTGATGAAGGATTGATCATAGGAACACCAAGAGATTGAAACTAGTGTATGGTAAGGTGAATTTTGTGATTCTAGTTTAGTTTCTTTTAAGATTGGTGATAAGTCCGTGATCTAATCCTTTTGGATTGTTTTAGGGTCTGCTCCAAGAGTCTATAAGAGGTTTAGGAGTTAATCATTTGAATTGGAGGTGGGAGACTCACAAGAAAACCTAAACCAAATCAAGGTAAGGGATAGTTTTGGTTTGGTTTTGTTTTGATGATGATTCATAAGGTTTTATTTATGGTTAGGTCATCATTTTTGAGATATGAGATCTTAATATATTAGATTGAAGCCTATAGAAAAGATTGGAGCTAATTCAATTGGAAGATGGTGGTTTAAAGCTTGTTTTCTTGGAGCTGTCCAGATTCAGGTCAATTTTCATTATGTTTCAGGTTTTTATTTATTTACCTAAGCTATGAAGCTCAAATGAAGCTGAAACTTTGAGGATAACTCACTTTATATGTTGACTAAATCCTCCCAAAACCGTTTTGGAAATTTTCTTGTGGTTTGGGAGTTATGGTTTTAAAATTAGGGTGGTTCCTGAGAATTTTGGTGGTTTTGTGATAATTTTCTAATTTATGGTTATTTTGTGATATTAATTTATTTTAGGAGATTAATTGGTATTTTAAGCTCTGAGGAGTGTTAAAATGTAGGAAAAATTGTGGTAAAATTTTTAAAAATGGTTTGGATGGGTTTAGAGGCCATTTGGGCCGTTTTGAGGTGGCTAGGCGCACCATGCTACATGTTATGGGCGCCCAACATGCTGCAGCAGGCCCTGGGAGCACACTAGTGGGGCGCTGGCAGCCCTGCACACGCTGTGCAGCCCTGTACGTGCTGTGTGCGCATGGTTGGTGCCCTGGTGCCCACTAGCGTGCACGGTTGAGCCAAGTTTGCGTCAAAATTGGATTTTTGACATGTTTTTCTGATTTTCAGTCATTTTAGGCTATTCTAAGTTTGAATTGGATATTTTTGACATTTCTTACCAAAATTTGCTATTTTCACCCAAATGACTCTTTTTAATGGAATATTTTTAAGTAAAATCTTTAAGTTATGGAAAATTTGGAAAAAGGGTGTTTTTAGAGGCTTTAAAGGAAAAGTGTAATTTGTTGATCCATTTTAGGCTATAGTTTAAGTTATTTTAGAAGGAACAAAGTCATTAACCACAAAACTAATGATAGTACATTTAAATACTCAACATTATAGTTGTTCACATCAGATCCACCAAGAGGAACCCCGAAGTCATACTTTCTATCATACAGTGCGAGGTAAGTAGAATATCACATGTATCACCATAATAATTGTGCATAGTACATTTGTGATACTTGATTATGTGATGTATATGTATAATTGCATAAAGTATGTACATGGTACAAAATACAAGAAAATACTATATAAGGAATGAGTTGATAAACATTCACCAAAGTAATAAAATGAGTGATAATTCATAGTGATTAGTAATGAGGCTAAAACAATCTCGATGGGGATAGTAAGGACCACTAAGCTCTAGGAGACATATGATATTTACTTGGCCACAAGGTCTGGGACCACTAAGTCTCTGGGAGACACATGATGTTATATATTAATAATGGCCACAAGATTTAAAAAGGTAACAAAGTGAATAATTAATATTATTTGAAATGAAAATGGAATAATAGGAAAGGCTGAAGTTAAGATGTGATTTTATATGTATAAATTACTTATTCATGCATTTATTCTACTTACTAGGCTTTAGCTCACTTATTTATGGTGATGCAGATGAAAACACATCCTGGCATTAGATGTACATTGTTTGGTGGTTGGCTGGCGTCATCCTTAGTGGCAGGACTTTTGTATATGGACGATGCTAACTTGTTTGAGGCCCTGAGTTACTAACAATTTACTATGCTATTGTTTTGTTTGTAAGAATTGTCGGATCTATTTTTGGGATATGTATTATACTGCATATATAAGACATTAGTCAAAAGAAATACTAAAATCATGTTTTTGTAACATTGGGCAAAGAAAGTCTTAAAAAGTTTAAATTTGTCCCACATTTTAATATTACCAATCTAAAGAAAACTCATGGTAAGTTAAAAATAAGTTTTAAAAGAGTAACGACACCTAGCATAACTTAGAAATTTTAAGGTTATACTAGGTGGGTGTTACATTAAGAATCATCACCAACAATATGTTGGCGTAGCGGTAAGGCTGTTTTCTTTCTTCTCACTCAAAATTTGATACTCTACAACTACGCTTTAAGATCCCTCATCGGCCAATGTGTTGTAAGGAGCGTTGAGTGTAAAGTGACATGAGTACTAAAAACTGGACTCATCATTTGAGTAGAATTAAATCAGATCCTTCCCGTTTTACTAGTGGGCTTTTGGATTTCTGAAGTGACGAAGGAGATGGGAGCCTATCACAACAACGATGGTCCCCTTTTTTTAACCCAAAAAAAAAAAGAAAGAAGAAGAACAAGATCATTAGTTGTAGGCTGGGAGGCCTGGATGCAAGGGAACTGGAGTTCTTATTGGGCTAAAACTACGTTAGATATCCAAAACGCTGGCCTAAAAGTACTAATCCAGACCCATTGACACATTATGTAGATGGCCCCAATATCTGAAAGCTAGCATAAGACAAATTCCACTTGGCAAAACGTTATCTTTTGTCAAAAAGAAACAAAACTGAACCAGTAGAAACTCCTCAACCTGTTTGCGAAAGCAACCAGAACTCGTGTGCTAGAAGAAATTGAGACTTCTTAAAATGAGGTCAATATTTCAACTTCAATCTGCGCGGTTTCATTTGCATTATTCTCAGCCAAAACGCAGAAATCAGCTTGAAAAAGGTCCAAAACTGTTGCCATTCCTATCAAGCAATGATAAACCTATGAAGCAACAGTTTCGTCGTTCACAAGGCCGGACCAAGGCCATCCACAGCAGTAGTACTTCTCACCTTATTCTCAGTCTCACTTCCCCGGCCGCGGCCAAGTCCCCCGACATATCGACATTGATTTTGATAAGGTTTCGTTTCCTTGAACTATTTTATGCTACTTTTGAAGTTTCAAATCGTTGTTAAATTGCCTTGAGAATCTTTGCTTTCTTTTTGTTGTTTGTGTCAGTGCAATACTTCTGGCTTTATACTTCCTATCGAATTTCGTTGTGCCGGATCTTGTCTCCAAATCTTTCGAATTCGATAAGGAGGATGAGAATCGGAAGGGCGGGGATGATAGTGATGTTGAAAGATGAGAAAAGAGCAAGAGGATTACGCGTTCAAAGGAGCTCTCCAGCAAAGAATAGGATTAGGAGAAAATGATTTTGTTTAGAGTATGGAATTGATAAACGCAATTTTTTTGAGTGGTGGTGGAATCGTTTTTTAAATTGTGTTTTGGTTGTGTTTTTGAAAATATATGTTTCATATATTAAGTCCTCAAAAATGAAAATAAAAATGAAAAATAACTTTCAACTATTTTTTAAGATGACTTTTGAGATAGAAGAACAAATAGAAATTATTGTTAAAATAAAAAATAAAAAAATGCATCTCCATTTTCTCATTCGTCTGTAATCAGACAAGAAATTCATCTTTGCTAATAGGAACCCCAATGACCTTTTTTTCCCCCTAATTTTTTTTATGAATAATTTACACTTGTGAGCAAAACCAATCATGTTACAACCTAAAGGCAAAACGCGTATTTGCCTAAAGCACTGTCCAACCATTTTCAACTAAAGTTGGCTTTTCAGCAGGAGACATACTTCCAGCTTTGGGAGGCTTTTTCGAAAATAACGATGACTTGCCATCGAAGAAACTTGAAAACGGTTGGCCATTCCGATTCTCTTCTGGACTTTTGTGTTCTTTTGAAAGCGGTTTTCTGAAGTGCCTATCTTTTCCGCCAAAGTTGAGGCTGAGCCTCTTAAACAGACGTTTCGGTTCACCCGCTGGGGTCGTTGCCTCTTCTGCCTGCTTCATAATCCTTAGAACTTCCTCGGGATTGCATAGCATTCCTTCCACTGTTTCATATACCTATAACAGAAAAGAAACTAAATTTTTAGCAGCTTAGCAATTTTTGGTTACTATTAACTCGGAGTGTGTCGACTGTTAAATGTCAATCCGCTTCAATGCAAAGATCTTATCTTTTATCCACTGGAATGATTGCTTCTGGATGCATTGGGAGATTGGGCAGGTATTAATGTTGAACGAGAACAAAATTACAAAATATTTTCGTTGAGCTACATATATATGTGTGTGTGGGCGCACACATTCTGAAACCTGAAACTTACCTGGCAAAGATCATCAATTTTTTCGCTAAAGATGTTAGATTGACAAGTTGCAGCCGCATAGTCTTTGCACTCGCAGAATAGCCTCAACAAATCACTGTTGGTAGGCAGTGTAGCCTCCGCTATAACAAATCCTAAACCCAGCTGAAAGTTCCAAAACAGACACCATTAGCACATATGGAAATCAGGTTTCAAAAGAATCATTCGTCAGAAGTATTTGGTTTCCCGAGTAAGACAAATATGTATAATGGGGAATAGTCCTAAGGTTTGCAATCTTTCCCAAGAAATATCGCTTCAACTTCCAATATTGATCTCATCAGAACCAGTTTTTAAGTTAAAAAGGATTCAGTTTAGTGCTTTCAACAAAATAACTAGATGGGGAGTTGGAGATGAAACGTAACAATATTTGTGATGTTCAACAATCCTCACTGGCTCCATATGCATCAGATGAAAGGTTAGTCAAAAAACTAATGTTCTACTGACATCATTCAAAGTAAATTTTGACAATTACTACTTTTACATAATAAAAGTAGATTTGAAAATGATGAGGTTTTTCATCCCCAAGCACGAAATAAGAAGGAAACCAAATTTACGCAGATAGAACATTATTCTAGAAGGAATGGTACTTTGGACAAATTAACTAACTAGCTAATTTACTGTGATAAGAACTCGTTAAAATGACAGCACGTGTCGTTTGATTAATATCATACAATGGTATCACGCTGAATAAGAGAGATAATGAACTTACTAATGATCTAAACAATTGCTGAAAAAGCTCAGAAGGTGGTATGTCCTCCAAAGCATCCAGAATACCTTCCCTGCAGGATCGATGCCCAACATGGTTATTCTAAAAGACAAAAATCAAAAGTTACATCCAATAATAAATCACGAAGAAAGCTCAAGTATTCTCCAATGCAACTTACACTGCCAAATCCTCATCAAAGAGGGGAGCTTGTTTAACAGCTGGAACTGGTTTTGCTGTTTCCCACAGCTCACGCCATAAATTACCTATTATTCAAGCATAAAGGTATGTCAGGAAAAAGTCAAACTATATAGTATATTCTTGCGAAAACATGCAATTTTAGTTGTTAGAATGGAATCCGTTCACTATTAAAAATGAGAATGGCTCCAAACTTAGGATTTCTCATCTTAAAGAATTACGGACCTCTTTATGGCTATAACAGCAGCAATGAATAATATTTTTCAGCCAGTGCTTTATATATAAAATGATGAAGCAAAAACGTTAAAAGACGGAAAAAAAAAATAAAAAAATAAAAAATAAAATAACGAACTTATTTGGATATATATATATATATATATATATATATATATATATAGACATATATAAAGCTTAGATACCTGCTTTTTGCATTCGTGTACTTAGTTGACCTCTTGTAGACAATGCGTCACCATCATCCGGATGGTCTTTACCCTCGTTAATCGGCTCAGCATCAGTCCAGTCAGGAGGAGAGTGCCACCTAACAAAATCTTCCAGAATACAACCAGGATTTGCAGCCTAGAAAACCACAATGAAAAGGAGTTAGTTTAAGTAGATAAATGGGATCCAGCAAATCTACGAGATAAGGAAGCCAGCATATTATTTATTGATATACTTCAACCTTGAAAGCCTGCATGTCAGAGAGGAGTTGTGAACATCCAGCACCAACGCTGACCATAAAAGAAAAGGCAATTTATTAATAACATCTACATTTAGCAATATGTGTGTGTGTACATATGTATATAGACAAATGCCCACACATATAATTGGCATATTAGTAGAAACTAGCAAATGGAAGCAACAAAATTAAATTCTCGTTGTTTTAATAAGGTATGTAACAGATTTAGATGCAACAAACACTAGAAACATAGGACAGGAACACTTTATAAGGGTTCAAGCATTTATTCAGGTGTTATAATATAAACATCACCAAAGAACCTCATAATTTAAAGAAGATTAAGGAATCATCATTAAATAATAGAAAAATTGATATATATAAAACTGTTAACAGAATCAAATAGCTGATCGTTTAGGGAGTGGATCAAATACAAACCTCCCAGTTCGAAGCACAAACTCCTCTGTTTCTTTGATAATATCTTCAGTAAGTAAGGGTCCTTCCTAAATAATGATGCAAAGGATCTTATTTATAGGAGTAGTACAAATAGAAAACTTTTAATAGTACAGATTATTACTCAAACCTGGGTTACAGGGGAGTACACAGGTTCTCCAGTTTCCAACATTGTTAGATCACCAGATGGGCAATCAGCACCTAGTCGAAGAACAAGTTCGCCAGTATTGATTCTAGCATATAATATAGCACTCGCTGGAATGACATCTTTTGGGAGCAGCTGATTCTTCAGAGTTTGCACCGGTTCCCTTTATGACCAAGTCTAATGACTGATTGGCAATGTCTCTGCGGCTTTTCCGTGAAACACAACAATTAATAACTTGCAGTTGTTGATAAAGAAGACAAGAATTTAGATCTGGAATCTCATCAAGAGGGATGCTAGGTATATATTTTTCCTCCAACGAAAGTCTCCTCAGCTGCACCCACAAAAGAATTAGGAATATAATGTCAAAACCAACAATAAATGATTAGGTAATAATCCCAACATTGTATTTGAATTAATAAAAGCCCAAATAATCAGAGTTTCAATGACACCAAATGGTAACTACGATGTTGTTTGACTCCTACAATACAGTCATAAAATGTTTGGAAAATGATAGTCAAATTTGCGTAGTTATTCTACCAATCACAGTTTTATCCACAGTTTCAGAATTGACAATTCAAATGATGAGTTTAGTATCATAAACAAATATATATAGTCGTCTAAAATTAAATCCACTGACAGAGAGACATGAAATCTATTTTTTTCCAGAAAATAAATGTCTACAGATCAAAAAACAAGAACTAAGAACTACGAGACATTATATTTAATATAAACATTTGTAGAAAGTCGGATAATCATTTTTGTAGACGCCACTTACTTCAGCAACAACTCTGCGCCAAAACAATGCCATCTTTTTGACATTTTTGAAGCTCCCAATAACTTCAGCTAACTTTACAATGAGGCTTTGGGGTGGTGCACCATGTATGTCTCTTGGAAAAGATGTCACACTAATTGCCTCTGAACCAGAGCCAATCTTCCGTTTGAGAAAATTTCCATCTGCAAATATCTTGCAGAATGCAGATATTACGATGCAGTAAAATATCACAAGAGAATATACATTAATTCAAATAAATAAATAAAAACTTTATTCAACAAGATACTCTACCTGCATTAAACAGTGATCGAATCAAAGATAAAACCTTATCATTGCTACCAAACTCAGATGTCAGCTTATCCTCCTTATCACGAAGCACTAATGACTTCACCACTGAGAGACTTAGGCCTCCTCTCTCTCTGGCAGGTGAAGAACCTCCAGATGATGCCAAGAAGTCTTTCATTGATTTGGACTTCTTTCCGGCCCTGTATGAAGATTTAAAATTAACAAGGCAAAATGTTATGAATGTCATCTACAGTCTGAAAAATCAAATCCAGGCAGGGAGCCATTTTAGCACTTGAAACAGAGTAAGTAGAAATGTTAATCATTGCAAATTTTCACCACATAAAATGGTCACCAACATGTCAATTTTTGTGAACGGCTAGATACTTTAAATTCTAGAACAAATTCCAAATAATGGGAATAAGAATACCTGGGTCTTGCACAACCTGACTACAAACATGTGGCGATAAGTTGATTCAAAATTTAACCACAAAATGAGAGCAACACACATATTAGATGATGAATTGCCAGAATGCAAAGAGTAAAAACTTACTCAACAGCTATGGCCAGTTGTTTTATAGCGGATAGTGGAGGAACAAGCCCATTGTTTGCAGAGCTGAAACTTTCTACCAAGGGAATTGCTTCCGCAGCCTGGAGATATTAAATCCTCAGTTATCATTGAAAACTAGAAGGAAAAAAAACACTTATTTATACAAGCAAAGGAAAAAAATAGTTGATAATAGCATAATAATTCAAATTCAAATCAGAATTACAATCATCAAATCTGCACCCAAAAAAACGTGCCGCTCAGATTTATCTAACAACATAAAACACATATCAAAGAACTTTCCATGGTTACTACTTTCCTTTTTTTTTCATCCGCTACCAATATCATACATCAAATTGAAGTAATAACTAAGAAATTCCATGACTTGTTTAGAGTGTTCTTGCTCATAAAAACCAATTCCACCTAGGACTTTCACTTCCCTTATGTAAAAAGATCACCCTGTTTTTACATAACAAGACTTATCATCTAACTTTTCACTCGCAACTCCAGCATATAAGAATTGACCACATACGAATATAATGTTTCTCACCTTAGCTTCTTGGTCATTTTTCATATTCAGCAAGTACAAGTTCTCATCATAAAACATGTTTGAGTTTTCAGCTTTCTCAGTTTCTTCGTCTCCTTTTCTCCTAATTGTAATTTTTCTCAGCCTGTCCTGCCAATCCTGCTTTGTCTTTATCTGTGCCGGTCTCCACTTCAACTGCTTGAATTCAGACCCAAAAAAAAAAAAAAAACATATGTATGTACATATTCAAACTTCAAACTTCAAACCGGAACTAATACATTTTACATGTATTTCAAATAACGAGTTGATAGGAAAAAAAAAAAAAAAAAATCAATAAATTGCATACATTTCCTTAAATTATTGAGAGCGCGTTCAAATTTACATGAAATATAGTAATAGCGAATCAAATGAGTTTAAACAAGGAAATGTTATAAGAGCTCTTTGTAAAAACGACTCAAGAGGAAAGTTTTATTTGTCAAATAACTTTTCAAAAATTTTTATTTGCAAAATGACTATGGAACGACAGGAACGACCACTTTTTACAAAGATTCCTCATTTTTCATTTTGCCAATTTCACGGATAGTTTCAGAAAATTCAAAATAATTGAAAAATAACAGCGTTGATATTGAATTTCTCTTATTTTCTTTTTCTTTTTTTTTTTTTCTGTTCACAGCAAAGAAGAGAAAATCAAACACCTATGCATGATTTCATTCTTGATCCTACATTTCAGAAAATCCAGAAACTTAAGAAAATCGATCATACAAACGAAATTCGTAAAAAAAAAAAAAAAAAAATAAAATAAATAAAAATACCTTTGATTCTCCATCGTTATTTAGAGATTCAGCCCCGTTCACTTGAATCAAATTCTTCGGCGACAGTTTATCCAAATCTTCACACCAATTCAACGATCACACAAACATTCATTTCAAACCACATTCAAAAACGGATAATAGTAAAATAAGAAAAAAAAAAATATATATATATATACAAATTGAAATCAATCGCAATTCGCAAAATGAAGAATGAAATTGAAGTCGCGAAAAGTAAACAGAAAGTCTCGAAGCAGTAAAGAAATAGTAAACGGAGAAGGAAAAAAGAAAGGAGTTTGAGCGAACGAAATTGAAGGTGAAGATTTAGAGAGAGAGAGAGAGAGAGAGAGAGAGAGAGAGAGAGAATTGCGGACCTCGATCGGACTTGAAGTCAGAGAAAACTCGCTCCGCTTTCGCAGCAGCGGAATGCAAGGCGGTCCTCGCTTTGGATACAAAGGAATTGTTAGGTGCTTCCATGGCTGCCTATCCTGCACCCCACGCTGTGCGCAGGTTATGGAATCATGGTTTTTGATTGATTTCACAAAGAGAGAGATATATAGTGATAATATAGCGATAGCCTTCTTTCTTTCTAGCTGGAGAGGACTCGCAGTATGCTGGCCGGAGACGGAGACAAACTTTTGAATTATTTATTAATTATTATCCCTATCCAAATTTTTTTGATTTGTTGCTGAATAATCTAATTTTTTATTTGCATATATTTGTTGTTTTCGCGTCTTTTTTTTTTTTTTTTAATCTACAAATACTTTGTTTATTAAAAACAAGTGTTATTTCAAACTTTTATTCTCCCTCACTCTTTCGCTTTCTAGGGTTTTCCTTTTTTTTGGTATAGTTGCGCCATCTCAACAAGAGAGTTCGAAGGGTTGGTGTCCGATACAACCTTTAGGTTGGTCTCCGGACTTCAAACCCTATAGAAGGGTGTCCGAGCGACACGGCGGGAGTTGCTTCTTAGATTGGTCGATGTACCCGCATTTTGGGGGAAGAGAAGGGGCTTGGGGGAGGGATCCAAGGCGTGCTTGCTGTTATTTTGGCAACGCTTAGGTGCTGACATTCTTGAGGGCGTTGCGGCTTTACTATTCGTCAGGCGAAGATGGTAGAGAGGCGGCGTTTTTCTCTGCAGGCTGGCGGCACTAACACTCGGAGTTCTTTTCTCCTTAAGGACTTTGGTCTATGTGGTATTGTGCCTTCATTGTTTAATTAAATTTTTATAGTAATAACGGAAGTGTTCTCCTATTTTTAGATCTTTGTCAACTCATTCTTAGTGCGTCGAGGTACTTTCCTAATCTCAGACATATATTTTACCAATGGAGTGTTTTTAAGTTATATTAGTCGAGTTGAGGATTAGGCTTTGTAATACATGGTCATTCACATTGTACTATTGTTTAGTATAAATGAAATTTCCCTTAAAAAAAACAAGTGTTATTCCCATTGTCAATGTATTATGATTTTAATTTAAATTTTTTTGAAAGGGATTTTAATTTAATTTATTTAGGCTTAGGCAGCGCTAAATTCACATTCTTATTAGTATTTAGATTAAGATTTAGATCTAGACTCGAGAGTTTGCATCTTCCTACTTTCAAAAAAAAAAAAAATATATTTTCATTTTAATAAATAGTTATTAAAATCTTTTAATGTGAAATTATCAGTGTTTATGCCACTTATTGGGTTTAATTGATCCTTTAGGGAAAAAAAAAAAAATTTTAATAAAAATATTTAGCAAGAAAAATAAAAATAAAAATAAAAAATTGTAGGGTGATTTGTCATCATGTCGTTCGAGAATATATTGGGATTTTCTTTTATTTTGTTTTTGTTGAAATGATAAGATATCTGTTATATAAAACCTTCAAAAGAAATTAAATAATTAGAAATTTTAAATTTGGGTCCTAAATGCATAAGATTGGGAACTTGTAGAATTGCAAATTAAAATATAACTTAAGACATTTTGCTTAAGCATTGAAAGTCTATAAGTGGAATTTCTGGTCTATGTATGTGAATTTTTACCAAACGTGTAATTGGGCACGGTGCAAATTTGACAAGGCAAAGATGGGTTTGAATCGGTTCCACTTGAATTGTTTTTTTTTTTTTGACAAGGTAAATGGTTTTGAATTGGTTCCAATTGATTTGTTCTATAGTTCCAATGAACAACACTTTTTTTTCGAAGTTTTTTTTTTTTTTTTTTTTCCCCTCTTAGTGATCATCACCTTTCCTTTTCAAGTATTTTAACCTGTGTTAAAAATATAGTTTTACACGAAGTAGAATATATATATATATATATATATATATATATATATATTGTTATGAAACTAAGAAAATATAAAAAAACATTTTAAAGAGAGAAATTAAAAAAACATTTGAAGGTATATATAAAATGAAGAGTCTTAGAGGGGTGTTTCATTAATTTTTTGTGAATGTATATTTTAAATGAAGAGTTTTACAACCTTTTTTGTTGTTTTGGGTGTAATTTGTGTGGTTTGGGTGGTTGGTTTCAACATTCAAAAAATCAATGACTTAAAGTTCAATATAATATTCAAACTTCATCATTAAATCGAAATAACAACCATCTTTATAGTCCATCTAACATCAAACATGAAGCAAAATAGTCCATCAAACATCAAATACAAAACAAACATAACTTAGTCTACAATAAATTAGTCTTAAACATATAAAACAAATAGCTTAAGCAAAGCAAACATAAGTTGGAATAAAGTATTTAAAACTTTCACTTTTTTATTTTTTTTTTAATCAAACAAAGCTCACATGAACTTGAACTAATGACAAAGAATTCTAATTTTAAGTAAATATTAGGCATAATGAGTTTTGGAGAAAACTTTTGAGTGATCGAGTTTTGTAAAAACAAAAGAATTTTGTGCGGGTTGGGTTGGGGGCTGATGGGTGTCTTAGGCTCAACCCACAATCCTATTTGTAAAAATAAATTAGGTATAATAAAATACTTTAAGGGCATGTTCTTTTGGAGTGTGATTTGAGTGTAATTTTTGAGTTGAATTTGAGTTATAATTTGAGTTGAAATTGTAACTTGAATAAAATTGAGTAAAGTTGAATAAAATTGGAACTTAAAAGAACATGAACTTAAATAAAGCTGTAACTTGAGTTTTGTTGCAAAAGAATAAAGCTCTATTTGTAATTAAAAAAAAAAAAAAAACTAACACTACTCACCGTTACTATTTACATAATACTTATAATTTACGATTACTATTTACACAATAAAAAATAATAAATTTAATTAACTTGCATAATAACCCTAATTAAAGTGGACAACTGTTCATAACATATATATTTATTTATTTATTGAAAGGGAGTTGAACATTTGACAAATGGCTCAACTTTAGGTCGCATGGAATTCAGGTCCAAATTCTATGCGGATTTACCGAGACCATTTGTTATCCATTTCACAATGAGGACAAATCACCCCTAACAAAAGTCCAAATATGAAGATTCTTATAATAAGGTATTTATTTGGAAGATTCTTCATCATATTCTCTCCAGCTAGCTAACAAATATTGAAGAAGAAAATAAATTTGGTTGGTAAATATTTTTAGCATAAATTATTTATCTCGTTCATTTTACCAATTTAAATTTTCAGTTTTAAATTTTTACAGTTAAAAGTTCTTAAAAAATGACATGTCTAACTTTTTTTTATAATTAAAAATTCTCAAAAATGTCACATCTCAATTCAAATTAAAACTAAAATCCCTAAAGTGAATGAGGCAATTATGATTTTAGTATTTGTTGCACCAATCTCAAGATCGAGTTGATGTAGGAAAATTTTTCTAATATAGCTTTTACCTTACGATTTAACATCTTGGGGTCAACGTGCATAAAATGTAAGTTTCCCTCTCAAAAAGAAAAAGTTGGAACTATTTTGTACCGATTATATTAATACATCTATGTTTGGTATGATGAAAAAGTGAAAGGAAAGAAGTGAGTAGAAGGATTATTGGATGAAAAATGATAGAGTTGTTGTTTGGTAGGAAAGAAGAGAGAGAGATGTAAAAAAATACGATAAAAAAAATTATAGTGGGGCCCACTATTTTTTATCTTTATAATATTATGAGGAAAACTCAAATCCACTCATTGATGGTTAAATTGACTTTTGAGTTTCTATTTTAAAATCTAAATTAATATTAAACAATTGATAAAATAGTTATTTAGGTTATTACATGTTTTTTTTTCCTCTCATTATACTAAACACTATAAAAGAAAATCAACTTTATTCATTTCTTTCACATTTTCTTTCTTTTATGTATTTTCTTTTCATTCTTTTTTTTTTTTCTCGTACCAAACGGACCTTAATTATGAAGCTTTTGAAATTGTGAATAGACGCGGATTGTTTTTAGAAGTTGTTGTATTACATTTTTATTTATAAGTGAAAAACCTGAAAAACAATGTTGGAGTAGGTAGGTATGCATGCATGATGAACGTGGAGCCCAACCTCCGCGTTAGATGATATTCACATATCATTGTGGTCGGCTAAACAATCCAATTATGAGGAATTAGGATTTTCTAGGTGCTTTCCCTAATTAAAAAAAATAAAAAGAAAAAGAAGAAGCTTCATTTAATCTTTTCCAACAAGTTGTCAAATAAACGATTTGGCTGTTGAAAAACCAAGTTGAGAATCACATTTCATCAATTAGAAAAGAGTTTTGTCACAAGACACAAAATATTATTCTAATTTCTTATTGTTTATATTTGCATGTCGTTTGAGATTTCTAGTTGTTTTCACGTGTTATTAAACTTAGTTTGATTAGACGAAATCCACTTGTGACCAATAAGGCATCGTTCATTTCACCGATTTGAGTTTAGAATTTGAGTTTTACTATAGTAAAAAACTCTCAAAAACAATATATCTAACTTTTTTATTCCAATAAAAAGTTCTCACATAAAATCACATCTCAACTCGAATTAACGAACTAAACGGGCCCTATGATTTGCTTGGCGATGACTCTCCTCCCCCCTCTCTCGTGAGAAAGTTCTGCTAGGTCTTTTGTGCAACTCTCTCTTAGGGCTGAGGTTCGGTAACGGTGCTTGGCTAGCCTTTAGACTCCTAACTCTAGAGATGGAGATATGGGCATCGCAATGAAGGCTCTAGATTGTGGTTTTTTCGCATGGCTGGGGCTTTTGGATTTGAATAACGCTGTTGTTCAAGGCCACCGGTTCTTCAATTGTCTCCCTCGGGAGCATTTGTTCGTTGATGACTCTTCAACTCTCGGGCGCTCGTCATGCCAAATTTGGGGCCTAAATCGTTTCGTGAGTGGAGGCTTAGGGTTGGGTGTGGATTCATGGGGGCTGTTGTTGGCCCAATATACGTGTGACCTTCAGTAGGTGTTCCTCTTTGGAGGTTCTAGTCTCCAAGGGGAAAGGTTTTTTGAGAAAAGAAATTGGTCTGTTCATTGTATATTGAAGAAAAAGGGTACACTAAAATATATACATGGAAAATTCTAGAGAAAGGAAATAAAGGAAATAAACCTAAAAAGGAAAGAGAAAAGATTGTACAAATCACATAGCTAATATACAGTTAATATACAATCTCAATTCCATGGCATATGCCCATGATTATGTCTGTTAATATATTTCAACATCCCCTTTCAAACTTTAGGCGGTTCAAGAGTGAACACCTGAAGTTTGGACACTAAAAATTAAAAACGATGGATTGAATGTGCCTTAGTAAGTAAGTCATCAACTTGCAACTCAAAAGAAGTATGGAATAGAGAGACAGAACCAGGACGAACATGATGTCGGACAAAGTGGTAATCTATCTTGATATGTTTTGTCCTCTTATGGAAGACATCATTGTGTGTAATTTGAATGACACTCTTATTGTCACAAAACAGAGAAGTGGGCAAATCTAATTTAACACCTATATCACTAAGCAGTTGACTTAACCAAATAATCTCAGCTGTAGTGTCGGCTAGTGCTCTGTACTTTGCTTCAGCACTTGACCGAACCACTACTATTTGCTTTTTGTTTTTTGCTTTTCCAAGAGATCAATGAATCACCTAAGAAAATGTGGAACCCTGTAGTAGAGCGACGATCGCTTCCATCACCACCCCAACCTAAATCAAAGTAAGCTCGAACATCTAGTTTGGAATTAGATGAAAAAACTAATCCTTGATTTATGGTACCACGTATATATCGTAGGATTCTGAAAATAGTAGTGTGGTGAACTGTCTGTGGTGCAGATAAATTGACGGACAATATGAACAACATGATTGATGTCAGGTCGGGTAATGGTCAAGTAGATGAGACTTCCTACAAGTTGTCTGTATCGAGTGGGATCTGGAAGAAGTTCTCCATCAGCAGCACAAAGTTTAAAGTTCAACTCAAGCGGAGTAGCAGTGGTCTTATTGTCACTAAGTGCAGCCCGAGAGATAAGATCTGATGCAAATTTAACTTGAGATAGAGCATGGCCCCTTGGACATGTACTTACCTCAATCCCAAGAAAATAATGTAATGGTCCAAGATCTTTCATCTCAAAACACTTGTGCAGATGAGCTTTGATATCTCTAATTTCGTCAATGTCATCTCCTGTAACTACCAATATCATCCACATAAAGAAGTAGTAATACAATACCTTGGGCAGAGCATCCAATGAACACGGATGAATCATAAGGACTTTGCATAAACCCAAATCCAATAACTGTAGAACTTAATTTTTCAAACCAAGCATGAGGTGCCTGCTTAAGGCCATACAAAGCATGACGCAATCTGCAGACTTGATTTTCTTGATGTGGCATTCCAGGCGATGGTTGCATATAGACTTCTTCTTTTAGATCACCATTCAAAAATGCATTTTTGACTTCCATCTAAGATAATGACCATCCTTTTGCAGAGGCTACAACAATATGACAACGAATAGATGTCATCCTTGCAACTAGAGCAAAGGTTTCATCATAATCCACACCATATTCTTGTGTAAATCCCTTTGCCACTAATCGGGCCTTGCATCACTCAATGGATCCATATGATCGATTTTTTATTTTGTACACCCATTTACAACCAACTGCAGACTTTCCATGAGGTAAGGAGACAAGATCCCACATATAAGTCTTGTTTAATGCCTCTATTTCTTCATCCATTGTCTTTTTCCAATGAGGATTAGATGATGCCTCATGATATGACTTAGGTTCATAAATAGGTAAGATTGTTGAAAGAAAACAATGAAAGTCATTCAACTTTTGTGAAGGAAAATGAATTCTTGATGAACGACGGAGTTCATGAGAAGTAGTCACCTAATCATTCTCCGAGGTCACAACATCAGAACAGGGTTGATCAGATTCAAAAGGTTCTTCATGATGGTTGTTGATTGATTTCTGAGTTTGGTTCATCAAAAAGATCAAGGAAGGTAAACGACTCAAGAGATAGGTTACTGGAGTCATGAAATCGTGGTAAGGAGTAAAGAGGTATGTTTTCCCAAAATGAAACATGGCGAGAGACTCTTTAAGTCTTTTAGAAATTGGATCATAGCGTCTCTACCCGTTTTGTCCTATATCGTAGCCTAAGAAAACACAGATTATAGATCTCTTAGAGAGTTTATCACGTTCAACTTTGGGAAGAAGAACAAAGCAAGTGGACCCAAAAACACGTAATTCTGAGTACTTGGGTGTGTGCTTAAAAAGACGCTCATAAGGAGATATACCACCTATGACTGATGAGGGAATACGATTGATGGCATAAACAGTTGTAAGAGTAGCTTCCGCCCAAATTTTTTTAGGGACAAGAGAAGAAAGTAACATGGCTCTAGTGGTTTCCATGATATGGCGATGCTTCCTTTCAGTAACACCATTTTGCTGAGGAATATCTGTGCAAGAGGATTCAGGAAGAGATGCAAGATATTCCTTAAAGGAACCAAATTGATATTCACCAGCAGAGTCAGCATGAAATCTTTTTATGGTCTTAGAGAATTGAGTTTGAATCATGGTGTAAATTCTTTATAAATTTTGAAAAGATCTGATCTTGAATTGAGAAGATAAATCCAGGTGTAACGAGAGAAATCATCAACAAAAATGACATAATAAAAAGCACCTCCAACAGTAGGCACTCGAGAAGCTCACCAAACATCATAATGAACCAAGTCAAAAGGAGAACTAGAAAATGAGCTTGTTTAGCAAGTTTGCAACTTATACAATGAGAACAATTTCCAATTTCAACATGACCCAAGATTTTGCTGGAAATCAAATGCTTAAAATGACTATCAGACACATGACACAATCTTGTATGCTAAAGAGAAAACGATGAAGATTGCTTCAAGGAGGCAGCAAGTAAGGACTTTTTAAGAGTAGGAGCAGAAGGTTGGCTACTGAAATTTTGAGGACTATGTAAAGTTTCCAAAATGAAGAGCATTCCAATCCTACGGCCTATCCCAATTTGCTTCCCCGTTGAATGATCTTGTACCACACAACCAGAAGAAGAAAAAATGACATCAAGACATTGTTAACATAATTGACCGACATATATCAGATTTAGTGAAAAAATAGATAGATAATCTGAGTGGGTTACAGAGCCAACATGGCTTGTAGTAATAATAGAACCATCAGCAGTACGAATGAAGGGGAATAAACTACAGAAGTAGACGGGGCAAAGAAATCACAATTAGATTAATATGGTCAAATGCACCCAAATTAATGACCCAATAATTAGAATGATTACTTGGCAAGGCTGAGAGAGCAGAGGCATTAGAACCATTACTCATATCTGAAATTGCTTGTCTTATCATTTCCTGGACTTGATCAATAGTGAGTTGGTTGGTGGGTGTTGTCAGATTCTGAGAGTTTGAATCACCTTCAGATGAAGCTATTGCAGAGCAGATCTTTCTTTCACCGGGCAAATATACTTCATATGACCAAGTTGATGACAGTAATTACAATGAGATCTTAGACATATCGGGCCGTTGTTGCTTGGTGAAAGCTGAGTTGTGTGGTTGAAAATTTGTCCTTGTGACTAAATCAGATTCTTCTTTTGTCTTTTGTTGCTACACTGAAGTAAATACAAAGTGGTCTTCCTTTATTTTAGATTGCACAATAGATTCTTTTCAAGTTTCTTCAGCTTCTAACTCTGACAGGATGTCATCAAAACTAGGAAAGGGAGTGTGAAGAAGTATAGAGGCTCTAACTGACTCGAACTCATCTCGAATAGCCATTAGGAACTGTCACAAGATCTCTGTACTGATAATATAACTAAGCATCAACAGTCCATTTGGGTTTCATAAGTGCTAATTCATCCCAAAGAACATATATTTCACCATGAAATTCAGAAACCGACTATTTTTTTTTTTTTTTCAAATCACGAATATCCATTTCAAGATTATATTTTCGAGCAAAATTTGTATGAACATAATGTTTTACAAGATCTGTACTTTCCAAGTTGCATACTGATGGAAGGAACAACAGAATTTGCAATCCATGTTATGATTTTATGATTATTCATCTCCCATTCATCTAGTTTCTTTTCCCATTCCTCTTCTTTCATGTTCTCTACTTCTTTCGGATGTTTCTTACCACGAGCATAAAGGAAAGCTCGTATTAACTTACATCCATCACAATGCACGTATTCAACCTTGCCTGGAGTAAGAACGTTAATGAGCTAGTCAGCACTCATGGGTATTCCCAGAATCAAATCATGGTGTGGAAGCATCCATCAATGGCAAAGGTATTGATTTTTCTCTATAAGTTCTTTTTATTCTAAATGAGACTGTTAGATTTTACTGTTCTGTTATTTTCCCATCATCACTTGGAAATTGTTCTTTTCACTCAACTCTTATTTATTCTCTTAATTAGGTAGCCACTCTAACTGGACATAATATGCGAGTGCTCTACCTTGCAACGTCACCAGATGGTCAAGTAAGTTTCCACACACTGTAGCAAACAAAACCTGGTTTCTTACCGCAAAAGAGATGTTTGAGCGTAACAAAACTTACTTATTTTTGCGGACAATAGTTACAGGAGTTTGGCGATGAGACTCTTCTGTTCTGGAATGTGTTTCCATCCGTGAAAACACCGGTAAGCACAACCAATACCAAAATCCTGTCACTTCAATAAAATCTAAAATTTGTACACAGCTTCTCACCAAAATTTTTATGGCTCAAACGGTTACAGGCACCTGTCAAAGATGTTGGACTCTGGTCATTAGAAAGAACCCAGATTCGTTGATGTTCCTGCACGGCTATTGCTGCACATAATGTCTATGAATATAGTACCATCAACCATGAGCTCTCCCGGTCAAAACGAGAAAAGTGGGGAGAGAAAGATGAAGATATTTAAGAGCTAAAACAAGAGAGTGGCATATATTTATATTCAGATTGAGACTAACAAAATCTGGTGCAACTGGAACCATGTAATTCTTCAATTTCGTTAATAAGTAAAGATTTGAGTTCTCTTTCATTTTTCAGGTAAGACAAAAAAAAAAAAAAAAAAAAAAAAAAAAAGAGAGAGACCATTATTCTGAACTTCTTGTCAATACAATGCTCTAATACTTGGACTAATAAGCTATATATAGCCTAATTAGGCTAACCAATTAGATACTCTAATAAAGATCAAACATTGTGTATAACAGCCAAAAAGCATTTGTCAATGTCAACTCTATATCCCCCCTATTTGTTGTTTGCATAATTTCTACACTTTTTTTCGTGGATCGCAGACCTTGACATATCAAATAAATCTCCCTTGATGACGACCTTGTAGCTTTAGGCCTCAACCACGATGCCTTTCTAAACAATGGTTTGCAGATCCGCCTGACTTCTGCATAACAAGAAATCAAGAACAACCATCCATTAAAAGGCATCACTAAAGAGCAGTACTAAATCAACCATCCTTTAAAAATGCGGGCAAAGAAAAAAAAAAGGAAAGGAAAGACCTTGCACATCTTCACTCTCTAAAAGCTTAATGACAAGGTGACCCCCCTTCTGCAATACACCATTATCGTCCTCTTCATTGGAACAAGTAGCCAAACCTTCCATATAACCCTCCATCTGCGCAGAGGCACCTCTACCAACAGCGATATCAAGCGCTCGCATACCTAATTCAAATGAAATAGCTGAATCCGTGGTAGTGATTCCAGAAACCGGGGGACACATATCCGAAAGTATCACAGAAAAACTTTTCTACACCACAAGAACAACAAACAACAAGAAAACCAAATCATCATTCTGTTTTTGTAACATCCAGAAACAATGCACTAAAAAAAAATTACTTAAATATTTTTCAAGTCGGAAGCACACCTGAGGAGAGAGTGCTCTGATTCGGTCTCTGGGGAAGTTCATGATATCAGCACAAACAGTCTGAACTCTTGAATCGCAGTTATGCTGAGGAACCTTTACCTTCTGCTCTGCATATTCCACATTTCACAATATCAATTGCTATGAATATTTATCAATGAAACAGCAAGTTTTTGAATTTAGCACCTGATAATGTCAGCATTGCTCATCAAACAAAGCAACAAACATTGAATGAATGAAAAGAGTCAGACCTTAACATCAATGCCCACAACGACCCCACCTTTTGTGAGGGGACCCAAGTTCTGACAAGCTACCTGGTGATGATGGTTTTGTTAGGAAATAACCAAATCAACATGAATCCCATGAAAATCAATAGAAAAAAAAAATTTGAGATATTGAAAAGGGACCTGAAGCCAAGCACCAGGAGCACAACCAAGATCGAGAACAGATGAGCCTGGTGTTATGAGCTTGTACTGCTTCTGTATCTGAAGCAACTGTAAAATGCAAAATTTTGTGTTGGAAATTAAATACAAAATAAAAAATAAAATAAAATAAAAAGAAGAAGAAGAAGAAAAGAGGAAATGACCTTAAAAGCAGAACGAGCGACATAGCCAAGGCGTTGAGCTTCTCTGTAGAAGAAATCTGGAGATCCTGTCCCACTCATCTCTAAACTTTCTCCTCTTCTATGTCTTATCTTATTTCATCTAAAACCCTACAAACCAAAAATGTTGTTTTTAAACCCAAAAAAAAAAAAAAAAAAAAAAAAAAGGCTTCCATTGCCGGGATTGGAACCCGGGTTGCCTGGTGAAAGCCAGGTATCCTAACCGGACTAGACGACAATGGAATTATTTTAGGTGTTTTAGCAAGTAATATATATTGACTCTTTCATCACGCCAAAGAATTAATGAAAAATAAATGTGAATTCAGTAAATTGATAAAATAGAGCACATTATAACAATTTTGCAAGTTGCCTCCAACGATAGCCAATCGGCGCTCACCTTTCTCGAGACCGGCGGCTCGGGCTCCGTCCCCAGCGTAAGTTGTCTCATCCAGCCCTCCGACCCTCCCTGCCCCGTTTGCTCTCCGGCCTTGTTCCTTCCACCTGAGAAAAACCCTAATTACAGGTAAAATCCTCGATTTCTCATCGTTAGAATCTTGCTATCGCGCTTTTTGCGCGAAGAAAGATTGACGTTTTCGAAGTTTTGGTATTGTTTATGATGAGTGTGTGTGCGTGTGGTTTTTTTTTTTTTTTAGGTGCAATTCGTCTCTTTTGTTTGATAATCGCTTAAGCGATGGAAATCGCAGCTATATACTGATTGATGTTGGGAAGACATTCAGAGAACAAGTTCGTAGGTGGTTTACTCTCTATAAAATTCCTAGAGTAGACTCCGTGAGTAATCTTTGATGCTCATTTTTCTTTCTTTTTTTTTTTTTTTTTTTTTTGGTATTTTGCATATGTGGTTGGTTTTGCATTTATTTTTCCTTTTGTTTACGATTTAATTGTAACTATTACTTTTGTTGATGAGTTAAAATCCGTTTTGCCTGATACCCTAAAAATTTATAAAAACTTTCAAAATCTTTAAAAAGTTTAAAAAATCTTATAAAATCTCTAAAAAAACGTAAAAACCATAAAAAAAAAACTTAAAAAACTTTAAAAAGACACTAAAAACATTAAAAATTTAAAAAATCTAAAAAAATCTTAAAAACCTTTAAAAATACTAAACATACAAAAAACTCAAAAAATTTTAAAAAACCCTAAAATATCCTAAAAAGTTTAAAAAACTATAAAAACCATTAAAAGCCTAAAATACTCTATAGAAACCCTAAAAAAGCATAAAAGCCATAAAAGAGCCTAAAATCCCCAAAACACACTAAAAATACAAAAAAACTCAAAAAACTTTAAAAAAAATCTTAAAATACCCAAAAAAACCCCTAAAAACCCTTAAAAGCCTAAAAAATCCAAAAAACCCATAAAACCCAAAAAAAAAAAAGCAAAAAAGCATAAGAACCCTAAAAAAAAAAAAAAAAAAAAAAAAAAAACCTAAAACCTAAAAAAGCCTAAAAACCCTAAAAAAATCCTAAAAAACCTAAAAATCCCTAAAACCCATAAATATACCTTAAAAATCCAAAAAAAAAAAAAACACACACACTAACAACACTAAAAAAAAAAAAAAAAAAAACCTTAAAATACCCTAAAAACCTTTAAAAAGCCTAAAAACCCTAAAAAAACAATAAAGAATCCTAAAAAACCGTAAAACCCCTAAAAATCATAAATAACCCTAAAAACCCTAAAAACACTAAAAACACAAAAAACTTAAAAAACTTAAAAAAACTTTAAAAAGCCTAAAAACCCTAGAAACCCTTTAAAACCCTAAAAAACCATAAAAACCTAAAAAGCATAACTAAAAACCCTAAAAAACCCTAAAAACACTAAAACCTTAAAAAAAAAAAACCCTAAAATCCCTAAAAAAAACCCCCTAAAAACCCTAAAAAAAAAAAAATAAATCTAAAAACCCCTAAAAACCATAAATATAAATTAAAACTCCTAAAAACACAAAAAACTCAAAAAACCCTAAAATAGCCTAAAAACCCTAAAAAAATCCTAAAACAACAAAAACCCCTAAAAGCCATAAATAGACCCTAAAAACCCTAAAAATCCTAAAAATCCTAAAAACACAAAAAACTTAAAACAAACCCTAAAATACCCTAAAAACCCTAAAAAAACCCAAAAACCTTTAAAAAGCTTAAAAACCCTATAAAACCCATAAAAAGAATAAAAAAAGTAAAAAGACCCTAACAACAACAAAAAAAGCACTAAAAAAACTAAAAACTCAAAAAACCTAAAAAAAAAAAAAAAAAAAAAAAACTCTAAAATACCGTAAAAACCCTAAAAAATCCTAAAACAAACTAAAAATCCCTAAAAACCAGAAATATACCCTAAAAATCCTAAAACTACAAAAAACTCAAAAAACTCAAAAAATCTAAAAAACCCTAAAATACCCTAAAAAGCCTTAAAACCCCTAAAAATCCTTTAAAACCGCTAAAAAACCTTAAAACCCTAAAAAAGCATAAAACCCTAAAAACCCTAAAAAACCTGAAAAACACTAAAAACCTAAAAAACCCTAAAAACCCTAAAAAACCTAAAAACCCTAAAAAAACCTAAAAACCCTAAAAATCTTAAAAAACCATAAATATACCCAAAAAACCTAAAAAACCCTAAAATACCCTAAAAACTCTAAAAACTCTAAAAACCTTCGAAAACCCTAAAAAATTCTAAAAACCTTTGAAAACCCTTAAAAACCCTATAAAAACACTAAAAAAGTATAATAACCATAACAGACCCTAAAAACCCAAAAAAACACTAAAAACACTAAAAACTCAAAAAACCTAAAAAAACTCTAAAATACGCTAAAACCCCTAAAAATCGTTAAAAGCCTAAAAAAACTGTAAAAACCCTATAAAAACCCTAAAAACACATAAAAGCCTAAAAACCCTCAAAAACCCTAAAAACACTAAAAACCCCTAAAAACCCTAAAAACCTAAAAAAAAAAAAACCTAAAAACACCTAAAAACCATAAATGTACCCTAAAAAACCCTAAAAACACTAAAAACACAAAAAACTCAAAAACCCTAAAATACCCTAATAACCCTAAAAACCCATAAAAACCTTTTAAAAGCCTAAAAATCCCTATAAAAACCCTCAAAAAGCATAAAAACCATAAAAGACAAAAAAAAAACACAAAAAAAAACTAAAAACACTAAAAACTCAAAAAACCTAAAAAAACCGTAAAACCCTAAAAAAACCTAAAAAATCCTAAAAAAACCTAAAAACCCCAAAAAACTACAAAAAAAAAAACCACAAATATACCCTAAAACCTTTAAAAACACAAAAAACTCAAAAAACGTATAAAAAATCCTAAAATACCCTAAAAATCCTAAAAAACCCTAAAACCTTTAAAAGGCCTAAAAACCCTATAAAAACCCTAAAAAAACCATTAAAACAGTATAAAAAAAACAAAAAAAACCCAAAAACCTTAAAAACCTGGAAAAAAAACCCTAAAAACCCTAAAAAACCCTAAAAAATCCTAAGAAAAACCGAAAACCCTAACAAAATCCAAAAAAAATCCAAAAAACCCCTAAAAATACTAAAAACACAAAAAACTCGAAAAACCTTAAAAAATCCTAAAATACCCTAAAAAGTCTAAAAAACCCTAAAAACCTTTAAAAAAACGTAAAAAATGTTGGGAATAGTGTCCTAGAAGCATGAGATGTAAAAGGATATTTATTATTTATTTAATAAAAGAGTTTATTCATCATTTTATGTGCATATATTTATGAATATTTTATGAATATCAAACAAAATTCCTTGATTATTTATTTAACCTTAAACATGGTATATAAGTGTTGTATACAAGAGGATAATGTTTAAGGATAATAATCAAAAGTAAATTGTTCATAATGAATTTAATTAAAGTTCGGAATCTTTAATTAAAACATTATTAATACATGTCATTCCCATTTAGAATGGAACGGTGTTATCCGCACTGTTAATATGGTGAGATATTGAATGAGTGTATTTCACATAATGAGATTATGTGGAACATGGACGCATACACAATATGAATTTCTAATAATTTTTGTTAAGTATAGAAATTCTAATTGAGACTACCGATGGTCATATATAGGATGATCTTAATCCTGAGTTCTTAACAAACTCCTATTTATGGATTTATGTCTTTTGATTTATTCGGTACGGATTCCGAGACCCTGAATCTTATTCCTTATATTTTGGAGACATAATGAAATAGGTAGCTGGGAATGTTATTATACGAGATGGAATTTATTCCTTCTTGAGAAAGAAGCAGATAAATAATTCTCTTGAGTGTTGATTCGGTACTTGGATTAGTAAGAGTGCTCTGGTTCATGAATGTATTTTATGAATCACTATCCATTAGAGAATCAATGATACTCAAGGATAAAGATGTAGTTAGAGAGGTTAACGGATTCTACCTGACTCTAATTATGAATTACTTATGGAGGACTGATTTATATGTAATGACTACATCAAATGGACACTTCGCAATTTAGAAGTAATTAATGTCTATAATTTTGAGAGTTCAATTCCAAGTTTATAGTGGAGTAACTATTGGAATTAATAGAATTAATTTATTAATTAAAATGTTTAATTAATTATTAATTTTATTGGACCTTAGAATTATAGGTCCATTAGTCCCCACGTTGTCCTTGTAATTCTACCAGACACAAAAGGCAAAATGGGAATTTTAGAATTCCAGAATTCTAAAATTAAATACTCAAAAAATAATTAATTAAGAATTAATTATTATTTAAATAATGTGATTATTTAAATTTGAATTTGAACACATCTAGATTTATCCATTTAAACTTATTTGATAAGTTGTTCAATTTAGAATTCAAATTAATTTAAGTTTGACTTAAATTTGAATTTGAATCTGAATTAAAATTGGACTACTGGATAAAGAATAAAATCTCTTCCTTCCCTATCTGATATAGGCGCCACACACACAGGGATAAACCCTGGTTAGTGGCCGGCCACTTAAAGGATAAGGGGAAGGGATTTTTTGTTCCAAATTCAAAATTGGAGATAAGGATTTGATTCTGTTTTGAAGTTTGACTTCTACTCTTTAAATATGAGAAATATGGAAAATTATAAACACAATTTTGAAATATATTTTTTCAGCCCTAAGAGTTGGTGGTCGAAATTCTCATTGGAAAAAAAAGAGCAAAATATTTTTTCTCCAAAAATTCCACATCGTGCATGCGTTGGTGTTTGTGAAAATTCGAGTGTTTAAAAAATCCGTTTTTGTCTTACATGTGCCCACACACACGTCTACGTGGAATCAAGGAATTGACGTGAAAGACTTTGGTATTCTAAACACAAAGCTTGGAGTAAGGACTGTTCGTGGTCAAAGAAATTCAAGTTATCATCCGAGTCGGATTCTAGTGGGAACTAAAAAGCCATAAAAAACCTTAAAAACCTAAAAAACCCTAAAAATCCTAAAAAAAACCTAAAAAAACCCTAAAAATCCTAAAAAACCATAAATATACTCAAAAACCCTAAAAAGCCCTAAAATACCCTAAAATCCCTAAAAAATTCTAAAAACCTTTGAAAACCCTTAAAACCCCTAAAAAGCATAATAACCATAATAGACCCTAAAAACCCAAAAAAAACACTAAAAACTCAAAAAACTTAAAAAAATCTTAAAATACGCTAAAAACCCTAAAACTGTAAAAACCCTATAAAAATCCTAAAAAACCATAAAAACCCTAAAAAAGCATAAAAGCTTAAAAACCCTAAAAAACACTAAACACTAAAAATCTCTAAAAACCCTAAAAAACGTAAAAAATAAAAAAAAAACCTAAAAACCCCTAAAAACTATAAATGTACCCTAAAAACCCTAAAAACACTAAAAACACAAAAAACTCTAAAAACTCTAAAATACCCTAAAAACCCTAAAAAACCATAAAAACCTTTTAAAAGCCTAAAAATCCCTATAAAACCCCTAAAAAAGCATAAAAACCATAAAAGACCCAAAAAACAAAAAAAAAAAAAAACTAAAACACTAAAAACTCAAAAAACCTAAAAAAAATCGTAAAAACCCTAAAAAAAAAAAAAAACACCTAAAAATCCTTAAAAAAACCCTAAAACCCCTAAAAATGATAAATATACCCTAAAACCCTAAAAACACTAAAAACACAAAAAATTCAAAAAACCTAAAAAAACCCTAAAATACCCCAAAAGCCCTAAAAAAAACCCTAAAACCTTTACAAGGCCTAAAAACCCTAAAAACCCTAAAAAAAAACCATTAAAACCATAAAAAAGCATAAAAGCACAAAAACCCTAAAAACCCTAAAAACTCTAAAAACAACCCTAAAAAAAATCCTAAAAAACCCTAAAAACCCTAACAAAATCCTAAAAAATCTAAAAAAAAAACCTTAAAGCCCCTAAAAATCATAAATATACCCTAAAAATCCTAACAACACTAAAAACACGAAAAACTCAAAAAACTTAAAAAAACTCTAAAATACCCTAAAAACCCTAAAAATCCCTAAAAACCTTTGAAAAGCCAAAAAAACCCTATAAAAACCATAAAAAAGCGTAAAAACTATAAAAAGACCCAAAAAACTAAAAAAAAACACTAAAATACTAAAAAATCGAAAAACCTAAAAAAACTCTAAAATACCCTAAAAAGCAAAAAAAAAAAAAAAAAAAACCCCTAAAAACCTTTAAAAAGCCAAAAAACCCTATAAAAACCCTAAAAAGGCATAAAAACCATAAAAGAGCCTAAAACTCCAAAACACACTAAAAACACAAAAAACTCAAAAAACCTAAAAAAAACCCTAAAATACCCAAAAAAACCCTAAAAAAAACCCTTAAAAGCCTAAAAACCCCTAAAAACCCTATAAAAACCCTAAAAAAAGGATAAAACCCAATAAAAGGATAAAAGCATAAAAGCCCTAAAAACACTAAAAACCTAAAAAAACTAAAAAAAAAACCCTAAAACCCCTAAAAAATCCGAAAAAACCATAAATATACCCCAAAAACAAAAAAAAAAAACACTAAAAACACTAAAAACCTTAAAAAAAATTCTAAAATACCCTAAACGCCTTTAAAAAGCCTAAAACCCCTAAAAACCCTTTAAAACCCTAAAAAACCATAAAAACCCTAAAAAAGCATAAAACCCAAAAAACCTTAAAAACCCTAAAAACACTAAAAACCTAAAAAACCCTAAAAACCCTAAAAAACCCTAAAAATCCAAAAAAAATTCTAAAAACCCCTAAAAACCATAAATATACCTTAAAAACCCTAAAAACACTAAAAACACAAAAAACTCAAAAAACCTCAAAAAACCCTAAAAAAATTCCTAAAATGACCAAAAGAAACCCTAAAAGCCATAAATAGACACTAAAAACCCTAAAAATCCTAAAAATCCTAAAACACAAAAAACCTAAAAAAAATCCTAAAATACCCTAAAAACCCTAAAAACCCAAAAACCTTTAAAAAGCCTAAAAACCCTTTAAAACCCTAAAAAAACCTAAAAATCCTAAAAAAACCTAAAAACCCTAAAAATCCTAAAAAACAATAAATATACCCGAAAAAAAATCCTAAAACCCCCTAAAAATACTAAAAACACAAAAAACTTGAAAAACCTAAAAAAACCCTAAAATACCCTAAAAAGGCAAAAAAAAACCCTAAAAACCTTTAAAAAGCCAAAAAAACCCCTATAAAAACCCTAAAAACGCATAAAAACCATAAAAAGAGCCTAAAACCCAAAAACACACTAAAAACACAAAAAACTCAAAAAACCAAAAAAACCCTAAAATACCCAAAAAACCCTAAAAAACCCTTAAAAAGCCTAAAAAACCTTAAAAACCCTATAAAAACCATAAAACCTAAAAAAACATAAAAGCATAAAAGCCCTAAAAACCTAAAAAAAAACTTAAAAAAACCCTAAAACCCCTAAAAACCCTAAAAAATCCTTAAAAAACCTAAAAACCCCTAAAAATCATAAATATACCCTAAAAACCCAAAAAAATACATTAAAAACACAAAAAACTCAAAAAACTAAAAAAAAAACCCTAAAATACCCTAAGAACCCTAAAAACCTTTTAAAAAGCCTAAAAAACCCCAAAAACCCTAAGAAAAATCCTAAAAAACCTTAAAACCCCTAAAAACCATAAATATACCCTAAAAACCCTAAAAACCCTAAAAACACAAAAAACCTAAAAAAACCCTAAAATACCCTAAAAAACCCTAAAAACATTTAAAAAGCCTAAAAAACCCTAAAAACCCTTAAAACCCTTAAAACCCAAAAAAACCATAAAAACGCTAAAAAAGCGTAAAAGCCTAAAAACCCTAAGAACCCTAAAATAAGGGTTTTTTGAGGTAAATGAAGTGATGATCTCTCTACTTTCTGATTTTATTTTTCTGTGCCATCTGCTTGAGTTTTTTCTTGTCGGTGTTGTGGGTGAAGTTTGGTTTACAGGTCTTTTAGTCTCAATAGATCAGAGGTTTCCATCGATTATAGAGAGTTGTTTAATGAGCTATTTGTGTACTCGATTCTTAGTATACCTTTTCAATTTTCAGTTGTTGGAGTTTGGTGTATGCCTTATCCCTTTGAGCGTTTTATTAGAATTTATTGGCAGTACTGATCAGTAATTAGGGTTAAGTTTTCTTGTATTATAAGATCATTTGGATCAACATTAATACTTATATCTGTTGGATTTAGAGTACATTTTATCTTAAAAGAAACATTGATTGTTATTTCTTATCTTCGTTTTTTTCAATTTCATGTCGTTCTTATGCCTTTTATTGGATTTTTGTATATTCATTCCGCTTTTTCTATGTCATTTTTAATTTCTATGTCGTTTTCTATCTTGTGTCGTCTTTTACATTTATTTAAATGTCTTTTTAAGATTTATATTAGATTCTTGATTTTCACATTTCTTATCGTATTTTCATTTAGTCGCCACTTAGTGATTATTGTTGTTTTGGTTCCGATGATTTTTCTTTTTCTTCTCTTAGTCTCTTAGTTTGGTTTACAGGTCTCTTAGTCTCAATCGATCCGAAGGTTTTAATAAATTGTAGATGAGTTATTTAAAGAGTTGTTTGTGTGCCCGATTCTTAGTATACTTTTTTCAATTTTGTGTTGTTGAAGTTTTGCGCACGCCTTATCCTATTGAGCGTATTAGAACTTATTAGTGGTACCGGTCAATGGTCGAGGTTAAGGTTTTTTTTTTTTTTTTTTTTTTTTTGTATTATAAAGTAATTTGAGTCAGCATTAGTGCTTGTATCTCTTTAATTTGGAATACATTTTGTCTTAAAAAAAAAGATTGATTATCATTTCTTAACTTCTGTAGTTTTTTCAATTTCACGTCGTTCTTATGCCTTTTTAAGAATTTTTGTATATCCATTGCCCTTTTCCTATGTCATTTTTCAATTTCTACATCGTTTACTATTTAGTATAGTCTTTTAATTTTTTTTTTAAATGTCTTTTAAAGATTTATCTTGGATTCTTGATTTTGGTTTTCACATTCCTTATCGTATTTTCATTTAGTTGCCACTTTTATTCAAGAATTTTTGTTAACGGGCCTGTTTAATTCACTGATTCAATTTTTAATTTGAGTTAGGGCTCATTCACTTCACTAATTTGAGTTTAAAATTTGAGTTTTGTAACAGTAAAAAGTTCTCAGAAACAGTCATATCTAACTTTTTTACTGCAGTAAAAAGTTCTCACATAAAATCATATCTCAACTCAAATTATAAACTCAAATCAGTGAAGTGAGCGGACTCTTAATATGTGACTTTATGTGAGAGCTTTTTATTTTAGTAAAAAAGTTAGATGTGACTGTTTCTGAGAGCTTTTTACTGTAATAAAATTTAAATTTTGAACTCGAATTATTAAAATGAACGGGATTGTTATTTCTAATATGATATTTTTCTTCTTTTTTCTCAATTTGTTATTGTCTATGTGATGTCGCTCTTCCACTTTTTTCCCTTTTGATGTAGCATTTTGATATAGCTTAGTTGTCGGTTGACGTTTGTTGTGGTTTTCACATTCATTGTCAATTCAGAAGGAAATAATATTTCTTAAAAATATATGAGTTAAATTCTTGATTAATAATTTTTTTAGTTAAATTATTATATTAATAAAAAAAAATTAATTAAAAATAAGGGCAAGAATCACGTGGGCCCCTCCAACCTCATGCGAGCCAATGAATGTGCAACAGGTAGCCTAGCTGCCAGCCACTTTCCATTAATGCGTGATCTAGTGCGGTGCGCTCCATTTGAACTTTTTTTTTCAGTTAATAGCACTCTAGCATGTGGCAAGTTAATTGAATGAGCGAACTAGAATCCGCCACGTGCCTTATTATCCATTTCAAAAGAAAAAAAGCTGGGACCCACAATCTCTTCTCGAAAGTCGAAAATATGCTCCCTCTTTAAGAGAGGCCGTTTCGCGCTCCTGGCATTGGCGACTGATCGCTCCTCCTTCCTTGGCTCACTGTGCAGCTCGTTTCAGGACATCAAAAATGGAGGAAATAGACGAAACCGAAGCCCTACCTCAGGTCGATTTCCGACTCTTCTTCGCTCTCTACTCATGCTTGCCTATTTCACCTTCCTGTTTGGTTTCCGAGAAAACGGAGGAAATAGAGGAAAATGCGATTATCATCGAATTGTTTATGCCGGTTGATTCTGTTCCCAAACTGATGGAAAATTAGGGAAACCAGTATTTAACTGAAACAAACGAGAGAAATTACTGTATTTGGTTAATTTGAGTTGAAGTTTTTGTTTGATATGGTCCTAGTTAACAGAACCAACAAGATTTAAAAATTATTTACTCAGTTTGGATGCTAAGAAAATTCTGAGTCTTCAAACTTGACAAAAAATTAAGGAAAATAATACTTAATTCAAGCAAACGAGAGATATAGTAATATACATATTCACATACACATATATATATATATATATATATATATATATATATTCAGTTTGGATGCTGAGAAATTCGAGACGCATAATGCTAAAACTAGAATTATTTGAGGAACAATCAGTGGTGGACGTATGATTCTTCTTAGGTTTTGAAATGCTGCATAGTTGAAGATTTAAACTCTGTTTTCTTAAATTTTTCCATTCATATAAAATCGCTGGTCCAAGAAGAAATTTGTCTAACTTTGTTCGTATTTTTAAGGCTCTCGATTGCGTTAAAGAATCGTTACTGGATTTTGCTGCCTCAGTTACCAAAATCTAAGTTGATTTATGCTTTTGAGAATAATTTGTCCTGGTTGTATCTGCAGGTGTACATGGCATGCATTCAACACGGTCATCGGTGAGTTCTTGTTCAAATGCTTTCTCTGTTACTGATCCTACAAATACATAAGAAAATACGAGAAACAAAATCACGCGTTGCTGTTGTAATGTAGGATCAATAATATTTATATTTTGATGTTAGTTCAGTTATTTTAGATACATGGTGGTGTGTAGATGCATGAGATAGCGAGTGGATATTTTCATGGTCGTATATACATTCATGAGATTGTATATGAATGTTAATGCTGGTTCCATTCTGTTAACAAATTATGAAGCTTCCTGAAATTTGGACTAAGTTAGCAGGCAGGGATTCTGTTGGTACAATGAGAGAGGTGATTTCATATCAGCTGGTTCCAAACCTCCATATTAGAAGTAACCGATTACATAAACTCTACACTAGAAAAAGGAAACTGAGAGTTTTTAAACTTCCAAGGCGTCAGGTCACCTTGTCTGATGATCAGAACCTTATTGTAGAGAAGTTCAGATATGTTGTATGCTTTTGAAAATTTTTTTTTTGGCTATGAAATCTGAACTTCCTTTTCTTTTGTGTCCATATTGATGAACAAAAAGGGACAAAGTTGAATGGATGAGTTTAAATAAAATATTTAGACCAGTGAATTTGATGACTCTGCCAAACTTTCTTTTCAGAGTTGGAATATCGTATTACGATTCAAGTATTCGCCAACTTCATGTGCTGGAAGTTTGGGAAGATGGAAGCACCGAATTTCCTCTCATAGATTTGAGTACGAGTTTCAAGTTGTTTGTTTTTCTTCGGAGGTCTTTTTTAATATTGTAATTTGGATTTATTTTCCTTTTCTTCTCATCAATATCTTTATTATTTATCTCCTTTGATAATTCTTCCCCTCATTTGTTTGCTTGCTTGCTTATTGATCAACAATTTTAGATTCAGGCTCACATATCTTCCTTTTTCTCTATTGCTGTAACACGGATTCAGTAAAGTATCAAGCTAAGCCTATGATCATTTACTCGAGCAGTAAAAGCGAAGAATCCCTCTTGTCTGCTTTACAGAGAAGTGGTATGATTCTCATTACCCCTGCTTAATGATGAATATGAGCTTTCCAGTTTGTTTATTTGTATGTTTTGCAGAGGGAACAGATGAGACTCCCACAGTGAAGCTTGTGAAGAGTTCAGTATTCAGCTACGAGCAAGCATGGCATAGGTATATAGGCATCAACCATTTGCCAACACATGTTGAAGCCTCACACAAAACAAAAGAAAGCAAAAATAATATTAATGGATTTGAAAATTTCAATTTGAGCATTTTATAAGTTTCCTTGTTAATGATACTGTATTTCTGCTATTCTTCAACAGAAAAATCTTTGTTTCAGGTGTTATTGACATTTATTCAGTTCCGATCTCTCTCTCTCTCTCTCTCTCTCTCTCTCTCTCTCTCTCACTCACTCACACACACACATGATGTTTAATTTACAGATTGATATACCTTCGAGTGACAGGAATGGATGATGGGTTAAATATCAAGGAGAGAATTTGTTTTGTAAGTTGGAAAGTAATACATGATATTCTAATTTGTAATAATTTCTTTCCCAAGTCACTATCTACTCATAGTTTTTGTTCTGGTCTATTTGTCTTACTTTTTTTTCTTTCAGCTTTGGGGCCTCTAACTTTCTTGAACAAAGGGCACCAAATCTGCAAATCCGGTCAATCTGCATGGATTGGTTGGTCAATCCGCAAATCCGTGCGGATTGTTGGAGCATAATATATGTTTTGCTACTCCTTTTTACCTTGCGACTTTGTTGTTTTTAATCCACTGCAGTTAAGTTCTATGATGGACATGGGAAGTGATGTTCAAGTTCGTGCAAGCGGCGGTCTACTTGCTATATTAGAGAACGAAAGGATTGTGGATACACTTGAACAGAAGGAATGTGGGAATGCATCAATTACAATTGATTCTGTTGTAGAAGTTTCGTTGTATCTCTCTACAAATGCTTAAATGCTTATGTTTTTTGTGGTTTAGCTTCCAACCTTCTCATTTCAAAAGTTGATATTCAAGAAAAGATGGAAGACACTGTTATCCTTTACCACAAAAACTAGAAACAATTTTCTCAAACTTGATTCTGCAGCTCACGAGGCATTACAGATATTCCAAACAGATAAGCACCCAAGCCATATGGGCATTGGCCGAGCAAAAGAAGGGTAATGACTAACTAGTAACTTCACAATTTTTTGCAAAAATTTTGTGTCCTGAAGAGTTTTTTATTGCAGGTTCTCTGTCTTTGGTATGATGAATAAGGTTCGTAGCCATTTTCTAGCTCCCAAAGATCCTTGTATTTTGAGCTAAATTATTTTCTTTAAATGTAGTGCATAACACCAGCAGGGAGACGTCTCTTGAGGTAAACTTTTTGATAGAGAATGAAAAGTTTCTGTTTTCAATGCTAAAATGGGGCTTGAAGGAACAACTTTCTTCCCTTATTATTATTATTTTTTTTATATTTTTTTTCCTCCTCGTGTTAGAAACTGGTTTCTGAGGCCAATACTAGACTTTGACAATTTGAACAGCCGTCTCAATGCTGTATCCTTATATTGTTAGCCAGATTCGTACTGGCTAAGGAGAAGTTACCAAAAGAACTAATAAGATAACTGTAGTCTTAAAGCATCATTAGATCTAACTTGGTTGACGTTTACTTCGCCTCTGTTATGTAGTGCAGTGAGAATAAAGTATGCTATAAACAGGACTCGTGATAGATATATTCAATATAGCGTGTGATAATGAAGATTTGACTTGAATTACATCTTTACTTACGATTATAGTGTTCTTTCTTAATGGCATTGAAGATATCATTCTTTCTTGCTTCTGAAGAACTGATGCTTTCTTTACGTGAAACGCTAAAGTCTGTAAAGGACATTCCCCACATACTCAAGGTACCGCCATTTTCTTTATTTATGGTTTCTTTTCTATCTGCTGTATTCCCTTCCTTACAAAATGGAAGATCAATAGCTTATTCTGTTGGTGCAAAGAGGTTTGAGTTTGAGATCATGTCACTTTTGTTCACACATGAATTGTTTCATCTTGTAGACGTCTGTAAGATTCTCTCATAAGCTTCATTAAATCAGCTGAACCTTTTCGATTAATAATACTCTCTTTATTTGCTCGAATGGTACAGTGCTTGGATGCAGTTTTGTTTTATTTCTTTGTTTTTTTTTATGACTAATGCCACCTTTGCTTTTATCTTGTGAAGAAATTATTATGGCCTATTATGATGTGGGCATTAACAATAATTAATACAGCCTCTCGTTTTCCCCTTTTGATTATAGAAATTCAACTCTCCTAGCTCCATATGTGCTATTGGAGATTGGACAGCATTCTTAAAGGTAGGAATTTCGATAGGTAGAAATTCAATTTGCTCCAGATCCCTGCGCGCTAATATCTTATCTTTACCTCATACTAGAATCTCATGTTTTGACTCAGTATTGTACTATGTTTTACAGAGTGTTTGTTCACTCTTGCACGTGAACAAAATATTTGAAGTAGGAATTTCTGAGAGTCTTCGAGAGCTTGCGAGATACTTGAATTTGGATATTGTTGAAAAGGTAGGAAATCTTTTTTCTGTTTATTACTGTTACGTTCTAGTTTTTATTTTGATTCATATATACTAACTGGGTTTTGTTCAGTGTTGTTTATCTAAATATTTTTTAATTTCATTGCAGGCTAATTCAAGCATTACAACAGAGCTTGCTTATGTCTATGAATTAGTTAGTCTATCCTACTTTCTAAGTATCTCGATAACTATTACATGGCAAGTTCACACTTGTCAGGAAGGGCTTTGCTCATCTATGTTGTTTTCTTTGTCCAAACGTGCATCTGTTGTCTTAACTGATCTCTTCATAATTATGAATATGCGTTAAAATTGATCTTTGTTTGCTTATATATCATGTCTATTTAATCAGTTTTTATTAGATTCTTTATCAGCTTCTTAATTTTTTTTTCCCTCTTCTATAGTTTAGAATCATAATTTTGATAATACATGTAGGTAATCGGTGTACTTGATATTAATAGAAGCAAAGAGAAGGGATATGAGACGATAGTAAAAGATGGTTTCTGTGATGAGGTTAGACAGGCAATGAATTTTTTATCATTGTCATTTCTTGGCTTGAGGGTTTCAGGGTACCATTTCCATCGAAATCAAGATATTAATGAACATCCTTTAATGAAGAAAATGTTCACTCATATATTTAGTTACTAAGTTTTTTTTTTTTTTTAAAGTTCTTATTGAAATAGGATTTTCACTTACTTTATGCTGATAATTTTCAGTAATTTGAGGTGTTGTGCTTAGTTTCTGTAATTTGTGTTATTTGTTTTCACATTATAGTTGGATGAGCTGAGGCAAATATACGAGGAATTACCAGAATTTCTGCAAAAGGTATTATAGAACTGATTTGAACGTGAAAATACAAATTGCGATTAAATCTATAAGTTCGTCTTGATTACAACAGTGCCTTGCAGGTAACGTCACTGGAACTTGCAAGATGCCCTGAGTTGTGTGAAGGCAAACTTACCCCTCGTATTGTTTATATAAACCAGATAGGTTGGTCTTTTCCTTCCATTTTTTATCCTATAATCCGAAAGTACTTGTTATGCCAAGAAAACAGTAGAGAAAAATCGAAAGATTGCGTGAGAACTGGAAATGAATGTGGATGCTAGATGCGTACTGTTGGATGCACTGGGTCAAGGGGGAACATGATCAAATAGACCTAGGAATGAATATGTATTAGGTTTGACTTGGGTTATAATAGAGAGTGAGTCCCTCCCCAGTTTTCTAGTGTTTTTTTGTTTGTTATTATTATTATTTTTTGCTTCTGACAAGCTAATCTTTTAGTGAAGAGAATTGATGAATCACAAAACAATCCCTAACTCAGTGGTATTCAAGAGACCACTCTCTCTAATCTTTGTTTCTCAAGCCCCAAAAGCAAAACAATCCACACCCTCTCATCAGTTGCTATCCTCTTATTTATACTCATAGTAACAAACTTTGTAACTAATAACAGACTTCTAACCACTCGTAGCTCTGCTAACGAACCAACTACAAGTCTCATAAAAAACCCAGTTACTCATCTCCTGTGTTATATTACCTTCTTTTGGGATCCAAGAGAACACGTCTTCTCATCTGATCAGTCCAGAACTTGAAAGAACAAGAAAAAACAGTCCAAGCAGGGGTGGGGTTGCCAAGACCTAAGCTTCAACAGTCATCTGCGCATCACTCTCCACCTCAAAAGACGTCCAACCTCTTGCCGTCGCACATTCAAAAGCCAGATTGATTGATTTCATTTCTGCTTCCAAAGTACTGCTTGCTACTCTCCACATTGCTTGGAATATGCATACACTTGTTCGTCATGGTTCCTGCAAACATGTCCTATCCCAGCCCTTCCCTTTTTGAGTGTGCGCATCATATTTACCTTAGGTCTCTCTGGTGCTAGTTTTCTGGAGTTGATACCTGAAGCCTATGTCGTTTGGTATACCAAAGCAGATCCGTCTAGCTGGAATTGACCTGGATTCATAAGAGCGGGAGGCTAGCCTTTTTGGCTGCATACTCTAAGGCCCCGTTCTTTTCACAATTTGAATCACAACTCAAACTTTTTGTTACTGTGTTTTCTCTCATAAAAATTCAAATTCACCTTTTTTGATATAGTGTTTTCTCTCACATAAATTCACTTTTAAACTCAAAGTTCTCAACTTAAACTAGCGAAAAGAGCGTGCCCTAAGTTTTGTGTTGCACTGAACTGGACCCTAGAGATGACCTGAACCCTTAAGCTGCTTAATTTTCATGTTAGCACGCTCTTCCTTAATTCCACCGAATTTCGTACTTTCCAGATTTAAGTTGGTTTTTTATTGTTTAGTTCCTAATTCTGTTCTATTCTTCTCTAGGATACTTGATGTGCATTTTGGAGGAAGAAATTGATGAAATTACCCTAGAGAAAATTCACGATTTTGTTTTCGCTGTGAGTTGATGCTTTCATAATTTAGATAGTTTATTTTATGTTTTAAATTAGCATGTGTAACTGATTATAAGCTTTGAAAAGTAGTTCTCAGATACGGATGGGGAAACAAAAAGATTCTTCTATCGTACACCAAAGACGCAAGAGCTGGACAATCTCCTTGGAGACATTTATCACAAAATACTCGGTATTGCAGTGCTAACACTCCGTTTTTTCTTTCCTCCCCCTCATTGCATAGAATATCTGAAGAAGACATTCACAGGCCAATGTCTAGTGTGGCAGATAATATGATTAAGACTGTTTCATTTGTCTACCTATTGGAAGCTAAATCTTCATTCCCTGGTTGAGACTATAAATTACTCTGTAATTTTGGTGTTTTAGACATAAAAAATACTAAGAGTCCATCATTGTAGCTCTGTGAATCATGTTCATTCACCTCTTTATGTATGTTTATTTGCAATTTAATTGATAAAGATATGGAGAGGGCACTTATTAGAGACTTGGTGTCGCATATACTACTATTCTCAACACATTTGCTCAAGGCTGTGAATTTTACTGCTGAACTTGACTGGTGAGAATTAGTTTAACCGCCATCCTTCTCTTCTGGAACCTTTCACCTTTTCTTTCTTTGTTATGCATCCCTGTTCAAAGTACACTTTTGTTATTGACTTCTAAATCTTCTTGTGGAGCTTAGCTTTTTATCGTTGGCGCTGGTTGCTCGTCAGAACAATTATGTAAGGCCTACCTTGACAGTTGAGAACTTGCTCGATATACAAAATGGCAGGTCAGAAATTTCTGGTTTGTTTTCATCAATCTCATTACAAAATCCAGATAACACCACCACTTACCTAGAGGGCACTGAGAGTTTGTTCCATTTCAGACATGTTTTGCAGGAGATGACAGTCGACACGTTTATTCCCAATGACACAAATATTGGAGATGATGGTCAGTGGTAAATGAAACTATACAGTTTTCATATTGAATCTTGTTGTAATTTAATGTTTCTGTGGTTTCAGGGAGAATAAACATCATCAGTGGCCCTAATTATTCAGGGAAAAGCATCTACATAAAGCAGGTAAGATAATAATAATTTTTTCCGTTCTTAGTAACAGAAAGTGGCAGTGACACTAGCAAAAAGGCTAGGCATACTAAACAGTTATTATTTCTAGGTGGCTTTAATTGTTTTCCTTTCCCACATTGGAAGTTACGTGCCAGCAGATGCGGCAACTGTGGGTTTGACTGATAGGTTTGACACTTCATTCTACAGACATATATCTTTCAGTAGCATATCATTTATCAAACGCATGCAGGCAACCTAATCTTGGAGTAGCATCTTTTTATAGGGAAATCATCAGACTAACAGTAGTTGTTGCTAAATATTATGGCAGAATATTCTGTGCCATGGGCAGCAAACTTATGACTGCAGAACAATCAACCTTTATGATTGATTTGCATCAAGTAGGAATGATGCTAAGGTATACTCAGAAGAGACTATTTGAAGTATATGCTCATTAATAATCCATGAGATGTGGTTTTCAACAACATACCTGTTATTGGTTCTGCACCTTTAAATAAATCTCAGAATTCAGACCTTCTTAATGACTATGGATAAAAGTTTGAAGAATTGTTCTATTGATAACTAAAACATATTCTCTTAAAGAACCATGCTAACTGATGTGATACTTTTTAATCTATTTGAAAGTTCTTGAAGTATTTTTCTAAATGATTTGATCATGAAAACATATTCTCTTAAAGACCATGCTAAATGATACGATACATTTTAACAGGCTGGCAACCTCACGATCTCTGTGTTTATTGGACGAATTTGGAAAGGGCACTCTTACAGAAGGTTGGTCTTTCCAACATCATAAGTTTTCTATGATCTGTCACAAGTTTAGCACTAGAAGAATGTATTCGCATAAAACTTCTCCCTATTGTTTCAGATGGCATCGGTTTGCTTGGTGGAACCATAAGTCACTTTGTCTCACGTGATGAACCCTCAAAGGTTTGAGCCTCAATTACCCCCACCAGGGCGATAGACTATTAGTTTGGTTCAGACTTTTATCACGAGAACATCAGTTCATACAATTTCTTTTCTTATATTCTACTGATATTTTTTTTTCCCTCTTACAGAATAAATTGATCCTCTAAATAGCATCCATCTTAATTCTGTCCTATAGTTTGATTAGACTGGTATCCATGTGAGCAAGTGATTGACATTGAAGTAACTTACCAAGTAATACACTTTCATAGAACACTGTCGTAAATTCAAATTTACCCGAGAACCCAACATTCAAATTCAGGAGGGCTTTCCTTCGAACTGCAGAAAAAATGCAAAATACTTGAATAGGCACTTAATTCTTATTAGAGAACAATCCATAGCAGTTAGAACACTTGGACAGCTCTTAAATTGACTATTGAGCACCTAGTCTTTGATTTTCTTCGGTAGTGTGTACCTAATGAACTTTGATGAAGAGAAGGTGTGACTTGATGAAATTTGCTATATTGGTTAATTGCAGGTTCTGGTGTGCACTCATTTGACCGAGTTATTTGACGAGAATTATCTGCCAAAAGTATTCCCTTGTGAACTTAAAACATAAGTTATTCAACTCTCATCAATTGCATATTATGAGAAGGATAATTATTGTTTTAATCATTTTTCAGTCTGAGAAAATCAAATATTACACCATGAGCGTGCTCAGGCCCGACAACAACTCTGCAGATGCCGAAGATATTGTATTTTTATACCGGTATGCTTCCTTTCCTTTTGCTTTTGCATCACTATTGATGGACTGTCTTAACTTTTGGAGATTAGGAAAACCGCTTTCATGTCCCATTTTCTGACCGTGCATGCAGCATTCTATAGTGTGGTTAGCTCTTAAGTACTGATTCTTACTGGGATCGGGTACCAGTGCTTCATTCTTAGGGCTACCAAATAGTTTTTTTATGCCAAACCGATTCAATCGTGAGTTAGCCTCCCAGACGTCACTTTATGAGCCATATTGTCAACATTTAAGGTTGAATAATTCTTGTTGTGCGAATGTTGGATCTCATTGGTTCCAGCAAAAAAAAAAATGTTGGAATTCATTGGATTTGAAAAAGTTTGTGAGTTTTTGATGGTATATGTTTTCTAATTGTTGCAGGCTAGTTCCGGGTTATGCGCTTCTCAGCTACGGTGAGTTTAAACTTCGAGTTTAGACTTGTTTGTCTATATTGGAGATGCCTACTTACTGCTGACTGGAAAGCTTTATGGGAAATCATACGGTTTTTTTTTTTTTTTTTTTTTTTTTTTTTTTTTTTTTTTTTTTCACATCCTGCAGGACTGCACTGTGCGCTGCTTGCTGGTATAATAGAACATCATTGGATCATAAAGTTCATATGATTCCCAAACAAAAATTAAAAGGGAAAAGATTTCTTTTGATTCTTTATGGCTTCTTTTTTCCCCCCATTGGTAAATGCTAATTGTGATTGAACTAAATGGATGCGTTATTTTATTTTATTTTTTGATCTGAAAATAGTTATACTATTTGGTAGAGTCCTCGTGGCGCCACAACCTTGTCACCATGATTTTAATGCGGATTAGCGGATCTAGTTTAGGCTTCTTTCAGTTTCTCTCAGGACTAATTTCATTTTTTTTTTGTAGGTGTGCCGGAGGAAGTTATTAAGAGAGCAGCATCTATGCTGGAAGCTGCTGGACAAAATAAGCACGTTGGGAGATTGTGTAATGAACATCTATTGGCTCAAGATCAACTATACATGGTGTTGATTCAAAAACCAAGCCTTAAATATGACAACTATTTTCATATGCTTCTATTCTTCTTGCAATGACACCGATTCTCCCCCATGCAGAAAGCGGTAGACAAGATGTTGGCATTTGATGTCTTCAAGGGAGACTTAAGACTCTTTTTACGGGATATATTTTCATGATTTCATCTGAATCCCAAAGTCTTCAAAGGTAACCTCTCTGAATGCATGATTAGTTTTCACACAAATGTTTTTCTTTTGAATTTTTGTTCTCTTTGGCTAGGAACTCATGTTTTGTTTCCAAAACGGCTTCCTGTTCCTGATATGACATAATACTTGAACAGAGAAAATCGTCATGGTTGCAAGGGGATGGATGGAGCACACGGACAGTGTTAAGGCTTTTTTTCTGCCGCGGTAAACGACGTTACTATTTTGTCCTACGTGACTTTTATATCAAAGTTGGAACAATTTGAGCTCTTCAGTGCTTCATTGCTTGTCCAAAATTCTCTGTTTACGCGACTCTACTAACCGTCATTTGGTTCTATGAAATACACGGGCACACAAAGAACATATTCATTGCATTTGAATATTGCCAGAACTCTTCTTTTGTTCAAACTATTTATTATATAGGCTACAAAAAGTGGGCTTCCATAAACTCCCAGTTTTCTGATGATTTTTTTGTTTAAAATCCTAATCTCTCGAGTCCCGGACGGTATTAGTTTAAAGAGCAATTAGCTGCTTCACATTCAGTGGAAATGTGTATTCCGGGGGACCGTCGAAGATATAATTAATTAAAATGGCATCAGTTGCCTCCGAAGGATGATATTTATCCCAGAAGATGTGATCCGCTCTGTTGGAGCAATATGCTGAGAGTGGCAGGCAAGGAGCATCGGCCTTTAGCTTCCCAAAACCACAACAAGCAGCCTTAACCTCCACGAATCCTGAAATAAGGGGGATTTTGGCATTTTCAGTCACTTTTTGTAATTCATCAGCAAAACTGAAAGGAAAACAAAATGATGGTAATTTTTTCTCCTATTCAAGTGAGCGAGTGAGGAGTATTTGGAAAGGGTCGTGCATCGGCAAAAAAACGACAGGATATATTTGAAATGACAAGAATTAGGAAAACAGTGAGATCCACCAGAAACGACAAAACTTCGGAGAACGACAACATTTTGAAACGACATTATTTTGAAAAAACGACAAAAAACATAGACTTTGGTTGCTTAAAGGGGAAAAAAAACAAGAGAATATATATATCTATACTTTGAACTGAGGAAGGTTGAACAGTTGAACACGACAATATCCTAAAATTAATGACAGAAAAATGATCACATACGAAAATAAACGAAAAGGAAGAAGAAGAAAATAAAAAAAAAAAAAAAAAAAATCCATATTTTGCGTGGTGATTATCTAATTTTACGTACAGAAGGGGGCAATTTTGAGAAAGGAAATTAGAAAAAGGCGCTATAGTACCGTAGGATTCTGGTTTCTGGATAAGGTTTAGCAAGACATCGTAAGTCTCAAAATAGGCGTAGTTCAAGTTCTTCAGCTCCGATTTCAGCTGAGTCAACGTTGACTTTAGACCGTCGTTATACTTGACAGCCCATTGATTTACTTCTTCCATGCATCCTCCTATGCTGTCTTTCTTCCTCTCTGCTGGGCAGCACCCAATTGGCCCTACTCCGACTACCACAAGCTTACGAGCCCCGTAACTGTGTAATCTCTGTTAAAAAGAAAAGAGGGGCAAAAAAAAAAAAAAAAAAAAAAAAAAAAAAAAAAGATTGTCTCATATATTTTTAGTCTCAAGCTATATGTCAAATTCACAAATGGTTAATCTCATTTTTAGTCTCAAGCTATAAGTCATAAAATGAGTCGATAATCTATTAAGGGTTCGTTTGGTATGAGAATTTAAACCAGAATTATTCTAATTATGATTCTAGAACTATAATTATGATTTATGATTTTATATTCAAATCATGATTTAAAATCATGATTCAGAATTAAGGGTTAAATCACCTTAAATCAAGAGGGGGTGATTTTAGAATCATAAGTGATTCTGGTTTAAAACATCACATCAGATTTGGAATCATGATTCTGAATCATCTAAACCAAACACTGATTCTAAATCATGATTCAAAATCACTGTAAATAAATACTACTTCTAAATCAGGATCTAGAATCATGATTATGGATTCATCTACTAAACATAACCCAAATTGTCCTAGACTAGTCATCTATCGATTTTTGTTAAAACCTCAAGAAAAAAGACACGTGATGAGAATACATTGTGGATTTTATAATTTAACATATTAAGACACGTCGATTAAGCATGAAGCCGTGCCTAATAGTCATATGAGCGAAATGATCAACTGAGAACAATTTGATAGATTAAAAATTTAATCTATGATGTTTTAAAAGTTAGGTTTAACAAACAAAAGCGATACCGAGATAGTAAGATTCTATAGTGTAAAGCATGCATTTGAGTCTTTACGTGCTTTTCGTACGTACGCACCTTTAGTTGTTCTTGTAGTGTAACAACCATTTTGTCGACGTACTGTTCCGGGGTGACTTTCTTGCGAAGCTCGGTGGAACCGAAGTAGCCGAAGAGATCGTTGCTTCCGATGACGATGGCGAACAGAGATTTTGAGAGGTGCACTTCTGTCCCTCCGATTCCTAGTTCCTGCACCAGCTTCTCATGCACTTTCGTGTAGTGTTCGACCTGTCTTGTTAGGGGTATTGATTGACGCTGTTGAGAAAATAATAGATTAAATTAGTAGACAATTATTTAACATCTGCGGGGATAGCTCAGTTGGGAGAGCGTCAGACTGAAGATCTGAAGGTCGCGTGTTCGATCCACGCTCACCGCATTCTTTTCATTTTTTAACATTTTTTGCAAAATTTTGTAGTGGGCCGAAGCGTTTGAAGGCCCTATGGGCTAAGTTATGAAAGCCCATTTGAATATTTTAAAGAGATATTATAGTAAATAGGTCAACTTTTTAAACTTATAAAAGAAAATAACTATTTACTAAAGATTGGAAAATAATAGGCCATCTTTACCTTTTAAAACCCTTCTTTTTTACAGTTTAAGATCGTCATCATCACTGCAAGTGACGGGATCTTGGATTTGGCATGAATTATGCACAATAGGTACAAATTGGAGGGGAAGGAGAAGGAGAGAGAGAGAGAGAGTGAGATCCATAAGAGAGAAAACGTTTTAGGTTAATAAAGGAGGAGGGTTTATATAAATTAGAAGAAGAAGAAGATAAATAAATTTTAAATTTAATTTTGTAATTTTTTGTTTCAATAATTTATAGTTGGTTATGAATTATTAAATTTAATAATTTTTATTCCTCTTTTAATTTAGCCTATTTTCCTCCTTCACCTAATTTTAAATAGGAAAATAAGTCGAGACTTAAGATGAATTAAAATTAATAAGTCAATAGTTTACATAAATTATTATTTTTCTCTATAATTTGTCTGGTTATAAATTATATCTTGATAAATTATTATCCATAATTCATGATTTTTATTTATAACTTGTCTGGCTATGAACCATAACTTGACAAGTTTGTTTATAATTTATTTGGTTATAAATTATAATTTAACAAGTTATGACTTATTAATTTCTATAACTAAAAATTGACATATATACTTTCTTAAACTTTTTATATTAGTCTATTTTTTACTATTTCTGAAAAAAAAAGGAAAAAAAAAAAAAAAACATTTGTTTTAACTTACATAAAATTCGTCTGTACCATTAAAAATTCCTGCTCCTCCTGAGGCGAAACTGATTCCGGTTAAAAAAGATGAAGCGTCCTTGTTGGAATTGGTGGTACGAGATAGATATGGTGGTGAAGTTGCTAAGCCCACTTTCTCAGCTGTTCAATAATAAACCCAATTTTTCATTCATAAATTTTAATATTTTGACAAAGACATGCAAAATAATATGCCCCCATATACATGCATTTAAAGAATGAAATTAAAAAAAAAAAAGGCGACCATTTCAAAAAAAAAGGAAAAAAAAAAAAAGAAAACATGAAAAGCAAATGACCGATAGACAAATGGAGTAAGGAGATGCTTCTTTGAATATATACGTATGCAGTGCTTTCCAGAAGCAATATGTGTGCAGCATGCATGTATTATTAACAATTCAGTCCCCCTTTGTTTCATGAGTTCATACCAAAAATTTTGATTTTTCATTCAAATTTTATGAGAGAATTCATGGACACAAATTTTTAAATTGGATAAGAAAAATACGGAAGTAAAATTAAAATTATAAATTATATGTGTATCAAATGATAGTGCACACATCAAAAAGACACCGAGTGAAGAGAGTTAGAGCTCATTTAGTCGCCGATTTGAATTTTTAATTCGAGTTGAGATGTGATTTTATGTGAGAATTTTTTATTTTAACAAAAAAGTTAAACGTGACTATTTCTAAAAGTTTTTTTTACTGTAGCAAAATTTAAATTTTAAACTCGAATCGATGAAATAAACAGGACCCTTAACTTATTAGTTTATTTATATGCTTATGTCCCTAATTTAAAAATGAAAAAAAAAATAGAAGTGTATTCCACAACCTCCACTGAATTAGTTCGCAGAATCTTTGATTTAACAACAAAACTGGGCATTGCTTTTTAAGGCTTTTGAGACATATTCTTTTTTGGGTAGAAAAGCTTTTCAGATGTATATATTGCCATTCACCCAAAAAGAAGATCGCATCTCACTGCTCATGACTTGCCACTGAAAATTGACTAGTCCAATATTTTTTTGTTTTATTGAATATATATAATATCCTACAATATAGGCTACAAGCAAACAACGAAAAGCCAGCTATACTATACATACAAAATATGCATGCATCATCATGACTCGTTAATTTAGATTGAAAATTTGTGGTTGTTATTTTGTTTTTTTTTTTTTTTTTTTTTTTTCCTGATTTTGAACTTTTTTTATAATAGGATTTTTTTTTTAATTCCTAGCTGGAAAATTATGAATATAATTTGAATTCAAGGTGCTGGCTTAATCTTATATTATAACAATAATTTGACGAGATGAAATGGATAAAATCCGGAAAGAGAGGGGGAGAACTAAGCAGGATTAAACATATAATTAGTGATATTTTAGTATATGACATGTTGCTGTGCTTCGTTTTGAACTTTTCGTCACTAGTATCTTATCTTAACCATTCAAAATAGTTCAAACATTTACTATGGAGAACACGAAAATTAAAAATAACAGCATGAGTCCGTTAATGATTAGAACCGACTTAATTCACTACAAAGAAATTCATTCTTTTTATTATTGTCTGTAATTATTATTTGATTTATTAATTTTACTATCTCATTTTTTAATTTAAATAATAATATATTACGTTAGTGAAGTTTAACATGTCAAATAATATAAATAAGAGATGACAGTCTTGACCTAATATATACTTATATTTGTGTGTGTGTGATATAATAGCAACTTACCAAGAAAGTCTGCTGCATTCTTGCCGTTACAGAACCTGCCGGTTGCTCTCCGGCCGGGAAAATCGACTCCGTTAGGAGGATAGTTTGCCTTTGCAAGAGACAGCTTGAGGTGATTGTTGTTGCCCACATCAACCAGGGAGTCTCCAAATACATAGATGGCTGGAACTTGTTGAGCTTCTGAGAAACTGATTATGACCTCATAATCAAGAAGAAAGATAATTAAGATTAAGAAGAAACCCTTTGGCAAAACATTAATTTTATTGTTATAATAAGCCATTATTTTCATGAGCTTTAATTATGTCTTTAATTATCTCTCTCTCTCTCTCTCTCTCTCTCTCTTATTTGCTTCGGGGAGAGGTAAAGGGTTGGCAAATTTGGCTGATTTATATAGAAGCAAAAGTTGATGATTTTTTTTTTTTTTTTTTTTTTTTTTTTTTTTTTTTTTGGGTGTGAAAAAGACGCAATATTTATAATTGTTCAATAAACACCGTGTGGGCTCTAAAGCTGAATATGCCTGATTAAGCTGGAAAATACTCATCCCACTAGATAAAGCAAGAATAATATTTCTTGAAAATAATAATAATTAATAATTTAATAATAATAATAATGAAAGACAAATGCCCTGCTGCGGTTTGTGATAGATTATGGTCTAAATTAATTCACTAGAATATGCAAATATTACTTCTATTTGATGATATTATACTTTTTATTTTGTGAGATTATTTGGCCAATGTGAACTCGCCAAGGGGCAGCAATTGCGTAAACGGTAAGAGAAAAATAATTTTTTTCCTATTTATTTGGAACTTTGGAGATAATTCATTGACTATTGTCATTTGATGTGATCCTCCTAAAAATAATATTAACTAGAAAAGCATTAGCGTCGCCAAACTCTATTTGTCGGTCATGGCTCCCAATTGGCTGTGGCTATTTATTTTCCGTTATTTATATTGTTTTGTAATAAAAGCATTGATATTTTTGCATTGTTTGTCTTGGTTTATATTGTTTTTTTTTGTTAGTTCTCTAACAGACGGAGGTGATTTTTCCGCCCTCTAATTTGGTTAATGTGTCCCACCTATTTGTCAATAGTATGAGTGATGATATCTGATTAGATGTGATTTTATATCATATCACTTATGTTTCCATTATTTGGGAATAGTCTTAGTCGATTAGGTTAATTTATCGACTCTAGTGGTTCTGTCTAACGAGTTCATTCGCACTTAATCTCTATGTGCAGAGTGAGTCTTTTTTCATTAAGTCTTGACACTTGTGTTTCACATTTATGCTTCATCCACCTTTACTCGTAGATCCAGTCAATGGTCAGGGTTGAATTTCATTATAAGTGGTGCTCACTTACGATTAGTTTAAGTAAGTAGTACTTTGTTTTAATAAAATGAAAATTTTTTAAGGAAAAAAAACATTAGCATCCGAAAGTGTACTAACTGACCATATAAAAATGATTCAAGTTTAGATATTTTAACTAGTCCTAGATATATTATACGTGAAATTGGAATATATAGGTGCAAGAAAATCATTTTCTAATGTAATGCTTACTAAGTTTTGTATATACTATATACTCGGTAGTGATTTTAGTAACAAAGTACAACATATGCTTAATATTAGTGTTCGGTTGCTTATTGGCTAATGTGGAGTATATTTTCCTTTTAATATATCAAGAGATTTTTTAATACATTTTGACTTCATGTATTTTACGGATTTAAATTTTTAATTTTAAATTTTTATAATAAATTTTTTTAAAAAAATATCATATCTAATTTTTTTATTATAATAAAAATTTTTAAAAATATAATATTTTAATTTAAATTAAAATTTTAAATTCGTTAAAGAGACATTTCTTTACCTAGTGTATAAACATTCTGACCCCTGCTGGCACCAATAAATGCACCGTCCCTGTCTCCATCCACTACCAAGTGTTTTCTTCTTTTTCAAGAAAAAAAAAAAGAATTACAAGCAAAAAAAAAAAAAAAAAAAAGAAAGAAAAAAGCAACAAAGGAAAATTAAATATAAAGTATTTTTCTTCTTTAAACCCTAGCTACAGCTCCATTTCCTGCCACGTTGATTTTAAGTTTTGTAAGTGTAATATGCAAAAAGTTGACGACACGTTTGCATGTTAATCTTTTAACATGCGCTTGGAATATTCCGCGTATGTATACATATAAACATATTTTCTATATTATATATATATATATATATATATATATATTAGAAAGGTTAGCATAATTTTTTTTTACCACTTTTAATATTTTTATTTAATACGTAAATTTTATTAATATGATAAATTATTATTTAAATAAAAAATAAAATAATAAAATTTACGTGTTAAATAGTTAATATAAAAAGTGATAAAAAAATAATTAAAAAAATAATATTAACATTTCACACCTACGTGGCTTACACATGACTTGGCTACGTAAGGTCATAACTAGTTTGACGTGGGATAACTGGCAATTAGTGGATAATTCTAGAGTTTGGCGAGATTGTGACTTCTTAGCACGTCCTGGAAGACCTCTGTATAGCTATAGCTATACTACGTGAGAATTATCGTAACATCAACGTGTAAACCTAGCCCCAACCACATGAGAAATTGTGGAATGTCACCCAAAAAAAAAACCCAGACTTTTTCCCGTAGATCTAGTGTCAATTTTTGACTATTAGATATGATTAAAATCACATTAGACTTAAAAAAATTATGTAAAATAAATAATTTTTAATGTAAATTTGACGGTTAAAAATTAAAAAACTATCAGTAGTTTATTTTTTCTGATCCTACTAGAAAAACACTTCTGATTTATACCACGAACATTGAAGTTGTTTTTGATGTGTGTCACACAATCATGAGCTAATTAAGGTTAACAAACGTGGAATAAATCTGAATTAAAAAAAAAGCTATAATATAAATCCGAAAATATATAATTACATGCCACTGAATTTTCTCCCACTGAATTAAAAAAAGCTATAATATAAATTTTAAAAATTTAGTATTTGGGATGATAAATCACTTATTTGCGACGATATTTAGTCGCCAAAAATGACATTTTTTTGTTGTAGTGACTATTGGACCTTTTTTTTTTTTTTTTTTTTTTTTTTTTTTTTTTTTTGCTGGAGCTAGCTAATTTGTCAATAAGTGTTTTAAAATTAATTTCCCCATCTTCAACTGAAAATATAATCTCGAAAGTCCTAAATGAGAACAGGGAAGTTGAATCTGCAGCTAGATGTTTTTGTAACATTGGTCAGTCATGACGTATATTGGGTTTAGCCAAGCTGATGACCACTAAAATGGGTGGTTCCAAGTCCTGAAATTTGAAGTCTGAACTCCATATTGGGTGTGAATAGGTGCTTATTGTCAGCAAAATCCACATTTTGACTTATTTTATTGGACGTGGTTGGAATTATTATAACGTGTTTTTGTCTATTTTCAGCCCTTCTTTTTTCCGGGACAAAAAGAAAATTCTAGTAGAATGCATTATTGAAATTTCCATGATATGGACACTGAAGACCAACAATTCAAAGCCTCGATAAATTGTCGTCAATAGACCACATTGTAGAAAATAAGATTTTTATTATTTATAAAAAAAATAAAATAAAATAATTCTATTAATATGCCGACAAGCAGTGAGAACTCATGTTTTGTTTGTCCTCCTTTTTTTTATTTTTGGAATTTTCGTTCTGGTTAGATGTTATTTTATGACCCATATAGTGCAGTATTCCATTTTGCACTAGAATTTGATCAATTCTAACATCTGTCACAAGCAATATTCTGTAAGAAAGTATTTTAATGTAATTAATAGTGCAATAAATAGTACTGATAAAACGTAAGCACTGGTAGGGTAATGAACTTTATAAGGTTGTGGAAAAAGAAAAGATCTTCTTTGGTACGTTAAGTACACTAATTAACCGGTAGGCTAAAATGTAAATAAATTTAGCAGGGTAATTAAAAGCCCATTTAATTCACTTATTTAAATTTTTAATTTGAGTTGATATGTAATTTTATGTGAAAATTTTTTACTATAGTAAAAAAGTTTGATGCGACTGTTTTTTAGAGTTTTTTCTGTAACAAATCTCAAATTCTAAATTTAAATTAATAAAATGAACGGGATTTAAGTTGTATTGCGTATTTCAAAACTTAATTGATGCGTTAGCTTTTTTTTTTTTAAGTGCCAATACATAGCATCTCCAATGCAAAGCTATAATTGACGTGTTAATTATAGATTTAATATTTGAGTGTAAAAAATACTCTCAATGTAATGCCATTTATTGTGCTAAATTTCGCATACGGTATACTTTGTGGTAAATTTCCATCAAGTATAGTGTATGAGAAATTTGACATTTAATTACTATTGATTAAAATGTTTATTTTTTCCGTGTAATTATTGCAATTTTACATTTTCTAATTATTTTAAAAATAAAAGTTTATTTTTACAACTTTTAAAACTTTAATGATTATGAGTAAAAGTAGATTTAACATTTTAAATAAACATAATGCATTAGAATAAAATAAAAATAATATACTATATTATTCCTTTTGATGCTAAATATATAATTAGTATTAACATTTACATTAAAAAATAAGAAATTTCATTGTAATCATGATGGTGCACTAAATAGTACACTTCTAAGCACTGGTAGGTCATGTTAATGAAACTTAATTTATAAAGTTGTCACATTGCAGATAGTTAGAGAGAAATGTTGGTGTAACTTTTTGTCACTTTTTTCATTTTACTTTACACGTGTAATTCACTATCATGCATTATATATTATTATTTAAATAGAAAATGAAATAGTACAACACACATATGTGTCAAATAGTCAATAAAAAAAGTGACATAAAAGTGATGTTAACATTTAAAAAAAAAAAAAAAAAAAAAAAACAGACACACACTCATAAGAAGGCAGTATTTATAATATCGTTGGTCAAAAATTAAATAGCTATAAGCTTCTTGACGTTTACTGGGAAAGTGTACTGCAAAGGACCATAAAAAATATGATCCACAAAGATGCGATGAGCTGCTTCTGTAGGATGGCTTCCATCCCAGAAAAGATGGTTGCTTCTGTTGTTGCAATAGCTTGCAATTGGCAGACATGGGATCTCGGCTTTTAGTTTTCCCATGCCACAACAAGCAGCCTTAACCTCAGAAAATCCTGAAAATTAGGTCATTAATTATAATCAAATAGGAAAACTTTTTCATCATAAATATCATATTCCTTCTAATAATATTTAACCTATAACATCATGGCGTAAATATAAAGTAAAGAATACATATGAGATTAAAAGTGTGGAAGAGAACCTTTGGAAGAAGTAATTGGAATTCCAGAGACAGCACAAAAACTTCTTATAATATGTAGGCGCAATTCTACATTTGCCCTTCAAGATGGCTGCTTTTTCTTTCATTTCGGTTTCACTTTAGTTGTTGTCCCGTTTAGTTCATTAATTCGAGTTTTTAATTTCTAGTTGAGATGTGACTTTATGTGAGAAGTTTTTACTGTAGCAAAAAGTTAAATGTGACTGATTCTGAGAGCTTTTTTACTGTAGTAAAACTCGAATTCTAAACTCGAATCAGTGAAATGAACGGGTAGTTTTTTTATGTGATTATTCTCATTTTCTGTTTCCAAAAAGGGTTAAGTTAAATTAATTAAAGGGTGTATTTTTATAGAAACTAATTGGAATTTAGTGCCAATTAATCGAACAAATTTACTAGGAAAGAGATATTTTTCTCCAGATAAATTTGGAAGTTATATACCGTAAGCAGCTGGCTTTTGAATGAAATTTTGCATCACACTGTAACCATCAAAGTAGGAGTAGTTCATGCCGTTGAGCTCAAATTTCAAATTCCTCAACATTAACCTCAGAGCTTCATTGTACTTAACCGACCAGTGATTCACTTCTTCATTGCATTGTTCTCCTTTGTTCTTGTTCCTCACCGATGGAATGCATCCAATAAGTCCAGTCCCAATAAATACAAACTTACGAGCACCAAGATTGTACAAACGCTGCCAAAAAAAAAAAAAAAAAAAAAAACCAAAACAAAAAAAATCGTTAAAAGTGTAATGTTATTCAATCCTGTGGGGTTGTGGTTCCCACATGGTTCCCATCTCATGAGGTGCACCCATTGGGTCTAGCCCAAAGTTCCACAGAATCAATGACCTTTTCACATAATTAAAAGAAAAAATAGTTTAGATCTTTACCCATTATTCTTGATAAATACCATTTTATTAGTGTAATTATTTAACTAAAAATGTTATAAATTAAGAGTAAAAAATAAAAATAATGATTTATGCACTTTTAAATATCCTTTTTGTTGTTGTGATTATTTAACTTAAAATGTTATGAATTTGTGGTTCCCACATGGTTCCCATCTCATGAGGTGCACCCATTGGGTCTAGCCTAAAGTTCCTCAGAATAAATGACCTTTTCCCATAATTAAAAGAAAAAATAGTTTAGATATTTACTTGTTACTCTTGATAAATATCCTCTTTATTAGTGTAATTATTTGACTAAAAATGTTATGAATTAAGAGTAAAGGATAAAAATTCTGATTCATGCACTTTTAAATACCCTTTTGTTTTAGTAATTATTGGACTAAAAATGTTATGAATTAAGAGTAAAAGGTAAAAATCTTAATTCATACACTTTTAAATATTCTTTTATTAGTGTAATTATTTAATTAAAAAAGATATGAATTAAGAGTAAATGGTAAAAATTCTAACTCATACACTTTTAAAAAGTATGTATTAAGATTATCCTAATTAAAACGATCCCAAATAAAGAAAAAAAAAAAAAAAAATTGGAGGTCACATAAATTGTTGTTACCTTAACTTGTCCGTTAAGTGTGAAAGACATCAAGTTCACATACTGCAATGGAGTGCTTTTATTGCGTAATTCATCAGACCCAAAGTAGCTAAAGATGTCATTGCTTCCAGTCACAATTAGGAAGAGAGATTTTGAGAAATGCTTATTTGCACCAGTGGGTCCCAGCTGTTTGTTCAAGGCCTTATGCACTGCTACAAAGTAGCCTACTTGTTTTGTTAGAGAGAGTGACTGGGGTTGGGACAAGTGAAATAGAAACACAGAAAAGAATAAGTATAAACCTTAATTAATTAGAGTGGAAAATTTTGTTTAGAGAACATTGACAAAATTAAATTTTTGTTCAAGTATAATATATATACATAAGTCTAATTGCAATAGTAGATATTTTGTTTTACTTACAAACATTTTGTTTGTCTGATTCATGATACCAGAACCTCCAGAGGCAAAGTTTGCACCTGTTAGGAACTGATTATGACTTTTTTTCAACTTGAATGCCACAGAAAGATAAGGTGGGAATGGTGGTAAACCCACTATCTCAGCTGCCCAAAAATCCATTAAATTTGTTAGTTTTTTTTTTCTTTTTTTTTTCTATGGTTAAATTCAGATGTTAAAGAGTGAATTATAACAAATGCAACTACATGAACATGGGATCATAAAATTATATGGTCACATATATAATATATATATATATATATGTATAAACTTCAGCTATGAAGTGAATTATACAAATGATACTTTGAATATTTTGTTTACCATTTATACAAACTTCAGCTATAAAAAGCTCTTCATCTACCATCTTTTTCCTAGAATCTCTACCTAGAAAGTGTCAATTATTGAGGTAGTACTAGTGTTTTACATAATAGCATCTATGATACATCTATCGAATTAATTTGCTGTCATCTTTAATTATCATCATTATTATTTTTAACTTTTTGTTTTGCTTGTTAGATATGAATTAATTGCAATTGTTATAGTACAACAGAGTCTAGCTCCAGCAGTGCCGGTTTATGGTTCATACATTACTAGTTCAGCTAAGACACAATTTGAATTTTCTTACATTCAACATGAAAAAAGACGTTAGTTTTCAATCTTACACGGCATAAACTATCCAAAAAATTTACATGTTTTATGCTTTAATTTGAGTATGTGACGCAATTTTTGGTGTTCCAAATAATGTCTAACAAATTACGTTCTGCAACATGATTTGATGAACATAAACATCATTAAAACATAAAAAAGTCGGTTATATAAAACGTTTTATTTTTTAAATGACGTGACACGATGTGAGTGGTCGGTGGATTCCATTAGCACTGAAGATCTAAATTCCAGAAGGCATAAAATCTAAGCATGAATCTATAATAATTATTACATACAAGTGATTTTGTACAATCTTTAGATCTAATATATATAGTACTCAAAAAGGACACCATAACAAATAGATTTACTTACAAAGAAGATCAACAGCATTCTTGCCATTACAAAACCTCCCAGTAGGTTTTTTAGTGGGAAAGTCAATGCCGTTGTGTGGAAAATTTGCTTTGAGAAGGGAAAGCACAAGGTAATTGTTGTTGCCCGCATCTACTAGGGAGTCTCCAAAAACATACATGGCCGGAACCAAGCGAGCTGAAGAACTCAAGGACTGAGAGAAGAGAGAGAAGAAACTCACTAGCAAAACACCAATATTGTAAACCATTTTTTAAGCTCAAGAAAGCACAAACCACCTCTCTCTCTCTCTCTCTCTCTCTCTCTCTCTCTCTCTCTCTCTCTCTCTCTCTCTCTCTCTCTCTCTCTCTCTCAAAATACAGAATGATATAGTCCAGAGAACGTATAGTCTGTAGATACTGTAGAGAGTTAGTTAGAGGCATTGAAAAGGTTTTGGTACACATAAGAGGTGAGAGTATTAAATGGGGTGTACGCGGTTGAGAACCAAATTGCACTAAATTTTGTGGGCTCCAGTAGTACTATCGGTGCACTAAAGATGGCACTAGAAGTCCTACTATAGATTTTATTGATCTAAAGAAAAGAAAAAAAAAAAAAAAAAAAAAAAAAAAAAACTAATAGGATTGAATTTACTCTTTAAATTATAGTTAAATTCTAATTAAAATAGTTAAAAAATTATTTTAATTAATAATTTTTTGACGAATCGCTCTAGCTATACTCTTTATTTTAGCTAAATTTAAATTATATTTATATTTATTGAATTTAAAATATAAATAATTTTATTGAATTTACAAAAGAATTTTTGTATTTATCATAGTTAAAAGAATAAAATAATAAAAAAAATTAAATTGAGTTATATTTAGCTAGTGTGAAAGATATTCTCTAAAATAGCTAACTATTTAGCTAATAGTTGGAGTCCAAAAAAGCTTAAACAAAAAACTGATTCATTCATCTTTTTGTCCAAAAACATGAAATGAATCTCATGGTTGGAGTTGCTTCCAAGATTTTGATTCTTTACATATAGTGCAAAATGATAAACACACAAATAATCATGTGATAGTTTTTCTGCTTTTAGCATTATATATTCTTGAAGATAAGAGAAAACGATAATGATTTTCTTTTTTCTTTTTTTTTTTTTTTTTTTTTGGTAAGGACGATAATGATACTCAAGAATATGGAAGTGACCATTGGATAAGCGTATATTAATAGCGTGTGGGTTTCATATAATAAGGGATATTTATATATTTTTGAGATAAAATTATTTTGATATCCGTGTTAAGAAAACATAATTTTGATATAATGTGTTTTTAATAATATTAAAATAGTACTTTTACGTTTAGAAAAATATTTTTCGGTGTTCTAAATCTATTTTTTGAGACATAAAATCTCATTTTTATCCTTCTACTTAATTTGCATCGAATCATTTTTCACAAAACATGTTAAAAAGATGTAAAAATACATTGCACTTTTATTCCCCAAATTCTTAATAGAGGCTGGGACAAAAATTCTCTTTGTTTACACTAATCCACATAATGTCCTTTGGTTCTATGAAATACGTGAACAGCATAACACTTTTATTGTGTTTAAATTTGCTAGAACTTTCTTTTGTTCAAGTATTTACAATTAGGCTACAAAAAGTGGGCTTCCCTATTGCGTGCAATGCTTACACTTAAACATGGAGGCCTATGAATATAAATTTCAAATTTCCACTGAATTCCGTTTGAAATCCTAATCTCTTGGGCTCCTTATGGTATTACATTGAGGTATCATTTTCTTTTGTTTCTAAGTTTAAAGAGCAATTCGTTGCTTCACATTCTATGGAAAAATGTATTCCGAGGGACCATCGAAGTTATACAATCCGGTCTATTTTTTATTTTTTATTTATTTATTTATTTATTTTTTTTTTTTTTTTTTTACAATTTGAATCATAAGTCATGCTTTTATTTGCTGTAGCATTTTCTCTCGTAAAAATTTAGATTCAATTTTTTTGCTACAATATTTTCTCACATAAATTCACTTTATAACTCAAATTCTCAACTTGAAAAAAAAAAAAAAAAAAAAAAAAAAAAAAAAAACACTTCCATAGTTAACTAAAATGCTAGCAGTTGCCTCCGAAGGATGATATCGATCCCAGAAGATGTGATTTGTTTTGTTAGAGCAATACGCTGAGAGTGGCAGGCAAGGAGCATCTGCCTTTAGCTTCCCAAAACCACAACAAGCAACTTTAACATCCACAAAACCTGAAATAAAAGCGAGATTTTCGCATTTTTAGTAGCTTTTGTATTCCTTGCCAAACCAAAAAGAAAAACGAACGATAATAATCTTTTCCCCTCTTGAAGGGAACTTGTGACAGCAGCAGCAGGTAGTGATGAGCTTTTTACCCACAGGTACGGGTACCCGAAGATACTCACCCTGAATAGTGTGTATGGGAGTTAATATTGTATAGGAATGGGGTCGGATACGGGGGTTTATATTATCCGTCGAAATAGAAATAGGGCGGCGGTGGGAGAAGTACCCCCACTCCCGTCCCGATATTACTGTAAATATTTTTAATTAAAATATAAGCAAAGTCTTTGGTCAGGTAGGCATTTTTTGCTTGACCAGAACGACAGTTATACAAGTTAAAGATTTCTTGTACATTTAGATAACGACAGTTGTACAATTAAGTATAAGTCTTGTATATTTATACGTTGTACAATTCAATATATGCCTTACACAATTTAGCATATGGAAGTTGTATATTTACATAAGTCTTGTATATTTACATGTAAACATGTATAAGTTGTACAACAAGTTGTACAATTCATCATATGCCTTGTATATTTACATATGGTAAATGTACAATCCGGCATAAATCTTGTATAATGTCTTCCGCCGGATCAGTCAGGCAAATAGTGCCTGCCGAGCGAAAGACATTTCCTAACAATATATATCACATATTATTATAGTACTTATTTTACTATTCTATCATCTTAAAAAACCCTAATGATTCCAAAATTCTTATTATAAATAGTAATTTTACTTAACAATATTACAATATATTTTTTTAATAGGTAAATGCGTAAGGTTAAGAAAAGCCTCCCAGACAGTAATTCCTGACCCCAAATACGCCGGTATAGGGTTGTGCATTAGAAGAAAATGATAAATTTCTCTTCCAAACGACGAGAATTAGGAAAATAGTAAAATCTCCCAATAACAACAGCAATTCTGACAACAACAACTTGCGAACAAAGCAACGACAACAGTTACATAAACGACAGTAACATAAAACAATGTTAAACATCATGATGATTAATAGTGATAATTGTGAAAATGACGATTTTAATGCAACGATAAAAAGTTAAGAAAAGACAATATTCCCATAAACAACAATAAATCTTAAAGAAAGACAGAAAAAAAACATCGAACTTTAAGCCCCAAAGAAAGAAGGCAATAGTACCGTAGGACGCTGGTGTCTGGATATGGTTTAGCAAGACATCACAAGTCTAGAAATAGGCGTAGTTCATGTTCTTCAACGTCCGACTTTAGGCTGTTAAACCGCCAAACCGCTCAATTCAAATCAAACTAATTAAAACATTAATTATTTTTAGATTATTGGACGGTTTAATCAATTTTTTAATCTAATTTTTTTAAATAGTTTGATTTGTGGTTTGGATCTTCCAAACCGCATAATATTCTACCTAAAGATATATATATATATATATATTATCTCTAAAGTATATATATATATATATATATTTTATATATATTTTCGTGAAAATTGAGTATCCAACTTAAGTGGTCTCCCCATCTTTGGTTGTTATCACATGTTAATTAGTCTGGATGTTATGTTTTTTTTAGTGTTGTGGTAGGTTTTAGTGCTTTTAATCTCTCGATCTTGATAGATCAGAGTTATCCGTTAGTTATTATGGTGTTGGTAGTATGTTTAAAAGAGCCAATTTTATGCTCAATTAGGTGCGTGGATCTTTGATTTCCCCATGTTAGAACTCGGTTATATGTTACCAATTTAATTGTTTCAGTCAAACCTTTGTGATTAAGGTTTAGTCGCTAAATGTACTTGGATCTTTCATATTTGAATTAGTAATTGTATTTTTTTTTTTATTTGGAAAGCATTTCCCATTCAAAAAAAAATAAAATTATGTGGCTGAATATCAAATCTCCAACATTTGAGTTTTGAAGCTTTAACATTTTAATTTTTAAGGCTAGTGCATGCGTGCCCAAGCCTACCAACCATGCATAGAACAACATTGTTTTAGCATACTAGCTACTACAAGCTATCATACTATTATGATTATCATTTCAAAAAAATAATAATAAATAAATAATAACAGTACGCTATAATATTATTAGGCTTGAAAATTTCAAACATCTCAATTAAAATGTAACACAAATCTTTTAACTCTTCAACTTTTAATCCCTTGAATTTAGTAAAAAAAATTAGTTTTTGTATGGACAGCCTTTCAACCTTACGAGTTTGCAAATTGTTTCTTCAACTTTTAATCTTGGCAATTTACTGTCTAAATTTTAAAATTTGTTACAATATTGGTCAAATTAAAAACAAGGTTGAAAATTCAAACGTTTTCTTCCACATAAATGTTTAACGAGGCTAATTTTACTCTTTTGTATCGAATTGATCCCCACATAGACATTATGAGTGACGTTTTTTTTTTTTTTTTGAAAGGGATTAACCATTTTAGGGGAAAGTTGGGGTTTACGAATTTGTATGTGGACACTAATTGGATGCAAAAATACTAGAATGACCCTAATTAAACGTTCACATGGAATAAACCGTCTAAAATTTTAACTTCGTTTCAATTTGATTAACATTACAATGAATTTTAAAGTTTAAAGGGTGAATTGCTGAAATTAAAAGTTGAGAGACTAATTTAACAAATGCATAAAGTTGAGGAGGTGTTCGTACAAAAAAATTAAATTTTTTATAACAAATTTAGTAAAATATGGCACATTATAATAATTTTATAAATTTAGAAAAGTAATTGTTAAAATGAAAAAGTTTAGAGGATTAAACCATTTTCAGTGTAATTGTTATAACCCACATAATCGGAAGAGAATCATCCGAAACTAACAAAAATTATTATATATACTAAAAGAAACCCTCCGGACACTGTTCATCCACACTCAATTTACTGTTTTTAAAATAGTGTTATGACGCTTTTGCCCTTTTTATTTTCGCTTCTTCCGTTTGTGCCTGGAGGGTCTATTGGTCTTTTCGACTCTCTTAATGTGATTGTACCTCACGTGGTTTTACTCTTACTTTTTTCTTTGTTTAATGTGATGTGATTGATGCTTGCTATAAGGCTCTGATCCTCGCCTTAAGACTCTGATGTTTGCTGAAAAGCTCTGATGTGTTTATTATGGAGAAGCGCATATATATATATATATATATATATAAAATTGAAAGTTGCTGTAACTTGCTATATATATATATATATATATATGTCAACTAAGTGAAGTGACAGAGCGACTTCAATCCCTTTTGAAATTTGAAGATCAAAACAATCCCTTTTGAAATTAGAAGATTAAAATAAATCAGATCATAACAAATTAATAAATATACTAAAGGAAACCCATGCGGCACTGTTCACCCACACTCATTTTACTGTTCTTGCAATAGTGTTCTGACCGTTTTGCCCTTTTTCTCTCTTCTTTTTTCGTTTGTGGGTTGTGGGCTTTTTCGTCTTTTTCATTTTGTCGAAAGCGGACCCTGTTAAACCTTTGTTCATCCACGGTCATTTTTATTGTTTTTGCAAGTAGTGTTCGACGATTTTGCTTACCAACAGCTATTATTAAACGACGTCGTTTTACATAAACCAACGTCGGTTTATGGCTCCAAAAACATATTATTTCCAATTATTAAACGGCGTCGTTTTACATAAACCAACGTCGGTTTATGGCAATTATTATTTCAATTATTAAACGACGTCGTTTTACATAAACCAACGTCGATTTATGGCAATTATTAAACGAAGTCGTTTGACATAAACCAATGTCGGTTTATGACTCCAGAAACATATTATTTTCAATTATTAAACGACGTCGTTTCACATAAACCAACGTCGGTTTATGGCTCCATTATTATTATTATTATTAATTATTATTATTATATATACTAAAGGAGAGCTGCGATTCACTATTCATTGTACAGTAAATAAATAGTAAATTTCCGGTTTTGTCCTTACTTTTTAATGTTTAATTTTTTTAATACCTATTGTGTCCTGTTATGTTATTTTACGTTTTTGTCTTTGATTTTTTCACATTGTCTAGCTTAATTGGAGGGGCATTTTTGCCATTTACTTTTTAATGTTGATTTTTGCCGGGATTCACTATTCATTGTACAAAGAAATGAACAAGTGAATTTCCTGGTTTTGTCCTTACTTTTTAATGTTTAATTTTTTAATACCCATTGTGTCTGTTATGTTATTTTACGTTTTTGTCCTTGATTTTTCCACATTGTCTAGCTTAATTAGAGGGTTATTTTTGCCATTTACTTTTTAATGTTGATTTTTTTATATAATTGTAATGTACAAACCTTTTTACTAGACCTTTAAACAAATATATATATATATATATATATATGTGTGTGTGTGTGTATATATACATATATGTATGTACATATAAATTAATACTGTACTGTAAAAATTCATAATTTTTTCTATACTATAATAATCTTTCCCGCAGCAACGTGCGGGTAAAAAAAACTAGTATTATCCTATTTGACATTTAAAAAAAAAAAAAAAAAAAACTTAGCCAAGAAAATTAAAACCTTTTCCAAAGGAGTGAGGTAATGGTTGGTTGTCTCTAATTTGTTTAATCAAGGTGGGGAATCCGGTTCCACCCATGCCATTCGCCAAAAATCACAGTCCACACTGTCAAGATAAGGGTTACTAAACAGTCTAAAGATTAGTAGTATTTTTTAGAATTTAAAATTAATTCTTTAGCTATCTATAATTAAAATTTACATTTAATAAAAGTTATAAAAAAAAATTTTAAATGTTTTTAAAAAATTTATAATTAAAATTAAAAATAATTTAAAAATAATTTTAATTTTTAAATTATGTAATAATCACTTAAAATATAATTAATAAAATTTTATAATACCCATAATACTTTTAAAATTAATATTTATATAATTAAAATTTATCAAAAACTCAATTATTTTTTATAATAATTATTTTTTAACACAATTAATAATAATTTTTTTAAAATCTATACTGACCAAGTTCAATGAACCTAAAAATTCCCCAAAAGTGGTCCCAAATAGCAAACACTCATTTTTTTCTTGTATACTTTTCTTAAGTTCCAATCAAACCTTAAAAAGAAGAACTCCTTTCCTGTTTAACGTTTTCAACGTTCCCAGCCTCAAACACACGCACTTTCTTCTTTTCTTCCATCGCCGCTGTTGAGAGATGGCTTTCGCCGAGTATCGGCCGTTGGATGAGAAATCCCTGGTGGAGTACATAAAGACCGTCCCTTCTCTCTCCTCGAAGCTCGGCGACGACATCGACGGCTTGACCATTAAGGAAGTCGGAGATGGCAACCTCAATTTCGTCTACATCGTCATCGGCTCCTCTGGCTCTTTCGTCATCAAGCAGGTAATTTTTTTTTTCGTTTTTTGGTAATCTTACTGCTAAGTGTTATTGCCTTTGATCGGTTCTTTTTTTAATTTTTAATTTTTTGGGTATTCCAAGTTGATTGGTTAGTATTGGTTGATAGCAGAGAAATTTGGTAATAAATGTGTATATAGTTTCATTTATGCTATTCTAAGTTGATTTATTGATGTTTTGACGTGGTGTTGGACAATTTTAGGTTTGTTCACTTCACTAATTTGAGTTTAGAATTTAAATTTTATTATAGTAAAAAATTTTAAGAAATAATCGCATTTAATTTTTTTTACTACAATAAAAAATTCTCATATAAAATCACATATCAACTCAAATTATAAACTCAAATCAATAAAGTAAACGACCCTTAACATTTTGATAATTTGTGGTTGGATTTCGTTATGGGTTTAGTTAAGTAAAGTATGTTAGTAAATTATAAGAAAATAGTAAAAAATAGGTTAATATGAAAAGTTTAAGAAAATATATAGGCTAATTTTTAATTATAGAAATTAATAGGTCATAACTTGTCAAGTTATGATTTATAATCAGATAAGTTATGGATAAACTTGTTAAGTTATGGTTCATAAACAGATAAGTTATGGACAATTATGGATAATAACTTATCAAGTCATGATTCATAACCAGACAAGTTGTAGACGAAAATAGTAATTTGACATATTTATTAACTTATGTAAACTATTGACCTATTGATTTTAATTCATCTCAAGTATTGGCCTATTTTTCTTTCTCCTTAAATTATATTTCCTAATAATAATAATGGGTCACACATTTATAACAATTATATTAACGCTATTTAATTAATTAGGTTAATTAAGTAATCTAATTATGAAAGCCTAAATAGTCTTCTAACTGGATATGGGTAAAATGAGTGGATACCTAATATTGACCCAATTAGGTTTAATGGGAGCTTAATGGAGCAATATATAAAGAAACTTAAGTTATGGTCCTCAATACGTCAAATCATTCGACTGTTTTTCTTCTTTCCCATTTAGAGAGAAAACACCTCATTCAAGAATCTGAAGATTTGACTGAGGAAGGCAATAATTGTCGCGCTCGTTGTCTTAGAGAATTCTTCTAGAGATTAAGACTGCACTAATAGAAACATGAATTTATTCTAACTTATTTTCTTAACAATTTGGTGTGATAATTCTTGAAATATGGAATAAGAATTTAAAGATCTAACAAGTGATATCAGAACGATTATCATAATAAATTATTGAGAGAATTTCATCTCTAATTTTCCTTATGAACATGTTAATTGATTCATATGATTTTTATTTTTTTTATCAAATTTTAGATATGCTTTATTTTGTTAAGAAAATCATGTATATAGTAATCATATGAAATCTTGGTCATTGATGTTGATCAATAGTTGTTGAATAATTTTCAGAATTATTTAGACCTCGTTCACTTCGCAGATTTAAATTTTCAATTTGAGTTGAGATGTGATATTTTATGAGAGCTTTTTACTGTAGCAAAAAAAGTTAGATATGATATTTTTTTAGAGTTTTTTACTGTAAAAACTTAAAATTAAAAACTTAAATCGGTGAAGTGAACGAGACCTAATTATTCACATACTTGATAGTCTGGAAAATTGAGGATTAAGGAAATTTTGTAAAAGAATTAATTTTTTAAAAAAAAAAATTCTGGAAAGTTTTTTTTTTCTCCTTCGTTTTTCTCTTTACGGAGAAGATTGTTGCCGGCGGCAGCCTTAGCCGCCGGCGCTGAGGAATCAAGGGCGCGGCCCAAAGTAAGCCGCGGCCTGCTGGCCGCGGCGGGGGTGAGGAACAGCGGCGAATGAGAGAAAAAAAAAATGTTGCTGGCGGCAAACTTGCCGCCGCCGGCGTCTGGATTTCCAGGCGCAGCCGTTGGGATGCGCCGGAAAGTTATTGCCGCGGCCGGCCGGCCGCTGCATGGGCACTGGCGGTTTGGCGGCCGCCAGTGGAGAAGAAGGGTCGTGTTTCGCGACCCTTCACAGAAGTTCTGGGCTTCGGCCAAGAACTGAAAGAAAAGTGACACGGGCCCATTTTGGGCCCGTGACAGAAAAAAAAGGGGGAAGCACAGGCCCAAGGGCCTGTGCTTAAGAACTAAGGGCCGCAGGTTATTACCTGCGGCCATAAAGAAATAAATTGCCAAAGTTGGCAATTTTGGGTTTATTTTAAACCCCATTTTAGAGATTTTGGGCATATTTTTACCCATTAAGAAATTAAGTGCAAATTATTTAAAGATTTAATTGAATAAAATGAAACTCAGGTTCTTAATTTTTGTTTTATTTGATTATTATTGCACTTAATTGTCTTGTATTTTAAAATGAATTGATTGAAATAATATTGTTGACAAACTAACCTCTGTTGTGGATGTTAATTTATTTTAGGGAGAAAAGGAAAAATATGTCAAAATTTGAGATAAATTAAAATTAATAGGTCAATAGTTTACATAAGTTAATAAATAGGCCAATAGTTTACATAAGTTAATAAATAGGCCAAATTATTATTTTCGTCCATAACTTATCTGGTTATGAACCATAACTTGACAAGTTATTCTTCATAATTATCTATAACTTGTCCAGTTATGAACCATAACTTGACAAGTTTGTCCATAACTTATCTGGTTATGAACCATAACTTGACAAGTTATGGCCTATTAATTTCTATAACTAAAAATTGGCCTATATACTTTCTTAAACTTTTTATATTGGCCTATTTTCTACTATTTCCCTTTATTTTAAAATATAAAGATATGTATGTTTGTTATTTATGCGAATAATGATCGGCCCAAAAGAAGGTTATTATTTGGCCAAATAATAGGTATACCTGTGATAATAAATATGTGACAATTATAAAGCTCTCCATGTGAGCAATAGTCGGCCCAAAGAAAGGCTATTGTTTGACAGGATTTATTGTTAATATTTGATTACTACGCGGAAAGTACCATTTATAAGTTGATATTTCTAGTCCAAAGACTAAATATCAGTGTTGTGCTAGGTATCTCGAAATGGGCCCACCATCCTTCGGATTGTTTGTTTATGTCATATATGCATTATATGGTTTGATTATGCTTATGTATGACATGATAGTTGATTGTGAGTATGTTGTTTTATTTTGTTCTCTATTTACTTTCTGCTACTGCTGCTTATGTTTCTGTATAAATAAGTATGATCCTAATGCTGAATGAGATGAATTTTAAGATTTGGAAAGAGAACGTGAAAATCGTTCTCGGATGTATGGACTTAGACCTTGCGTTCAAGACAGAGCGTTCTAGTGCTACTACGAAAAATCCGAACACGAATAAAATTGAGAAGTGGGACCGCTCTAACCGCATGAGTTTAATGATCATGAAACGCTCCATTCCAGAGGCGTTTTGGGGCTCTATTACTAAGAGCACTAATGCCAAGAAGTTCCTTAAAAAAATTGAGCAATATAAGACTGAAAATGCTCACTTAGCATCCACCTCTCAGAATAAGAACAAAAAGAGAGCTATGGATACTGCAAAAAGTATAAAGAATGGTAAGCTTCTCGCTTTAGTTTATTCTGAAGTTAATTTAGCTTCTGTACCTAAAAATACTTGGTGGGTAGATTCTGGTGCTACTACTCACATTAGTATGTCTATGCACGGTTGCTTGTGGAGCCGACCGCCAAATGATGCTGAAAGATTCATCTTTGTGGGCGATGGCAAGAAAGTTCCAATATAAGTTGTCGGAACATTTAGATTATTATTAAAGACTGGAGTCTATTTGGATTTGATTGAGACTTTTGTTGCACCGTCATTTAGACGAAATCTGGTTTCTATTTCTAGTTTGGACAAATCCGGTTACTCTTGTTCCTTCGGAAATAATAAAGTTAGCCTCTCTCATAATTCAAATGTTGTTGGCACTAGTTCCTTAATTGATAATCTTTATATGCTTGATACTGTTACTTTTGATAATAAAATTTTACACACTAGTGCACGAGGTACAAAACGAAAATTAAATGAAAATTCTGTCACCCTATGGCACAAGCGTTTAGGTCATATCTCCAAACAGAGAATTCAGAGACTTGTGAGTGATGGAATTCTTGGTCCCCTAGATTTGACAGACTTTCAAGTCTGCGTTGAGTGCATCAAGGGGAAATAGACAAGCACAAGAAAATTAGGTGCCGACAGAGCTACAGACGTCTTAGAACTTATTCATACAGATATATGTTGACCATTCCCTACAGCTTCATGGAATGGTCAACAATCTTTCATTACGTTTATAGACGATTATTCAAGACACAATTACCTATATTTAATATATGAGAAGTCACAATCAGAGCACATTTTTAAGGAATTCAAAGCCGAAGATGAATTTCAACTAGGCAAGAAAATTAAAGCTATCAAATTAGATTGTGGTGGTGAATATTACGGCAGATATGACGGATCAGGTGAACAACGTCCAGGACCATTCACTATCTTTCTAAAAGAATTTGGAATCGTCCCGCAATACACAATGCAAGGCAAACCTAGCATAAATGATGTTGCTGAGAAACGAAACATAACTCTTAAAGACATTGTGAGAAGCATGATTAATCATTCTTTCTTGCCTGAATCGCTTTGGGGAGAAGCATTAAAGACTGCAGTTTATATCCTTAACAGGGTTCCAAGCAAAGCAATAACCAAAACCCCTTATGAACTATGGACACAAAAAAGACCTAGCATTAGGTACTTACACGTTTGGGGTTGTCCAGCTGAGGCAAGGCCTTATAGGCCAAATGAAAAGAAACTGAACTCAAGAACGGTTAGTTGCTATTTTGTTAGATACACTGAATGCTCTCGGGGCTTCAAGTTTTACAATCTCACTACTAGATCTTCTTTGAGAAGGGAAATGTGAGATTCCTGGAGGATGTCGAGTTTGGGGGAGAAGATAAAGTAAGGAATGTTGTCTTTGAGGAAGAAGATTTCGTTTCTTTTCCCAATATTGCTATTGTCAATGACCAAGCTGTAATACCTGCCATTGTTCAAGACGCAACTCCGGAACAAGACAACAATGAGGTTCCCCATGCAGCACCTATAGAGCAAACTCAACAACCTCAAGAAGTGCCGTTAAGGAGATCCACTAGAGAAAGGAGAAGCGCGATTCCGAATGATTATATCGTCTTTCTCCAAGAACATGAAGATGGTGTAGGCTTAGAGGAAGATGATCCGATCAACTTTCAACAAGCCTTACAGAGTTCTAATGCTCAAAAGTAGATTGATGCCATGAATGATGAGATGAAATCTATGAAAGACATTGAAGTTTGAGATCTTATTGAGTTACCTAAAGGAACGAAACTCATAGGTTGTAAATGGATATTTAAGACCAAAAGGGATTCAAAAGATAATATCGAAAGATATAAGGCTCATCTAGTCGCTAAAGGATTCACTCAAAAGGAAGGCATAGACTATAAAGAAACTTTCTCTCCGGTTTCTTTGAAAGACTTTTTTAGAACGATTATGGCACTAGTAGCTCATTTTGACTTAGAGCTACACCAGATAGATGTTAAGACAACGTTTCTCAATAGAAACATTGATGAGACGATTTATATGGTTTAGCCAGAAAACTTTGTATCTGGAAATTCAAAGTCTATGGTCTGCAAGTTAAAGAAGTTCATCTATGGTCTCAAACAGGCATCCCGTCAATAGTTTCATAAATTTCATCAAATTATCACTTCTTATGGTTTTGAGGTGAATGTGGTAGATGATTGTGTATATCACAAGTTTAGTGGGAGTAAATTCATTTTCCTGATTTTGTATGCCGATGACATATTACTTGCCAGCAGCGATAATTGCACGAAACCAAGAAATTTCTTACTAAGAATTTTGAGATGAAAGATTTTGGTGACGCTTCTTTTGTATTAGGAATTCAGATACTATGAGATCGTTCTCAAGGTATCATTGGATTATCACAAAAGGGCTATATCGAAAAGGTTCTGGATAGATTTGACATGAAGAATTATTCATCAGGAGATATGGCCGTAGCTAAGGGAGACAAGTTTAATCTCAGTCATTGCCCCAAGAATAAACTTGAGATAAAGGAAATGGAAAAGACTCCTTATACGTCAGCAATAGGAAGTCTAATGTATGCTCAAGTTTGCACTCATCCCGACATAGCATTTATAGTGGGAGTATTGGGCAGATTCTTAAGTAACCCAGGAGTGGATCATTAGAAAGCAGCCAAACGGGTTATGCGCTATTTGAAGAGAACAAATGATTACATGCTCACTTATCGGAGATCAGACAGACTAGAGATCATTGAGTATTAGATTCTGATTTTGCTGGATACCAAGACAGTAAGCGATCCACATCAGGCTATGTTTACATGCTGGCAGGAAGGGCTATTTCCTGTAAGAGTGCCAAGCAGACACTCATAGCTTCTTCTACCACGGCTGCAGAATTCATAGCTTATTATGAGGCATCTAATCATGGGATATGGCTGCGAAATTTTGTCACGAGGCTGCGTGTGGTTAACGGTATCGAAAGGCTGCTAAAGATTTTTTGTGACAATAAATCGGCAGTGCTATATTTTAATAATAACAGAAGCTCTACGAAATCGAAACATATAGACATAAAGTTTCCTGTTGTTAAAGAAAGGGTTCAGAGTGGTCAGATTTCAATAGAACACATCAGGACAAACTCCATACTTGCTAATCCGCTAACCAAGGGTTTAACACCCAAGGCTTTTCACGAGCACACTGCTCATATGGGTGCTATTTTATTTGAGGATACTATGGTTTAGTGGGAGTTGATTTTGATTTTGGATGTTTTATGACATAAAACATTTGTTTGTTTATTTTCTGCAGTATAAAGAAGATGGAATTATAGTTTTTTACAGTTCCCTCTGAATGTGTTAATTTTCTATTTGCAATTTTTGCATTATGTTTTGAAAATTACAGATTGATCTCATAAAGAATAAAGCAAGACCAATTGGAAGTAGGCATCTTAGAGATCACATTACATGTAATTTCCATGCCACTCATCCATACTCGATCTATGTCATTGAATATGTTGGTATGGTGACCATAGAAGGTTTAGTTGCATTTTGATAGTGACAAAAGCCGCCATGATCTCGTGCTAATATAGGAGATGGACAAGATTGTGTCTTAAGTGGAGACTAAGGATAAATAGCATACAGTTGCGCGCTTAAGGAATTATGTATGATATAATGTTTCAGGAATCATATGTAGCCCAAGTGGAAGATTGTTAGGAAATTATATTTCCTAATAATAATAATGGGCCACATATTTATAATAATTATATTAACACTATTTAATTAATTTGGCTAATTAAGTGATCTAATTATGGAAATCCCAAATAGTCTCCTAACTGGGTATGGGCTAAATGGGTGGATACTCAATATTGACGCAATTAGGTTTAATGGGAGCCTAATGGGGCAATATATAAAAAAACTTAGGTTATGGTCCCCAATACGTCAAATCATTCGGCCGTTTTCCTTCTTCCCCATCTAGAGAGAAAACACCCCATTCAAGAATGTGGAGATTTAACTGAGGAATGTAATAACCGTCGCGCTCGTTGTCTTAGAGAATTCTACTAGAGATTAAGGCTGCACTAATAGAGACAGGTATTTGTTCTAACTTATTTTCTTAGTAATTTGGTGTGATGATTCTTGGAATATGGAATAAGGATTTAAAGATCCAACAAAGTAGATGTGGGGTTATAGTAAAATTCATGATTGGTTTCCTCTTATTAGAGCTAATTAATTAGTTTTAAACTAATAAACTGGTTAATTCACTCCAGCAAACTTATGTAGATTAAATGTTTTGTTGAGCTGATTAGATTGTAGGAATGAGTATTTGTCAAAACTATTTTTACCTGGTTTCTGTTGGGAATTAAAATCCCTAATTCCTACTAATCGAGATCGTTAACAAACGAGAAAAGGAACAACATAGACGGTACACAAGATTAATAATGGTTTACTCTCAATGCGACTGCTAGTCTATTTTTAGCCCGCAAGAGAACATCACTTTAGTTAGATAAAGAACTACAAAGTACAATCACTAAAAAAATGCCTCTCTCTACAAGGCGAGAATTACACTCCGCATAACTGAACGGTTTCCTTCCATGTTATTGTGAATTTGAGTATGTTACATGGTCTCCTTCCGTGTATCTTACGAATTTATGTGTTTTTGTGACTGCGAAGGCTCTACCGTACGTACGCCTTATTGGTGAGTCGTGGCCAATGACAAAGGAGCGAGCATACTTTGAAGCAGTAGCACTAAAAGAGCATGGCCGTTGGTGCCCTGATAATGTGCCAGAAGTTTATCATTTTGATCGTACTATGTCTTTAATTGGCATGCGGTATTTGGAGCCTCCACACATAATCCTAAGGAAAGGGTTGATTGCGGGGGTTGAGTACCCGTTACTCGCGGAACACATGTCGGAATACATGGCAAAGACTCTTTTCCACTCATCCCTCCTTTATCGTTCCACCACTGAGCACAAAAGTGCTGGTATTTAATTGAACTTAATTATTCCTATCTCTACTTGTTTTGAAGTTTAACCGATTTAATTTATAGTCTCTTTAACACTGATTTGGGATGAGAATGGTCGCGGCTCTTTTCTTGAATTTTGTGTAGATAGGCCTTGATCTGTACATTATGAGAAAACTTGATTATCTGATATAATGCCATCTAGTCATTTTCCTTAATAAGCGCTTATTATTTTTTTTTAACAGGCTTTTGTGTTGATGATTAACAACAATATATGGCTCGCTCATTGCTTGTATCTTTTATTGGAGCTTAAACGACTTAAATTGATCCTTAAGATGTTTGAATTGTGGTATATTTAGCTCTTGAGGGCCTGGCATTTGCTGATAGGCATTGTAATTTTTGCAGTTGCTGAATTCTGCGGGAACGTGGAGTTATGCAGACTCACTGAGCAGGTTGTTTTTTCTGACCCTTACAAAGTCTCTCAATATAATCGGTGGACTTCCCCTCATCTCGATCATGATGCTGACGCTGTTCGAAATGATAATGCTCTGAAGGCTGAAGTTGCTGAGTTAAAATCCAAGTAAGCATTTTAATCTTAGTAGCAGATTTTATTTTTCCAATTTTCATTTTTTTAATTGCCAAAATAAATTAGAATTGCCTTTGCTGTAGGTTCATCGAGAGAACCCAAGCTCTAATTCATGGTGATCTTCACACTAGTTCTGTCATGGTTACTCTTGAATCAACTCAAGTTATAGATCCAGAATTTGCATTTTATGGACCAATGGGTTTTGATGTTGGTGCGTTTCTGGGAAACCTGATTTTGGCTTACTTTTCGCAAGATGGACATGCTGATGGCAAAAATGATCGCAAAGTATGTCTCATATATAATTGATCTCTTATTCATTATCTTCACGTTTTTCTAGCTCTCCCTGACATAGCATTATTTATACTGTGTATTCATCCTTTTTATTTCTTGTGTCACTAATGAATTTTTATTTCCTTCAGCAAAATATCACTCATCTGTCATCTTTTTCTGTTTTGCTCATTATTTATTACCTGACTTGAGCTGCATTTCTCCTTTAGTTTTCGTGAAAGAATCTGCAATAGTTATGTGCTGCTTGAGACTTGAAAAAATATCCTTGTTATTCATTTTTTAAACATTGTTTCTGCGTTGGCCTAGTACTCTGTCGTCAAGTGTGCTTCTTTTTCATGCATCTTGAGATTTTGTGCGCTTCTTAGTGGTGTTTTTTTTTTTTTCATTGAAGAAGATTAGAAACAACATTGAGTAGCCAATGGGAAGGACTTGATAATTAAAAACAAGACAATAACTTTGAAATGCCTTGAACCAGGAGGAATCACTTCAACGCCTTGATAATTATGTTAGAAGAGTTTTAGGCTGTGTTTGGAGATGTTTTTGTTTTTGTTTTTTACGTTTTTCGAGAAAGAAAAAATGAAAGCAGGAGAGAAACGGCATTTGGCACAATTAAAGACAAAAAACGGAAATAAAAATGATTTTTTGGTTTAGTGCAAAATAAGAGAGAAATGAAAAACGACTTTTAGTCGTGTTTTATTTTTTGTTTCTGTTTTCTCCTCTCTCGAGTAGAGAGAGACATTAATGGATTTTTTTATACTGAAAACAATCTCTTGATAAAACTACCATACACATTTTTAAAAATGATTTCTGTCTGAGATTGAAAACATTTTCGTTTTCATTTTCATACAAAAAATAAAATCATTTTAAAACGAGTTTCAAAGGCACCTTAAAATGTTTTATGTTTGAGCTGGGAGATTTCTTGTTACATCTCTCAACTGTTCCTTTATTGTTGTCAGAGAGAACTTTTGAACAGTTTTATTACATGGAATCCAGGGCCAATTGTGACTTTTCCCCCGCTTCTTCTGGAATCAGGAAGGCGTAGTTTACATCCTTTCTCCAAAGATCCTGTACGTTTTAAATTCTTATTGCCTGCCTATTTTTTGATAAACAATCTAAAATGAGTTTCTGCTACAGAAATACAAGGAATGGATTTTGAGGACAATTGAAGACACTTGGAATCTTTTTCACAAAAAATTCATAGCTCTCTGGGACAAGCACAAGGATGGTTCCGGTGAGGCATATCTTCCTGCAATTTATAACAACCCTGAGCTGCAACACCTTGTTCAGAAGAAATATATTGAGGATTTGTTCCACGACACACTTGGATTTGGTGCTGCCAAAATGATAAGGTGAGACGAGACATTACAAATTCATGTCTTCTCCTTTCAACACGTTTCTGCATACTACGTGTCAATGGTTTCTAAATTCATGTCTTTGGAGAAGCGAATCGCGTCTTGTTATTCTTTTTTGGTATTTCAATATTCTGGCTCGATTTGGTTCTGTCTTAATGTGCTTTCAATTAATTTTAATTGACAGGAGAATTGTTGGTGTGGCACATGTTGAGGATTTCGAGTCAATTACTGATGATACCAAGCGAGCCAGTTGTGAGCGTCGAGCTCTTGAACTGGCGAAGCTGCTTCTCAAACAAAGGCGAAAGTTTCATGACATCGGTGAAATCGTTGCAGCCATAAGGCAAATTCAGTAATAGCTAGTTTCTGATTGAATAATGGTTGATAACTGGCTTGATACATATGTATTTTCCGAATGATCAGGCACAAAAATTTGTTGCTTTGGTGTGCTGCCGAATATATATGATGATATCAAATAATAATATGGGATCTCAGTGTGTATTCCCGTTCATTTCGCTGATTCGAGTTTAGAATTTAAGTTTTGTTATAGTAAAAAATTTTCACATAAAATCACATTTCAACTTGAATTAAAAACTCAAATCAGTAAACTAAACGGGCTCGTAAGGGGTGCCATTTGTGAATGCTTGATGAATGTTCTGTTGATTAATCATGGTTGTTATCATCATGACATCTAGTGGATTTCACCTAGTGATATATGGAAATTCAACGTTGCATAAAATCAAAAAACAGATGAAATTGAGAATTTTCTGGTGTCTTAATATTTGAAATAGTCATAAATAAATTCTAAAAGATAAATATATGGAAATTCAACGTTGCATAAAATTATAAAAAAAAAAAAAAAAACCAGATGAAATTGAGAATTTTCTGATGTCTTAATATTTAAAATAGTCCTAAATAAATTCTAAAAGATAATTATAACTTTAATGTGAAATATTAAAATAAACTGAACGCTAATCCTATGCTCGTCACATTTCCAAAAGCAATTATTTTGGTTTTCAATTCACATCGCTTCATATATGAAAATAAATGTTGAAAATCTGTACTCTTTCTCGAGAGATCATTCCTTTAAAACTTAAATCCAGAAGTCAGATATTAGGAATTAAAACTCACAAATGATCTATTGGTATTCAATTCACATTACTTCATATATGGAAAAACGTTGAAATATCTGCGCTCTTTCTCGAGAGATTTCATTCCTAGCAAACCAGAAGACAGAAATAAGATATCAGGAATTAAAACACACAAATGATCTATGTCTAAGGGAATGAAAGCAACAAAAAACTAAGGGCATGTTCGGTATAGTTTAAATAAACTGTTTTTTAAAAAAAAAAAAATTTAAACAAAAAAAAAAAGAGAAAGAAAAGAAAACACTATTAGAAAGAGTGATATTATATGAGTTTATTCAACGCTGTTTTATTTTATTTTATTTTTTTTTTAAAGCAAAATAAGTTAAAAAGGTTTTACGTTATCAACAAACCATAAATAATCTTTTAACTTACAAAACAAAGCATAAATTATTTACTTGTATGTGTGTCTTCGCAACCATGTTAGATGCTTACAGTGCTTCCCAATCGCCTCAAGTGCAATGACTCAAATGTATAAAGCGTATGTTAGCAAGCTTTGGAGCATAGAACATGTAGAAAATTAGACCAATAACCCCATAGAAGAGACAAAATTATAACAAAGTTTAAACTCGAATTTTGTAAAGAGAAGACACAAAAAAAAAAGAAAGAAAGAAAAAGAAATCAGTCTATTTATCTGTCTGATCTGGCAAGAAAGTTTAGATTTTTCTTTGAGACAAAAAAATTTAGATCATGCCACTGTTTCTTGCTATTGCCATGATAGTCAAGTGAGCACTTGAGGATGCAAGTGGCCTGGACCATAACAGCTTATCCGATAATATACAAACGTTTTCATTCCGGCGATGTCAAACGTTATTATTTTGCCTACCAGGGTTTTTGTCATGGATTGCAAGGTCTCTGTAACTGGTCAGATTCTCTCAGCGAGCATGGAAAATCCGAGCCTGCATACATTGGCAGCATTCGCGGTGGAGGAGCTACAACAAGGCTAAGGTTTTCTTGTTCTTTTTTCGGTTTTTTGGTTGCTTGTTCACTATCTAGCTAAAACTAGATTAATAATTTTTTCCGTCAATTAAGACTTTATTTTTTTGTGTAGTATTTGACACAAGTAATTAAACAATTATCGGAATATTGTTAATGTCTCAGGGAAAGGATCTCAAGTTTAAGTCGATTGCGAAAGCAAATCTGCAGATGGTGACAGGATTAAACAAGGAATTTATTTTGCAATATTTTTTGCTTTGTTGATTTCTTTCACTTTTAATATATGTCTCATTAGAACGCATCACGTTCCTCTATAATGGAGAGGTAATTCATGAATGTTACTTTAATGTTTTGTTTGACTTTACTGATTTAGTTGTACGCAGAAAGGAAGAATTAGAGGCTGCGAACATTTAATCATTAAAAACTGTGATTTCCTGCAGTGGTAACACATCAAAAACCTTCTTAATTAAAACAGAAACATGAAAAACCTCACTACTCATAAGTAAGTAGGGTAAAACGATCTAATCTTATTTTCATAAAAAAACGCTTTCCCGTCATTAGTGGCGTCACATATATTAGAAAATATCTTTTTGGAGAAAACCATTATTTAAAATCTAAGAACGTTCACATAAGATCACCAAAAATTAATAAATTAAAAAACAGAGACGTGTCTAAATTCATGACGACTAATTACTCTTTAAAGCCATGCAGTTTTCAAATCAACATGGCCTGTCACAACTGATGGTCTACGGCAGCCTTGAATTACAGTTGTTGGGTAGCAACTTCCCACATCATACCTACTGCCACAGATCGAGAATATGCAAATCTTTTGTATCTCAACAGGTGCCACGCTTTTGCTTGAATCTTTTTTGGCTCCCGCTTGCTTGGCTAAAAAATTTACCGGTAGGTCTTCACCACAATATGGTTGAGGTCTAGTGTCGCATGCTGGGTTGGATCTTGCACACTATGTCGGTATTCGAAGCACTATTGTTTAGACAGATGTCAATGTCGTGACTGTCGTTAATTATTGCATTTTTAATAATTTACATAAAAAAACTCATTTCAATGGTATTTTGAATATTTTAAGATTACAACCGTAAGTTTAAAGTTTTTCTTTTAGTTTTTTTTTTCTTTTTTCATTTTTATTTAAGGGTATTTTAGGTATTTTATGTCTAAAATTGAGGGTTGATTGTGAAAAAATATAAATTTAGGTATTAAATTTAATTTGAATGTATACATTTGATGATATTAAAATTGAAAGTATAGTTTTTGAATAAACTCAAAACACAGGGTATAAAAATGTAAATACCCCTTTTTTCCTTTTGTTTTTATTTTTTGTTGTTTTTTTTTTTTTTCATTTATTTATTTCTTATTTTGCACTAAAAGATTTCAATGCAAACCCGAATCATGGCTCTAAACCATAACCACCACATTTTAATGCCAGACACAACTGAAATAGCCCCACCTATTCACATAGATGTGTGTATAACAATCACATGACAAACCATAACAATCACATTTTGTGACGGAGGCCGAAATTTTTATCAGTAAGGTTAATAATTGAAAATTAATAATAATGAGATTATAAGGTCAAATTTCTAATGCTCAGTGTGGATTATATATATATATATATATATATATATATATATATATATACACACACACACACAATTAATTACATTATTTCATATATATGATTTTGTTTGACAAAAAACTTGGCTCTGGTGTAAGATGACGTTGTAGGGCATATCAAAATCAGAACAAGTATCAACATAGACTCGTCAGGCATTTTTCAAGTGGCTGATCAGAAGCTTTGTCTATATATATATATATCTATATATATTATATATATATATATAAGGTTTCTGGTCAAGCACTCATATAATTATACATAAATTATATATATTTGTAGATAAATTATGTATGTTTACAGGTAAGTTATGTATATTTATATGGTACTTATATAATTATACAATCGTGCATATTTACATGTAAATCGTATATATTTACATATAAATCGTGTATGTTAAGTTATAAAAAATAATAATGTATATTAATCCTCAAAACATGTATTTTTTTATAGCAATTAGTGAACACATAGCATGAAAATATATATATTGACTGATTTGTTGATTTCATGTTAAATATACACGATTTTACATATAAATATATACAATTTACTTATAAATATACATAATTTATATACAATTATATAAATACTTGACTAGTCAGACACTTTTTAAGTGCTTGACCGGGGACAATTCTTATATCACATTTGTGTATACACGATCTTTTTTAATATTAAAAAAAATAGATAGTAAGGGGAGAATCAACGTAACGTACGTTGGTGTTTATTGAGGCCCTCTATTCTATATCAAACTCCATTAATAGAAATAAAAGTACAAAGAATTATAAATGAAGTGGAAAATAGTGAAACATGCCCTAAGGCTTACATCACAAAGTGAAAAACTCCAATGGAAAGCAATGTGTATATATGAGGCTAGCCTTCAATAACATTAATTAATTATTCATATGATACATGTTTCAATATATGGTAACTATAGATGATATAGTTTAACTTTTTTTTTTTTTTTAGTTTTTCTCTACTTCAATCATTAGCTATTTTAGAGAATACCTTCCACACTAGCTAAATATAATTAGCATAAAGTGGTTAACCATTTCATTTTTTATATTATTTTATTCATTCAACCGTAATAAATGTAAAGATTATGTTATAAATTCAACAAAATTATTTGTATTTTAAATTCCATAAATATTAAAATAATTTATATTCAAGTAAAATAGAAAGTATGGTTAGAGTGACTCACCAAAAAGTTGTTAGCTAAAATAGCTTTCTAACCATTTTAACTATAATTTAGTTAAAATTTAAAGTGCCCCTTGAAAATACTTTTAGTTAATTGGAATTTGTTAGTATTCTCCTGACCAGTTATCTCTTTTTTTAAATATTTATCTAAACGGAAGAGAATAGACAACTAGTCCGTTAAGGAGGAAAATCACATCCCAACCAAATTGACACCTGAAAAAGTACTCATTCTATATTTACCTCATCACTTTCAATTAGTTATCTTCCCTTCCTTTGCAATAAAAATAATAATAATAATAATAAATTTACCCTCAGATCGAGTCTGAATTTTTACCCCGCACAATTGATTAATACTCTTTTAACTATTATAGTTATTTAATTAAAAAAGGTGTTAATTAATCAAGAGTAAGGAATAAAAATTTAATCCTATGCACTCTAAAAAGTATTTGTCTCATTTTGAAAATAAAATACTCATGTGTATGTTTATGTACCTCATTGATTGGTTTTCATTACAAGAGAAGGAAGTTTAGAGTGTAATTATTAAGGAATCGTGGCTAAACTTTTCACGATATATATATATATATATATATATATATATATATATATGATTTATGCATGTTAATGCCTTTGTTAACTCAACACTCACGTGCGGTTGCGTGCAGTGGTCGGACTATCCCACTCGACCCAGTCATGCTTAGTTGGGTCTCCTAGATGTTGCTTCGATTCTCGAAGTGCTGACTTGATTATCTTGCACGGAAGACAAGTGAGGCTCAAGATCAGTTGGGGCACCAGTGCGGTGCCAACCAAAGACTCTCTAACGCTCAAGTTAATATTGTGCTTGGGAGCAATAAATGAAGAGACAATTAATATGTGTAGAGAAGTGTTCGTACCTCATAAATGAGCTTTGGGAGGTATTTATAGTTTCTTGCCAGATCCGATTTTTACCCACCGTTCATCAGAGGTCTGTCGGTATAGATATATAGGCTTGTTAGATGTAGGGGTATGTGTCGCGAATCAATGGCGACTATATTTGGCCAATCTAACGGTGATGATTGCCCTTGTATAGATAATAGGGAGCACAATATGAACCCCCGACATAAGGAGTGCTCAGCAAAGATTGGTCACAAGATAGTATATGGTGCAAGATATCCGGGTGTAGAGGTAGCCGAGTATCAAGGATGGCAAAGTTATCATGTCCAACGACACCATTGGTGGCGGAGTATCAGCAGTGTCTTCTCGATGGCATACTCCCGAGCAGTGCTCAGCGGGTGTAGCTGATAGCTTGATTTTATTACTTACGACTCTTGGTTATTTTTGTTGGTTCTTGGTGTTTTTAGCGTTCTTCTTTTTTTTTTTTTTTTTTGTCTTGCTTTTGTAGGTTTGAGTTAAAATGAATAAAAAGATCTTCAAAAGAGTCAAATTCAGAGTCAAATCAAGTCATGAAGCCGCTGCAGCGGAATGGAATTCATGCTGCAGTGTGGACAATAGAAAGCTAGCCCTAGGCCCATGCCTCTAGTGCTACAGTGCCTACTTCTTGTGTTGCAGCGCCCCCCAAAAACTGAAGACCTGCTGCAGCGGGTTTGTCTACGTAGTTAGGATTTTCTCAAAATTCCTAACGGCACTGTAGCGGGAAAGTGATCTGTTGTAGCACCTTCACGCATTTTGTAGTCATTTAATGCTTCATTTGCACTGATTTCAAGGGGAGTATAAAATAGAATTGAGCTAAAAATCGCAAGAGGATGCTTGAAAACAAAAAAAAAAAAAAAAAAAAAAAAGGAACAAAAAGAGGAAAATATGAGGGTTTAAAGGGCATGCTTTGAGATTAGATAGGAGCTTGAAAATTTAGAGTTTGTTCTTCAATGAGTTTTATTTCCTTCTTCTCCTTCCTCTTTTATCTTATAGAATTTGTATTTTCCTTGATTTTGTGTAGACTATGGATATGGGATTTGGACTGTTTATGCTTTATGCTATGGGATTATTGATGTATTCTTTTATCTAAACTCTTTAGAGTTAGGGGTGTGATGTAGTTTTATCATTGCTATGTTATGAAGATTCTATTTGCTTGTTAATGCTTCAATCCATTTATATTTTTCTATGCCTATTGTCTAATTTGATTATCCATTGAATTAGAGATATAGATGTATGGATTTAGGTTCGGGAGAGTTACTTTCACATGTTGGATTTGGCAGGAAAGCACAACCTAGAGTTAGTTGAGTTCGGGAGGCCAATTAATTCAGATAATCAATATTATGTTGCTTGAAGGATACTTGATTTGGTTAGGCTAACATGGATATTGTTTAATTGGGTCTTGCATACTATTTTACTTGGCACTCGGAAGAGGGAGTGAAATTACTTTCGAAAACTCAAGATTAATGAATTGAGTGAAATTAGTTATCAAGCTTAAGAATCGGATTAGCATAGGTTGGTACGATGAAATCGGACCCCTAACCGCCTTAATACCATAAGAGTTCACTTCAATCCCTTTTTGTTTTCAAATTATTTCTTTACTTGTTTTGTTAATTTAATTCTATTGTTTTAATTGCTATGTACAGTTACTCAAATTTAATTATCTAGATAAAATTGTAGTTATTGTAATTGTGGTACTCAGTTTAACTTGTAAGAACATAGTTTTTATATGATGATATTTGTACTTAAGTATACTTTTACTTTTGCAATTCATTCGCTTGAGAGCACCCACATTTTAATTAAATTCAAAAGCAATTTCTCAACAGTAGCCGAACAGATGCCCAACAATGCATATACACACATATATACTTACAAAAACACTAGTCGTATCATAACTCCAGCACCTCCAAAGGCCAAGTTAACACCAGTTTGATAGTATTTCACCTTTGCAGTAAAATTAGTATGATTTAATGGCAGGGACAGATGTGGGGGTGGACTTCTCACGCCAACTTTCTCATTTGCACATATCAAAAGAAATTTAATTCCATTTTTCAAATTATAATTAAAAAAAAATGAAGTTTCAGGTAGTACTTCTAAAATCAGTACATATTGTTACATAAGATCTGCATATACAATGCATTCTATATATTATTTTTATATTTAGAGATGACATAATCAAGATCGTTTAAGATATGAATTGATGATAGAGTAGAATCGTATCATGATCGCTCAATATATATGTGACATTAATTGACATTAAATATGGAATTTACCCCAAGGGAAATTGCCTAAGCCCTCCAGCCACGATTATTATATGATTACGAGTTAAGTAATTAGATGATGATCACAAAAGGAACTTCATCAATTAATTACAACATACATAGGAAAACACATAAAGACACGTGTGTGTAAAGGATGACTATGTTCTTTCACGTATTCGAGTTTAGAATTCAAGTTTTGTTATAGTAAAAAGTTCTCAGAAATAGTTACATCTAAATTTTTTATTATAGTAAAAAAATTTCACATACAATCACATCTTAACTCGAATCAGTGAACTAAACGAACATGTATTTTGCTAGAATATTTTACGTGCCTAAGAAATCTGCCACAATTTTGCCATTTCCAAACCTCCCGGTGGCATTCCTGGTGGGAAAGTCAATGCCATGGTAAGGAAAATTTGCTTTTATGGAGGCAAATTTGAGGTGATTGTTGTTATCCATATCAACTAGGGAATCTCCAAACACAAACATGGCTGGAGCCTTGTGGGCTTCTGAGAGATTAATCATGAAACCACCAAAGAATGTGGAAAAGAAAATCTAGAACAAGCTCAAAAGCCTTGCTAGATTTCTGACATTGCAAGCCATAATTGGGATGTAGAATATAGTAATAACTACTAAGAATTATAAGGTCTCCATAGCTCGCTCTTTCGTAGTTAAGTGGTCAATTTATATAAGTGGGAAAACGAGACAAAATTGGTGTTCTTCGGGCAGAGGGAAAAAAGTACAAGAAAGGAATCTCTAGAGAGAGTGGCTTAATTATGTAAAATTATTAGGGAAATTTTTAAAAATTCCGTTAATAAAATAACACTATTTTATTTATGTTATTGTTGTTAAATTTATGCTATGTAACTAACAATTTGTATGTTATTTTTTCTTAGCCTGTAAATTATTTTTTGTAACCTATAGGTTATTTTCGATAGTGATATTAAAATTTTATATGATAACATAAATAATAAAGTTAAAAAAATAATAATTAAACTTGAAATTTTCTTAAAATTGTAAGTTAATGAAAAAAGTCTTAAATCTGACACCCGACTAATCCATTACTTTTAATATTTTTCATTTCTTATTATAATATTATTTACATATTCATGTAACACTCAATTTGTTTATTTATAATGTTACAGGAATATACAATCAATGTTATAACAATTAAAAATGTCTGACTGGTTCGGATGCATGTCTGGAGACAATTTCAATAATTATATTCGCGCAATTTCAAGGTGTGGAATTGTGGGTAATACTTTGTAGTAACATCGTGCTTTTTGCTTTTATCTATATTTTAGTTTTCCTTGTTATCTTGTTTGTCTATAATGACATTTGGAATGATGATATTTACTAATTAGACAACTTTTCATAAATTTCAAAAAATACTTTGAGAAGAAAACATCTTTAATAGATTATATTCAAAAGCTATTTTGTTTATCATGAATTGAAGTTGCATTAGTATGCACTCAGAAAGACAAATTAATGGATCTTTACTCTTAGAAATTGGAACGTAAGGAAAAGTAAATGATGATATACATATACATATATATATATATATATATATATATATATAGGCAAATATATATATATAAAATATAACCCTTAAAAGATATATATTTCATTTTATAAAAAATACAATATGTACACATTCTAAAGAAGATTCAAAAAAATGTACATTTTTTACAAAGAAATGTACAAGTGTCGTTTCTTCGAGAATTCATATATATATATATATATATATATATATATATATATATATATATATAACCCTCGAAAAAAATCAATTGGACAAGTTACTCTTTCAAATGACTAAAGGTCATTTGAGAATCAGAGGTGGTCGAATTACTGCAGGTTCCCATTTCAAATCAAAATTAGAGGTGGTTAGAAAATCTCTACTTCAAAACCTACACACCGGCTACGGATGACGATGTGATATATATATTGACTCCGGACGAAGAGAGTAGAAATTATAAAGAGTTGTTGGGATAGGAAATATGAAGGATAGAGAGAATCATATAGTAATTTTTTATATTATTTGACAGCAAAGATAGAGAGTTGATGAAAAATTATAGTTATTTGTTAACGGAAAAATGAGACAAATCTCCCATAAATAGTCCCTCTTTGATTTAATTTGTATTAATTGAAAGTAAAGAGTGAAAATTTAAATTTATGCACTCTAAGAGTAAGTTCAGTATTTTTCTGTCTAATTACTGTATTGTTCATTTTACAATAGTCTGTTTCAATTTGATGAATTGATTGAAATTTTTTATTAGTGGAATGATTCAAATTGGTAGGCCCTGAGAGAGAATCACTTCCTACATCTTTCTTATCCCTCTTCTCCTCCCTCTAATAAAACAATGGATTAGTCTTTTCCCTCCCTCCATCCCACCACCATCCACCACCATGTGACACATAGTGGTAGTAATGGTTAGTTGTGTCAAATATTAGGCCTCGTTCATTTCATCAATTTGAGTTTTCAATTCTAAGTTTCTACAATTAAAAGCTCTATGTCACATCTAACTTTTTCTGTTACCGTTAAAAGCTTTTAGAAAATGTCACATCTCAATTCAAATTGAAAACTCAAATCCGTGAGGCGAACGAGACATTAGTAAACTTCTGTGTGAATATGTTTGTGACCATACTTGTGCCTATACATGTGTGTATGAATGTATGCATGTGCATGAAGATTATGGCACCGTTCATTTTACTGTTTGAATCACAACTAAAATTTTTTGTTAAGAGTGTTTTCTCTTACAAAAATACAAACTCAACTTTTTTATTACATTCTCATATAAATTTATTTTTTTAACTCGATACCTAATAATGAATTGATCTTCTTTCTCTGCATCGTGATCGGGGAATGAGGAGTACTCTACCCGCAGCGGATAAAGGAGGATTTATTTAATCAAATAGTTTAGGCTTATGGAATGTTAAATTCTTTAGGCTTTCTAGTTGTTTGTATCGAAAGCCCCACGTATGTGTGTATATGTAACACACACTTAAAAGACCAAAGTAAACTATACAATCTGTAGCAAGACCCATTTTTATTCAACAAAAGCATGAAGTGTTGAGATCGACAAGATGATTGATCTCACGATATTCGTACCACATGATTACACATAACTCTCCCTAATCTAAGATGATCGCCTAACCAAGATCCGAGATTATCGGCTTTGTTTAGTGTGCCTCTATTATAGCACTGCAAATAGTCAATCAAAAGCTTTATCCAGCGATAATAAATATGCCCAAAAAGAGCGTTTCCATTCACTTGATGCTGATTCTAAATCTAGCCAAAAGATGGCATTCTATCATCGTAGAGCATTCACGAAAACAATCAAAGAACTGACATCTCTCTTCTCTGATGGATACTTGATAGGCGTGGACGAGTGTCTTGGGAAAAACAGTATTGTGGGAAAGCTTCCGAGCTGCAGCTCTTTCTGTGCGTATGACTTGTGATCGCCGTCAGCCCTGAACTTAGCTACCTTCACCCCTGTCCCCGCCAACATTTCCGCTAACTCGACATATGATCCTTCCATTGCCTAAACAAATTCCAGGGAACAAAAGGTTAGATTAGAGACGATAATGTCATGCTCAATCCATTCTTTCAAATTGAACTTAATGCATGAACTTAGTTTTTACCTGGCAGAAGCGGCACCAAGGTGCATAAAGCACAACAAGCCAAGGTTCTCCTCTGGTTTCCAATCTAGCCAGGTTTTCAATCCCTTTTCTAGTTAAATCCACAATGTTCTGGCTTTTGAAGATGTCGGCAGAAGCCGTGGGGCTTCCGTTTGAGAGATAAATTCCATTTCCATTGACATTTCCATTCAGCTGTGGCACCGCTTCTTGCTTGATGTTTCCTTTGTGGAGGCCACATTCCTTGGCCTTGGAATCCTCCCACCACCACCTTCCCTCCCGCTCATGCTGCCCCGGCAGCACTGGCCTCGTGCACGGCTCGCATCCAATAGAGACATAACCTTGCGAATGCAGAGAATTGACAGGTACATTCAGAGCTCGAAGGAAACTCCATATTTCCTGACCTTCCATGTTCGCCACCGGATTCCACTTCACCAAACTGCCAATACCTCCATCAACTCCTTCAAATGTAGGGTCCACCTGTACGACCGGAATCTCAGCCCTGGTGCCGGGAGACTGATCTTTTCTTTGTCCAGTAATCCAAGCGCAGAGACCCTTAAGGGCCCTCCTTAAAGGCCTAACTTTCCTCACTCTGCAGCATTCTTGGTGCCCATCGTCGTAAAATGAGAACAGCCCTTTGCCTCTTACTAATGCCTGAACTTCCACTGCATCAGGGAACATGTACTCTATGTGGATGCCATAGTGCTTCTCAACAGCATCAAAGAACTGGTATGTTTCGGCGTTTAGTCTCCCAGTATCGAGACTAAACACCCTGAAGGGTCGACTAGTTAGCTTGGCATACTCAATCAACGCCACATCTTCAGCTCCACTGCAAGAACAAATAAATAACCAAAATTTTAAGTTACATATTCCAAAACTACAGAACAGTAAAGTAAAATCTATTAACTTTGTCTGTAAATACAGAGGAGAAAGTATATCATATGCTAAGTACATTTGGAATACATACATTTGGAATACACTGCAAAACAAGAGCCCCAAGAATAACGGATTGTTATTCTAGATGAGTGGTGAAGTTATTTGCATAAAGTGGACAGACTTGCAAATAGCTAAACACACATTGGACTCTATCTCCGACATCAAACGCAAATCTTGATTTACCTATCTTTTTTCCCCTTTTTTTTCTTTTAAATGTAATAAAGCCAACAAGATTTTTCAAAGGTTTATAAATCCTAAACTTTTCAAAGGTTCATAGATAGATAGATAGATTGATAGATGGGGAAGAATGCAAGCATCAAGAGCATTATAGCAAACCTTTCATGTTGTTCAGTACGAGAAGGGAGAGTTGAAATAACATATATGTTTATATATATATATATATATATATATATATATATATATATATATATGATAGTTTATTTGTCTAACTGTTATTTTCTTCATTTTACTATTTGCTAATAAACCTTTTAAAAGAATAAAATATGTAGTCCTTTTCAACATGAATTTAGTGAGGCCAGAAGACTTTTCGTCTTTTTGTCTCCTCCCTACAACCAAACAATAGATTAGCTCTCCCCCAACCAAACACACTCTTAACCGGCTAAATTCTAGTTATCTTATATGTATACATATATATATATATATATATATATATATATATATATAAATACATACACACATATTATATAATATATTCACGTTCATTCATTCATTTTAGAACATTAACTGAAAGATACCTGAAAGCAATGGCAATGTCGTTCCCAAATTTCTCAAGCGCTTTATCCATAATTTTAAGCGGAGAAGCATTTTCCAACTCTCTGGCCAACTTCTCATAATCTTCTACATCTACGCTATTATCTCCAAGTTCTGCACATTTCCCCATTACAAAAAATACAATTGGACTAGAATTCCATGAATTCAAGAATGTAAATATCATGATTTCTCCAACATTATGGTAAATATAAATTTACACACAAATAACAAAAGAGATCTTCTAATTCAAATAATTACGTTCACAAAAACATACGAATTACGGATTAAACAAAAACTATTCCTTTTCTTTACCTAGAGAAGCAGCTTTCGAACCTTCCAGAGGAAGAACAAGGTGATTCCTTTCAGATCCCGGGAAAACTGGTTTCAAAAACTGTTTCTGAAAACGTTTCTCGAACGAAACCGTCGACGGAACCAAAAATTGATCTGATGCACAAACAGAAAGAGATCAATAACTCCAAACTATCGAAATTTCCTTAATCTCTGAAACAATCACAGTTCGAAAGAAAAATGTACCTTTCGGATATCGGCGCGAAGAGATCGAAGCGATCGAGGAGCGGAGGTGAGAAGAAGAAGATGCGAATGCCATGGAAGATGATGAAACGTTTCTAAGAATATGAGACACTGTGTGAGTGAGAGTGAGTGGAAGAAGAATGAGGAAAGTTTTTTTTGTAGGGAAAGACGAAGTCTCCTTCATTTCACCGATTCGAGTTTTTAATTTTAGATTTTTACAGTAAAAAATTCTTAGAAAATATCACATTTAATTTTTTTATTATAGTAAAAAATTCTTAAAAAATATCATATTTCAGCTCGAATTAAAAATTTGAATTCGCAAAATAAACGAGACCGATCGTTGTCCGAACTACAAGGTTGGCGGGTGTCTTGGTTCATTGAACCTGGACAAGTGCTTTCATTCTATTGATTCACTCGCCCTAGTGGCCCTTTAATTTAAGCTCGTTCATTTCACCTATTCGAGTTTTTAATTTTAAATTTTTACAGTTAAAAATTTTTAAAAAATATCACATTTAATTTTTTTTTTACTACAATTAAAAACTCTTAAAAAATATCACATCTCAATTTAAATTAAAAACTCGAATCTGTGAAGCGAACGGTATCTTAAATTCTCACTTTTACCGCTTGAATTATAAAGGACTCTTATTTTACCATTTAAGAGTATTATATATTGTAGTATATATAACAAATTTCACTATCTTAAAATAGTAAATAGCAAAAATATTTAACTAGTTTTTTTTTTTCAATAAAAACTCATATACCAGGGAACTTACAATTAAATAAAACCGGAATAACAAACACAATAGAAGGGTAATGATCTAGTGGGAGAATAGACGTACACTTGAGATTTAAAAAAGAGGAGAATACTGACACACTAAGATCGAGCACACCTATGACTCTATTTGATAAAACCTCTCTCAGCAAGATAGACTTTTGAGTGATAGAGGGGCAAAACATCTTAACACTAAGGTTACACCAAACACCGTCAAGACACCAGTCCAACAAACACCAAAAACAAACAAAGACAATGGGGTGAAAATCCCGGTTATTTTAGTAAAAAAACATACTGAAAATAAAAATATAATAAACACAAAAAGCGACTCTGGCGAGGAGGCAATTGACAAGAGCACCACCAAGAAAGGCAGAGGACTTTAAAGGGGATAGTACGGTGTGGTTGAGCAAACGGCGTAAAGCTGCAAGTGAAACTCACCCTCTGCAGCCATCGCCAGCAATTGAAAACACTACCTTCAAGAGAAACTCATTGTCGCACGAAACAAAACACCAGAGGAGCATGGCCACCATTCAGGAAACATGTTAAAGACAGCATCCCAAACGAACAGCACCCCACTTCGAAAGCATGTCAGATCTGCTACAATGGAAGCACCACTCCGCATACTACCACCATCACGTAGAAGACAATGATGAGATGAATCCAAGGGCCAAGTTTCAGAGTCGAAAGCCCGATGATGCCCCTGAAGTTAATCCCAGAATTCCAACGAGCTCAATCTCTCATTTTCTCTTTTTCTCGTTTGTCTAGGGTAACAAATGTCAGATTCTTAAAAAAAAAAAAAAAAATATTTGGGTGCATTTGGAACTCGCTCCAAAATGATTTTGTTTTTTGTATGAAAATGAAAACGAAAACGTTTTCATTTTCATTTTGGAATCATTTCTGAAAATGCGTTTGGTAGTTTTATTCTGAGATTGTTTTTAATTTAAAAAAAACTGAAATTTTGTTTGGTGGTTTAATTTTTAAAAACATGTAATGAGGGGGCAATCGGAGAAGAGTAGCGCTTGGGGGGTGGGGTTCTAAGTCGCAGAAAGAGGGGGGGGGGGGGGGGGGTGCCAGTCGGAGAAGGGGGGCCAGTCGAAGAAAGGGGGCCAATCAGAGAAGAGTGGGGGGAGTGGCAGTCGGAGAAAAGTGGGTGGGGGGGCAGTCGGGAAAGAAAAATGGAAAGGAATAGGCCTGTAAGTCGGCCGGGTAGGATTGGCCTTGGGCCTGAAAGTAGGCCGAGCCGCAATGTGCGGGCTGAGAAGGATTTGGGCCGTAACAATTCTTTAAGCCAACAAACCCGTAACCATTCAAATTACCTCGGGTATGCTCGGGGTGACCGGATTGGTCGAATTGGGCCTTGACGTTGGGGTTCTGCAATTAAGCCCAATTCAATTCAAAACCCCAAGAAACCATTGTAGCTGGACTTTCTCGGACAATTCAATTCAAACCCCTAAGAAACCATTGTAGTTGGACTTTCTCGAACAGAACAACCAATTCAGTTCAAACCCCCAAGAAACCATTCTCTGCATTCTTTGTTCCTCCTTCCACCATTTCCTCTGTTCAACTCAAAAATGGTTCTCTCGTTTCCGGTGGAGGATCAAACTTCTACTCCATTCACGAGGCTTCCTATAAGGGATCGATTCTTGGAGACGTTGTTGTGCTAGTCACTAACAAACGAGGTAATGCAAATGCCTTCTTTTTATGCTATAACGTCTAGTGATAATTAGTATTAGTATGTCATTGACTCCTTGTAATTGGGACTTGGAAGAAGTTACTGGTTTTCTTATTGTTGATTGAATGTTAAGCTTCTATTCTTGTAGGGGTAGTAATATAAATTTAGGGCTGATTTCTTTCACTGATAACTTGGGCCAAAGTAAACATTAGATTTAGGGTTTTCTGTGCTAATAAATTCGGTCGGGTAGGGGCAATATCGGGCTCCTTGAATCTGTCCTGTGACCCTACCCGCACTTTGTGGGTTGGGCATTATTGCTACCAAAAAAAAAAAAAAAAAAAAAAAAAAAATCTCACTATTTTCGGGTAGGTAGGGTCGGCTCGGGTGGGTTCGTCGGGTTCAGTTGAATTCTTACACCCCTAGAAACGAAAACGATGGTTAATTGTTTTCAGTTTTGCTGATTTTTGAGAATAAGTAAAAAATGTGTTTAAATTTTGCTTTTCAAGAAATGTAATGCCAAACGCATTTATAGGAGCATTTTCATTTTTTTGTTCTTAAAAAGCGTGAAAAAGGTTTTTGAAAATGATTCTAAACATGCACTTTTTTTTTTTTTTTTTTTTTTTCTATTTTATCCTTTTTTTGCACCAAATAACAAATGTCAGATTATAATCCTAAAATTTAAAAACCCTAATCCGCTCACTCGCCTCTCTCTCTCTCTCTTTCTTTCCTCTCTCAGCTGCCTACCTCCTTCCCAGCCTCTTCACCCTTCTCTATATCTCTTTCTCTCATCTCTCAAAGCAACTCTCTCTCTCTCTCTCTCTCTTTCCTCTCTCATCCATCCACTCCTCCTCTGTCTCTCGCTAAATCCTTTTCACGACCTAATCAGAACTTCACGTATTCCCGTTGAGGATTCATCGCTTGGTGGTTCTTCTCTCCCTCACGAACATCGTCGTGCTCTGAGAGAGAGACCGATCTCTGTTTCTTCGGCGACGTCGACATTCTCGGCAGCATCATTCCTTTGTTCGTGCAAGTTAGAAAGAGATCTAATTTCAGTGCAAGTGAATCATTTACCACATAAATGATTCATTTACATGGTAAGCAACAAATCTGACCATCACGCGAAGGAGAAACAATGGCAATTTGTTGCGGCGTCTTCGTTGCAGCTTTGCCACCACGCGACGAAGCAGATATCATCGTCGTTGCAGATCTCCATGCAGAGGAGAAACTATCTAGGGAAAAGTAGATCTGACCACCATGAGATGTTTGTCGTCATTTACATTCTCTAGCCCGTTGGAAATTAAAGAGGTGGCCGCCATTGTCGTTAGAGAAAACCACTAGCACGTCATAGAAGACGGACCGACCTCTGAACGAAGCCCATCAATGGGAGAGAGAGAGCGCGCAAAGGATAAGAGAGAGAGAGAGAGAGCGAGGGTCAAAGATGGAGAGAGAAAGCGGGGAATATTGTAGAGAGAGAGAGAGAGCACAAGAGCAAGAGAGGGAAGAGAGGGGGGGGAGAGAGTCAGAGAGAGCGACGGTGAGGATGAGAGACGGAGCAACATAACGAGCACGGGATATACCCATGGCATGGGCATATTGCGTGCTCGTTACTATATCATTCTTAGCATAACAAGCTCATCGAGTTCTTAAATCTTTTTACAACTCTTTTTAATGTTGAAAATTGACTTTGTTATGACATAATTCTATTAACCGGAAGAAAAATCATTCAAATCGAAATGGAATTAATGAATGAATGGTTGTTTACATATATTTTTTAAACACGTTTCATGTTTCACTTGACAAAAATAGCTTAATCAACAATTCAAAATGATTTTGCACTCATGCAACGCTTTTGAATTGCTCTAAGGTATGATATTAGTAATTGGTAAATTAATTTATAAAAGGGTCGTATTGTAGTTCTGGTGGCAAATACTAGGTAGGTGAAATTTTTTGTTTATCAATTTATTTATAAGATAAATTATCATGTTGTCTTTAAACTATAAATCTTGTCACGAAATGCCTCTTGACCTTTAATTTTAACTTTTTTCTCCTAAAAATTAGTAAGTCTTGCAAAACTTCCCCTTTTATTGAATTTTTACTTCCGTTATTGTTGTTGGGCGCCATTTATAAACCTCTAAAGGTCCCTAGGTCATGCAAATTAAATAGAAAGTTAAGTATAGTAACACACACATATAAATATATATATATATATATATAAAAATATGATAATTCATGTTGTATAATTACACTTTTATGTGGTTGCACGAAAAAGAACTAACAGAGTAATTATTTACTAACCCATTCAAACGGTACTCATTATTTATGTAATGCATGTTATTTATACTAAAAATCTTAGCATAACTCAAGAGACAATGGCTTAGTTTGGTATTGCTATAGATTTTAGAAAAATTACTTTTAGTTGTGCTGAAAGAAAAAATAGCTGTTACAAAAAGCAACTGAGTGTTTGGTAAACTATAATTATAATAGCTGTGTTGGTTCCAAAATTAATGTAATAGCGTTTGGTAAATTATGAGGTTGAATTACTGGGGATAGTTAAAAATTACGACTATATTATATTATACTATAATATAATTTATATAATTACAATATAATATATATTTATTAGTATATTTAATATAATACAAAAAAAAACTATTATTATATAATATATTATATAATTATGATATAGAATATAATAATATAATTAAAATAAAAAACTGAAATAATTAAAAATTATGATATATTATAATATATATATATATAGGTAAGGTCTCTGGTTAGGCACTTGTATAATTGTGCATGAATTGTGTATATATATATATAGATAAGTTATGTATATTTATAGGTAAATTGTGTATATTTACATGGCACTTGTATAATTATGCAATCGTGTATATTTAAATATAAATCATGTATATTAAGTTATAAGAAACGACAATGTATATTAATCCTCAAAATTTATTTTTTATAGCAATTAGTGAACACATAACATGAAAATATATATATATTGGCTGATTTGTTGTTTTTATGTTAAATATACACGACTTTATATGTAAATATACACAACTCATGCACAATTATACAAGTGTCTAACTATCAGGCACTTTCCAAGTGAATGACTGAAGACAATTCCTATATATATAATTATACTATAATGTATATTTATTATTATATTTAATATAATACAATAAAACTATTATTAAATAACATATTATATAATAATGATATAGAATACAATAATATTATCAAAATGGTTAATATAATTACAATATTATAAAACATATTATAATATTACATAAAAAAGAATAATATTTCAGTTATGATATAATTAAAAATTACAACTATATTATATTATCTTATAGTATATTATAATATATAGTCATTATTATAGCCCCAGTCTCCAGTCCAGTACCTGACTGGAGTGGCACTTATATATTTTTGCTTTAAAATATGTATATTTTCTCTTTAAAACGTGTATATTTTCTCTTAAAATATGTATATATTGTATATTTTACCATAAAAAGAAATGTACATGTTGTTGGTTGCCGAATCGAATTCGGCGGTGGAAGCGTGGCGGAAAGCGGATCGTATATAACAAAAATTTTTACAAAACTTTTGAGATACTCTATAGATTATATTAATTTATGCACGAATAAATTAATCACATTAATTTATATAATTCAAGAACTCAACCGAAAAATACTTGGAAGCCGACTCGGATGATAACTTGAATTCTTTGACCACGAACAGTCATTGCTCCAAGTTTTGTGTTTAGAATACCAAAGTCTTCCACGTCGATTCCTTGATTCCACGTAGACGTGTGTGTGGGCACACGCGAGACAAAACAAGTTTCTTAAACACTCTAATTTTCACAAACACCAACGCATGCACGATGTGAAATTTTTTGAAGAAAAATTTTGCTCTCTTTTTTCCTCTATGAGAGGGCTGAAAAATATGAACAAAAATTGTGTTTACAATTTTCTATCTTTCTCATATTTAAAGAATAGAAGACAAACTTCAAAACAAAATCAAATCCTTATCTCTAATTTTGAATTTGAAACAAAAAATCCCTTCCCCTTATCCTTTAAGTGGCCGGCCACCCTCTAGGGTTTTATCCCTATGTATGGTGCCGATATCAAATAGGGAAGAAAGAGATTTTATCCTTTATCCGAGTAGTCTAATTTTAATTCATATTCAAATTCGAATTTAAGTCAAATTTAAATTAATTTGAATTCTAAATTGAACAACTTATCAAATAAGTTTAAATGGATAAATCTAGATGTGTTCAAATTTAAATTTAAGTAATCACATTATTTAAATAATAATTAGTTCTCAATTAATTATTTTTTGAGTATTTAATTTTAGAATTTTGTAATTTTAAAATTCCCATTTTGCCCTTTGTGTATGGTAGAATTACAAGGACGATGCGGGGACTAATGGACCTATAATCCCGAGCTCTAATAAAATTAATAATTAATTAAACACTTTAATTAATTAATTAATTATATTAATTCCAATAGTTACTCCACTATAAACTTGGAATTGAACTCTCGAAATTATAGACATTAATTACTTCTAAACTGCGAAGTATCCATTGGATATAGTCATTACATATAGATCAATCCTCCATAAATAATTCATAATTAGAGTCAGGTAGAATCTATTAACCTCTCTAATTACATCTTTGTCCTTGAGTACCATTGATTCTCTAATGGATAGTGATTCATAAAACACATTCATGAACTAGAGCGCTCTTACTAATCCAAGTACCGAATCAACACTCAAGAGAATTATTTATCTGCTTCTTTCTCAAGAAGGAATGGATTCCATCTCGTATAATAACATTCTCAGCTACTTATTTCACTATGTCTCCAAAATACAAGAAATAGGATTCAGGGTCTCGGAATCCGTACCGAATAAATCAAAAGACATAAATCCATAAATAGGAGTTTGTTAAGAACTCAAGATTAAGATCATCTTATATATGACCATCGGTAGACTCAATTAGAATTTCTATGCTTAACAGAAATTATTAGAAATTCATATTTTGTTTGCGTTCATGTTCCATATAATCTCATTATATGAAATACACTCATTCAATATATCACCATATTAACAGTGCGAATAACACCGTTCCATTCTAAATGGGAATGACATGTATTAATAATGTTTTAATTAAAGATTCTGAACTTTAATTAAATTCATTATGAACAATTTACTTTTGATTATTATCCTTAAACATTATCCTCTCGTATACTTTACTTATATACCATGTTTAAGGTTCCATAAATAATCAAGAATTTTATTTGATATTCATAAAATATTCATAAATATATGCACATAAAATGATGAATAAACTATTTTATTAAATAAATAATAAATATTCTTTTACATCTCATGCTTCTAGGACACTATTCCCAATACATGTTTCAAGTGAAAATATACACATTTTAAAGAGAAAATATACATGTTTTAAAAAAGAAATATACAAGTGTCGCTCTAGTCCGATACCGGACTGGAGACAATTCCCTTATTATATTATATTAAAGAAATATATTATAATTAATATATTATATAATCATAATGTATGTAATACACTATAATAGATAATAATATTAGAATTATAAAATTATATTAATATTTAATTATATTAATTTTTATATTATTATTAATATAATAAATATAATTATATTGATACAATATAATATATAATATTATTATAATAATATAATAAAATAATAATTATAATATTATATTATTAAAATAATTATAATATTATTATAATATCATATTGTATGATAAAATAATAATATTGTAGTTATTAATATAATTATGATTTTATTTATGTTACAATATTACTATTACATTATTATATTATATTATATTATTGTATTATTATATTATATCATATTATATGAGTTTGAATTTTAAATTAAAAAGATTGTAAATTTTAAATTTCATTATGGGTATTATGAAAGTTTTATTAATTGTAGTATGATGATTCACACACAATCTAAAAGCTAAAGTTGCATTTGGGCTGTTTCTAATTTTGGCGGTAGATTCTTTAAAAAATTTTCAAAAAACACTTTTAAAAAAATTTACTAAACACTAAAATCAGTTTTACTATAAACAAAAGCTTATTTTAAAAACAAAAAACAATACCAAACTAAGCTAATATCTAGTTCCAAGTCCACTTCCCTTGATAAGTCACAAAAATCATTAAGAACTCAATGGAATGACCTGTACGACACTTTATGGGTTAGTTTGGAAGGCAGTTTAATCAAATCATGCTTAAATAGATTTAAAATTGGGGGAAAAAAAAAAAAAAAGAAGAAAGATTTTTTGACCTCTCTAGACTAGTTGTTGGCTAACAACAAAAAGTAAGTGTATTATTAAATTTATTAAATTCATAAAAGATGAATTTGTCTAAAATTCTATTTATTTAATAAGTAATGTAAGATTTACATGGTTGATTACGTTGAGTTTTTGTCTAAAAAAAAAAAAAAAAAAAAAACTAAAGGCAATAGATGGGACAACTAGCATAGTTTGAGGGGCAGTTTATAGCGTTGTGAACTTCTAGGGTAAAATCAAATAAGAATTACAGTTCAGAGCCAAAAATAAAATTAACCCTAAAAAATAGCTTTAGAATTAGCATTGATTTAAAATAATTTATCTATTTCATTTATTTATTTTTTTTTTTTTTTGGTATACACACAAACAGAGACCGACATTCCTATAAAATAAAAAAAAAAAAAAAACTCACATTCACAATTCCACGGGACAGATGGGCCAATATGTGTGTGTGTGTGTGTGTGTGTGTGTGTGTTTTTTTATTTTTTTATTCCACGTTAAAGTATTATAGTTATTGCTATTAAGAATGCAACTCATTCACTACGTTGTATGAGCAGTATTCATAATAAATGGCGTAATCGTTCAAAAGATAGGCAGCAAATTTGTCATTATTTAACGCAAGGAAAGCAGCTCTTTCCAGTAGCTATATATATATATATATATATATATATATATATATATATATATATATATATAGCCCAACACATCATTATTTAATTATTTGTTTGTTTTCCAAAATATTTCTTTATTTTATTTAATTTGCAACGTTACTTGTAAGGAATGCAATACCATTTTAAAGAAAGACTGCAAATTTGTCATGGTTCAGCATAAGAAAGGTATTCGTTCCCGGTAGCCATTATATATATAGTCACCCATAAATCAATTTCTACAAACCAGCCTAATATTAGTCCATTACTGAATCTGGAGTGTACTAGAGAAAATGAAGAGCCATATTTCTAATTCAGCTGTGAGTTTTCTCATATTGCTTCTTCTTGCGACCAACTTGGTCGAAAGCTGCAAGCCTAGTGGCCGAATAAGAGGGAAAAAGCCTCCTCCAGGGGAATGCAACCAAGAGAATTACTCTGATTGCTGCAAAAAAGGCAAATTCTACAAGACTTACAAGTGCTCACCAAAGGTGACTGGACACACAAAAGCAGTCTTGACACTCAACAGCTTTGAGAAGGGTGGAGATGGTGGCGGCCCCTCGGAGTGCGACAACCACTACCACTCCGACAACACCCCGGTGGTGGCTTTGTCGACCGGATGGTTTAGCAATATGCAAAGATGTCTCCAGAACATCACCATATATGGTAATGGCCGGAGTGTCAAGGCCATGGTTGTCGATGAGTGTGATTCAACTGCAGGGTGTGATGCTGATCATGATTATCAGCCCCCATGTCCTAATAACATCGTTGATGCTTCTAAAGCTGTTTGGAAGGCTTTGAAAGTGCCAAAGAGTGATTGGGGTGAACTTGATATTTACTGGTCTGAAGCTTAATATTGAAGGCCTCAAAGAGAGACGTCACATCCCTCAAGAGAGGAGAGAGAGAGAGAGGCTGGTGTATTGATTTGAGGCTGGTGTATTGTTGATTTATTATGCTTCCCTTTCCCTTTGCTGCTCTATCTCCATGGTTTTGATGTTTTAGCATCAATTAATACCGTTGATAATCATTTTCATTTAAAAAGAAGGGAAATATGAGAGTAATCACGAAGAAAAATTCGATTACTGAATGAGCACTAAACTCTACAGAACACATTGGCAACGTGAAAATGAACTCGGAGAACACTATCTAGCAGTATTTTGCGCACTTTCAATAATTTTTGGAATTTGATTCCTTAAACGTTTGACCTCCACAAATATAAAGTTTTATTTTTTTTTTCATTTTTTCATTTTTGTTTTTGAGTATCCGGAAATATAAAGTTAGAAACCAAATTGTTCTTTTAGAGTGTAACTTGAGTGTAATTTTTTAGTTGAATTTGAGTTATAACTTGAGTTGAAGTTAGAACTTGAATAAAGTTAAGTAAAGTTGAATAAAGTTGAAACTTAAAAAAACGTGAACTTGAATAAAGTTGAAATTTAAGTTGTTTTTTTTTTGAGTTTTTTGGACAAAAGAACATGCGTATCTTGCATTTATCTCTTTAATTACTGTTTGACCAGCAGGAAGATGAGTTGGAAAACAAAAACGGTTTTTTCAGATTTTTATGATCCCACATTTATATTAGTGATCATAATTATTTATTTTAACAATTAAAATAAATAATTACTGCGCAGTATTAACTTTAACAATTAAGACAAATATTTTGTGTAACTTATATCTATATGGTCACATAAAATATTCGACACACAAATATATCAGTGTTGTATAGAAACGCGCTACTTAGTGCTACCAACACTATCAGTTGATGCCACATCTAGCACAAACAATTTGTGTGGATCTCTTATTCTTACAGTTTAGAAAAATTATAAACTTTAGAAAAAATTCCATTAATTCTTTTCTTGAAAATTTCTGGAAATGGGGACCAAATAGACCCTACATAATTGAAGCTCAAATAATTATTATTTAATTTGATCAAATTCTTTGGTTTATGAGGATATCATTATTCTTCATAACAAAATTATAGATTCCACATCGACTGTCATTCCCACCTATCCTTAATATCATGTCTAAAAAGTATGTGAGCATTCGATTTCCGATAAAATATCTTCCATATGACTTAACAATGATTTTTAACAATATGCAACCAGTACCACTCCGACAACACCCCGGTGGTGGCTTTGTCGACCGGATGGTTTGACAATATGCAAAGATGTCTCCAGAACATCACCATATATGGTAATGGCCGGAGTGTCAATGCCATGGTTGTTGATGAGTGTGATTCAACTGCAGGTTGTGATGCTGATCATGATTATCAGCCCCCATGTCCTAATAACATCGTTGATGCTTCTGAATCTGTCTGGAAGGCTTTAAAAGTGCCGAAAGAGTGATTGGGGTGAACTTGATATTTACTGATCTAAAGCTTAATATTGAAGAGTGTTTGTGTTATGCTTTGAAAGTCATATATAATAGTAAAAATACGTGTGTTGTGATTTGGAGCTGGTGTATTGTTGATTGATTACAGCATGTTAATTTCAGTTTCACTTTCCCGCTCTGTTTCAAATTCTTTGATGTCTTACAACGAATTACTATTCTGAATACTCATATTTTCATTAAAAAAGAGGGGCAATTTGAGAGTGATTATGAAAAAACATTACGGGCATGTTTAGTGGACCTCATTAGAAAATCGTATTGTTCAATAATATATTAATATAATTTTTGGTATGCATATTATATTGTATTAATTAATACGGATGATAAATTAATACGATTTCTTTTTTTCTTAGAAATTGTAGTAAATAGCAAATTTTTGAAACTAATATAATAGATTTTAAAACTATTTGAAGTAAATAGTGTTGGAATTTCTTAATGATCTAAACATGCTCTTAACAATGCAAAATAGCAATTAGATCAAATGTGGAATAAAAGAACGGATCGAAAGAGCACATCCGGCCATTGATGTTCTCGGTGAGAAAAGGAAAAATTTGGTTTTAGTTCTTTTAAACCTCACTCAATCTCTCATTAATGGTGTATAATTTTGGCTGAATGGAGAATTGCAGGCTTAGAGACCCTAACCAGTATGTGCACTACCCCTTTTACAGACTCTGCCCATCACAGAGTCCTTCTCGGATGTGCACCGAACATGGGCAATGGTAGATAACTGAAGATGAACGTGGCTAATCACGTTCCTTTAGTGGTGGAATAGGATGGACCACATTCTGAGGATCAAGTTCTCGGTTGGTTACCGAGAATTAAGAAAAATCCAACATTCTCCCACTTGGTCCATATATTCCATCATTTACCATAGTAAGAAACAAAATACATGAATCATGGCAATAGGTTCTCTGAAAACATGTATTATCTTCCATGTATTACAATGCATAATATTTCTCAATAATAGCCTATATAACTTAATGAATAAACCCTATGTTTATTCTAGGTCCAAACATTAATGATATTTCTCAACAAATAAATGAAAGTGCACACAAGGAAAACAAATATGAGAAAACATCACAATTGAGTTTCATTAAAAATAACATCCATTCTTACAATGAAAATCACATAAAAGAACCAAGTCTCATTCTATCTACATGATCCTTAAATTTCAATGGTTGCATGCCTTTAGTCAAAAAAGGATCAGCAATCATCAATTTAGTGCTAATGTGCTCAATAGCCACTGTCTTATCCTTAACATGTTCTCTTATAGCTAGGTACTTAATGTCGATGTGTTTGCTTCAACTACCACTTTTGTTGTTTTTAGCCATAAAAATGGCAGCTAAATTGTCACAATAAATCCTCAATGGCCTAGAAATTGAATCCACTATTCTAGGCCCAAAAATTAAACTCTTCATCCATACACCATGCAAGGTAGCCTCAAAACAAGATACGAACTCAGCCTCCATAGTGGAAGTAGCAGTCAATGTTTGCTTTGTGCTTCTCCAAGATACAGTTCCGCCGGCTAGCATAAAAACATATCCTAAAGTTGATTTTAGTGAATCAATGCAACCAGCGTAGAATCAATTAGAGTAGCCAATCACTTTCAAGTTTTCAGTCCGTCTATACATAAGCATGTAGTCTTTTGTCCCTTGAAGGTACCTCATCACCTTTTTTGCAGCTCTTCAGTAGTCCACACCTAGATTACTCTGATATCTTCCCAACATCCCAACAATAAATGCAATGTCAGGTCTTGTGTAGACCTGAGCATACATCAAGCTTCCAACAACATAAGCATAAGGAATGTTTTTCATTTGTTCCCGTTCAAGATCATTCTTTGGGCACTGGTTCAAATTAAACCTGTCACCCTTCACAATGGGAGATATACTAAGTGAACAATCTTTCATCCGAAATCTCTCTAAAACCTTGTTGATATAGGTTTCTTGAGACAAACCTAAAGCACTTCAAAATCCATCTCTATATATTTTGATGCCAATGACATATGCCGCATCACCTATATCCTTCATGTCAAAATTTTCAGAGAGAAATTTTTTCACTTCATATAGCAAACCCTTATCATTGGTTGCAAGTATAATATCATCCACATATAGAATAAGGAAACAAATCTTGCTCCCACTGACCTTCTGGTATATACATTGATCCATGATGTTCTCCACGAATCCAAATGAAGAGATAACATCATGAAATTTCAAATACCATTGACGGGAGGCTTGTTTCAATCCATATATAGATTTCTTGAGCTTGCACACCAAATACTCACCACGACTAGAAGAGAATCCTTCTGGTTGTTTCATGTAAACCTCTTCTTCCAGTTCTCCATTGAGAAATGCCGTTTTCACATCCATTTGTTACAATTCTAAGTCAAAATGTGCAACTAATGCTAGAATAATACGAAGAGAATCTTTCTTTGAAACAGGAGAAAAGGTCTCCTTGTAGTCGATTCCTTCTTTTTGAGTGAATCCTTTAGCAACGAGTCTTGCTTTATATCTTTCAACGTTGCCCAATGAGTCTTTCTTTGTCTTATAGACTCATTTGCATCCTATGGCTTTGACACCATCAGACAACTCAACAAGATCCCAAACTCCATTAGTTGTCATAGAATTCATCTAATCTTTCATGGCATCATGCCATAAATTTGATTCTTTGCTATCCATGGCTTGTGAAAACATTTCAAGATCATTTTCAGCTCCAATGTTGTAGTCAGACTCTTGTAGATACACAACATAATCACTAGGTATCGCTAATTTCCTTACTCTAGTAGATCTTCTTAAAGTTGTATCAACATTTTCCTGAGGATTATGTTGTGCAACTATTTGTTTAATAATTTCTTGCAATTCTTAAACATCTTGATCTATTGGATTGTCATTAGTAGCTTGTGGAGCTTCAACAATTGGTTGTCCAACACCTGTTTGAACTTGAGGGGTGTTGTGAATGACAATCAATCTGTCACTTGAAGTGGAAGGTTGAATATTAATATGATTCCTTTCAGAAACAATGTCTTGAAATCGATCGCTCCCACCAATCGAGTCATTCTCAAGAAACTTTTTATTTCTTGATTCTACAATCCTAGTGTTGTGAGATGGACAATAGAATCTGTATCCCTTAGACCTTTCAGCATATCCAATAAAATACTCACTAATGTTCCTTAGGTCCAGTTCTTTTTATGTGAGTTATAAACTCTTACTTCACACAGGCACCCTCAGACGCCGCATATGTCACAAACTCAATTTTTAACTTTTAAATAACTCAAAAAGCGTCTTTAGAACAACTTTAGTTGAAACTCACACCCGAAGTCAACATGCCAAACTAAACATCACATTTTGTTGCCGATCTCTTTAAGCAATCATTATCCTCGCCTTTTGATGAAAAGTAGCTGCATTTTCTTCATCAATAAGACCACCATTCATTGACTTTCTATGCTATCGCCTATCTGCTTATGATTGATAAGATGATATAAAATAGGTCTCTTTATCGACCTCAACATCACCTTTATTTGACAATTTTTGCAAGTAAATCAACATACAGCTCCAAACGCAGTTAGTTGGATTGCCCTTTTTCTTCCGTATGTGTTTCAGGCAGTGACATTGATTTAAGTTTTGTCCCTAATTTGGTCAAATAGTCTTGGTCATTTTTATTTTCATAGGGATTAATTTCATAAATATTTTTGAAATATATATCATATTTTAAAATGTCATTTAATTTTATAAAACAGTTCAAAACGTCTCCTAATATATAAAAAAACATATCAAAATATCTCTTTCATCCACTTACGTCTCCAAAATTAACAGATTTAATATAAAATGTTTTAAAGTTAATTAAACTATTAAAAAATGCTCTGAATATATCTAAAACAAAACGTGTAGCAGATAGGGAACGAACTAAGAAATAAACAGACTAATAAAACTAAAACTAACATTTCTAGATCCATTTTGATCAAATCAAGAAGTCAATTTCCATAAAATAAAATAAAAATCAAGAAATTAGATCAATAAAAATCAAATTTATTCTTGCTTCTTCAAAAGCTGTCAGCATTCAAAAAAAAAAAAAATCAAACCATTTCCTCTCAAAAATCAGATCGAAAGGAGAGATCTAAAAATTTTCCAAAATCTTCAAGCTTCAAACTATTTCCTCCTCCGGTACCACCACCGTTGAACCCGCGCCATTGCTGACTTTTAGTTTTCCTTACAGATCGCGTGAAAGGATGTGTGAACGAGGTGAACGCAACAGGTCCTGGCACCACTCACGAAGGTCGAAGTGAGTTCAACGAAGCCCCCAAACCAAAATGTTTTTCTCTGTCATCATCAACATCAATAAAGCCTTCCTTGCCATTTTACAACTAGTCCTCCTTGGCTTTCTTCTTCCTTTCCGATTTCTAAAATTTGGATGAAAAACTTTTAGAATCCGATTCTTATAGTGGTTGGAATAAGAACCATCACTGTGCATTGTTTGTGAGTGTGGGTGAATGGGTCTCGGCGACCTTTTTCTCCTACCGTGGATCGCGATAGGATGGGAGCAGATCTCGTTGGTCGACGCAAGCAAATAGTGAAGAAACTTGGCGACGATTTCTGGCAGTGCCAGAGATGAGAAGGGCGAAGGGGGGGCTGGGAATAGTGAAGAAACTTGGCGACGATTTATTTTGTTTTTAAATATTCTGTTATTCTTAGAAAACAATTTCAATATTTTTAGTAATTAATTCATTTGTTCAGTGATTGATTCATTTTTTCAGTTTAATTAAGTTTTGATATTTTAATAGGAAATAGTAGAAAATAGGGCAACATGAAAAGTTTAAGAAAGTATATAGGCCAATTTTTAGTTATAGAAATTAATAGGCCAAAACTTGTCAAGTTATGGTTCATAACTAGATAAGTTATGAACAAACTTGTCAAGTTATGGTTCATAACCGGACAAGTTATGGACAATTATGAATAATAACTTGTCAAGTTATGGTTCATAACTAAACAAGTTATGGACGAAAATAATAATTTAACATATTTATTAACTTATGTAAATTATTGGCCTATTAATTTTAATTCTATCTCAAATTTGAGCTTATTTTCCTCTTTCTCTCTATTTTAATATAGTGACTTGTCAGCAACTCTGTTCAAATTACCGACAGAATTAAACGGAATGAGCATTTTGATCTATTTTCTATACAATAGAAGGTGTTGTGAACTGTTTTAAAAAATCAAGGCCATTTTAAAACATAGTACGCAAAGACGTTGGAGGACATAACTGTTTTCTTCACAAAACTTTTCCTTGATGTTTTCAAGTTTATGCCAAGAGGCACTCATTGCTAAACATGTACATTATCACGGGAGCCTCTTGGATTGAGCGCAAAAAAAAAAAGATAGGTTTCCTGAATCCCATAATTAAAGCGGTGATTACACCCCTTGTCTTTTTAGATTTTTCTGTAGCCACTGAAAAATGAACTATTAAAAAAATTATTTTAATAGAAACTATTTATTCTGTATATGTTTTATGACTATTTTGTATGAACACTCTTAAATTTTTTAAATTTAACAATTTAATCTCTAAATTTTTTTTCCTGACAATCAATCCCTAAAACCTTTAATTTTTAGCACTTTTAACCCTTGTTGCTCAAATTCGTTAAAATTTTAATAGTTTTTTTGCGCCAAACTTACAAGTGACGTGCTAAAAATCGCATTGATGATATTTTTGTTTCGTATTAACAAAATTTCATGTTAAAATTTAGATTAAAATTTATGTTATAATTAAATTAAGTGTAAGTTTTTAAATGTATTTGTATTGAAACTATAAAAAAAATATAAAAAAATAAAAAAAAAATGAACATCAATGTCCTTATTAGGCTATCATTTACAAGTTAGAGTGCTAAAAATCGTCAAAATTTTAACAAATTTAAGCAACACGAGTTGAAAGTGCCAAAAATTATAAGTTCAAGGTGTTGATTGCCAAAAAAAAATGTTTAAAGACTAAATTACCAAATTTGAAAAATTCAGGGAGTGTTTGTACAAAATAACCTTTTTCAATTTAATTTTATTTTGATCAAATTTAACGGTCAGAAGTAGATAGATCCTCTTTTTTTGGTGAAGATGTCTAATAATATTTATTTTTCGGAGAAGTTTACAAATTGACTGATGTAACATGTTACTTACGTATTCTACCTTGTAATTTATGTTCCAGAATCTCCTTCAAAAGCTTCTTGAATCTATCTTCAGTGAAACCCCGGTAAGGTACTAGTTGGAATTCACAACAAAGTGCCAAAACTTCAAAAGGATCCAGGTGCTTGAGAATGTCTGGGTCTCTATCATAATCCTGGGAAAAAAAAATTTGAAATGAAGACGAGAAATCAAAGAAGATAGCAATAAAATCGCCCTTAATTTAAACTCGAGAGAAAAAAAAAAAAATTTGGCACCAAAATTAATTTACAAACACATATACATATATCACCTTTTCTGTTACTACAACGACGGGCTTTGAACAAAATTTCTTCTCCAGCTCACCAAGTCTCTTTCTGATCATCTCTATATCCTGGATCGAAGCAAAGATTGACTACGCATTAGCATCAGCATCAGCACTAGCACAAGGACAAGTATTTTGCATTGAAGTACCATGGATTTGAACATGTGATGATCACTGAATTCAAGTTGATCAACATAAACTGCACCCAACTGCAGCAAGTTATGATTAGAATTAGAATACAAATAGGAGGGGGGGAAAACAAAACAACAACAACAACAATAAAGGGGCTAAAAATAAACGAATACATAGAACAAAAACAAGTACATACCTTCTTCATTCCCTGCACAAACGCGTTTGCAGAACCAATGGCAGAAACACATAACACAATAGTGTTACACAAGGCTTCCAAAGGTTTCTTTGAGTTGAAATTTCTCACGTCAAAGAAATGTGAAGGAGCCATTCTAGTGAAGAAAATAGGCAGAGATTCTTTGGTTTCCCGTATCATCAACTCAATGTCTTTGAGATTTTGCTCTGAAATCTGTCAGTTTGCGCAGTATAACTTTCTTGTCAAGTATTTTATGAACTAATAAACATGACGGACGTGAAGGGGAAAGGAAAAGAAAATATTATGTTAGTTTCAGCATACCAAGTCTGCGTGATGGAGTATAACAATATCTGCCCGTCGAAGTGCATTTAGAGGTTCTCTTAAAGGTCCACGAGGAAGTAAATGACAATTTCCCCACAACGTTAATCCATTTACCATTACAATCTCAATGTCCCTTTGCAAGCTCCAGTGCTATCTTTCATACAATCATAACATAAATTATCAGCATAACATGATTTTATAAAACTGAAAAAACCATCTGTCCCTAGTAAATGAAAATCGACTCTTGAACAGAACTTAGTAGGGGAATACATGCATATGAGACTTGCAGCCCATAAATGTACATGAGTACCACATTACCTGCATTCCGTCGTCCAAAATCACAGCACCAATTTTTTCTGAGCAACAATGAGTAGATCTTTTCCTGCCAACGAATAGTCTATTGGAGAATGTACTAGGATCAAGATAACCATATTTTTCAATGAAAGAAGCAGCAGTAGCTGCCCTATTTGCACCCACCCCAATCTTCACAGATCTTCCTAGAAGATGTCTTTGGAGCATTTTAGCTTCATCTCCACCAGCATAGCCCTACAAATAGTTACATTCTTTGTAATGCACACCAAAGTATGTCAAGTTCAGACTAAAGGTAGAAACACACACACACCAAACCAATTTCGAAAATAAGAAAACAAAAGCAAAAGACAAAAACTACCCTACTAAGAATGAGAGGTGAGATTTCAGAATCAGCTAGCCAGCGTGCAATGAATTCAACCATAGGAGTTTTCCCGTTGCCTCCCCATGTCAAATTCCCAATGCTTATCACCGGCACTAGCAACCTTTTAAATACAAAGGAAACGAATCATTTGCTTGTCTAGAATGCAGGAAAAAGGAAAATTAAAAGAACCCAATTCTCAAACTAATAATTTAATTTACTTGAGGTTCAAGTTTTTAGCCATAACCAATATCAAGCTTAATGAGCGACATCCCATCCACCCTAACAGAAGGATGAAAATCAAAATTAAATTTGAAAGTATATAATGCTCTCCACTAGACTAAACTTTGAGCATACTACTAACAGTCCAACTGAAAATTTCAGCTTTGAGAAACCAAATGAACCTGAAAACATAATGTTTAACGTTTTCTTTCATTTTCCAAGCATCCGAACGGAGTTTCAAAGAATCCAATTCGCAAACTAGCATTTATTTAAGGTTCAAAATTTGTAGCCTGCCAATACGTAACTGACCTCTCATAATCCCTAACAAAGAGAAACAAAAAACCAAATTTTGAAATATAATGCCTGCACTAGAAAAATTAAGCTCCAATAAACTATAATTAGTGCAACTATAATTGTAGCAGCTGAAACTATAATTAGAGCAATGCTTGACGTTTTCTTTCATTTTCTAAGCATCCAAACGGCAAAAAAGGAATCCAATTAAGTTCAGCTGTGTAATTACCGGACACTACTTTGCTTAACACTTAAAATCTCAGAAACCCTATCAAAGGGGAAAAGTTAAATTTGAAGAATAATATGATCTAATACCAGATTTAAGTCCGACAGATTACAATTGAGCACACCACTTATCGTCCAGCTAAAATTTCATTTTCCATAAATTAATCAATGAGAAAACAAAATACTCCGAAGTTTTCTTTTTTCTAGGCATCCAAACAGAGAAACAGGAATCCGATTCTCAACTAGCATTAATCAATTAAAGTTTAAATTTTTAGCGAGCAGGCAATACTGAACTTCACGCTCAACATCTCAGAAAGGCGGTGGCGGCGCAAGAGGCCGAAGAGGTAGAGAGAGCGACGGAGAGTGAGAGCGAGGTTGTAGAGAGAGGAGGCGAGAGAGAGGACAGGGACGAGTGAGCGACGGAGAGGAGATAGCTTACGGTGGTCGTGAGCGTAGGCGATCTCGTTTACCGCTTTTCTCAGTTTCTCCATTGCCGACCGAAATGAAGAGAGGAGAGAGAGAGAGAGAGAGAGACAGAGACAGAGACAGAGACGGAGAGAAGGAAAGAGAATGTGGACAATCAGACGACAAAATGACTGCCGAGGTGGGTCAGTGTACGGTGTCTGCTTGGGCATGTTTTACCAAAATGTTCGAGGGCCAACCTACCTCCGAGGTGTTCCCTAGGCAGCAATCTTTGAACTAGAATTAGCGAATAGACACGACTACGCGATTTAAAATTTATATGAAATTCATAGATTTAGATTTATTATAAATAAATTTAAGTAAAGTCCCTAAAAAATTTTAAATTAACCAAAATTTCGGGCTCCCTTCACCACCAAGAATTTTGACATCAATAAGGTGTGTGGTATCCAATTAGGAAAGCTCAATGGCTCCTTCCGGGATGACGTTGTCTCCCGTGAAACTATGGTTAATTCGGAGAGGGAACGTAAATCTTGTCCGAGGTGGTCGGCGAGAGAATATTAAATTAGATTACTAATCATGGTTTCCAAACACTAGTCCAGACCGTGGAAATTAATTTCCGGAGAAGGTAATTCAGTCCTGTGTCGGGCGACCTTAAACATGCCGGAGACTTTCATGAATCGCCGATTAAACTTTTTTCAAAAACTTTGTATTTTGGGCACGCCCTTAACGAGGTATGGTCCCCAAAATCGTCCTTATGACGCCAACCGGTTGGGGGGTTATCGCGGTTATCCCGCCTATTCTTTGAAGAAAGGCGAATATTATTAACAGATCAACTATTAAACAGATTTCAACCTCATCCCTCAGGTCGTAGCACTCGGCAAGTGGTGTGACCAACCTCGCCCGTGGGCAGCCGATTGCTGTTCGGATTTCTCCGTGCCGGAGTGCGCCCCTCATGGGTGGAGGTGGGCGTAGTGTACCTGGTGGGCGATCTCGTGGTGAACATCCTCGATCCCCATTGTCAGGGGGTATAGGCATCATACCGTTGCGGCCTGGGCCACTTTGTTTCCCCTGGCTCAAATGGGGCATTGCCGCCTCTATTGTTTGGAGCGGGTTGTGTTTGGCCTCGGCTTGCACCAGGGAGGACCCGGGCGCTTCTTGCCGTTACTCGATTGTTGGCTTGGCGGCCTCCTCCTTGACAGGGGTCGCCGCACTCTTCAGGGAGCCTCTTGGCCTCCTCGGCGTTGATGAACCCTTGGGCCCTCGTCAAAATTCTTGATAAGTATGGGGGCGGCCCTTGGTCGAGGTCCGTCTTGTGGGGGATGTCCTTTTCATGCTGAGCGGTGCCCCCCATCAAAAGCCACTTCATTGGAGATTCCCTCGATGAAACTGCGACCTGCTCTCCGAAGCGAGCTATCCAGTCCTTGAGGGACTCATTGGGCCCCTGGTATACTCTGACAGGTTCTGCTTAGGTGGGATGTGCTTTGACACACCCTACAACTGAGTCAAGCGTTCTCAGGTCATCCCAACTGGTGATGGAGTTCTGTTTGAGAGACCTGAACCACCTCCTCGCAGAATCGGAAATTGATTCCCGAATACCCGGCACATCACCTCCTCGGGGTATCCATGTAGGACCATGTGCCCTGATTTTGATTGGTCGTCCGGGTCCTCCTTCCATCATATAAGCGGAATGGGGGCGACTTGTACCTGTCTGGGAGAGGGACAAGGATGATATTCTCTGTGAACGAATGGTCGTGGGACGTGTACATCCTTGTTCAATTTACTGCCTAAGCCACCTTTAACCTATTAAAAAAAAAAAAAAAATCTGCTTCTCCGGCTGGCCATCTTCTCGGCGGGGCCTTATTCTCTGCTGCGAGCTCATCTTCCCTCGCCCTAACCGGTAAAATAGGCGTCGAGCTTTGCCTCAAGGTCTCCCCGTGCCGACGTAGATTCCACATTCGGGGTTTCCTATGTGCATCTTGGGCGGTGATTATCAGGCGCTACTGCCCTCTCCGCGCTCTTAATAGGTGCCGCGCGTGTTTCACCACTTCCTACAGACATATTCGACCTAGGCGGATGGCCTCATTCGCTCGACTATCACCCGATTCCTCGGTGTCACGTGCTGGTCGCAATTCCTTGGTTTGAAAACGTTCACGGGCAATCGGCGATCCTCGGCCTCGGCGGCGGCATTGGGTTCGCCCTGGTCTTGTCCGGCAAGGGCCGTAGCCATTCTTTCCACGACCGCAGTCAGCGCCTCGACCTGCTTTTGGAGCTGGTCGATGCGGTCTGGGGTGTTTTCTGCGGTCGGTGGAAGCTGGTCGGCGGTGGAATCCTGGATGGCTTGGGCTGGCTGGTTAGCTGTTTGTGGGCGATTTCTAAGACGCATGATGTTGGTCTCTGGTCGTATAAGACTAACTTTAAAGTTGGGTTAAGTTTCTGGGCTTGAGGCCCTCTTTCTAGCGCCAATTGTTGACGGTGTTTTTCCGACAACTCGTTTTGATCTCTCTTAATCACTCGCGATTATGCTAAACCCGGGATAATGGAATGAACCAAAAAATAATACAGAAGAAACAACGATTTTTATAGTGGTTCGCAATAATTTTGTGCCTAATCCACTTGTGCATGCACTATGTTCGTTGAGGTGAATACAAACGTTGCCTTTTTCATACAAAAATCTCTAAACCCCTTCTGGGTCTTTGTTTGCTCTATTTATAGGCCTTCTCACGTACTCACACATTCCCGGTTCCCAAGATGGAAGCCAACTTCTGTCCTCGATCCGCGGGAGGGTAGGTCAGTTCTCATGATGAAAGTTCGAAAATCAGGTGGTGATCATCATGCGCCGCTGATTTCGACCTGCGGCGATTTGTCGGATCAACACTTCCCTCCTCGAGTTGACATGACCTCTGGTTGCCCACTTGCAATCTTCCTCGGTATCTTGGTTGTAAGAGGTCGAGACCCGGTTTCTTGGCGTCAAGCTGACGCATGATGACTCTCGGCGTCAAGGACAATATTATGATCTTACCCTCGGCGGAGGCCCGGTTCAAAGGGGTCCTCGGCGCGTGCCATCCGAGGGAGTGGTCGACTCATATCAAAAGGGAATGGTCGACCCACGGACCGTGGTGTAACACTTGCCATTTTACAACTAGTCCTCCTTGGCTTTCTTCTTCCTTTCCTTCTCTAAATTTGGATCACTTTTAGAATCCAAGTTCGAATAAGAACCATCACTGCTTAGTTTTAAAATTACCGACAGAATTAAACGGAATGAGCATTTTGATCTATTTTCTATACAATAGAAGGTGTTGTGAACTGTTTTAAAAAATGGAGGCCATTTTAAAACATAGTACGCAAAGACGTTGGAGGACATAACTGTTTTCTTCACAAAACTTTTCCTTAATGTTTTCAAGTTTATGCCAAGAGGCACTCATTGCTAACCATGTACATTATCACGGGAGCCTCTTGGATTGAGCGCAAAAAAAAGATAGGTTTCCTGAATCCCATAATTAAAGCTGTGATTACACCCCTTGTCTTTTTAGATTTTTCTGTAGCCACTGAAAAATGAACTATTAAAAAAATTATTTTAATAGAAACTATATATTCTGTATATGTTTTATGACTATTTTGTATGAATACTCTAAAATTTTTTAAATTTAACAATTTAATTTCTAATTTTTTTTCCTGACAATTAATCCCTAAAACTTTTAATTTTTAACACTTTTAACTCTTGTTACTCAAATTCGTTAAAATTTTGATAGTTTTTTTGCACCAAACTTACAAGTGACATGCTAAAAAGCGCATTGATGATATTTTTGTTTCGTATTAATAAAATTTCATGTTAAAATTTATATAATTAAATTAATTGCAAGTTTTTAAATGTATTTGTATTGAAACTAAAAAAAAAAAATGAACATCAATGTCCTTATTAAGCTATCATTTGCAAGTTAGAGCGCTAAAAATCGTCAAAATTTTAATAAATTTGAACAACACGAGTTGAAAGTGCCAAAAATTATAAGTTCAAGGTGTTGATTGCCAAAAAAAAAGTTTAAAGACTAAATTACCAAATTTGAAAAATTCAGGGAGTGTTTGTACAAAACCTTTTTCAATTTAATTTTATTTTGATCAAATTTAACGGTAAGAAGTAGATAGATCCTCTTTTTTTGGTGAAGATGTCTAATAATATTTATTTTTCGGAGAAGTTTACAAATTGACTGATGTAACATGTTACTGACGTATTCTACCTTGTAACTTATGTTCCAGAATCTCCTTCAAAAGCTTCTTGAATCTATCTTCAGTGAAACCCTGGTAAGGTACTAGTTGGAATTCACAACAAAGTGCCAAAACTTCAAAAGGATCCAGGTGCTTGAGAATGTCTGGGTCTCTATCATAATCCTGGGAACAAAAAATTTGAGATGAAGACGAGAAATCAAATAAGATAGCAATAAAATCGCCCTCAATTTAAACTCGAGAGAAAAAAAAAAATTTTGGCACCAAAATTAATTTACAAACACATATACATATATCACCTTTTCTGTTACTACAACAACGGGCTTTGAACCAAATTTCTTCTCCAGCTCACCAAGTCTCTTTCTGATCATCTCCATATCCTGGATCGAAGCAAAGATTGACTACGCATTAGCATCAGCATCAGCACTAGCACAAGGACAAGAATTTTGCATCGAAGTACCATGGATTTGAACATGTGATGATCACTGAATTCAAGTTGATCAACATAAACTGCACCCAACTGCAGCAAGTTATGACTAGAATTAGAGTACAAATAGGAGGGGGGAAAAAAACAAAAAACAAAAACAAAACCAAAACAACAACAACAATAACAACAATAAAGGGGCTAAAAATAAACGAATACATAGAACAAAAACAAGTACATACCTTCTTCATTGCCTGCACAAACGCGTTTGCAGAACCAATGGCGGAAACACATAACACAACAGTGTTACACAAGGCTTCCAAAGGTTTCTTTGAGTCGAAATTTCTCACGTCAAAGAAATGTGAAGGAGCCATTCTAGTGAAGAAAATAGGCAGAGATTCTTTGGTTTCCCGTATCATCAACTCAATGTCTTTGAGATTTTGCTCTGAAATCTGTCAGTTTGCGCAGTATAACTTTCTTGTCAAGTATTTTATGAACTAATAAACATGACGGACGTGAAGGGGAAAGGAAAAGAAAAGATTATGTTAGTTTCAGCATACCAAGTCTGCGTGATGGAGTATAACAATATCTGCCCGTCGAAGTGCATTTAGAGGTTCTCTTAAAGGTCCACGAGGAAGTAAATGAAGATTCCCCCACAACGTTAATCCATTTACCATTACAATCTCAATGTCCTTTTGCAAGCTCCAGTGCTATCTTTCATACAATCATAACATAAATTATCAGCATAACATGATTTTATAAAACTGAAAAAACCATCTGTCCCTAGTAAATGAAAATCGACTCTTGAACAGAACTTAGTAGGGGAATACATGCATATGAGACTTGCAGCCCATAAATGTACATGAGTACCACATTACCTGCATTCCGTCGTCCAAAATCGCAGCACCAATTTTTTCTGAGCAACAATGAGTAGATCTTTTCATGTCAACGAATAGTCTATTGGAGAATGTACTAGGATCAAGATAACCATATTTTTCAATGAAAGAAGCAGCAGTAGCTGCCCTATTTGCACCCACTCCAATCTTCACAGATCTTCCTAGAAGATGTCTTTGGAGCATTTTAGCTTCATCTCCACCAGCATAGCCCTACAAATAGTTACATTCTTTGTAATGCACACCAAAGTATGTCAAGTTCAAACTAAAGATAGAAACACACACACACACCAAACCAATTTCGAAAATAAGAAAACAAAAGCAAAAGACAAAAACTACCCTACTAAGAATGAGAGGTGAGATTTCAGAATCAGCTAGCCAGCGTGCAATGAATTCAACCATAGGAGTTTTCCCGTTGCCTCCCCATGTCAAATTCCCAATGCTTATCACCGGCACTAGCAACCTTTTAAATACAAAGGAAACGAATCATTTGCTTGTCTAGAATGCAGGAAAAAGGAAAATTAAAAGAACCCAATTCTCAAACTAATAATTTAATTTACTTGAGGTTCAAGTTTTTAGCCATAACCAATATCAAGCTTAATGAGCGACATCCCATCCACCCTAACAGAAGGATGAAAATCAAAATTAAATTTGAAAGTATATAATGCTCTCCACTAGACTAAACTTTGAGCATACTACTAACAGTCCAGCTGAAAATTTCAGCTTTGAAAAACCAAATGAACCTGAAAACATAATGTTTAACGTTTTCTTTCATTTTCCAAGCGTCCGAACGGAGTTCAAAGAATCCAATTCGCAAACTAGCATTTATTTAAGGTTCAAAATTTGTAGCCTACCAATACGTAACTGACCTCTCATAATCCCTAACAAAGAGAAACAAAAAACCAAATTTTGAAATATAATTCCTGCACTAGAAAAATTAAGCTCCAATAAACTATAATTAGTGCAACTATAATTATAGCCGCTGAAACTATAATTAGAGCAATGCTTGACGTTTTCTTTCATTTTCTAAGCATCCAAACGGCAAAAAAGGAATCCAATTAAGTTCAGCGGTGTAATTACCGGACACTACTTTGCTTAACACTTAAGATCTCAGAAACCCTATCAAAGGGGGGAAAAAGTTAAATTTGAAGAATAATATGATCTAATACCAGATTTAAGCTCCGACAGATTACAATTGGAGCACACCACTTATCGTCCAGCTAAAAATTTCGGTTTCCATAAATTAATCGATGAGAAAACAAAATACTCCGAAGTTTTCTTTCATTTTCTAGGCATCCGAACAGAGAAACAGGAATCCGATTCTCAACTAGCATTAATCAATTAAAGTTCAAATTTTTAGCGAGCAGGCAATACTGAACTTCACGCTCAACATCTCAGAAACCTAGCGAACAACAAAAATCACTTCCGAAGTAAAATCAAGCTCAGATGGACTAAAATTAGAGCACAGAGCTTAAAATCCAGCTGAAAATTTTAGCTTTGATAAGCCAATCCTCGCGAAAACACAATGTTCTGAAGCTTTCTTTCACTTTCTAGGCATCCAAACGGAGATAAAAGGAGGTGGAGATCGGACAGCGAATCGATCAAACCTGTGGCGGCGCAAGAGGCCGAAGCGGTAGAGAGAGCGACGGAGAGTGAGAGCGAGGTTGTAGAGAGAGGAGGCGAGAGAGAGGACAGGGACGAGTGAGCGACGGAGAGGAGATAGCTTACGGTGGTCGTGAGCGTAGGCGATCTCGTTTACCGCTTTTCTCAGTTTCTCCATTGCCGACCGAAATGAAGAGAGAAGTGAGAGAGAGAGAGAGAGAGAGATAGAGACAGATACAGAGACGGAGAGAAGGAAAGAGAATGTGGACAATCAGACGACAGAATGACTGCCGAGGTGGGTCAGGGTACGGTGTCTGCTTGGGCATGTTTTACCAAAATGTTCGAGGGCCAACCTAACTACGAGATGTTCCTATGCAGCAATCTTTGAACTAGAATTAGCGAGTAGAGACACGACTACACGATTTAAAATTTATATAAAATTAATAAATTTAGATTTATTATAAATAAATTTAAGTTAAATTAAATTAAATCTGTAAAATATGATTAAATTGCATGTTATTTACAGATTGATTTACCAACCCATAATTAACTTACCGTAATTCATTTATTAAACGTATTATATTTGGATAATATAAATATTGTTGGTCAAGTTAAGAAAGGGGATAAAAAATAAATTGAGAAATAGGTTGACAAGACCTTATTATTACTTATTTTATAAACGGGCTATTATAAACAGGTTGACACGACACTATTATGACATGTTTAATAAACAGGTTAGTCATGTCATGTCGTGTCAACTCGCCAATATACAGATCGTGTATAGATTTTGTATTTTGACACGAATAATAAATTGATCGTGTTCGTATCAGATTTTACCGTGTCAAGAAGAGAGTAAACACGACACAACAACCCGGATTGCCGGCCCTACTTTGAACGTGGGAACGATGATCTACATACTTTCAGAATTTACTATTGTGTTCTCTTATAATCATTTCCTTTTATGTCTCTTTGACAATATCATGATAACATAAAAACGATGTGTTCTTTTTTATATCATTCTAATAATATCATAATAAACTAATTAAAATATCACGTCAATTAAAATTTTTTATTATGTCAATAAAAAACTCGTGACAGTTAAAATTATTTTAACTGACATGACATAATCTTATTTGAGGACACAAAAAAAAAAAAAAAAAAAAAAATATCTGAGTAATATGATTTATAATCATTACTACATATCAAATACCGTTTTACAACGAGTTCCAAATGTGTACTCTATTTTAAATGTGGGAAGACAATATGCAAATTTTTTAGGTTAAGAATGCAAATTTATTTCGAATCATATTAGCCCTCAATAACTTTCTCAATAATATGATTTCCATTAATTACCGCAAATTAAATGCCCTGTTTGAGTTTTAATTTAAGTTTTAGAACAAGTTCCAATCAATCAAATTGTCTCGAATTAATCATTTTGTTCAACCGACTATTATTAAAAAATGAAAACCACATGCCTTCTTTATTATTAGTTGTGTCCTAACATGTAAAATAACATATTAAGCTCCACTAAACCCCACATGGTCCTCACATTCATGTTTATCATATTAGATTATCAGGTTAGGACAAAAATAATAGGTCCGTTATAATTTCATGAGAATGTGTTTCGATAGAAGGCGTCTTTAGCACTTGAAAAATATAGAGGAATATAACTTTTGGTTGATATAGTGATGAAGACTGTTCTAATTGAGAAACTAGAGTTGTGCACTTTAGGTAGACTTCTCTATTTAAGGATAGGAAGTTGTTGTAAGAGAGGAGTTGTTTATGGTTAGTCTCTAAGCTAAAGATTGTTAAGTTGTGTAGTCTAATTATTGTTCTAATGCATGAACAACATGTAAAGAATTATGTGCCCTAGTTTTTGCTTTTGGGGTTAATTGCGAGATAAAAAGTGTGTGATTTCTTTTATAATATTCCTTTTCACCATGGTGAATTTTTATAGTTAAAATAAAATTTAGCTCTTATATTTAAAGTGAACCACTAAAAATATGATAGCTTCTTATGTATTTCCTTTTTCTCATGCAAATTTTATTGTTTTTGATAATATAAAACTATGGCCTCAAATTCTTAACAAGAGTAAGTTGGCAATATTTTTGTACACCCACGTATATGACAATATAAACGTATACTAGGGCTAAGTTTAGTAGTGTTGTAGATTTTAAAAAATTATTTTTAGTTGTGTTGAAAAAAGAAACAGTTGTTATAAAAAACAGCTGAGTGTTTGGTAAACTATAATTATATTAGTTATGATGGTTCCAAAATCAGTGTAATAGCGTTTGATAAATTATGAGGTTGAATTGTTGTGGATAGTTAAAAATTACGATTATATTATATTATATTATAATATATATAATTACTGTAGTTATTATTATATTTAATATAATACAAAAAAACTGTTATCATATAATATATTATATAATTATGATATACAATAGAATAATATTATTAAAATAATAAATGAAATAATTAAAAATAATGATTATATTATATTATATATATAATTACAATATAATGTATATTTATTATTATATTTAATATAATACAATAAAACTATTATTAAATAACATATTATATAACTATGATATAGAATATAATAACATTATTAAAATAGTTAATATAATTACAATATTATAAAACATATTATAATATTACATAAGAAATATTAATATTTTAGTTATAATATAATTAAAAATTAAAACTATATTATATTATAATATATTATATTATATTATATAATCATTATTATATTATATTAAACAAATATATTATAATTAATATATTATATAACTATAACGTATGTAATACACTATAATATATAATAATATTATAATTATAATATTATATTAATATTTAATTATATTATTATTAATATAATAAATATAATTATATCAATATAATACAATCTAATAATATTATTATAATTATAATATTATATTAATATTTAATTATAATTATTATTAATATAATAAATATAATTATATCAATATAAAATAATAATATTAAAATAATATTATTAAAATAATATTATTAATATAATAAATATAATTATTATATCAATACAATATATTATATAATTTATTATAAATAATAATTACAATATCATAATTATAATATCATATTATATTTTTTATTAAACAAAATTATAAAATCACTTTTATTACCAAAAATAATAATTATTAAAATATTATATTATATGAAAAAAAAAAAAAAAATAATAATATTAGAGTTATTAATATAATTTTGATATTATTTACCATTAACAATTTTACTATTATATTATAAAAAAAAAAAAAAAAAAAAAAAAATTAGAAAGATTGTAAATTTTAAATTTAATTAGGGGTATTATGGTTTATTATGAAAGTTTTACTCTAGAAACATTTTTTTAAAAAAATATTAAAATTACCCTTCTTAACCACAATTTAAAAGCAAAAAAAGTTATCTTTTAAAAACTTTCAAAATTTTATTTGTTTGTAGATTATTTGAAAATTTTTTCTAAAAATATTTTTAAAGATATTTACTAAATACTAAAATTAACTTATGCTACAAGAAGAAGTTGATTCTAAAAGGAATAAAAATATATTTAGACAAAAACATGATTGTTTTGATATTTTCCTAATAAAATACAAAGCCTGTTCATGTTAACTTTTATTTTGGGCCTATCAGTGTGATGGATTTTGTATCATGTAAATATAAAACATATTTTTGTCTTTAACCGTTTTGCAGTCCTAAAAAAGAAAAAAAATAAAAAAATTAAAAACTAAAAAAAACAAAACAAAACAAAGAACAAGAATAGAAGTATTTGATAAATGGGATAATACCCAAAACATTCATTATATTTTGCCTAAATATGGCTTTTGCCTCTTTTTATTATTCAAATACTCAAAACACCCTGTGTTTATAATATAAGACTCAAAATACTCTAGAAACATTTTTTTTAAATATTAAAATTACCCTTCTCAACTTTTATTAAGTAGATTCTAAAAGTCAAAATAGTAAATAAAATCAATCTTAAAAAATAAAAACTCTCAAAATACTTTTAAAATATTTGTATGATTGAAAATGGTCTTGTAACTCAGGCATTAGTGCTGTTTTGGTGCATGATTAATGGGCAGATGTGGACATGCTAATGGAGCAGGTTTATCCGAATTCCAAGAGGTTGTAACCTAGAATTCAATCCTATTTATTCTGGGAATAAATTGGATTAATTACCTTTATTTTGACTTGTAACTCTCCCATTCTACAGCCTATAAATAGAGGCTTCCTTCAGCCATTTGAGACACAAAAAACAAGTTTCAGAAGCATTTTTTTCCTTCTCCTTTCGTGTGTTTGCCTGCTCTTAGAAAGTCTAGGTGCTTCGGTAATAGAGTGAAGGCAAAATTAGAGTTCGCTGGAGTAGTTCTTTTATGTCGAACTCGCTGTTGTTGTATCTTAGGAGACAGACGTTCGTTGAAATCTTGAGCACCTGTAGAGACTGCAAATCTATTTTAAAGAAATTGTGAGCGTCACATGTCTCGACGTTCTTCCGCTTCAAAATTTACGTTCAGTATAAGGTTGATTTCGGGTGTAATATTTTATTTCCTCATTGTAATTTCCCGCTAATTTTAATATACTGTTCGTTTCTATTATGTGATACTTTTGTAACAATCTTAAAATAGATCCATTTCCATAGAGGCTGACAGTTTGCAGAGAAATAGAAGAGAATGTGGTTTTGTTGCTCACCGGATTCTTAGAATTGACATCATTTTTGTGTTTCTGACCATTGCTTGTATGTTTACCTATTTCTAAACTGTCATTTCTCCTTGTTGCATGGCATTACATATATATATATATATACACACACACACATATATTTGCTATGATCTGCAAGTTTTGTTTGGTCAGTTTAATGTTTGGACGTTTTGGTCATTAATCTTGGCTTTTATTGTATACGTTTGTTTTATGTACATTTTACTATAATTAATTTGCATGCATTCGTTTCCTTTATATTAATTATATATATTACTGCTTTGGTTTATCTTTGTTGTCTTTATTGTATTAGTTATATACAATTTGAAGATTTTTCTTCACGTAATTGTATTATTATAATTTTAAGAGTTTTTCTAGTTCGACCAATTTAGATTGCCATTTTCATTTTACTTTGGCAACAACGTTGGATCTGACATTATAGTGTTGGCTGGTTTTAATTTAACAGTTTTTTAGGAAAAATATTTGAGTTTCTAAAACTTGGACTTTTTTGCAGAAAAATTGCCTCGGACTCAAACTCTAATTATATGGATAACACGGTTTACGCTAATGTAAATGAATTGGCCCGTTTGTTTTGCGGATTTGAGTTTTCAATTTGAGTTGAGATGTGACATTTTCTGAAAGTTTTTAACTGTAGTAAAAAAAAAAAAAAATAAATGTGACATTTTCTGAGAGCTTTTAATTGTATAAATCTAAAATTGAAAATTCAAATCGGTAAAATGAACAAGGCCTTTGGCAATACAGGTGATGCTTCTTGTAAACCATGGCAAAAAGTTTGAAAAGTTTAATGGTTGAACTTTAAGAGGTGGCAGCAAAAGATGTTGTTCTATCTTACCACTTTTAATCTCGCGAGATTCTTGAATGAAGAAGCTCCTAAGCTCAAAGAAGATGAGCAGGATGTTCATGTCATAAGGGCGGCTGAGACCGAGAAACACTCTGAATTCTTAGATTGTAGGTCATTCCTAGATTTTAAAATGGTAGACTCCAAAATGGTAATCAGTCAAGTACAGGATTTTCAAGTGATCTTACATGAGATTTATGCTGAGGGCACGGTGCTAAGTAAATCCTTCCAAGTAGCTTGTATCATTGAGAATTACCTTGAGCATAAGCGGAAGGAGATGAGCAATGAAGACCTAATTGTTAGACTTCATACCGAAGAAAAACAACAAAATTTGAGGTTGGTATCAGAATCATTTAATAATTTTTTGTAAACTGACAGTCTAAATCAACCTTTTTTGAATTTGATACCAAAGACAATCCACGTTCTAGAACATCCATTTTCATAGGACAAACATAGAACGAATTAACCTAAGATTGTCGAAGTGTTACTCTTCTACTTTTTTTCCTCTTCTCTTTGGAAACCCAAATTTTATTGGACAGTTTTGAGTAAATATTCTCGTACAGGTTGACATGATTGGTCTTTTTTGAGACGTTGTTTTTGAACTTTTTTTAAACCTCTTAACCTTGTCCGCCATTTGAGAAATTGAAGCATTGAAACTTTAATGAGTCCTTAAAAATTCGTAAAAAGTCTTCTTGTTCACCTATGAGTCCTCGCCTTTCTCTGTCGCATATTATTCCATCCTATTTAAGAGATTTAGGCCTCATTCACTTCACCGATTTGAATTTAAAATTTGAGTTTTACTACAGTAAAAAGTTCTCATAAACAGCCACATCTAACTTTTTTGTTACAGTAAAAAGCTCTCACATAAAATCACATCTCAACTCGAATCAGCGAAGTGAACAGGCCCTAACTTATCGTCTTTACTCCACACTCTTACAAAAGAAAGATTTTTCTTCTTGACAATATTAAAAATTGGAGTCTCCATTGAATTAGTACCGTTGACAATATTGTTCATTTTTTTTTTTTTTAATTCTCAATTGTTGTTCCATCATCTCTCAGTCGCTTTTTTCATTGCTTATATATCAAGTAGGTTAAATTTGATTGATTTCTCCTCTCTAGTGCCTTTATTACTATCGGCACTATTGAACGAGATCCTGAGTCCAACAATTACTCCAAAGAGACCCTCACTAGTCTCTCTGTCTCTTTCATCGAAGTTGACTCGACAGAGTCATATGAAGACGATAACTTCATCGTGTATGAATTTTTGTTTCTTGACGTCGAAACAGAAGATAAGGTGTTGGCTAAGGTTAGTACCTCTCTTTTATAGAAAAGATAAAAATAGGTAAAAACAAATATTAGTCATATTCCTTATCTTTCATGTTGATATCATAGTCATTTTATAATTTATCGTAAACTGATTGTCTAATTCAACCTTGTTTGATTCTGATACCAATGACAATCCACGTTCTAGAACATCCTTTTCAATGAGGCAAACATGGAACGAACTCATGGGAGGTTGTCATTGAATTCTCCGTTGTTGTCTCGTTCTCTCTCGGTCACTTTTTTGCCTGCTTCTTTATCAACTCGACTAAACTTGATTGATTTCTCTTCTTTGGTGCCTTTATGCTTGTTGGCGCCAATGAACGAGATTTTGAGTCCAACGATTCTTCCAATGAGGCTCTCACTCAATAACGGAGTCAGTCTTTTACTTCAATAAAAGTGTACATTAAATTTTTTTAACAAATTATCTTAGTAAAAACATATAAAAAAATATATTTATTTTAATAGAGACATATATTATTTTAATAAGAACTTAAATGTAAAATTTTAAAATTTTTAAAAATAATATTTTTAAAAATAAACTTAAATAGAAAGATTAACCCCACTCATCTTTAAGTAGTTTCGCCACTGCTTTCACTACTCTCTTTGTCTCCTTGTCATTTAAAGACGATAACTACTTCATGTATGCATTTTTGCTTTTTAGTGACGAAATAGAAAATGAAGAGTTGGCTATGATTAGTACCGTTCTTTTACAAAAAAAGACAAAAATGGTAAAAATATTTTAAAAAGGAAGAAAATCTCCTTTTCATTCAAGTTGGTATGAGAACTATTTGATAATTTTTCATAAACTGACTGTCTAACTTAACCCTCTTTGATTCTGATACTAAAGATAATCCATGTTTTAGAACATTATTTTTATAAGGATGTTCCAAAATGTGGATTGTCTTCTTTGCCGAAGTTTGCTTGTCAGAGTCATCTAAAGAGGATGGCTTCTTCGTGGATAAATTTCTCTTTTATAGAACTTCTCTTTTATAGAAAAGAAAAAAAAAAAAAAAAAAAAAAAAAAAAAAAAAAAAAGGTAAAAAGATTCAAAAAAAAAAAGGAGAAAATCAGAAAATCATCCCTATCTTTCAAGTTGGTAACACAACTATTTGATAATTTTACATAAATTGATTTTCTAATTCAACCTTCTTTGAATCTTATACCAAAGACAATCCGCATTTTGGAACATCCTTTTTATAAGGTAAACATGGAAGGAACTCACCTGAGGTTGCCACAGTTACACTTTTCTTCTTCTTTTTCTTCTTTATCTTTAGAGCCCCAAGTTTTATTGGACAGCTTTTATAAAATCTTCTCATGTCAGTTCACAGGACTGAACTTATTTGAGACGTGTTTTTGGAACTTTTTCCGAGGCTCTTCTCCGTATATTTCACCGATTTAAATTTAGAATTTTAATTTTATAACAGTAAAAAGCTCTAAAAAATAGTCACATTTAACTTTTTTATTACAATAAAAACTCAGACATAAAATCACATCTCAACTTAAATTAAAAATTTAAATCAGCCAACTAAACAGGCGCTTAAGCATCTAACCTTGTCCTTCGTCTCTCAAATTGTATCAAAACATAATGGCACGCTTACACGTGTCTAACTCAATGAGCAAACCAACCACGTGCTGCCACGCGGGTCAAGAAGACCTTCTTTGTGAGTGAGGATTAGCTCATTACTACTACAAAGCTTGACCTATTTTGGCATCTCTAGACAATTATTATTATTATTATTTTATTATTATTATTATTATTATTATTATTATTATTATTATTATTATTATTATTATTATTATTATTATTAAAGTTGAATATACTTTTTTTCTTAAAATTTAAGATTAATTCTGAAAATTCACCTTGAATTATGACTTGTGTAACACTTCGTTTTTCAATCTTATAAGCATAACATATGTTTCTCCAAACTACGAGTCCTTAACAAGAATGTTCCTTTTATTAGTGTTTTTAACGGAACCGTCACATGTCACACAAAATATTAATTATTGCTAACTGTTACTCTTCTACAGTACCATGATTCTTAACTTTATATTTTTAAAATCCATATTTTAATTTTCATTTTATATGATAATAAAATAGAACATAACAATAAAATAACAGTTTTAATTTTACTCTTCTAATTAATTATTAAATAAAATTAATTAGAAAGTTTTAATTTTTTAAGAACATGTAAGGTTTCTAAAATATCCCCAATTATATAACACTTGCTAAGTTTCTGTAGGAAACATTAATAAAGGGAAAATGAATGTTACCTTTTGAAGATCGGGGAACAAATTGTTACAAGAATTATAATTTAAGAAGAAATTTTATAATTAATCTTAAACTTTGTAATTTAATATATTTCATTAATGTATATATCCGTTATTTTTCTAGAGGATAACGCTATATCTGACAGGAAAAAACACATTTCTTTTGAAAAAATCTTCTCACACAATCAATACTTTTTAGGTGTTAAATTAGAGAATTTTTTTAGTAAGATTAAAAAATTAAACAGTTAATAATTTTTATTTTTAATTATTAAATCTGCCTCAAAAGTTACATGTTCTATTTATTTTTTTAATCTAATATAATTCTAACTAAATTTAACAGTTATTTTTTTTTTATCTTACCATTGAAGAGACCCTACTGAAAAAAGTCTTGATACGTGAAGGAAGACACAGTCATGTGTGTATCGAACAAATAAATAAATAAAATAAAATAAAATAAAAGAAGAACAACAACAAGAAGTAGTAAATACAATTTCAATAAATATACACCTAATAGGAATCTCGTTTTTAAAACATGTTTTATTTTTTGTGAATATAACTAATGTTTAACATTTTTTTTTTTTTCAGGATAATGTTTTAACACATTTGGCGTCAAAGATCGATTTTTTTTTTTTTAATAATTAACAATTATATTTTTTTTTTTATATTATCCTTGTAAGGATGGGTTTAGTAATGATTCTTGAAGTTTAAAATTAATTCTTTAGCTATTCACAATAGAAAATTATATCAGTAAAAATTATAAAAAGTAATTTTTAAAGAATTTTTAAAAAAAATTTACAATTAAAATTTAAAAATAATTTAAAAAAAATTTAAATAGCAATTTAAATTTTTAATTTTAAAAGGATAGGTTTAGATTAATTGAAGGTAATTAAGATTATTGTGCCTAATCTGATTTAATTAATTGAGTTTAAATGATTCCAAGGTATTTAAATTATTCTGATAATTTATTTAATCCAGAAGTGTGTATGGCATTTAAGCATTTAAGGGATTGGTTATATTTTACACGTCATTTTCTTTTCATTTTCCTTTTCCTTTTCTTTTCCCTTTTTTTTTTTTTTCTTTCTTTCTTTCTTTCCTTCCCGCACGTTCTCTCTCTCTCTCTCTCTTTCCACTCTCCCGAGCACTCTCTCTCTCTCTCCCATTTCCATCCCAAATCGAACGAGTTTTGAGCCAAAGAGTGATTTCAAAGAGTTTTCAACATGAGGATTTAAGATTCTTCGAAAGATTTTCGTTTTTTGGTTCAAAACGGATTTTTGATGATTTTCGAGTGAAACTATGGTGGAAATTGGAGATCTTGGGTTCTTTGGAAGGACCAATCACATCTGGAATTGTAGGATTTTAACTTTTTGTGCACACCACCGGCCGACCGGTGGTGAAACGGGTTTGAAAACCCCTGTTTGGGGAGAACCCAAATTAGCTTCATTTGGGGACTTGGGATGAAAGGATTAGTATCCTTAAACCACGATTTGATATTCAAAACCCTTGGAAAATCAACACTCAATCTTGGTATATGATTAAAAACTTCGAGGATTGATCCTAAAGTGGTGTTTTGTATCCGTGAACTAAAGCCGGATAGGGCAACGCTAGTCCCAGTAGAAATTATTTCTTTAGCTATTCAAAATAAAAATTTATATTTAAAAAAAATTATTTGCCTTAAAAAAAATTTTTAAAAACTTTAAAAAAAAATTTACTTGGAATCCATATCAAAATCAAAATGGGGCCCGCATGGCTTGAGTAGTTCGTGGGGTCATATGAACGATTTTAAAATTAATCGTTAATATTTAATTATGCGACAATCACTTTAAAATATAATTAATAAAATTTTCATAATATTTATAATATCTTTAAATCTCGAATGTCTATTTCATTTTATTTATTTACTCGTTTATTTAAAATTTTTCAAATTATATCCCTTTGGGCCTTTCGCTCATGTTTTAAGTTTTTACAAGCAAAAACTGCTACGGATCGAGAAAATATCACATCTATTTTTTTTTTTTTTTTTTTTTTTTTACGACAAGAAAAGTTCTATTATTTAAAAATATCTCATTTCAATTCAAATTAAAATTTTAAATTTACAAAATGAACAAGACTTCAAAAAAAATTAATCAACTTATATAATTATAATTTATCAAATATTTAATTATTTTTTATAACAACTATTTTTTCAACATAATTAATTAACAATAATTTTTTAAAAATGTCCTGCGCTACTAAACTAGCATGTGTGTGGGTGTGTACTATTGAAGGCGCGTAATACAGGGTGGGCCGCTCTGATTCTTGGAAATTTAATAAATCCAACGGCTGTAATTTGTTGCCCGCAGCTCCCTTCGTCAAGACAAGTCGTGTTAAGCTGACTATGAAATCATTACTTCCATCATCCACCCTGTGGGCCCCGGCGGGCCCACATGGTTAGTAAGGTCCACACTGAGTGGGACCCATCATGTGCAAGGGAGAAAAAAAAAAAGGAGGAGGAGCTGAATTTCAGGAGTCACCTGCACTAACAAAATTCGGTTCTTTTTCTTTTATGGCTTTGCTGTTGTTCACATTCAATGCTCCTCCTTAGGCTCAGAATCCGAAGAAATTCGAATCCCTGGCCCACTTTTGTGACCTCACAATCACAGCCGTTGAACCAAATTATTCAGCGAGTCACCAGAACAATCATGGTCCGTGCGAGTTCGGTTTGGACGGCTGTGATCATATTTGATGGGCGGAGGAAATGCGTAAAATATAAAAGGATAAAAAAAAAAAAAAAAGATATTTGGAGAAAAACGGAAATGACGAATCAGTCCTCATTCGGAGGACCGCTAAAAGCGAGGCTTTTAGTGGCTATTTTAGTCAAACTTCTGTGGTCGGCTACGCGACGCGACACTAGGTCACGGCGGTCTCTTTCAAATTTTCATCTGTAATTGAAATCTTCTACTCGCTTCTTGGCGCGTGACTTGCGTTTAGTTAAAAAAAAAAAAAAAATATATATATATATATATTCTCTTTTCAGACATAAAAAAATCAATGCTACCACGTGGAAGGTAATAATTGTTAATTAATGTTTTACTAATTCAGAAGTTATTGTATTGAAAATTTGAGTTTTTAATTTAAATTAAAATGTGATGTTATATGAGAGTTTTTTATTATAGTAATAAAGTTAGATATGATTATTTTTAAGAGTTTTTTATTATAATAAAATTTAAATTCTAAACTCAAATCAGTGAAATAAACATGATTTATATTGTTTCTAACTTTCCAGACTTCCATTTAATATAAAAAACCGAGTTTGTTTTAGTGCATTTTCCTTATTAATCCGTCTATTATTTTGAATACTAAAGTCTAAACCCGGCACTAATGTGTAGTATCTCTACTAAAAATTGTAACAATTTATTATAACCTCGTTTATTATGCGTATTCGAGTTTTTAATTCAAATTGAGATATGAAATTTTTTTAAAACTTTTTACTATAACAGAAAAAATTAAATGTGACTTTTTTTTAGAACTTCTCACTATAAAAATTTAAAATTAAAAACTCAAATCGGTAAAATGAATGAAACATATCATTTAAAGAAACTCCTTTTAAGAAAATACTAGAGAAATATATAATTAATCATGTGTTTTTATTACAATTAAATGTCATATTTAACCATTATAAAACACATTAGAATATAGGGATATTTGGATAAACGGCTGATTTACGAGTCAATTTAAAGTAGACAACCACGACTTTTCTAAATTAGAGAAATGGTCGGCTTTCATCAATGATTAAACAGAAAAAGACAAAAATGGCCTTCATCAATATCATTGGTTTATTGTCGTCGCCATCACGCCATCACAGTCGTAGGGGAGAAGAAAAAAAAGGAGGAGAGATTCCGCTGCTCCATATTCATACATCCTTCATCTTATTAATTTAAATTTTAAATTTTAAATTTTTACAATAAAATTTTTTAAAAAATATTACATTTAGTGCCCGCTCACTTCGCTGATTCAAGTTTTTAATTTGAGTTGAGATTTGATTTTATGTGAGAGCTTTTTACAGTAGCAAAAAAGTTAGGTGTGATTGTTTGTGAGAGCTTTTCACTGTAACAAAACTTGAATTCTAAACTCGAATAAGCGAAATGAACGGAGCCTTAATTTTTTTATTACAGTAAAAAATCTTTAAAAAATATCGCATTTCAATTCAAATTAAAAACTCAAATCTCGGTCCTGTTTATTTTACAGATTTAAGTTTTGTTATAGTAAAAAGCTCTTAGAAACAGTCACATTTAACTTTTTTATTACAATAAAAAGCTCTTACAAAAAATTATATCTCAGCTCGAATTAAAAATTTGAATTAACGAATGAAACGGGTAGTTTCTCCGTGACCAATTCTAACTTTTGCCACAACAACGTGAGATCTCGTGGAATATCTCCCTTGCAGTTCTTTTTTTTTTAACCATTTTTCTTGGTGGTTTGCCAATTTTTCTGACTAGTAGACTGATACGTCTAGTCCACTACCAATGGACCTGATCTTCAACCCTCTACCCACAAACCTGGCTCAGGCGCAACAGGCATAAACCAAAGAGGAGACCACAAGCGAAGCCCAGAAGGAGGCCCAGATGGGGAGGCCTAAACGCACTATCAAGAAACCGGAGTGGCTGAATGATTATGTGAGCTGAAGAATGGTGGAAGTCGTTTCTACAAGTCGAGGTCGTTTTTTTTCGAGATTATGATTGGATTTATTAATAATACTTGCTGAGTTGTAATGTCTCTTTATTTTTCTTTTTCTTTATGTTGTAACGTCCGGCCTTGGAGTCCATGGTTGGTTAGGCGATTCCCCTAGTTCTCGGAAGGTTGTAGCTTTTTAAGCGAAGAATTGTAAGGAAGTTGGTTATCAAAGAATTAAAACATAATTTCTTCTTCAACCTGCTCATTCCTTTTCTTTCTCCGTCCTATTACTTTGGAGTTTACACATGCTCGAAAGGTGCCTGCGCAGGAAGATTGTATCATAGACAGAGAGAGAAAAAAATGTGAGGCACGAGATATGTAGAAGACAGGGTTAATATTGGAATATTACAAAAAAAAAAAAAAAAAAAAAAAAAAACTTCAAAACTTCAACCATATTTTTAAAATATAAAAAAGTAGACTTTAATTTAAATGGCTGGCTAAATTCGGCCACCGTAGCACCCCGTTCATTTCGCTTATTCGAGTTTTGCTATAGTAAAAAGCTCTCACAAACAATCACATCTAACTTTTTTACTACAGTAAAAAGCTCTCACATAAAATCAAATCTGAACTCGAATTAAAAACTCGAATCAGCGAAGTGAACGGTATTATTTATCCTTCGATGTGGTTTTTGAAACACAACATGAGATCTACAACTAAAAGCACCGAATAATACAACTCTTTCACATGTTACATTTAAAATCAATAGAATACCAAAAATCTCATCAACATAGTACAAATACATGCTAGTTCAAAAGTATTTGTGGTTGTTCTTTTGTAACAAAATTTAGAAAAAATTTAAATTCGAGTTATAATTTTATTTAAGTTTATGTTCTTTTATAAAATTTAAATTTGAACTCAAGTTTAGGACTAAGACTCGAGTTCAAAATTTTCTTTCAATTCGAGTTCAGAAACTCAAACTCAAATTAATTAAAACATTATTTTTTTTATTAAAAATATTATGACTTTTTCATTTTAATTATGATTGAGATGCTTTTTTTTCTATGCGTTGACAACGAAAAGACGAATAAAATCTCACTCATATATTCTATTAAAATTTTCCATTATCATTGAGTTTTCATTAAAATACTATCTAAATATATATTTAAGTTTTGACTCACTCAAATACAAATTCAAAAATATTTTTATCTCAAACCATAACTTAAATGTACACAATTAAACACAAACTCAAGTTATAACTTCAACTCAAGTTATAACTTAAATTCAACTCAAAATCTTCATTCAAAAATACATAACTCAAAAATGTAAAAGAACAATTTCTCGCCAACTTAATATCAATGTTTATTAGTTAACTAAGTATGATATGAATAATTAGTTTAAAACTATCGCACATGGTTTTTTTGTGTAACAAGAACTTCTGATGACAATGTCAAAACATGTGAGTTTTTCTTTTCACTTGTTTTATGCTTTGTGAAATATAGATCTCACATAAAAATTCGGGTGAAACACATTTTATTATTATTATTATTATTATTATGACAAAAAAACACATTTTAATTTTGAATAATCTTATTTATTTTGATGAGGGTAAATCTCCCTTCTCTTACAAAAATGACGGCCCGTTTGTTTTCGGTATTTATCCCTAATTCTGAATCAAATCATGATTCATCATAAGTGAGGCCTAGGACTGTACAAAATAACCGTAAAACTGAAACCGACCGCTCAAAAACTGAAAACGGCGGTGCCACGTGGAACTGAACTACTTCGGTTCGGTTAACCGACCGATAGCCTTGACTCTCGGTTCGGTTTCGGCTTTGTTTGTGGATCTTTCGGTTAAAACCGAACTGACCGAAATTATTAAAATGTTTTTTTTTTTTTTTAAAAATTTTCTGTCGTTTTTGATGAGTTGATGTCATTTTTTGATGAGTTGATTTCGTTTTTGATGAGTTGATGTCATTTTTTCACTCAGAATCACAAAAAAAACCCTTTCTTTTCTCACGATTCTCATTTCTCTGTCTCTCACTCTCTCTGTTAGTCTGTTTCTTTCTCATTCTCAATCTCACCCACCAGCCTAGCAGCCCCCAGACAGACACCCCCCACCGGCCACCCACCCGGCAGCCGGCACCCACACGACCTGCCACCCACGGCCCACCCTTACGCACGCGGCACGCCTCACCTCTCTCACTCTCACCCACCCTCACGGAAGCCCTAGCCGCCGCCTCTCTCCTCCGTCGTCGGTCGTCCTCAATCACATTTCTGCCGCCGCTCGCACGTCCGCATCTCACGGTGAAAGAAGCCCTCGCCGCCAGCCGCCGCTCGCACGTCTGCTTCCGCCAAGCTCGCGCGTCCGCCTCCGCCGCCACTCGCACGTCCTCCTCCGCCAAGCTCCGCCAGGTTAGGCTTTGGATATTTTGTGTACTAAAATTTGGAACTTAATTATGTACTAAAATTTGTCTTAGTATTTTGGTTATAAATGCATGAATATAACATTCTGGTTATGGATTCAACAATCCTTTGGAGTTCGATAATTATGAAAATTGAATTTCCTAAGCTCAAGTTGAATATCGACCATTCACTGCTTACTAATTCTTATCTATCCACTTATCCTTCTTCTTTTACTTACATAAATATTATTACGTACTCACACAAAAGGAAAAGGAGGATTGGGCAATTGATGTTTACGCCCATTACGTGTTTGTTAAAATGCTTATGTGGTGAAAATATTGTTTGCGTTCAAGTGAAAATATTTTGTGAAAATATTGTTCAACTGCGGTGAAAATGCTTATTGTTCAAGCATGCTTATTGTTGTACTAAGAAAGTATTGTTCAAGCATGCTTATTGTTCAACTTTAGATTTCATGCTTGTTAGTGAAAGTATTGTGTACAATTTGAAAAATCTCATGTAGTGAAAGCATGTTGTTTGTGATTGTTTAACTTTTAGCTTAATTCTTTTAGATGTCTTCATCGGAAAAGTAAAAAGAGATAGAGTCTCAATCTAGTCAAAAAGAAACCAAAACTACTGAAACACAAGAGAAAACCGAGGAAGAAGGGAAATGTACTAAGAAAAGGAAGAAAGCCCGACAAGTAAGCCCGGTTTGGCAGCATTTCACGAAGGACGAAAAAACCAAAAGGGCTACTTGCAAGCATTGTGGTGTCACCTATGCCGCTGATTCGAAAAAGAATGGCACATCTACAATGAAAAATCATATAGAAAGTTGCTTGATGAATCCAGAGAGTGAAAACAAACAAAAGACCATCCAATTTAGTAAAAAGATCGGAGCACATGAGGAGGACACTGCTACTAGTATCATGACACTAAGAGCTTGGTCCAAGGAGGGTTATAAGAGAGCCGTTTCAGAGTATATCGTATTGGATGAGTTACCGTTCCGACACGTGGAAGGTAAAAGGTTTAAGCGCTATTCGGCGTACTTGAATCCTATAGTTTTTGACATTTCAAGGATAACAATTGCGATGGATGTTTATCAAATGTTTTTGGAGGAGAAGAAGAAGTTGAAGAAGGTTTTAGGAAAGCAACGGGTGTGTTTGACTACTGATACTTGGACATCAATTCAGAACATCAATTACATGTGTTTGACTGCACATTGGATCGATGAAGATTGGAATATGCAGAAAATGATAATTAATTTCATCCAAGTTTCGAATCATAAAGGAGAAACAGTTGCACAAGAGATTTTGGTTTGCCTTAATGATTGGGGTATAACCGCATTGTTCACAGTTACAGTGGACAATGCATCATCCAATGATGTGGCTATGGACAGGTTGAAGATAAAAGTCAAGGATATTCCTAATTTTCTCGTCTTAGATGGCCAGATGATACATATGCGGTGTGTCTGTCACATTCTAAACTTGATTGTTAATGATGGGCTCACGGGCTTAGCATATTCTATTGCAAGTATCCGCAATGCAGTTAGGTATGTGAGGTCCTCACCTCAACGCCTCAAGAAGTTTAAGGAGTGCATGAAGGAAGAAAACATCAACTCAACTGCCCTATTGTGTTTGGATGTGAAGACGAGGTGGAACTCTACCTACCTAATGTTGGAGACTTCTTTCAAGTTTGTCCCCGTTTTTGAGAGGTTGCTTTTGGATCAAAACTATTGTGCTTACTTTGATGAAGTTATAAAAGACAAAAAGATGGAGGGTCCACCAAATGAGACGGATTGGGACAATGCACGGGTTTTTTTGAGGTTCTTAGGTAAGTTTTACACTTTGACGAAGAAGTTTAGTGGTTCATATTATGTCACTTCAAACTTCTATTTCAAAGATATTTGTGCTGTCAAACGAGAGTTGATTAAGTTAGAGGAGTGTGATGATCCTATGTTGAATGAAATGGCAATGATGATGAATAAGAAATTTGATAAGTATTGGGGAAATGTCGAGAAAATGAATCACATGATGTTTCTTGGCTTGGTTCTTGATCCAAAATATAAGTTGGATTATCTTGCTCTTGTCTTCAAGTGTATCTACACTGATTCAACATCTGTCACGTTGTTAAAAGGGGTTGAGGACACATTGCGTAGATTGTACAAGGAATATCATGATCGGGCTCCTCCTCCAACTTTGGCTCCTCGTCGTCCCCCTAATTCTACTATTAAGCAACCGCAATCATCACAGTTGGCCAAACCTCAATTAAGTCCTTCAACAATTACGGCATCTAGTGAGCCTGCCTCAATGCCGGTTATTGATGATGAGATAGAGGCCATTTTAGAAAGCAAAAGATGAGTGGGAGTGGTGCAAATGTGCAGAAGAATGATGTGGATAAGTATTTAACTGAGCAATGCGAAGAGCTAGTGGATGACAATTTTGACATCCTAGGTTGGTGGAAAGTAAATGCTCCTAGGTATAAGGTCTTGTCCCAAATTGCTAGAGATGTGCTTGCAGTTCCGGTTTCGACGGTTGCATCTGAATCAGCTTTTTCTACCGGTCGTCGTATTCTTGATCCTTTTAGGAGTTCATTGACTCCCAGGATGGTCGAAGCACTTATTTGCTTAAAAAGTTGGTTGAACGCGAAGGATGAAGAATATGAACCCGTGGTTCTTAGGCAATATATGGATGAGGTTGAATCTTTTGCAGATTGCTATCGTTTTGTCTCATGTAATGCTAATCATGATTGTAAATTTGTACATACTACACACATACTTTATATAATTATATATTATTTATTCATTTCATGACATATGTAAATTAATTTATAATTTTCTTGTAGATGATGGTGAGGTTGTTTCTATTCCAACGTGTTCAAAGGACGGAAGCGTTCAACTTCAAGTAAATGATGCGGAATCTTCTAAAAGACCCAAGTAAGATAATTAGAATTATATCTATTTCTTTCTCATTATCTATTCAATTTCATTTACTTAATTCTAATTTTCTATTGTAGCGATGCATATGAAGATATAATGGATTTGGATTTGGATTCGGATGAAGAGGAGTAGGAGGTTTATGAGAAATTGGAAATGAACTTCACTATGTTTTTTAATTATGCTTTGGACTTCTTAATTTCTTATGCCAAGTTAATGTTTTTTACACTTTGAACATTAGTATTGTTTGTTGTAACTTTTAAATTTCTACTTTATACTTTAGATTTTGGACATTAGATTTGGATATTTTGTGTTTGTGGTATTTTTAATTTGGATGTTGTGCTTTGTATTCATTTATTGTGATTACATGCTTGCATACAAGGAATATTGAGTATTTTTTTCACAATTTTTGGTCCAAAAATGCAACTAAATATGCAGGTAACCGGATAGTTAACTGACAGTCACCATCCAGATGACCAAAACTGAAAACCGACCGTACACCGACCGAAACCGACTGAAAACTGAATGTTCGGCTAACCGAACCGATTCTTATTTTTACGATCGGTTTCGGTTCTCAATTTTTAAAAACCGACAAGGTCGGTTTGGCCACTGAACCGACCAAAACTGCCAATTTTTAACCGACGAACACCCCTAGAACTGAGGCCCAATTTTCTTGAGAAAGTAGAGATATATCCAATCGGTTATACTACATTTTTTTTAAAATTTTTAATCATAAAAAAATAAAAGAATAAGAGTATGTTTAATTTACTGATTTAAATTTTTAATTTGAGATGTAATTTTATATGAAATTTTTTACTGTAATAAAAAAGTTAAATGTGATTATTTATAAAGTTTTTTTACTATAATAAAACTTAAATTCTAAACTCAAATTTTTAATTTGAAATGTGATTTTGGCCCCGTTCATTTCACTTATTCGAGTTTAGAATTCAAGTTTTACTACAATAAAAAGCTCTCACAAACAATCACATCTAATTTTTTTGCTACAGTAAAAAGCTCTCACAAAAATTAAATCTCAATTCGAATTAAAAACTCGAATCAATGAACTAACTGGATTATATAAAAATTTTTTACTGTAATAAAAAATTAAATGTGATTATTTGTGAAAATTTTTTACTCTAAAAAAATTTAAATTCTAAACACAAATAAAAATGTAAGGGCCTAATATAATCCGGGAAGTGACGAGTGAGAGCGACGCGCCATTTTGACGTCTAGGGAAGGTCTCCGAATGTAAAAAGAGGCAAGTGATGGAAGCAGAAAGGGAACGGGCAGTAGGCAAAGCAACACGCAAGCCCCAATTCGGGCAACGGGCAGTACCAAGCAAACGCCTCCCTCTATTTCTCTCTCTACTGACGCCAAAGAAATGAAAGTTTGAAAGAGAGAATTGAAACCCAAATTGATATTTATTTTCCCGCACCTCAGGCTCGGGTGGCTCTCTCTCTTTGTCCGAGCCTGAGGCTCGGAGTTCACGAATCTCCACCAAAACAAGGCTTTCGAGAAAGGGCGAACCCATGGGAAGAAAAATAATGGAACCGAAGGAAGAGAGAGAGAGCGAGGTTTTTTAGAGAGAGAAAGTAGAGTGAGAGAGAGAGAGAGAGAGAGTGAGGTTTTCAAGAGAGAGATGGGTCAGATCGTGAGGAGGAAGAAGAAGGGGAGGCCGTCGAAGGCAGATCTGGCAAGACGGTCGGCGGCCGGCGAGTCTCCGGCGACGGCGGAACCGGAGATCAGGCGGAGCCACCGGCGACGGAATGTGAAGTACAACATCGACTATGATGACTACTTGGACGAGGACGACGAGGACGAGGAGGAGGACGAGCGGAGGAGGGAGAAGAAGCTCAAGCTCGTGGTCAAGCTCAGCCACGAGGAGTCGGCGGGGAGGAATCAGACCGGTCCGCGTGGGGAACACGCGCCGGCGAGCGGCTCCGAGGACGAGGACGAAGACGAGGACGGCGCCGGCGAGAGGAATCGCAAGAAGAGGCGGATTAACGGCGGCGGCGATGATGAGGAGGAGGAACAAGACGACGTCGTTTGTCGCGGCGAAGACGACGATGAGGAGGAGGTACGTTTTTAGTTGAAAAACGCCGTCGTTTTGGTGGATCTGAGGGGCCACAGAGAGAGAGGGAGACAGAGAAAAGCTTCATATGTTTGAAAATGGATTTTGATGAACAACCGAAGAGAGTGTCCAGCTCAGCTGATATCACTGACATTTTTTCTTCCCCTTTTTTTTCGGATTTATTTTTATTTTTTTGCCTAATTCGTCCTAACTTCTGTATTACTCTCTCTATCCAAATCTCACTTTCTCTCTCTAGGTTCTCTCTCTCTCTCTCTCTCTCTCTCTCTCTCTCTGTGTCGGGAATTAGAGAGATACGGTTTCGTGAGTCAAACTGTCAAAGCACAAAATATAAAACTTAACCAACAACAAATCCACAGATTCTCTTCCAGCCCCAATCCCCACCTTTCTCTCTCTCTCTCTCTCTCTCTCTCTCTCTCTATCCACATCTCTCTCTTTCTCTCTCTAACATACGTATTGTTGTCTGCCTTATCTGTCTGTCTCTGTCTCTGTCCCTTTCTAATGCCCTCATTTATCGCAGCCTTCAGCTTTAGGCATTTATGCTTATTGTGATATTTACATTTATTTTCGTCCTTCGTTTTGGGGACCTGTGGATTGTGACAGGAAAGGAGCCGAAAAGTGGACTCAAAGAGACTCGACTCAGTTCCAGGTTCGTTTTGGTTTATGGTTTTTATTATTATTTTTTTTAAATCAGTTTTGGCTTTCACTTCCCTGATGTCATTGTGAATTGGGATATGGTTTTTTGTTCTTTTGTTGTACAATGCGGGAATTGGATGTGGGGGTATTGAATTTTTTGTCTTGTTTTGTTTAGGGACGCCAACGGAGCCTCAGGCTGGAATCCCATTGCCTGAAAAGAAGACGTTGGAGTTGATTCTTGACAAGCTTCAAAAGTAATTCCCTTGCATTTTTGCATTTTTTTTGCTTCAAAGCTTTAGAATTTTCTAATGTTTATATGGAAAACTGTGGCAGGAAAGACACTTATGGTGTATATGCAGAACCAGTTGATCCTGAGGAGGTGAGTAAAGAGTGGTAATAGTGTCATGTTTGTGGAAGACAATATTTGTTACATTTTGAGGGGTGCGCTTATGTTTTGTTTCCCATTTTAGCTGCCTGACTATCATGATGTGATTGAGCATCCGATGGATTTCACTACGGTGAGGAGAAAGTTAGCAAATGGATCATATCCTACATTGGAACAATTTGAGGTAGGTGCAATGTTTTTGTTTCTTTTGAAGCGGATTTTGGTTTTTGGAGCATATGATGATTTCAGTAATGTGGCTGGGGCCATTACTCTGTCTGAGTGAGATTTTCTTGGAAAGAACATTGTGGGGAATTTCCTTTTTGTCTTTTTTTTTTTTTGTTCTTTTTTGTTTTTGTTTTTTTTTCTTTTTTACGCGCATCACCTTCTTTATAAAGTGAATATTCCAACTTTTGGAGAACTTCACGCCGGTAATTTTGTGTGTTAAATTCTGCTTTCTGATTCATTTTCATTCTGTGCCAAGGATTCATTAATGTCACTCTTTAGGAGACTCAAGCAAGTTATTAGCCATAATTTTGATGCATATATACTACTAACAACTTTAGTGGTCATTTTACCGGAGTCCAAACTGTCGGCTATATATAAGATTTAGTACGTTGTGCAGTTTTTAGGTATGGAGTGAATATCAGTTGTATCAGTAATCTCAATCCACGCTTGGTGTTTAAAATAAATAAAATAAAATTGATTTTATGGCCATTTTGGGTATGGCTTTGTCATGCCTTTTGATATTTGTTTTTACAAAGTTGAGGTCATATGTTTTCTGTAATTTTCCACGAGTAATACTTCTTCCTCTGATATGTTTTATTTCTTCCGCTGTTCTTAGGTTACATTACATTTTGATGGATATGTTTCTTCTCCAAGAAATTGTGTGTTCAGAAAGGATTAAATTTTAACTGGTCTTTCTGAATGCAGAGTGATGTTTTCTTGATATGCTCAAATGCAATGCAATACAATTCTTCGGAAACCATATACCATAAACAGGTATAGGGTCTTTTTAAAAAAAAAAACTTGGATTTCTTTTCCTGCTTCCCTTAATTGTATGTCACTTTTAATCCCTTTATTTTTTTTAAAGGCACGTGCTATCCAAGAGCAAGCAAAGAAGAAATTTGAGAAGTTGAGGATTCGCTATGAAAGCTCTGAGAAAGAGCTTAAATTAACGCAGAAAATAAAATCAAACTCTACAGTCAAGAAGCAGATAAAAAAGCCTTTGAACCGAACATCACAGGAAACTGTGGGCTCTGATTTCTCCTCAGGTGCCACTCTTGCCACAGCTGGAGATGTACTAAATAGTTTGAATCCAACACAAGGTGGTGGCTCTGAGAGACCTGGAAATAATGATGGCCCTATTGAGGGTAACTCATCCTTGAATGATGCTAATCTAGAAAAGGCAGAAGAAAATTTATCAGGTACTAATTTTCTCTGCGAATTTGCAATTTTTTCTAATGGATTTCAGACCTTTTGATGTTTTCTTCCCTAATTATCAGTACTTATATATGGAAGCATCCAATGATGTGTTATTGTGCTGTATATTGCTAACTGCACTGTTGTTGAAGTCAGTCCTTTTGAACAAGGCATTCTATGTTGTCATTGCGTTGCTCTAATTGGTGCTAGCGTGGCCTTTTTTGTCTCACGCGCCCATTTTAATTGCTTGATTGATCTACCCTTTCAGCAAAGGGCCTTCTTTCAAAATTAGGAAGGAAACCGACTACTCTTGAAGACCGACGTTCTACCTACAACATTTCCAATCAACCAGTTGTAAGATCAGAATCAGTATTTACGGCATTCGAGTCTGAAATCAAGCAGCTGGTTGCGGTAGGTGCAAGAATTTCTGCTATCCTTCTGTCTAACTTGGCTTCTGCAGTTATATATGTATAAGCTTCTGCTTATGTGGTACTTATTTTAATGTTGTCTTAAATTCTTCTGGGATCAGGTTGGGCTTCATGCAGAGTATGCATATGCTAGAAGCCTGGCTCGTTTTGCTGCAACTCTCGGACCTATAGCTTGGAAAGTTGCCTCACAGAGAATTGAACAGGCACTTCCTGCCGGGTGTAAATTCGGTCGAGGTTGGGTTGGAGAATACGAACCACTTCCAACTCCAGTATTATTGCTTGAAAATCATAGCCAAAAACAATGTGGTTTGGTTGCGAAGCATAATCCTACAGGAGAAATGAGGAAGGATGACAGAGCTTTTAAGACTCCAGTTCCTATCAAGGAACCAACTGTTGGTGGGCCTCTTTCGGAAGGAAGACAATCTTTGTTTCCTCCTTCTAGGGGGCCTCAAGCAGAAGTCAAACCATCTGCATTTAGCTCTACTGGTCCTCAATCCGAAACCAAAACATCTGGATTTAGCTCTACTGGGCCTCAATTAGAAACCAAACCATCTGCATTTATCTCTGCTGGAATGAAATCCACCGTCACTGTCAATGCCATTCATCGGCAATCAAATGTGCAATCAAGGAACTTCTCTAAGCCCGAGATTCATGTACCAAAACAAGTTGAGCTCAACTCTTTACCCACGGCTGGTCCAAAAAATGCTGACCATATTGCTGAAAAGAAAATCTTAAGAAATTCAGAAGCAGCGGCATCTAAGTTGAGAGATACAACACCAAGACACATGAATCTTCCACAAACTGTACCTTTCAAGTTGCCAGATAGTAATGGAGTTGTTTCTGGAAATGGAGGGCTACCGAATGGGAAAGACACTAGGAATTCCTTGGACCATCGAATGAGTAGTCCATCTGAGGGAAATCACATGGCCAAAGGACTCCATTTTCCGCATGGCCAGGAGCAGGGTGTAAGTGACCCGGTACAGTTGATGAAAGTAATGGCCGAGAAGACACAGAAGCAACAAAAATCTTCAGATCAATCGACGGTTGATACTCAACAAGCCATACCATCCATGCCGTCAGTAAAGAGAGATGACTCGAACAATGCTGCAGCTGCTGCTGCCCGTGCATGGATGTCCATCGGGGCTGGAGCATTTAAACAACCAAGTGAAAATCCAACTGCACCTAAAAGTCAGATATCTGCGGATTCACTCTACAACCCAGCTAGGGAATCTCAATCACAAATTGCACGAATTCGTGGTGAATTTCCTGTTTCAGCTGCAATGCAATATCACCCTGAGAAGAACAATTTCCCAGTTCCAGCATTCTTCCCCCAACTTGCACGTTTTGGGAATGAAGCGCACTTCCAAAACCGACCCATAATGTTCCCTCAACTAGCTACAGCTGACTTGTCGAGGTTCCAGATGCAGTCCCCTTGGCGCGCTCTGAGCCCTCATTCCCAGCCAAGGCAGAAACAGGACACCCTTCCTCCGGACTTGAATATTGGCTTCCAGTCTCCAGGGTCTCCGGTGAAACAGTCGTCTGGTGTCATGGTCGAGTCTCAGCAGCCAGACCTTGCTTTACAACTCTGAACACAGATGGTTACTCTGAGAAGTGGGGATAAGTTTGATACAGATTGAGGTACTTGTTGATCCCAACACAGGACGTGGAATGTTTGGTTGTCGGTGCATAAGTAGCGTCGAGTGTGACAAATCCTCCGAGTCGATACAACAGAGAGATGTGCATTCAATAAATTTTTTTTGGAAGACTGCCACTAATCTTGTTGTCGTTCGTTCTCGGAGGAGGTCACACAAGGTCCTGGTCATTGACGGCGATTTTTCAGCGGGGAAGGAATAATTCTTTTCAGTCAGATGAGTTTGCTTGGCATTGGATGATTGACCATTGATTTGCCCAACAATATAGTTCCAAGGGAAATTCATGAATACATCTATTATGGTTGAGTCGACGATTACCGACTTTCAGCTGCACATATCAATGTCAAGAAGAGGTCGTATGAAAGTTTAGGAAGGATTATTGATTCTATAATGAGAATACACAAATTGTTTAGAAGCTCCTAATCCGGTAATTTATGCATAAAATCCAGTCGAGGCCTATGTACATTGTGACGGGTGGTCGAGGATTAGTTGCATAGATGTTAAGTCACCTTTGGTTTTGATATGCCTTCATGAAAATTGCATTGATAATTCCACTTTATACTTGGTTGTAGTGTACATGGGAAAATCTCTCATCGCAAATTGAAAATTTCAACTATTTCTCCTCATTTTATATTTTTTTTTTTTTTTTTTTTTTTTTTTTTTTTTCATTGCAAATCAATTCATCAAAACAAGTTTTTGCTTTCCCACAGGCCGTCTGCAACTCTCTACGGTGATTGGTCTTGAGTTTTAAACTAGACCAGTAGTCTCGTCTGAAGATTTACCCTTGTTTTGGAATTTTTCTAGGCAATTATTAGTGAAACAATCCCAAAAAAAAAAAAAAAAAAAAAAAAAAAAAAAAAAAAAAAAGAGCAATGAAGTCGTATAAAATAAAGGGAGAAAGAAAAAAAGCTAAAATTTAAGATGAATTAAAATTAATAGGCCAATAATTTACATAAGTTAATAAAAGGTAACTTGTCTGGTTATAAACCATAATAAAATAAATCAAATAAAAACCATGATTGACAAATCTTTTAGCTTGACGCTATTAATTCTATAATTAAAAATTGGCCTATTTCCTTTCTTAAACTTTTCATATTGGCCTATTTTTTACTATTTCTCTAAAATAAATCAAATAAAAAACCATGATTGTAATTTTTTAGCCGCTGTAATGATTCTGTCTTTTTAATCTTTTTAGGTGTGTCTTTTTAACCTCTCTAGCCAACTTTAAATTGATGCTCACTTTATATAAGAAAATTTAAGGCAACCGAATTTATACGTATGAAATTCCAAGACTAACCTTAATGAGATATTCTGTGAATTTGGAATTTGCCCTTAATGAAATATTCTGTGAAATCTTCTTTGTGAGGCAATAATTAGGGCTTCATAACTCAACACTACTCCTTAAATTACACTGTCAACAAAATACAAATTTGGAGACTCAAAGTGCCAAAATTTCAAAAAGGATCTAAGTGTCAAGAATTCAAAAGTAGAGAGAAACAATTCAAACAAGAAAGGATAGCAATGATCCAATAATGAATAGAAAGTGAGCCTCCTAACATCATTACATCTTTACATATTTGTTGCTTTCTTAGTTGCATATTTTTGCAGTGATCCAATTTTCATACTTTCTTAAATATAAGTAAAAAACGCATGGATTAAAATAATGGTTATACAGAAAAAAGAGGAAAAAAAAGATAAAAGAAATAAAAATAAAAGTGTGAAAAAAAGATCTAAAGCAAAAGACATGAAAAAAAAAAAAAGAAAAACACCTTAAGAAAAAATTTGTGTGAAATGTTATGTAAATGAAGTTGAAATTTATGAGGATCACAGACAAAAGATGTTTATGTAAAGACATATTTGAGAATAAATTAATTTAACAAGATAATTAAAAAATATATTTTAAATAATCTTAAGAAAAATATTTAAATAAGACATATTTGAATATATATATATATATATAAATTAAAGGTTAAAAGATGTAATAAGAAAAGATGAGGAAGAAAAAAAAGAAGAAAATGAGAAAAGCTAAAAATAAAGCTAAAAAAAGAAAAGAAAAAGGAAGAAAAAGTATATATATAGGGCAACGAAAAGGAGGGGGAAGGGGAAGGAAACGCCCACCCTCAAAAACGGATTGCCCCATTTAGGTATGGATGATTGCATAAGGTAAATGGGGCATAGATTTGTACATTATTTAAAAAAGAAAAAAAAAAAAAAACACACACACACACACACAAACAATTATTGCTGAATAATATTACTCAACTAAGCTTTAGCTGATTATGATATAAAAGGACACGTCTAATTATAGGAGGAAATACAATGAGTATGTTCCCAATCCTTTCTTCTCATTATAATGTGTAACATTCTGTAATTGGTTCAAAACCAATACAGATTATCACCAAAAGATGTACATATATAGAACTTCTCAGCAATATAGGATGCCAAGATTACTTAAACACATACAATTGGAAAGACAATATTGTCCCTGAGACCCAAGAATATGAAGGGTTTTGGCATTGAGAGGCTCGGTATCAACGTCTCTCTCCATCAGCCGCTTGAGAGAGATGCACAAATGACTTGATTCAATTCACTTTTGCCATAGTTTCCCTCCTACAATCTTCGAGACTTTCTCATAGAAAGACGGGCAAAAGAGACTCCGAATCCTTGCTTCTGCTTCTGCTTCGAATTCTCCTCGCGATTTTTTAGAACGCAAACGTCTCCGTCGCATATGTATTTTTTGGACTGCGAAGATTGCGGGGACTCGTAGAAGCACCCGAAGATGTTTGAGAGCAGAGCCATGGAGGTATTGAAGCCTTAACAAGATTTTATTTATTTATGGCTTGGCTAAATGAATATTTGACAAGCTCTCTCTTCTCATACCAATTTATATGGCATATGGTTATGAAATGTCAATTTTGGTAGGTTTCTGATCTTTGACAATAACAAACGCTTTATTCCTACCATGAAACTCACGGAATTTGTCAAAATAAGCAATCAAAAGCGTGTTTTATTTGTGCTTTTGGTCCATGGCCTTAGGTGGATTGCAGCAAAAATAAGCTGCGTTTGACCCAACAGCACCACATATTTTCAGATATTTTGTTTCTCTGGCTAAAATAGGCTCAAGACCACAAACTTTTATTTAAGTAGTTATTTATTATTTTTTTTTTCTCATTTGGGGGCCTAAAAGAATCTTGATGTGAAATTTTGAGTCATGATTTTCAATTTTAACATCTCATTTAATTGCTTTTATATTTTTAGTATCTAGTTATGTTAATGTTGTAATTAAGTCGATAAATTTAAATAACACAACGAATAATTAGTAATGAAAAGACATATAAGGAGACAATAAAAAAAAAAAATAGGGGACACCAAACAATAGAGTGGAAAATTTTATATATTTGACATAGAATTAAATAGCAAATGCACATTTTATTTAATTCCATTTATGTTTTAGTTGGACTACCGTTGGCTAGTGTCTCTTGCATTGAACTTGCTTCGTTTTCACATAAAGCAATGAGCCAAGTCAAAAGCGTTAGTTTAGAAAATTGGCTACTTTATCTTTTCAACATTAGATACACTTGTAATCCATTTTAATAAATGTTTATATTGTGTATAGTTGATTTAATCAAATGCTGATTTAGGAACGTGATAAATGAATCGACTTAACCAAAAAATGCTTTCTAAAAAAGAATTGCATTAAATATTACACTAAAGTGCACTTTAAATTTATAAAATGAACGAGACCTAACATTATCTGAAGTTACATTTATGTTAGCTACTTACCACTATTTACCATAACTAGGTGGACATGAAAATAGTAAAAGACAAAGGAATATCCCGGACAAAAAAAATAATAAAATAATAAAATTCAAAATCCGTTTGTGCCGCAAAAGTGGAATGAAGTCAATAAAGTAGTAAATTTACAATCAGCTTTGGTTACGTAATGGAAACCTTCAATTATTAATGAATAATATGAAGGGTCCTCCATATTAAATGGTATTCCATTCAATAAACTATGGACTTTTGAGGTACAATTCTTGCCACTTTTATGTGTCCAACTATAGAAGCCACATCTCAAGCACAATTGATCAAAACCATGAATGAGAAACTTCATAAATGATAGAAGTCCCCCATATTAAAGTTTCCATTTTGTAGAGTTTAAGCATTTGAGGTACTTATCACCACAAAACTTGATTGGTAATTATGTCTATTTTTAAGACTAATGCCCCCATTTGGTTATTCCACTAAGACTAATGCCCCCTCACTATCTAAGAAAGGCTAGTCACATACCTAGTGAATGCTGAATAGTGGTCAAGGGCAATGTTTGATGATAGAAGTTGTTCACCAAGTAACTCAGTGGACTAGTGCCAACAGATGACTGAGAGTCATCCACTAACTTCCGCAACCAATGTCAACGAGTGATTAGTGGTCGGGATACCGACGCAGGTGGATGGCCATGGTCACTTGCTGAGTGACTTCGACCATCGGTGACAAGTGAATCAGTCACCCACTAGCTCCGGTGATTGACGTGAATCGTCAATGAGTGATTAGTGGTCGCTTGTTGACTTAGGCTACCAACGCCAGTAAATGACCATGGTCACAAACTGAATCACTTCTACTATTGGTGACAAGTGAGTCGGTCTCTAGTGATTGTGAAAACTAAAAAAGCGAACTATCTAAAGAAATTGCATAGTGCTATCATGAAGAAAATGCAAGTTAAGACTTCCAATTTTTAATTTGGTCATTTAGAAACCTAAATTTGATAATTCTTGGCAAAGCAGTCCATTTGATAACGGTTGCCAATTAATAGACCACGGTTAGGTCCCTAAAGAAATTTGAAAAATTCAAGGATTCAATTTGCTAACCAACAAAAAATTTGGAGTGCATTCATATGTCATTTACATCCATTAATTGATATTGATGTACGCTAGTTTGGACCACTATTGCAACAAAATTTTAAGTTTAGTTTCCAATTTGTCAAAATTGTATGCTCATAATCCAAATTATCAAATACTAATAAATTCAACTATTCAAGGTGCATGAGTGCAAGAAACCACTTAAATAGTAATGGTACACATTTGATAGGGGCATTCACCAAATTTTCCCTTTTTGATATCAATCAAGATGTTAGATTCAAATGAGACCCATTAATCAACACATCAACAGCAAATAAAGGGCAATGTCAAGTTATCATATTATCATGTAATGAGGCGTTACTCTTCACGAAATCAAAAAAAATGCACAACTCTTAAAATGGGGTTTTGTGTATATCCCAAACTCTAGCTTTTTACCACTTTTACCATGCCCAAAATTTGTATATATATATATATATATATATATATATATATATATATATATATATAAAAGGCAAAACCACCCAATTTTTGCTGTCTCCCCACAGTAAAAAGTAAAGTGACAGAGGCCTTAACCTGTTCTGTATTGTAATTGTGTGAATAATCCACTATTAAAGCCTAAACAGTGAAGATTTTCTAAGAAAGAGGTGAAGAAGGAGGTGTCAAAAAGATCCCTGAATAAAAGGAGAAAAAGCGCGTAAAAAGGTAAGCCATTAGAACAAGGCCTTTCATCGCTGGCTTTTCCACCCTCCACACTTTTTTTTTTCCTCTCTCCTTCTAAATTTGCTCCTCTTTCTCTCTCTTATTCTCTCATTTCTTCTTTATTTTTAAATTCAATTTTCTCTCCTCTACTATTCTTTTCTTTTTCATTTTCTCACCTCCCAATCACCACCACCACCAACCCTTTGCTTCTCACACCAGGCCCCCCGGGCCTCTCTCCCTCTCTCTCCTCTCTTTCTCACTCTTTCTCCATTTCTGAATTCCTCATTGTGGGTGTGTTTTTGTTCCCAAGCAAAAACATACCCACAAGCGAAATTCATCATTTCCCGTTTTCCTTCCTTTGCTTGGACAACAAGAAACAAAAAAAAAAAAAAAAAAAAAAAAACAAAAACAAAAAACCCAAAAAGAATGCTTTGTTATTATTAATTATTAACAAGTGAAAAGGAAAAAAAGAAAGAGAGAGAAGAGATAAAGAGATGGTGAGGGGGAGAGGCAGGGAAAAGTAAGGAAAAAAATGTGAAAATAAAAAAATATATTTATATATTTGCAGAAAAAGCAACAGGGGCCCACCCGAAACAAGCAAAAGCAACAAACAACGTTGTTTTATTATATATATATATATATATATATATATATTTTTTTTGGGTTTTATAAATTGTGTTGTGTCGTCTATTGGGGGTGGGTATGATCGGGAACAGCGGCGGAGCAAGGAGTGAGGGTGGAGCGTCGGGATCGAACGGTGAGGGGGCGTTGAAGAAGGGGCCATGGACGGCGACGGAGGACCAGGTTTTGATAGAGTACGTGAGGGCGCACGGGGAGGGGAACTGGAACGCGGTTCAGAAGCATTCTGGGCTGAACCGGTGCGGCAAGAGCTGTAGGCTCCGGTGGGCCAACCATCTCAGGCCCAATCTGAAGAAAGGGGCTTTCACGCCTGATGAGGAGAGGCTCATTCTTGAACTCCACGCCAAGTATGGCAACAAATGGGCTCGCATGGCGGCCCAGGTAACAGCACTCTTCTCTGTTATTGTTGTTGTTGTACTATTTTACTACTCTCTGTTTTTTTTTTTTTTAATTGTTTTGTGTCTTTTGTTTGTTGTTTTTTTGGCTCGTTCTTTGTGGGTTTTTTTTTTTTTTTTTTTTTTTTTTTTTTTTTGTGTCTTTTTGGAGGGTATCTCTACATTGCATTTTTGTTTTTGGGTTTTTGAATTACGATTCAATGGGGTTTTTTTTTTTTTTTTTTTTTTTTTTTTTTTTTTTTTTGTGGCGGGGTCTGGAAATGGTTTTCGGCTTATCTGCTACCTTAACTATTCTCTTTCAGGCCCCACAATAAAAAATAAATAAATGTCAAGTAGTTTTGTGTTTTTGCTGTTACTTGGGAGCCAAGCATGCTCGGTAACACTTTTTTTTTTTTTAACCTTTTTTTCAGCGTGAAAAATGGAAAATGTGTTACTAAGGCCATAAGGCATACTGTCCCCATCCAATTGAATACACCATTTCTGGTTTTTCTGCTTTTTAAAAACAACTTTTTTTGCTCTATTTTTTTTTCCTTCCCATCATGTTCTTTTACTTTTGAGTTAAGTTAAGTTGTAAAGTGAATTTGATGTGAAAGAAAATGTTGTCGTAAAAAAAGTTTGATTTTAAATTTTTATGAGAGAAAATATTGTAATTAAAAAATTTGAGTTGTAGTTCTGAGTTGTGAAAAAAAAAAAAAAAAAAAATCACTTCATGAGTTAAATGTTCCCCGACGCCAGTTTTTAGCTGTCTTCCATGTTTTCTGAATTATGAACATTCTAGGACTCTAGTTTGCCCATGTTGGGCTTGCCTTTTTCTGCATTGTTGAGAACAAATCTTTTACTTGGTGCGTTTTTCTGTTCTTTTCTGCTGTGTAAAAACAAAACAAAACAAAACAAAACGAAACACAACAATCTCTACTTGCGTCTCTTTTGCCCAGGTACATTCTTACAACACAAACTAGTACTTTTCTTGGTTCCTCCTCTTTCCATTTTCTTTATTCAGTTAGTCCTAACTTTCATACTTGTAATTTCATACTTGTTGATAACTTGTTAGGCGTAACATAACAGTCACATTAGTTTTTCAAAACTTATAAAATTTTGACACATGCGGATTCATAACTGCGTTCATAATAAAACTTTTCCTGATGTGTATCATAACTGTTCTTCTGTTTTTCTCTTTTGCTTGTAATTTCTATACTTGTTGATAACTTGTTAAGCGAGACATGACAATCATTTTAGTTTTTCGAAATATACAGAATTTTGACACATGCACATTGGTAATAGAACTTTTACATTTCATGATGTGTATCATAACTGTTCTTCTGTTTTTCTCTTTTGCTTGTAATTTCTATACTTTTTCATTTCTTAGTTACCTGGAAGAACAGACAACGAAATCAAGAACTATTGGAACACAAGAGTGAAGAGACGCAAACGCCAAGGCCTACCTCTTTATCCGAGTGATATTCAGCTATCTCAGAACAACCCCACAACACCACCAAGCAATTCAATCACACCAACAACCCCCACAACTCCCACTTTTCCATTCCAAAACCACTCCCCAATCTCATTCTCCCCAACCCCACCACCACCACCACACTCCCCCTTATCCTCTCCACTCCAATCCAATCCGACCTTAACCTCTCCCCACCTCTTTGAGCCCCACTCCTACCCTTTCTCAAGCTCTTTCACCTTCCACCGCCCCGTCCCCGTCCTTGGGACCCCGCTCCGTTTCAAGTCCTATCCGCAATGCTCCTCTTCTGCGCCGCCCATGCAGTTGAGTGATGCCTCCTGTTTTCAGTTTCCGATGAGTTTTAACCCCCCTGCTTTGTCGCAATCCATCGGATCCCAGTTCAAGTCTGGCCCGATGTGTTCGGTCAAGTCGGAGCTCCCTTCAAGCCAATTCCCCCAAATGCCACAGCAGCAGCAGCAGCCCCAGATTGCGTGTGATGACAAGGTGACTACGAACCAGAGGAATAGCGGATTGTTCGAGGACCTTTTGGAGAACCTGTTGGAGGAAGCTCAGAGGTCTGTTGAGAGCTCTTCAGGTGAATTTTTAGTACGCGTGCGCGCGCCGCACACACATTTTAATTTGTTTAAGTGACATGTGAATCTATGATTGGTTAAAAACTAGCGTTGACACATGATGTATCTCAATAGTAATAACAAAGCGTTCTTTCCAATGCATGAGCAGAAGTGGTGCCAAAGGAAGAGCCTAAAGAGCAGATGAATTCCTTGCCAGAAGACCTGTCGAAGCTGTTAAATTTTTCCCCCAACACCCTGCAACATGTCCCGCATTGGTACAGCGATAGCGGGGAAATCCCCAGCAGTCAATCCTTAGGTGTAACGAACGATAATAATCTTAGTCTCGACATGCAACATTTAGCTTCATTCTTCCCTGTTGCAGCCTCTGCAACAACATCAGAATATGCCCAAAGTCAAACCCCTGCCTCTTGGGACACCTTTCCTGGTATTTGCAAAGGGTGGTTCAAACATACATGAATGTCAAACTGAATATATTTTAATGAAATAAAATGAATTGTTTTGTTCTTTTGAGTAGTACTGAGGCGGTCTGTTTTGTTTGATCTTTCTCTCAATTTAATGTTGATACCGGGATTTGTTTTTCATAGCTAGTTCCATCTAAATCTAAATCTTCTTTATTTACTACTATTACTAATACTAAAGCAATGCAGAAGTGGAGTTATACTAATAAGAGTGAAACTTAATTATACTAGGAGAAATATATGATGCCGTTAAATCTATATCAGATTATGTTAATTTTATATATAGATGAGTTTTTAATAATTATCTTTCTTTCGGTAGTCACCTCTAAATATAAAAATATGATGACGTGACATGATAAGAATTTAATTTCATTCATTTTTATTAAATTTTTTAATCAATTATTTAATTTATTATAACTATCAAAATAATATCTTGTGGCATACACTACTGAGAGGGTAATCCCATCACAGAAAGCTCCTTTCTTGTGTTAGTGGTTTTTGATAAAATTGAAGCTTCTCTCACTTTAGGTAGGATCAAAAGCTTTACAAACTATTTTGAGTGAATCTAGAACCTACTATGCTTTGCACATGTGATTAGTCGCATCAAAGGCAGCTGCATTATTACTTGTTGTACTTAATTACGCAATATTTTCCTTTTATGGCATTGTTCATCCATTACCTTATAATAATTGTAAACGTTGAATTGATACTTAAAAGGACCCTTAGTCACAACATTGCCATTTGTGGATTGTGATTTTGTGCTTTCTGAATCATCTTTCCCCATTTGGTTATTTAACGAAGCAGAATTCATATTCCATATGGTCTAAATTAACAATGGTCAGAATGATAATTGCTAACTAAGTTTGGGGTCGTTCTATCGTGCCGTGGGATAAACTCACAACGCCATTGTTAGGTTTGGGTTGTACATTTTGATGTTGTGCTGTAGACCACTCATATTTTTCTGACGCTTTTACAAATACTATCGTACATTTTATAAGTCGGTGAAATTTATCACTTATTAATTTTGCTATTGTGTCCATGAATTTCATCTCTTGGCATTGTTACAACTTTCGTCGTATTTTTTATCTATTTGCCCCCAGTTTGATCATCGGGTTGAGGATTCTTAAAATTGGTCCACAGGGTTTAAATGATTCAACCCTTTGCATTTGGTTCTTCAAATTTTCTGCCGTGTTTGGAATTGTTCTTGTTTTTATTTTTCACGTTTTTTGAGAAAAAAAATAAAAACGATTTTAAAACAAAGTGTTTGGCACAATTAAAGATAAAAACAAAAATAAAAATAAATTTTTGGTTTAATGTAAAATGAGAGAGAAATGAAAAATTTTTAGTCATTTTTTGTTTTTTTATTTTCATTTTCTCCTTTATCGAGTAGAGAGAAAGACATTAATGGATTTTTTTATGCTGAAAACAATCTCTTAATAAAACTACCAAACACATTTTCAAAAATAATTTTTGTCTGAGATTGAAAACGTTTTCATTTCTATTTTCATACAAAAAATAAAATCATTTTAGAACAAGTTCAAAACGCACCATTCATTTTCTTTTGAGGTTTTCTTGGTCTACATTTCAAGTAACTTTCTTTGTTTGGGATAATTCCTTTTCCTAGGAAAACTTATTTTCTGGCCATATTCTATGTCCTGATATCATAGTTTAATTGAAAGCTTACAAATTGCTTTTCATGGTTCAATTATCTTTCTCCACCAATCTATTTTTCTATTCTAAGACTATGAGTTGCAAAGTTGACTTCTATGTTCAAGGATATTTTTTTCTCTTAAGTCGCATATCCAGCCTGTTTGAAAGTATTGCATGCAAATTGTATTTTTTTTTTTTTTTTTTTTTTTTTTTTTTTTTTTTTTTTTTTTTCTTATCAGTTGCTTGTGAAATTTGAACGTCTTATCTTCGACAAGGTGGAAAGATTTACTAGCTTGAAACTTGGAAATTTGAATTATCTTAATTCCTAAGATATACTCCAAATAATATCCAATAGTGGAGAAAATGGGGTCTATCTTACGCTAATTAGAAACTGAAAAACCCTTTTGGAGGGAATTTTATTTTTTCTTGAGAAAAGAAGAACTGAGAATAGAAAAAGAAATAAGATTCCGTTCACTTTATCGATTTGAAGTTTAAAATTTGAGTTTTGCTATAATAAAAAACTCTCAGAAACAGTCGCATCTAATTTTTTTGTTACAATAAAAACTCTCACATAAAATCACATCTCAACTCAAATTACAAACTCGAATTAGCAAAGTGAACGGTAAATATCTTAAAATGTATAGCTTTGAACTTGTACTCCTTACACTTAATTAATATCTATTTTGTGAATGAACTATATTAATTAAAAGAATATTAATAAAAAATAAAAAGTTAAAATTCTATAATAATGCATTTAAAGGGTGAATTTACCAATTTTCTCAAAGAAAAAGAAAGAAAAAGCCAGCTTTAAAATGAAAAAAGTTTGGTTACCATTTTTTTTTTTTTTTTTTTTTTTTTTTTTGACGATTGAATATAGCCCTTTGTTTTCTGGGATAAGATATTGAAAAAATTGCAAAAAATATTCTCCTGCACTTAATAAGATACTCGAATTTCAAAGTCGTTTAACCCAACAGAAATAAAAAATCTTTGTATTTTCCCTTTTCACACATATACCTTTCCATACTCATATTTAATAGAAAATTCTTTCAAATTTGAAAATTTGTTTTAAATTAGAAAAATTCTTACGACAAATACTATGATCCCGTTCATTTGGTCGATTCGAGTTTTGTTACAATAAAAAATTCTTAAAAACAATCACATCTAACTTTTTTATTACAATAAAAAGCTCTCACATAAAGTCTCATCTCAACTCAAATTAAAAATCTGAATCAACGAACTAAACATGCTTTATATTTATGAACATTAGATCAGACAAAAATCACATCAAAATAATAAGGAAAAAAAACGCAAAATTGATAGGATCTAGTGCAAATCATATGGTTAAAAACAAAATCCTACATGTATCCACCGCAGAGATCTTTAAATACAAAAATGGCCCATCATTCCCAGCTCCTCCTTCCTTTCTCTCTCTATCAATTCTCTCACCTCATTTGGTGCAAACTCACGTCGACAAGTGCACTGATTTTGCGCTAGATTCAGTAATAGCCGTGCACCGTATGCAGCACGAGAAAGCGCAGAAGAAGAGGAGAAAGAAAGCAATAGAGGCAATGAGAAAGAAATGACTCGATGAGTTATTTGAATTCCAGTATGGAGCATACTTTGTGATTCTACAATATTTAGCTAACATTTCCCTCATCTAACGAACTAAGAAAAGGGATTTGTCAATCATTCATCAAATGCTTGGGGCTGAGATCGTTGGATTTTGTCACGTTATTACTTTCTCAAACGTACTGTACATGTAAGTCTAATTAACCATCGCCACCACCGCCGTCGTCCTTATTAGGATTTTTAACACTTTTACTTCCTAAATTTGTCGTGATTTAATAATTACCTCCTAAATTTTTTAATTTTAATAAATTATCTCCCAAACTTATAAATTTATTATAATGTGCCTCATTTTGACAGCGATTGTGTTAAATTAGTATAAAAAAAAACACGTTCAGCTAAAAATTTTAACATTTATGTAACAAATATTTCAATATCTCTTAACCACCACCACCACCATCATTATTAAGATTTTTAACACATTTACCCCCTCAACTTGTCGTGATTTAATAGATTATCTCCTAAGTTTTTTAATTTTAACAAGTTGTCTCTTAAACTTGTAAATTTGTTTTTTAATTTTAACAAGTTGTCTCTTAAACTTGTAAATTTGTTACAATGTACTTTATTTTGACAGCATTGTGTTAAATTAGTGTTAAAAAAACAAGTTCAGTCAAAAATTTTAACATTCCAATTTAAATGTAACAAATATTTCAATATCTTAACTTTTAATCTCTTAAATTTAATAAAAAATTTAAGTAAATTTAATTAAATGAGGCAAATTGCAATAAATTTATAAGTTTGCGGGGCAATTGGCAAAAAATAAAAGAGTTTAGAGAGCAATTTGCTAAAGCACCACAAGTTCGGAAGGCAATTTTGCCAAAAACCCTAATTATTATTCTATGTAGTTAAACTAGTTGAGAACAATGTTGAAGTATCAACCACACTTCTAAGTCAAAGACAAAACATTGCATCTTCTTGATGAATTGAGTCAAAGAATGAGAGGAATTTGAAAAAAGTGTAAACAATCATTTCGAGGACCAGCAAGGAAACCAAAATCAGTTGGACAATGAATGGTTTTATTCGACTTGGATAGTGGAATAAAACTGAAACTTCACAAAGCTTTATTCATGCATAAAATGACTAAGAACGAAATATTTCCAGCATAGAAGTCTAGATACAACTGTTATTAACAGTTGAGTAGCATAAGAAGAGTAATTCCCGGAGTTGCGCAAGCGTAAACAGGAGCGAAAGCAAATAATATATACAGTTTCATAGAGCTTGTTTCAAGTCTTATTTACAAACTTTCACCCTGACTTACTCAGAATGATCCAAATGTGTTCTCTCCGCTGTACGTCATGTAGAGAAAACCATCCTCGTCCTTGTGTTCCTCGTAGATTGCAGACATCATAGCAGCTACAAATAAAATAGAATGTGTTAAGGAAATCGTTTCACATAATTGCGATGACAGGAGCAAGCTGTATTTTTACAAGCTACTTTTCTCACCAGTAGGTGGCAAAATGTTCTTCACAAATATAAAGATGGCCTTCTCGGCACCAAGTTTTATCCTCTTACGGACCACATACACAAACTGCCCAACAGTCAAATCAGCAGGAACCAGATATCTGTGCCCATAATCATTCAAAAACTTAGTAAAGCACCAATATAGGATATCTTAACACAGTTACTGTAGCCCAAAATCTTCGCTCACAAGAAACCACAAATTTGCCTTCAACAAGGGAAGAAACACATACCCCTTGTTTCATAATTAGTATTATCAAATATTCTATGGAAATTGAATTTGAAGGTCACGTTAAGAGAAACACAAGTAATCTCTGCAAAAGCCAAGGTCAAATCATATAAAAGTGCATGTCAAAAAAAAATTTGTGGCTTCTCGTGAGCGAGAAACCACAAATTTGCCTTCAACAAGGGAAGAAACACATACCCCTTGTTTCAAAGTTAGTATTATCAAATATTCTATGGAAATTGAATTTGAAGGTCACGTTAAAGAGAAACACGAGTAATCTCTGCAAAAGCCAAGGTAGAATCATATAAAAGCACGTGTCAAAAAAAATTCAGAATAGACTAACTTCTTCTTGTCAATTTCTGGAATGTCACTTCGCTCAGCCTTCTCCACGATAACCTATGCAGCACAACAAGATTTAAACAATGTTCATCACACACAATATAGAAGAGACAAGAAATGCTTTAGAAAGTATTTTTAACAATGCACCTAGCCGGATCTAAGCCTAAAATTTAACCAAGAACAATAGAAAACTCCTCAATTAGAAATGCTAATAAACATTAAACATAAGCAACATGCTAACAGTAATAAAATGTAATGGGACTGGATTTAATTACTAAAATGTCCTTCCATATAATTAGAACTTAATACGAACATACAAGTAAATTCGGAAATTATTCTAGTTATATTAAACGGTAAACAACACCAAGAGAGTAAATTATCATTCCCAATTTTGTAAGTAAACATATGAATATACGAGAAAAGGAAACACCCCTCCCTTTCTGTTTCTCATTCATGCAAAGTGCATCAAAGAAACCAGTTTCAAGCAATGTGCAAGGCTCAAAAAAGGTCATTCTTGCTTGAATTTATAATAAATGAGACAAATACAGTTGCCTAATCAAGCTTGATTTTATTATATCCTCTCAAATTTTACGAACAATAAAAAATTTTCGATATCATGAAGACATGAACAACATTCATACTGGAATTCTGTCGGGATACTTTTCCCTGATACGAGCAGCTTCTGCCTGCCTCCTCTCTGCCATTTCGTCAAAAAGAAAAAGAATGAGACATCAATAATCTTTTATTTGCCGATCTACAGAAAAAATACCAGAAAAAAATCTCTCACAGAAAAATCAATGACATATTCTTCTCATAGTTCTCCAAATCCACTTCAGTTTTCCCAAATATATAACAAGCTAAAGTTAGATACATCTCTGAATTTTGAATCTAAAGGCGACAACAACCAAGATAGTGAGTCTTTTACAAAAACCATATATACATAATTAAAGAGAGAACTTCTCAAAATCTCGTCAAATTTGAACAAACCCAGATTACAAAATTAGTATCTATTCAAGATCGTTCACATTTGGAATAATAATAAAAAAAAAAAAAAACAATTTGAATTTACATATGCAAGAGAGACAGAGATAGAGAATCAACCAAGTGGGTGTTCGAGCTTGAAGGAACTCTTGGCCATGGCGTAATCGAAATCGCTTTTTACTGATTCACTCCCAATTCTGAATTCCCAAACACACGAAATCCAGAAAAACAAAAATGAGAGAACAAACAAAATTAGGGTTTTTTTTTTTTTTTTTCGAATAATAAAAAGAGACTAATAGAAAGAGTAAAGAAAGGAAAACAAATAAAATAATAAATAACGATAAAATATTGTACAATTTTTTTCTTACCAGATAAGAAAAATCCGAGAAGTTTCTCAGAAAGAAACTGAAATTGGTGAAAGCAAAATCCGGAGCTTCTGAGGAAGAAAAAGAGAGAACAGTGCAATTGGGAAATTTTTTGGGTTGGAAATGGGAAAGGCTGCGAATTTATATGGAATTTTATATTAAGAGTTCGTTACGAGCTTTTCGAAAGTTCGCTTTGGTATTTAATACCATAATCGATAATAGGGTTTAGGAATCCAATTCTGCTCGAATACGACGTGGTTTCAGAGTTAGAGGGTAGAGCTGTAAAAAGCAAGAACGGGCCTGCCATCCCGGCCCATAGAACTGCGAAAGGAAAATGGGCTAGGCTGGAATGCCCAATTTTTTTTTAAAAAAAGAGGGAAATAGGTTAAAACTTAAAAGATAAATTAAAATTAATAGGTTAATAATTTACTTAAGTTAATAAATAGGTCAAATTATTATTTTCGTTCATAACTTGTCTGGTTATGAATTATAACTTGATAAGTTATTTCTGGTTTTTGTCCATAATTTATCTAATTATGAACCATAACTTGACAAGTTTATCCATAACTTATCTGGTTATGAACCATAACTTGACAAGTGATGGCCTATTAATTTCTATAACTAAAATTTGACCTATATACTTTCTTAAACTTTTCATATGGGCCTATTTCATACTATTTCCCTTCTTTTTAAAGTTTGAATCACATATAAAGTTTTTATTCCAATTTTTTATTTATTATTATAGTGTAATTTTTCACATATAAGAATATAAGAATAGATCTATAAGAAATAAAATTATTCATAGTAAAGTAAGTATAGCATTAATAAAAGATAAGATATGCGAAGGCCACTTGAAGTGGTACGAACATGTCTAAATAGACCGCTAGAAGCACCAATTCGTGCTTGGGAGGACATTTTTATACCGAAGTAGTTAAGAATGACATTTTAGATCTAAGCCTTTAGAAAAGTCTAATTTCAAACAGAGCTGCGTGAAAAAAAGTGAAATTTATATAGCTGACCTTAATTAAAATGGGATTATAAGACTTGTTATTGTTGTAACGTAATTTTTCACATAAATTTAGAAAGAACACTCAAAGAACTATGTCTAAAACTTTGATAATATTATTGGCAACTACAAAATGCCTATAACTTGTCTCGAACTAGAGAACTTGGAACAAAATTTAGGCTAGAACCTGACCTAAACTCCCTAACTCTTGCTATTATGGCCTTGTACCAACTCCAAGGATCAGCTGTCCAACCATTAAAAGGATCAGTTGTTTAATCATTAAAGCAAACTGATTAAACCAAACATCATCTCGCCTTCCAAATTGTTTCCAAAATCACCACTACAAGAAAAAAAATTAATAATAATAATGAAATTTTCCTCTTGAGTTTCTTGGCCGTTACTTTGAACCTTGAAGTTCCATGGAGGTATGGGAAGAAGAAGAAGTAGAAGTTTGATGGAGGTGTGAAAAGAAGAAGAAAGAGAAGAATAAGTTCCATGTAATTGTGCGAAGAAGAGAATGATTAAGGATCCGTTTGGTTTATGAGTTCAAACCATAGTTTATAATTTTGACGTTTGAAATTTAATTTTTTTATGAGAGAAAAACATTGTAGCAGAACTAAAAACTATAGTTTAAATTATGCATAACCCTTTAAACAAACGTACCCTAATTCTTGTCTCGTTCATTTCGCTCGGTTGAGTTGAAAACTTGAGTTAAAAATTAAATTCACGTGAGAGAAAACATTATAGCAAAAATGTTGAATTTAAATTTTTGTGAGAGAAAACACTGTAACAAAAACTTGAGTTGTGATTCGAACAAGCGAAACGAATGGGGCCGGACGATGGAAAACACGATTAGAATTCTATTAGAATTATTTATTTAATGTTTATCTATTAAGATTATTTGAGTTCTATTAGAATTATTTAAGATTGAATAGCATTAGGAATTTGATTGCTATTACGACTTATATGCCTACAAATAGGCCTTTTTATGTTCATTATTTTTAGACAGACTTGATTAATAACATTAAATATTCATATTCTCTGTATTATTATCTTCTTCTCTCTAATTATTCCTTCTAGATTCTTTTCTATCTCCTGTTTCTATCTCCTCTTCCTCTATCTCTCCCTCTTGCTCTTCCTTTCTATCTCTATCCTGCATCATCGGACCATCTATCTAAAAATGAAAAGAAGAATAAGTTCAATGGAGCTGTGAAATTAGTGCGACGTGATTTTGAGACAAAACTAGAGCACTTGTATAATTTCAAGTGAGGAAAAAGTTAGAAAAATTTAGTATGAGATGTAAAACTACCTGAATATCCTTCAAACGTATCATGTGTTGTCCGCATGACTTATTCCATCTAGAAGATAACAAAAGAATTGTTTTTATAATACCTCCTGAATTATGTACCCTATTTTAAAATACATTTTGATTTTTTAAAATGGCTTAAAATATCTCATAATATAAAAAAATAAATCAAATTATCACTTTTATTAACTTTCATGTATAATTCTAACAGATTAATAAGATGACAGATTATTAAAAGTTAAAAAAATATATATTTTTTTACAACATATATGCTTATTATTAGAAAATATTAATAAAAAATTAAGATTCATTTAATTTCAACCATTAATTTAAAGATATGTAATATGAGCCGCCACCAATTTAAGGTTATTTGAAAAAACCCTAGACTTAAGCAAGTCACCCCATCACTCATTCTAACCCACCGCGGGTACCATCGCAATCGCACCTCCTCCGCTCGCCGACGACCGTGTGAGCACCGGAATGCCATCGCAAGCATCGGAGACCAACCCCTCATCGTCTCCACCATCTCAAGCACCATGAGTCTCCCTCTATTATTGTGTCAAACATCTTTTTATAATATTAAATCGGTATTTTTAATTAAAAAAAACATCTTTAAGTATCCTGACATCATTTTTAGGACATAAAATGTCTAAAAGTTTTGTTCAGAATCAAGTTTTAGGAAACATTTTATAACAAAAATTTTAAAATGTTAAGTTTTATTGTTGAGAATATTTTTAAAATGCTTTGTTAATCTTAATTATGAGCAAAATGTTTCTGATAAATTAATTAAATGGACATTTTGAACATTTTATGTCTTTAAAAAGGACCTCAAGAAAGCTAAGAGATAAATGGATCAAATTTTAACACGCAGTGACCCCGTTCATTTTACTAATTCGAGTTTAAAATTTAAATTTTACTACAGTAAAAAGCTCTTAGAAACAATCACATCTAACTTTTTTACTACAATAAAAAGTTTTCACATAATCATATCTCAACTAAAATTAAAAACTCGAATCAACGTACTAAACAGCCCTCTCATCAACATTCCGACTTGGACTTAAAATGACTTTGAACTCCATTGATGGCAGCTGACGGAAGCATGAGTTAGATTGTTTTTGTTTCACACGTGATCCTAATATATTACCAATTGACCAGGAGTTTAGACAATATATTTTTATTAGCGAAAGTATGATTAATAGATCATTAATTTTTTTTTTTTTCCTTTTGGAGAATTAAGGTAAGATAACTGAATTTAAGCTGCGTACTATAATCGACTCAATTGCAAATTATACGAAAAAAAAAACCCGCACATGGCATGTCCAATAAATTTTTTGTAATTACAAATACATGTGCCCAAATGCCCAATCGAACCTCCTAATTAAACGCCGTGATTCCTCCTTACACTCGCAACCACTAGCGGTTGTGTCTTAACCGGCGAGCTTTATCTCAAATCCCATCACCACTGGGAGATGGCTTGATTGGGTTTGTGATTGGGGTTTACGAGAGGGGAAGTGACCGGAGCTTTACTGTGCTTCACTCTCCGGTGTGGCGAGCCAACAGTGGTGCGGCATGGTCGTGGATGTGGGGGTGGTAGGGGGCAGCGGCACACTCATAGACATGAATAGGGTTTTGCAAGTTAGAGCCAAGAAGGAAGCCGACCAATTTTTTGGGTTTTAATCTTTTTTTTCTTTTGTTTTGTTTTTTGTTTTTTTTTTTTTGAAAAATTTTAGGTTTTAATTTATGTTATACTATTTTAATATTAAATTTTAATTAGAATTGAATACATTTAATTAAGCTTTTAATGATATGTCACGTCAATAAATTGTTAAAATTATACACGAAACGAAAGTTAACGGAATGAGTAATTTAATATGTTTTCTGTACATCATGGGACGTTTTGGACGATTTTAAAAAATTAGAGAGCATTTTAAAACATGATACATAGTTTAGAGAATATTTATGAACATATCATAATCTTAAAAAAAAAAATATCACTTTTGAGACACTTTAAATATTTAAAGGGGCGGATATAAAAATAAACATTTATGTTTAGGAAACACATTGTTACTGTGCTAAAAATTTTAAGAGAATTTTATAAAATTTATCTATTTACTTTCTTGATATGCATATGAGATAACGTGATATAAAGAATGCACTATAATACGTGATAAAACGTGATAATGTTAAGGATTATAAGATTAAATTTTGAAAATGGTTCATTTCACTCTTTAAAATATGAAATGTGTTTCATAACACCCATGAAATAACGTTATTTCATAAATGCTTCTTAAAATAATAATTTTGTGTCAATTTTCCCTCTGATTCTTTTAGAATATATATCAAGAGGTAAGTGACACAAAAATAATAATTCAAAGGGCAAGTCACTTTAAAATTAATAGTTTGGAGACACTATAGAAGTATAAATAAAGCAACCTCAACATTTTGTTAGTTTTATTGATATAAGAAATACATAATTTATAGATCAAAATGAACTAATTTTCAAAATTCGGAAGGGAGCGACATTGAAAAAATATCTAAAGCTCGGGAGTATTTATGAAATTAATCCTAATGTCAAACAAATGATAGTTAGACTTCTAAAAAGATGTTATTAGTAAAGGAGAACTACTTTGTTTAAATTTGACTCCCGAATACAACAATACTCCTTCCCCAAACTTGTCACCAGTTACAATTTTGGTACTCTGTCATTGAAACGTCTACTTTTTAACGGTATTAATTACATGTAAATCAGGTAATTAGCTTATAAATGGCATTTGAATGGCCGATCATACATAAGTAAAACCAATCAAAAGGAAGTACCAAAACTATGACTTATGGTAACCTCATAGACAAATTTTGTACCGTATTTAGTTATAGAGACAAAGTGAGATCTAGGGCCCAATTTGATATTCACCCTTAGTTTTAAAATCTTTTATTCACGATTAAAGAAAAGGATTAGAACAAATAATTGCATCTTAAGAGCATCTTTCACACAATTGTAAATTAGTGTGTCGTGGTAAATTTAGCATTTGAGTAGAAAAATTACTCTCCAATACAAACCATTATAGTTTTTACATTAAATTACTTTTGGGAGTTTTTCTGGTAGCTCTTGCAAAAAAAAAAAAAAACAAAAAAAAACAAAAAAAACTACCAATAAGTCTTTATTTTTAACCGTTAGATATGTATCAAAAACTGTATATTATGTTATTTTTTTTTAATTTGATCTGATTTTAACTAGAACTAATGGTTAGAAATTGATCCTACCGATAAAAAAAACTCTATCAGTGAGACACCCATTATTTTACGGATAAAAACGTTAACACTATCTTACTTGTGCCATCAATTTTAAATTTATCATTTATGTCTTGATATTTTAGTAAGATATCTTTTATATTAGCATGTTATTTTTTTATATTCTACTAGAATATTTTTTAGTGTCATAAATAATAGGATTATTAAAAACAATAGTTATTTTTGTAATTTTCTCTTATTTTAAAGTTAAATTTACTTTTACAACTTTTAAATTTAATGATTATGACAAAAGTATACTTAACATTTAAAATAGTATAATACATTTAAGCATAAATGAAAATTACATGTTAACCCTTTCTAATACCAAATATACCATTAGCAATAGCATATGTAATAGAGATGGTGTAACTATCTCATAATCGTCTCTTTTTTTTTTTATACAACATGAGATCGAACCTGTAATCTCCCTTAAATTTCATCCTTCTGAATTCTTCTATACCATTAAACTAAACAGTCTTACGTCCTGTTCACTTCACCGATTTGAGTTTAGAATTTGAGTTTTATTACAGTAAAAAAATTTTAAAAACAATCACATCTAATTTTTTTATTACAATAAAAAATTCTCACATAAAATCATCTCTCAACTCACATTATAAACTCGAATTAATAAAATAAATGAGTCCTCAGGTGATGTGCCCTCATAATCTTTTATTTCCCTTCCGAACTCTTCTGTACCACTAGACCAAGCAGTCTTAGGTCCTGTGCCCTCGTAATCGTCTATTAAACGAAACATTTTCTGAAAATGAAATTGAAATAAATTGCGAGCACTCTGGAGAAGGGGCCAAGTAGGTGAAAAAGGAAAAGGACAACAAAGAGTAGTCTTTCGGTGAGGTAGGTGAGGTTCCATTGATTATCCACTAGAAAAAAAAGTGTGGTGGGTAAGATGGGCTAATTAAGGGCTTGTTTTCCTGTTATAGGATAAAGCTTTTTGACTTTTTTTGAAATTGTTTTTGTTGATATAATTAAATATAAAAAATAAAAATAAAAATAATTTTTTAATTTAATATAAAATGAGAGAGATGAAAAATAATTTTTAGTCTTTTTTTTATTTTTTGTTTTCATTCTCTCTTCTCTTTCAAAAGAGAGAGAGAGACATTAATAAGTTTTTTATACTGAAAATAATATCTTAATAAAACTATCAAACACATTTTTAAAAATGATTTCTATCTGAGATTGAAAACGTTTTCATTTTTATTTTCATATAAAAAATAAAATCATTTTAAAACGAATTCTAAACGCACGTTTTGTTTTGACCTTTGTCCGTGTCTTGATCTTGTGAAAATGGAGATTTTACAACAAGAAGAATCATCTCTCCCAAAAAACAAAAAAAAATTGTGTTAATTCATTAGTCATACTCCCGAGGAGTTAGATTGAGTGGTTGTGAGCTCCTCCTTCGACTCTCACTAAGAGAGTGTAAAAAAAGAATGAATTTCTTGTTATGTTTTTATTAAAAGAGGAGCAAATATATACACTATACGGACATCAATTTAGATCCTAGAATAAAGCATATACACTGTCATTGTCTATTCACACTAATACATAAATGTAAACAAATCAATTGGAATTGATGATAGTTGACTGAGATGATTGGAAGATCTCTGACTTTGTGCATTGATTGACTTTTCATTCCTTAACACTCCCCCTCAAGTTTGGAATGTATGTTGATAATTCCTAACTTGCCAAGTAAAGTCGAAAAATGTGAAGAACTCAATGGCTTTGTGAAAATGTTGGCTGGCTGGTGTGATGTGGATATGTGAGTCATTTTGACCATTCCTTCTTGAACCTTCTCCCGTATAAGATGACAATCAATTTCTATATGTTTTGTTCACTCGTGAAAAACTGGATTTGAAGCAATATGCAGTGCGGCTTGATTGTCACAATATAGATTGGTAGGAGGTGAGTGTTGGATGCCCAAGTCTTGTAGGATGTATTTTAACCAGGTAATCTCACAACAAGTTGCAGCCATGGATCGATATTCATATTCTACACTAGATCGCGATACTGTAGTTTGCTTCTTGGTTTTCCAGGAAATTAATGAATTTCCAAGAAATATACAATACCATGTAACAGATCGTCGTGTATCTCGACATCTGGCCCAATATGCATCACAAAAGGCGTTTAATTGAATTGAACTATCTGTAGGAAGAAAAATTCCTTGACCTGGTGTTTGCTTCACATAGCGTAATACACAATGAGCTGCTTCTAAATGTGGAACTCGTGGCTTGTCCATAAATTGACTTAGTACATGGACTGCATATGACAAGTCAGGTCATGTGATAGTTAAATAAATTAGTCGTCCAACAAGCCTTCGATATGAAGAAGGATCACTAACATAGTCACCATCAAACTTACTGAGAGATAAGTTTTGCTCCATTGGAAAAGAGACTGGTTTCGCCGCTAGATATCCAACATCTTCGAGAATTTCGAGAGCATACTTTCGTTGTGAAAGAGCAATGCCTTTGTTGGATCGTGCAACTTCTATTCCTAGAAAATACTTCAACTGCCCAAGGTCCTTCAATTTAAATTGATCCATCAAATATGACTTGGTATCTTCAATGTCTTGTAGATTATTTCCAGCTAGGATGACATCGTCTACATAAATGAGGAGAGCAGTGAATTTATCATCTTGGGATCGGACGAACAAGGAATAGTTAGCCTTTGATTGTTTGAACTTAGCTCGTTTGAGAGCAGTGGAGAGTTTGATAAACCATTGACGAGAAGCTTGTTTGAGACCGTACAACGATTTGTGAAGTTTGCAAACTCGTGTCTCCCCTTTTCGTCCGAAACCAGGAGGTAAAGACATGTAAACATCTTCATCAAGATCTCCATGTAAAAATGCATTATTGACATCAAGTTGATGAAGATGCCAATGTTGAGTTGAAGCCACAGCAAGGAGGAGACGAACAGTCACAAGCTTTGCAACTGGGGCAAAAGTCTCACTATAATCTAATCCTTCAATTTGGTTGTATCCTTTGGCTACCAACCTCGCCTTGTAACGCTCGACAGTACCATCAGGTTTGAATTTGATCTTGTATACCCATTTGCATCCAACTGGTTTCTTTCCTGGAGGAAGTGCTTGAAGAGACCATGTTCCATTCGCCTTGAGTGCTGCAAGCTCTTGTTGCATGGAAAAACACCATTTGGGATCACAAACTGCCTGTTTAAAGGATTTTGGTTCTTTTTCTACTGAAAGGGAAGTGGTGAAAGCATAGTGTTTGGGTGATAACTTATCATATGAAAGTACACCAGATAAAGGATAAGTAATACCTGTTGCTTTAACCATTACCGAGTTAGATGATGGGACATTCCTTGAAGGAAGAGAAATACCAACATGATACTCATGCAGATAACTAGGTGTTTTTGTAGTGCACGTCGGCCGTGATGAAGGATTTTGTGGATCCAAAAGCAAGGTTGGGGTAGGTTGATCAATGGGTGGAGAAGTTGCAGGCGAAGGAATAACTTGGGAAGGAGCTTTGCTATTTGGATGAGGAGAAACTTCTTCTTGAGAGAGGTGGTCAGGTTGAAACACTTCAGTGTTGTGAGAAAAATGTGGAGTGGGATTGTCATCATCATATGTTGATGAAAGATAAAGTATTGGAGGTGAGTCTGCAGCGGAAGATGGAAAAGGAAAAATATCCTTATGAAAAATAACATCACGTGAAACAAAAATTTACCAGTTGAGAGGTCATAAACCCTATAACCTTTTTGAGCATATGGATATCCCAAGAAAAGACATCGTGTGGCTCTGGGATCAAATTTGGTGGGACGCTGGTGATGTATTGAGACAAAACACAAACATCCGAACACTCGTAAATGGTCATATACGGGTTGTTTGTGAAAAAACATTTCGAAAGGTGTTTTTCCTTGAAGGATAGGTGTGGGAGTTCGGTTAATGAGGTAGGTAGCAGTCAAGATGGCGTCTCCCCAAAATCTCTTAGGAAGATTGGCTTGGAATAATAAGGCTCGGGCTACATTGAGGAGATGGCGATGTTTTCTTTCGGCTACTCTGTTTTGTTGTGGAGTGGAGACACAACTAGTTTGATGAATAATACCTTTATCTAAATAAAAATTCCTCATTGTAAATTCAGGCCCATTATCACTTCGAAGAACTTTGACTTTCAAGGAGAATTGTGTTTCAACAAAGTTGATGAATTTAGTGACATATGAATGAGTATCTAATTTATGATGCATCAAATAAGTCCATGTGCAACGAGTATAATCATCAACGATTGTAAGAAAATATTGTGCCCCTGTAATTGAAGGAACATGGTACCCTCCCCAAATATCAACATGGATTAGTTCAAAAGGTGCTTTAGTGCGAATGGAACTTATTGAAAATGGAGAACGAGTTTGTTTAGCTAATGGGCAAATTAAACAATCAGAAGTATTACAAAATTTCATGTCTGTAATTGAATGAGAAAGCAAACTGAAAGTCTTATTTGATGGATGACCAAGGTGTTGATGCCAAAGTCTCGAGGAACAAGAGGTTAGTACGGTGACTGCATTACACCCAATTTTCGGTGGAGTATCAAGGTAGTAGAGTCCTCCTCGCTCAGTTCCCGTCCCAATCATCTTCCCCGATCGTTGGTCCTGTAGCATACAAGTACTATTAGTGAATGTGGCAAGATAGTAGGAATTGTGCACAAGCTTGCTAATTGAAATCAAGTTTAATTTAAAGGAAGGAACACAAAGCACATCATGCAGGATGAAATTAGCAAAATGGATGCTGCCTATGTGTGTGACAGTAGCAATGGCTCCATTTGGTAGGTGCACGGTTCGATTGGTGACACGAGATTTGGTGGTCAACAAGTCAGCTGAGTAAACCATGTGATCTGTGGCTCCTGTGTCGAGAATCCAGCATATTTCTTTGTCAATAACAGAGGCACAAAAGATTGTACCTGAGAGATCACTTATGGCAGATGCACTACCGACATGATTGGCCATCGAATTAGACTTATTCCCAGCAAGTAGTGTCATGAGATTTTGATATTGTTCTCCTGTGAGAGTGAATGGTGTGGAAGATGTTGGTGTATTGGCATCTGCATGGTTGGCCTTGGAGGAAAAATTCTTGCGCTCAGGTTTGTTGCCTGTAGAATTCGTCTTTTGCAACTTACGACAAACATCAACGGTGTGACCTTGCCAGCCGCAATAATCACATTTGAGGTGTGCTCGACATGTCTCTGAAGTATGCCCAATTTTGTCACATGTTCCACATTTCAGATGGGGATTTTTAGGTGTGAAAAACCTCTCTGATTTTCGTGGGTTGTTCTTCATAGCAAAAGCCGAGGCTTCGGCAAGTGGTGCATCTTCATTCAATTTTCCTCGCTGTTTTTCATCTTGGAGGATGAGGGAATGAGTTTTGTTGATGGTAGGAAGTGGATCCATGAGTAGAATCTGTCCTCTAACACTGGCGTAGATTTCATTAAGTCCCATGAGAAATTTCATGGTCTTTTGATTTTGTTGAAACTGCAAAACGTCCTTCATAGCACCACATGTGCATTTGGGAATGCTACAGAGTGCATCACGTTCATCCCATAGACCTTTAAGCTTGGTGTAATAAGCCCCAATAGTCATGCTAACCTGTTTACAATCATGTATGGCTTCTTCAACATGAAAAAGATGAACACTGTTAGTACGTGAAAAACGTTCTTTTAAATCAAGCCAGATTTCTTGAGCACTTTCATTGTATATTATGCTTGCTCCAATCTCTTGTGAGATTGAATTAAAAAGCCATGCTTTTACAAGATTGTTGCAGCGCCTCCATTGTTGGAGTTTTGTGGTGGAAGTCTCCGGTGGTTCTTTGATGGTGCCATTGACGAAGCCTTCTTTATTCTTGATGTTGAGAGCCATGAGCATAGCACGACTCCAGGTGCTGTAATTTTCTCCATTCAACGGTTGTGTGACGAGTATAAGCCCAGGTTGATCAGAATAATGGAGGTAAAGAGGATCGTTTGGATTATCAAACTTGTTGGCCTCAGACTTGGCTGAGTTTTGAGTTTCGTCTTTTCCTGCCATGTGTATTGGCCAGAAGAAGATAGGCAATTTCGTGGATGTGAGAAGAAAAAAAAAACAAGAGTTTCAGAACCGTGCTGGCTCTGATACCATGTAAAGAAAGAATGAATTTCTTGTTATGTTTTTATTGAAAGATGAGCGAATATATACATCATACGGACATCAATTTAAATCCTAGAATAAAGCATATACACTATCATTGTCTATTCACACTAATACATAAATGTAAACAAATCAATTGGAATTGATGATAGTTGACTGAGATGATTGGAAGATCTCTGACTTTGTGCATTGATTGACTTTTCATTCCTTAACAGAGAGAGATTAAGAAGACGTTTAGTTCATAGATTCAGAATTATTTTCAATTTACATATATTTTTTATGAGAAAAAAAACTGTAATAAATCATAAACTATGATTCAAATCATGGTTCAAATTCTTTTATTAAACGGGCTCTGAGATTCAAGTCTCAGACTCTCCCAATCTCAAAGGATGACCAATATAAATAAATAAATAAATAAATAAAGTTCATTAGTCATTGAGGTTTTCGCTTAAATGCATATTTTGTCTGTAGATGGGACTCATGGGCCATTCCAAGATTAAGGAAAAAATGCAACAAAAACGTTGTATACTCAAGAAATTAACTACTGTCTTTGTGATCTTTTTTATCTTATATAAATGCACTTCAGCAACATACACTTGATTACTATATCATGACACACAAAAAAAAAAAAAAAAAAAGAGTTATAAATTTTAAGAGGAAAAATTACAATGATGCCCCTAACTTGCCCTTGACCATACTTCATCACATCATAAATGCTGTTATATAGAACCTTCTACAAACAAAATCCATTTTTGAAGTCATTTCTCATTCCTCAACGTCCTTATTAGGAACAGAAGGAGGCTCAAACATGCTAAAAACCCTATAAGCTGAGATCACTGCTAAAACAAAGAAACAGCAAAGAGCCGAGGCATGGAGAGCCAAGGCCACTTTCATTCGGGAGCAGAACTTTCCATAAGAATTGCAAGCTTCACTCCATGAGATTCCCTTATCGCCATTGTAAGACAAGTACAATATCTCCATTACTGCAGCCCCCGATGTGACCATTAAGTAAGCTGCAATCTACACACATGAAATTCATAAAGGATAAATTATTTATAATTTACAAAAGAAAAATTCACCGAGTGCCACCACCACTAATAAAATGCGGGTTCTAATAATAGTCTTAGGACTCACTTTTTATTTGTGAATAATGCTTTAACACAACCGGTGCTTTATAATATCGTTCGTTACAAAAATGAGTGACGAAACCATTAAGGGTTGCGAAGAAGTTAAAAAATTTTCAGTTGGGGCTAAGAGTTAAAACAAAGTTTAATGGGGCACTAAGGTTAATTTTTAATTTTTTAACGGGCCTACGTGTATATTAATAAGATACAGTACATAAATAAAAAACTCCGGTGGGGCTTAATATTTTTTTTTTATTAAAAGTGCGTATAAGCTACACCATTTTTGGTTTATACATGGTATATTTGGTAGTGATTTTTAGAATTTAAAATTAATTCTCTAGTTATTCACAGCTTAAATTTATATTTAGTAAAATCATAAAAAATGATTCTTAAAGAAATTTTAAAGAATTATAGTTAAAATCATAAACAACTTAAAGACAATTTTAATTTTTAAATTATGCGGTAAATATCTTAAAATATAATTAATAAAACTTTCATAATACTCATAATACTTTTAGAATCAATACTTGTATAATTATAATTTATTAAATATTTAATTATTTTTTATAACAATTATTTTTTTAGCACAACTAACAATAATTTTTTAAAATCTACAGCACTACTAAAGTGGCCTATAATCCTTGCTTACTAAACTATAAAGAACTATCAAGTTAAAATTCTATTGTTTCTAAATAAAGGAATGGAATAACAATAAAATTTCGTTCACTTCACTGATTTGAGTTTAAATTTAAATTTTATTATAGTAAAAAATTTTCAGAAATAGTTATATTTAATTTTTTTGTTATAATAAAAAATTTTCATATAAAATTATATCTCAACTCAAATTATAAACTCAAATTAACAAATGATCAACTCTAAATGTGGTTACAAAAATAAAGCTTGAATTGAAATAATGTTGTTAAAATATCTAGTTTATAAGTTAAACGGCTTAAACTGACTGAAAAATAAACAGAAAAAAAAAAAAAAAAAGGACGGAAAAATAAGTTTATTTTTCAGGATAAAAAATAGGCAATAAGAATTTCCCACGAAACCTAATTCTAGAGCAAGAAAAGGGATTGATTATTGATGAATTATCATCAAACTATACCACAATCAGATCAATTTTGGCAGAACCCAAAAAAGATAAATAAGCAAAAAAAATTGAAAAACCTGGTCAGAGACAAAGAAAAACCAAGCTCTGGAAGCTAAGCATCTGATCCATGAGGAAATGGCAGCAACACAAGCATAGAAAGCAGATATGAAGCTGATATAAACCATGTACCTGCAAAACACAACCCAAACCATTTCACTTCCAAAACGACAAACTCCACGAGAGCAAGGGTGAAAAAACGACGCTGAAAAAATGTATATAGGAAGGGTTTCTCACTTGAGACCCACGAGATTGCTGTACTCCAGCTTCCCGTAGTCGCTGCTGTTCTGGTTGTTTTTAATAGTTAGCCAAATAGTTGCGACACTTAGAGGGATTACAGAGATTCTAAGAGAGCAATCTATGAGCTTCAGAAGAGGAATTTTGTTGGTTGATGAGTTGAGAGATTCATCATCGTGTTCTGGGTTTCTTCTCATTTTTTGAACCAAAAATAACACAGACCCCAACTTTCAAAGCAGTATGGTTATATGGTTACATATATATATATATATATATATATATATATATATATATATATAAGAATTGTCTTCAGTCCAGAGCAATATATATGCAGATATTTTCTTATCAGTTAAAAATAAAGATTTTTTTGATAGTTTACTTTTTAAGAATCTAACAGAGAAACTCATTTTTAAAATTATCATTACACAAAAGTAAATATTATGCTATACTCTCTACTTTACATGTCATAAAATAAAAAATGTGTTTAATATGAAAAAATATTTTAAATTATAGTTTAAATTATAATTTATAATTTATTATAATATTTTTTATTTTATATATCGTAAATTAAAAATAATTTTAAATTATAATTTTAAATTTATGAATTAAATATCTATTAAGGGTTTGTTTTTTGTTTAAAAAATTTTTAAAAAAATAACTCGATTTTTAATTTTATTTAATTTTATGTTCGTTTAAGTTCTAATTTTATTCAATTTTATTTAACTTTATTTAAATTATAACTTTAACTCAAATTATAATTTAAATTTAACTTAAAAATTATACTCAAATTACACTTTAAAAAAATAGACCCTAAATTTCTTGAGTCTTTTTACTATAAAATTAAAAATCTGTTTGGGTCATGAATTTAAAAAATGTGATTAGAATTATTTTTAATTTATATATATTTTTTATAAAAAAAATATTATAACAAATTATGAATTATGATTTGAATTAAGGAATAAGTATCAAACTGACTCTAAGACCTTTTATCGGTAATGCTTTTTTTATTTTTTTTTTAATTGGAAACTAAAAAGGTTGGTGGTGTGGTAGCTTTCTTCAACAGAGAAATCATTATTACTACGTATGCGCTGTATAATCTATTCTGAATTCACATGGTAAGTGGGGAAGTATGAAACTAAAAAAGAAGATAATATAAGGCGTGATTGGTCCACAGAATCCTTTTAAGACCATTTTTTTTATGTTATATTTAAATCTTATCTCTTGTAGCAGAATATTAATCACAATTCCTATTTCCCACCCTGCTAATAAGTAATTGGCTCAATAGAGTTGAAACATATGTCCTTTAGCTACACCTTCAAGAAGTCTTCTTTTTCCTTTTTTTTTTTTTTTTCCCTCCATAATTGTGACTTGTGAGTTGTGAAAAGCCCAACTGAAATAAATGGAATCCACTTCAGGAAAATTATGTGTCAATACATCATGCTGACATGAGCTTTTCAAACCATTCATTTCCATTAATTGTTATGTTGAATTTTAGACCTCATTTATTTTATTAATTTAAATTTAAATTTTAAATTTTATTACAGTAAAAAGTTCTCAAAAACAGTCACATTTAATTTTTTTATTACAGTAAAAATTTTTTATATAAAATCATATCACAACTCAAATTAAAAACTCAAATCAACGAATTAAATAGATCTTTATTTTTTTAATTTAATGTGATTTTAATTAAATTTAATAATCAGAAATTGATCTTATTAATAAGATGATTTATAAAAAAAAAAAAAAAAAAAAATCTCTTTTTTTTTTCCTTTTTCTTTTTTCTTTCAAACCTATAATATTGTCATTTTGATTTTAGGAGACTTGTACCACAATGGAGTGTGAAAAATATACCTATGTCAAATTCTACTAAAATGATAAAAAATTATGTCTTACCCATATATTTTTCACATCATATCATAAATTCTCCTTGTTTTTATCCTTTCCATTGGGAAGTATTTTATTTAGCGTCATGAGGTTTGACTCATAAATCCATGAACCCATCGATTAGTTTTCGGTTTTAAATCTTCAAAAAAAGTCCTCTTTTTTTTGCTCAAAAAAAAATATCACATCTCATTTCGAATTAAATAGAAAGCCTAAGGGTTTTGAAAGGGTTAAAAATGATGAAAAGAGTTAAATGACAAGAATGAAAATGATTATAGTAAAATTTGTAAAGGGTGGGAGAATTAGATAGATAATGATAGTTATTTGTCTAATTATTGTATTTATTATTTACTAATTATTTCTATTTAAGGAAAAAATAGTCTTTTTAGTTTATATTGATGGATTTAATAAATCCTTCCACTAATGGAAGGTACAAATTTGTGGCCCAAAAGAAGAGTCTCTACCCCTTTACCTTCCACCATTCTCTTCCGCCCCTCTCTCTTCCTCCATCTCTTCTTCTAGCAAAACACACTCTTAAAGAATTTTAAGAGGGGAACAATGTTAATAGAATGTGGTAGGTATAGTATGAATCCATTAAAATTTATATTAATTGTGTGTTTGTCGGTGGTGTCTCAAGTATTTTTTGAAAAGGGTGAATAAGAATGTGAAGTGGTTCGTGTTTTATATGTGCTTATAAAATGATGGGAGGATCCAAAAACACCAAATAGGTTAACACAATGATTTGGGTCAGTCAAAGACTTACATCCAGGACCACGCCCAAGCATCAAGCAATGGACTAATAGGTAAAAAGTGGTGACATCTCCCCAACAAGTGATTATCGAGCCGATAGTTCATATGGGTCAAGCAATCACACTTTCTTATAGTTCCGAAACGTTGCACAAAATCATCCCATGGAAAATTGATGAATGTTCCCTTCAACTTGTGCAACCGTGCTTTTGTGGAGCATTTTGCATGCATAGTTTGATACCTCGTGTATCAACCTTTATAATGCTTGATCCGTTAGGCTCCCGTTTAGAAGTGTGATGCTTAGATGTACCATTATCACTCAAACTTGAAAGTTTAATTCATATTCCGGTTGCTATTCCCTTTAACCCGGTGAACACACAACTCTTGAGGATAATATCTTGTTGAGAAAAATCCATCAAGGTGTGTATTTTTATGTAAACCATGAAAACTCAAACAAAGAATGTGAATTGGTTTATTTCAATCCTATTAAAAATCAAATGACCCAAGACTTGATCTTCTCCTCGAATAAGTTAACCTTTTGGGACAATTTCAAACTCTTAAAAAGTGAATAGCAACACAATCTTGATCTTCTCCACGACTTTGAAATTTCCCAACAACTTTTGTCAAAAGATATGAATCCATAAAACATAATTAATACAATTTACTATTAATTATGGTGTTTAAAATCTGTGGTGTCTCAAGTATTTTTTTTAAAGGGGTGACATCACTTGATAACAGTCAACATGTGTATGTGATAAAACTACCTCCAATGCAAATGCTAATACCAATGCAATTTTTGACACCAAAAAAAAATATGAAAATTACATATTTGATTTGTTATTTTGATTTTAGTTCCCGTGTATAATACAATTTCAAATGTTATATCTATTTTTTATCATTTGTAAAAGTAAACTTTTAATTTTATAATAATTTGAAAATGATAATATTGTAATTGTTAAATTAAAAATTCAATACATCAACCAATAGAAATCAATTGTCATAATTTAATATAAGCTATACTTATGCTAAATTTACCTCCAAATATAACCTATGTTAATTTAGCACCAAGAATCCTGTTTGTATTGAAGAGTGATTTTCGTACGCCAAGAATTTGACATTACATTGGGAATGACCTGAGGTGTTTATTACAGTCCCGTTCATTTGAGTTTTCAATTTTAATTTTACTGTAATTAAAAACTCACAAAAGTCACATCTAATTTTTTTTACTAAAGTTTAAAACTCACATAGAATCATATTTCAACTCGAATTAAAAATTTAAATCGACGAACTAAAGAAACCTGTATATTACCAAAATGAACCAGTGGCAAGACATGTTTGCAAAGTGAAGCCTCATCATCAAGCCCAGTAAAATAATGTATTCTTTGAGCAAAAAAAAAAAAAAAAAAAAAAAAAAAAAAAAAAAGTTAAATAGTGCATTCATTATCGTAATTTATAATCTTTTTTGCTTGGAGCTATGAAAATCTGTTGAAAGTATGAAACCCCACAAAAAGTTGAGCCAAAAAAACAGCTTTAATTTAGGTTATAAAGGAAACGCAAATGCTGGCACCTATTGTGGATCTTCATTAGACATGGCAGGCTTATACAAAATAGCTTTTTTTTTTTTCCAATCACTTTTTAAAAGAATGATTCACTACAATATATAAAGCTTACTAGCTTCTTCTGAGGATTTGCTATTTGGGTCTTTCTCCTCATCTAAAACGGAGCAGAAATCCCCAAAGGGGCACCGAACCCTTTTAGCCTGTAGGTCTCATTTTACAATTTATATGGTCATATCATATGTTATACACATACAAACATTTCCCTGTACGGACGTGTACAAAACATGCTCACGGCAATCTACAATTATTTCTTCCCGAGTATGGAAGAGAAAAAAAAAAATGTTCGTGTCAAAATTCTGCGCTCCACAACGCATTCTCGCCTTCTCCGCAGCGCCTGTGGACCTCCTTCATCCTCTCCACAGATCTGCAGATGCCACTGCAGCTCCAGTCGAAAGAAGCCACACAGACATTGCCTGCTTGAGCCTTCCACTCGCAATCTACGGTAAGAGTTCATAAAATTAGCAAAACAAACGTTTGTTTACGCATATAACAGTGGTGATCGAGTCGTAGAACCACCCACATGCACCACCACCAACTTAGTGAGATATCACCAAATTACTAGGTGCTAATTTGTGAAAAGCCCAAAATGCAAATCAGTACATAGAAAACAACCCTCTAAAATTCTTACAGTTTCTAGATGCTTTAGCATTTTATAAAAATACTACATCAAATATCTTAATAACATAATCCCACAAGAAGCAAAACGCATGGATGTTCTTTCTCGTAATTCAATGGAGGAGAGAATGAGGAGAGAATTATGAGATTACCGGGTGGTGTTCCGCAGCATAATCTCCGGTCATCAATATGCTCCGCGTCCAAGCCAATAAACCATGATCCAAGTGAAACATCCTCGTTTGCGTATCTGTGTAACACATGCCTGGATGAATTCCAAGAAAAAAAAGTTAGAAAATAAAACATGTGATTTAAGCAAAAGGATAGTCAGTCGTCGGCTGCACGAAATATGAATACGTACTGGTTAATTGATATATATGTAGCCAAGTCTTTTGAGATAGCATATAACTGTCCTGTGGCATGGCGGAAATACTTGTTACCCTCCTCGCCGAATTTCCAATGTTCTGGTTCATGGTACCTTACTCCCCTGATAATTGAAAAACAAAGGAAGATCAAGAAAAACTGCCAAAATTTTCTTTAAGCTAAAACAGTTGAAATCGACTGTATTGTTCTAGCTCACTTTTGAGCAAGGACTGGCCCAGATTTCATACACCCGATATACACTCGAGATTTATCCCTATGCCTTGCCAAAGTTGCTCCAAGTGTTGCTGCAAAAGTAATCATAAAAGTGGTGTTAATGTAAGAAACATAGGAAAAGATAACAACAATGATTCAACATGGCAATTGCAACTAGGTAAAAGTTTGAATATTTGGTGCCTTTTTTTTTTATTACCTATATTTACATGCACATCATCATCAACTTTGACATAGAAGTCTGCATCCCACAAAGCAACAGCAGCAGCGAAGTATGTCTTCGTCTTGGCTGACAATTCAAGATACCCTTCAACATGTTCCTGTTTCATGATTTTTTTTTTTTTTTTTGGGGTGAAAATATAAATGTGGTTAGATGACTTGGCTGTTTTCCGAAATAACATGATATATTAAGACTTTCCAATAATCTGTATAAACATGGCATTTTCTTTTTCATTAAAGATAGTAGATGCAAGGAGAAAAAGCTCTACCAGCCTCAAGAAATCACCATGCCTTCTGCCCTCAGCTTCAATAGCCTTATCAAGAATACCACCAGATGTAGCACTAGCAATCAAAAAGACAAGTAGGAAAAAAGATGGTTAAGAATCCTCCGATAGAACAACATAAAAAAATATACTCCACAGTTGCACGATACAGGCTATACCCTTAAAAACTTGAAAAATACGCAGACTTTTCCGCCCTCTCATAAAGTACTTTACCTGTGACCAATCACAAACCGCATTATGATGCCCTTTTCTTCCTCTAGCTTCTTCCTCTTGTCACCTGATTGTAAATACAGAGATTTATAATTAGAGAACTTTGTCAGGATCGTATAATAACTAAGAAATATACGGGTCAGTATAACAATTGAAGTTCACAGACCTTGAGGCATCCAAGTTGCGCGAACAGAATCTCTTCGCTTTCTGCTGCTAAAAGCAGTGTTGATCCCTATGACCATCAAGTATTTTCTTTTTCTAATTGATCCAGATATTCTCAAATTATCATCTATGGGCGAACCATTGAGGATGGATTCCTGAGCAGCCCTCGCGGCCGATAATTCCATTTCCAAACTTGAAATGGTTTTATCCAACGTCCTGCAGTTTGTAAGCATCATAAGTTCATACATCGCAGAAATTCTTATAGAACAAAGATAGTAGCTCTGGAGCGGGCCGTGGCTTACTGTATAGCATCATGAGTCCTTGTAACTTCTCCATATAAGTCCTTCGATTCATGGTCTACATCCTTCTAAGAAAAGAAACAACACCGAACATATGTATAAAATATAATAACACAGAAAACCAGGTGAAGGAAACCTATATAGCGAAGAAAAGAAATAAGAACATGTGTGCGTAAAATATGCTTACAATTTTTTTATCACAGCCTGAAACTAGCGTTTGCATTTCCTCATCCAATCTAGTTGTTCTTGATATGTTCTTTTCAGGAACCATCGACATTCTATTACCAAAATCCTTAAATCAGTATGTCATACATTAAGAAGTAACTAAGTTGATTTAGATACTACATGGTTTTGAAGTGTATGCTCACCCCACAAAAATAGAATGTGGTCAAAAATTAAAATGAAATGTGCGAGGGCAAGGATGGAAGACACGAAACATAGAGCCGATAGAGGAGAAGAGGCATAAGCAAGGACATATCATGACTAGGAAGTTAGAGTTTTTTTCAAATTTTTCAACTTTCAAGTGACGGGAATTAAGATCACAACTGAGCATTCGAAATGTTGTTCAGCCCTCCAAGTAAGATTCTTAAAGTTCCTATTAAATGGCTAGTAACAGCCAGTCCCAATACTCCATCTCCATCATGGAGGGAACCAAATGAAAACAAAATGAGGGAAAGGTTGACATAGAGCCAGGTCCAATCGAGTGCATCCATAAAGTGAAAAACTTAAACGAGTCACTCCCTAGGCATAGCAAAGGGTAGTCCAATAAAACAAGAAAAAATATACACACCGTTAAAAGTAGTTTCGTGATTCAGGACATATCATGAAACTATAATATAAGTTGCCAAAAAGCCACAAAAAAAATGACAAAACAGTTATTTCAGTTAAGAAGAACCTACAAAATCTATAGAATTCTGAAATGGGTGATCATTTTTGATGTTTCGTTGCTCATAAAATACAATAAAAGAAAAGTAGGAGCGTTATTTCAACACGTGTGATAAGCTTGGACTTCAGACAAACAGGCAAGCGAGGCGGTGAAACAGCAATCAGACTTGAACAGTTTAAGGGGGGAAAAAAACCAAGAAACTGTATAAGGAAGAACAAAATCATCTTTTGATATAAGAATTTCAGTAAACATTGCCACAACAAATATAATGTATGATGATGTAATAAACAGGAATTTAACTACATCCCCACAAATTGTATCTGTATTCTAGCATCATAATCACAAAAGTATCCAAGTAAAGATCAAATTCACAGAGAGAGAGAGAGAGAGAGAGAGAGAGAGAGAGAGAGAGAGAGAGATAACAACTTCAGGTAAACAAGCTTCATGGTCAACGGAAAAGCAACTCAAAACACTCATGACATTACTCATTTACTATACAATATAGTAAACAAACCCATCAAAACGAAATTCAAAAAAGTCAACCATTTCTCATCACAATTCGGAATTTTTATAATCTAATGCTCACCAGACACATAATTGACAAGAATTTTCACAAAATTCACAGATCCCATATCCTAAAACACAAAAAAGAGTCCCAATATTTCTGTGCAACAAGAGGTCAACTTCCCAACTTTCTCTTCACAACCAACAACTTATGGATTAAAAGAACCAAAAAAAAAAAGGAAGTTTGGAACTTTACAAGAATAAACAGAAAATAAATGAAATTACCTGTCGGAGAAGAGCAACCCAGCACAAAAGCAGCCAAAACAAAGCAAGAGAGTCCATTTCCGAGACACCACACTCTTCGAAGCTGACTCCATCCCTCCTCTGCTCTTCCAAGACATCCTTAAAACTCTCTCTCTCTCTCTCTCTCTCTCTCTCTCTAAAAAGGAGAAAAAAAAAAAAAGAAGCTAAATCCGAAAAATACCCATTATTGGTTGCAAGTCAGCCAAGTCAATTCAGGCAAAACCCAGATCCAAATTAGGCTATAAAGTTCAAATTCCTTGGCAAAACTCTCTCTCTCTCTCTCTCTCTCTCTTCGAACTCTGTTTTTGCGTGTTTCAACCTACAAGGAAAGCAGAGAGGTGTCGCAAGGAAGACAGAGAGAGACACACAACAACTACAGCGTTGAATATAGCCATATATATCAAGAATTTTCGTTCTCTCTCTATATATATATATATATATATATATTTAATATTTTAATTTATTTATTAAAAATTAAATTACACAACCGACATTAACAGACCTTCGAAAAATGGCCCAACTTTGCTGCCAAGTTGCATTGTTCACTGGCTTCTAATACGACATCTCAACAAATTTTTTTTTTTTTTTTTTTACATAAAAATAAAATTTTTTGGTTTGTCTGTTTATGGCTCGGTGCTCCTCGTAATAATGTTTGAAAAGCCAACTAGCATCTGTTGCCCAAAATGAACGGCTGGTTTTAGATATTAGAAGTACGGTTTTAGAATATTACGAGAAGTGTTTGAGACGTCAATTTTAATGCTAATTCTTATAGAAGTTGTTATCGTTTTATTGATAAAAACAATCTCTTATTTTAGTTAAAAAATATATATATATTTTTTTATGAGTAATGTTAAAATATTAATTTAAATTTTAATTTTTATGTACTAATTAATATGACACGTGAGTTATTATTTTTTTATTAGTAGATATAATCTTAAAATTTTTTTAAACATTCAATAATAAAAAAATAATAACTCATATATCACATTAATTAGTATACAAAAATTAAAATTTAAACTAGTATTCTTAACATTATTTGTTTTCATTATTAATTAATGTGACAACTTTTAACACTTAGGAACAATTTTCAGACTCACACAAAAGGTTGTGATAGAATTAGTTTCTTTAGCATATTTTAATATTATACATATATATTTACACACACACAAAAGTTAGATGTGATTGGTTCGAAAACTTTTTACTTTAAGAAAATAAAAGCACTAAACTCGAAAGATTCAAATCCTAATTAACTTTAACATATTTTAATATTATTCATATAAACCCAACCATATGTAAAGATCAAATGAAAAATTTTATTAAGAGAATAAAAGCACTAAAGATTCAAATCCTAATTAACACACGCATATATTCACAGACCCAACCATATATGCTAGCCTCAAATGATATTGTTATAAGATTAATCGTCTTTTAAGGATTGTGATACTTTAATCCCTAAATTTTTTTAGGAAATAATTTCTTTTAACTTTTTAATAATTCTAATAATTTATTGAAAATTAACAATGAATTTGTGTAATTAAATAAATATAACCATTGCGTGATAATTTAAATTTAACAAATAGTAATTTTATCAAAAGACGCAAAATGCTTTTTTTCAGTAACGTTAAAAACATTTTAAAATTAAAAATTGTGCACTTTATTATATATACTAAAAAAAAGGCATAGTTTGCTGTTCATAATAGAGTGGAATGCCGATTTTGCCTCTTGAATTTGAATAGTCAAGTTTTTTTTTTTTTTTTTTTCTCTTTTCTTCTCTTATGGGTTTTTTCTTATCATCAAGGGGTTTTAAGGTTCTTAGAAACAATAATATCTAATTTTTTTTATTACAATAAAAATTCTCTTAAAATAATCTGATTCAAATCGGTATGAACGGACCCTAAATTTTTTTTTTTACACTTTTATTTTCAATTTTTATTTATTTATTCTTGTATTTACTAATTTATATTTAACAATATTTTATCATTTAAGTTTTAAACCAAAAACAGCAGACCTATCTAAAAAACGTCTAAAGACTAAATAATATAATTATTTCAAAATCTTTTGATTTTATATTACATATATAATTAAAGATTTTTAACTTCCTTAATTATTATTATTAATTCTTTTTACATTTGTATTTTGCTTTTTAAGAAAAATAAAAGAATAAAAGAAGATAAAAGTTATAATACATTACAAGAAACTTTTAACTAGAATATTATATAAATATATGTATGTATATATAAACTAATCATATTCTATAAAAATTCTTAACTTATTATATACTACAGGTCTTGTTCATTTCACCAATTTAAGTTTCAATTTTAAATTTTACAAAAAAATTTTTAAAAAATGTCACATTTAATTTTTTTTAATACAATAAAAAATTCTTAAAAAATATCTCATTTAACTTAAATTAAAAATTTAAATCTATAAAATAAATGAGACTTAAAATTATAACAAACAACTTTTAATAGAGCATATATTTGTGTGTGAAATCATTAAAGGTTCACACACTTAAATTTGAACTATTTGAATCATGATTATATATATATATTTTTATCTCAAAAAAAAATACATAAATTAAAAATAATTCAAATCACATAATTTAAATTTATGAATCAAGGAGACCCTAACTATTATTTATATATCAAAAGCTCCAAAGGTTTCACTGTTTAAGGACTTTCGACTAAAACAGTTATGTTTTCGTCGAAAGTCCCACCCCCTACGATTCTTAAAAAAAAAAAAAAAAAAAAAAATGTTTTCCTTCTTTAGTTTCTTTTTGTCTTTAGTCATTCATTTTTTCTTTATTGCCCCTCCTTTTTTCTCCAATTCTTTATTTTTCTTTTTTCTTTTTGCTTTTTTTACCTTAAAATTTATTTATTTTTTCAGTTTTGTCTTTTTACTTTTTTTCTTCCTTTCCTAAAACTTTATTTTTTTCTCCCTCTGGTTCCTTTTTTAATTTTTTATTCAAGTTTTATATGCTCTCAAATGTGTCTCATTTTCAAAAATTTGTTTTTGAAAACAAAATTTATTATGACGTGCATTTCTCCCTATTTATGCCTTATTCACGTTTGGTTAGAAGATTTATTCTCTGATTCGAATTATGATTCATGATTCGTTATAATATTTTCTCTCAAAAAACACACATAAGTTAAAAATAATTCTAATTCATGAACCAAACAGACTCGTGTCTTTAATTTGATTCTTTTGGATGATTTTAAAATGCAACTTTTATCTTGCTTCGCTCTTATTAATATAATTTCTTTTATATGCAACTTTTTATGATGCTTATATTTCAGGAATTAATGGAGGCAAAAACCCTTAAAAATAAGTCTAATAATGTTCTTAAAAGTAAATTGCGAAATTTTAAAAATCAAAGTTAAATGCAATGTTGTATTTCTATTCTTCAAGAATAACAAAAGAATTTTTGAATTTTTAATTGGTAAAAACTTGTTAGATTCAATTAAAATTAAGCCTAGTATTAAAGAGCTATATAGAAAAAGATTAAAAAAAGTATGTGCCTAAAATTTATGATATTAAATCCACTAAAGTATAAAAAAGAGCTATTTTAGGATTTTAACAAGTTTCAAAAATATTTTCAAATTAAAATTACATCTCAATTTTAATTAAATTTAATGCCTACTTTATTATTATTATTTTTTAGAGTTTCTCAAATAAGATTGAAAAAAAAAAAGTAACATTAATTTTTACTTTTTAACTGTTAAATTTATATTAAAAAATATTAATTTTACATATATTTTTAATATAATGTAATTTTAAATATATTTAATAATTAAAAATAAATCCTATCAATAGATTCATTTATCAGAGAAAATCCTGGTATAATAATTTTTTTTTTAGGAGTAAATGATAATTCAGATGGATAAAATGGTTGTCGGCAGGTTAGAATCTTCTGATAGCACAATGACAACTGTGAAAAGAAACGGATTTAACCCATTGCTTTGCTTCCGTGGTAAATTACTGGGTATGTTCTTTTATCCATAATGGGAAAAAAAATTTAATTTAAGTTTGGTTTTTATTTAAATTTAAATTTTTTTAAATTTTTAATTTTATTTAATTTTTAAAATTTTTATTTAAGTTAAAAAAACTCAAATTATATTTTTTCAAATTTTCAAAAATTATAAAAATTTACCCTAAAAAAATAAAAAACTTAAATTGATAAAAGGTTTTAATAAGATATTAAATTATTTTTTTTTAATTGTATTAAAATATTTTATTTTTTTAAAATTTTTTATTATAAAAAAAAAAATTCTTGTCTTTTTTTTAAAAAAATTTTCTATAAAATTTTAAAATAAAAAATTTCTTTTTGTAAAATAAATAAGATATTAAATTATTCTTTTTGAAAATGTATTACTATCTTTTTCCTGTTTGGAATTTTCTTGTTACTTACACTTCTTGTCGTTTTGTCATAAAAGTGTACATAAATTGAAAATAATCCCTTTTTCTTTTTTGGAATTTTCTTGTTACTTACACTTATTGTCGTTTTGTGGGAAAGTGTATGCCGTTTCATACCCCTCCCTCCATTTGCCACTTTGCTTGCTTGGTCATGACTGATATTTAATTCGTTTCTTTTCTAATTTTCTTGTAGTAATTTTTGGTCGTGGAATAGATAAAATAAATCAAAAATATGAATCCAGTGAAATAGGATGAATTGAAACAGGTAATTTATAAATACGTAATTATTTTTTAATATATTAATTATTTTTCTATTTTCTAATTGTCTGGAAGGAATAAAAGATATATTTTTCAATTTCTTTTTCTAAAAGTGCTGTAATAATAATATTTTTTTTTAGTAGTGGCTGATAGTGAATAAAGTATTTAAGTATGTTTATTATAAGAGTTATGTAGGGTTTAAATCATAATTTTATTTATATTACAATGATTTTTTTCTCATAAAAATTTAAAATTTTAAAAATTAAAATAATAAATCATAATTTAAATTTATGAACTAAATGGATCTCAAAAAATTAAATAATGAATTGAGCATAAGTTAAGGCACAACTCTTTTTTTTTTTCCCCAATATTACAAATTTATTAAACAATTCTGTCTCTCTGCTGGTGAATCTCAATTCTCAAATGCTCTCTTTCTGAAGCTCAATCCTTTGCCACAAAAAATAGTATGCCTATCTGGTTTGGTATATCCTGAATTTGGAATTTACCTTTTTTTTTTTTTTTTTTTTTTTTTTTTTTGTTCTTTTTGGCTATGAAATGAAAGCTTATTAGAAAAAGCCGTACTTACAGCTGTATTTATTATGTAACAAAGAGGTTGTGACATAACTTTTTGTAAGTTTTGTCTGCACTAAAATTTCGTTGATTTTATTGATTTAAGTTTAAAATTTAAGTTTTGATATAGTAAAAAATTCTCATAAATAATTATATTTAACTTTTTTACTACAGTAAAAAGCTCTCATATAAAATTAAATTTTAACTCAAATTAAAAACTCAAATCAGCGAATTAAACGGGCCCTAAGAATTTGCACTACAAAAAAAAAACACACCAAAATTACTAATTGAGGGCCCGTTCACTTCACTAATTCGAAGTTGAGATGTAATTTTATGTGAGAACTTTTTATTATAGCAAAAAAGTTAGATGTGATTATTTATGATAATTTTTTACTGTAACAAAACTCAAATTTTAAACTCAAATTGGTAAAATGAACGAGTTTTGAGACAATAAACTATAGACCCGTTTGACTAAGTTTTTACTTTTACTTTTAGTCAATAGAAAAAAAGAAGTAAAAAGCTATAACTTTTCGGTAAGTGTTTAAAATCAAGAGCTTGATGGATCAAAATGTTTTTAAAATTTTATAATAAGTAATAAAAGTATTAGAATTAAGTTTATAATGTCTTAATTAAATTCTTAAATAAGTTTTAAAATCTATTAAAAAGTGCTTTCTTAGAAGCCACAATTTTCTTATAAAAAGCCAAAACACTTTTTAAACAGATCATTCAAAAACTTTTAAAAATAATTTTTTGACTTGAGAAGTCAAAACAACTTTTAAGAATCTCTCCCAAACAAACCTTTGTAGTACATACAACAAAGTTGCAAAGGACAAAAAGGCTGTATTTTCTTTTGGTAGTAATTGTGATTATGCAAAGTTTTTTTTTTTTTTTTTTTGTCAATTTCTATATTAAGATATATCATTTTTAACTATTGAGTGAAATTATCATTTTAATAGTTGAATTAAGTTTTACGATATAATTTATGATTAGAATAGTGAAATTATCATTTTAATGGTTGAATTAAGTTATACGATATAATTTATGATTAGAATAATTCAATGTGTGTACGGTAAATGTTTAGAGTAGATACTATAATTAAAAACTCAATTCAATAATTAAGAAAAACAATAATTAAAAAGGAAGGGTTCTATTATAGAGTTCTCTTTTCTTGTTTTTGGAATGCAAAGTTGTCAGAAAATCAAAAGAAAGCCCTTAAAGGATCCCACTGCCTTTTGCAATCCGCACCAAAAAGCTGGTGACCCCACGTGGTGCACATGTATAGAAGAACATGACTCAAAATATTGGTTTTACAGATCATAAAAGCAAAGTCATCAAGAAAAAAAAGACTTGTCCAAATCTTTGGTTTTTTAATTATTATCTCGATGTTTGGTTAACAATTTAAAATTATAATTTAAAATTATTTTTAATTTATATATATTTTTTATAAAAAAATATTATAATAAATTATAAATTATGATTCACATTATAACATAAATTTTTGTATTAAACATATTCTGCTTATGAGATTACATAATGCACAATACTCGTGTAGGACCATTGTTCTTTTAAGATTATATTATCTACTTGAAGGAAGCTTATTTTATTATTATATATATATATATGTAATATGTATGAGTAATTATTGTGTTTTTGACATCATTTATTATATCGATTTAAATTTTTAATTTTAAATTTTCACAGTAAAAAATTTTCAAAAAATATCACATTTAACTTTTTCTGTTACAATAAAAAATTATTAAAAAATATCATATCTTAATTTAAATTGAAAATTTGAATATTCGCGAACGATGCTTTTATATTTTAAAAAGATGTTAAGGCACATTTATAAATATATAGAAAAATCACTAATTTATCCCCTAAAAATGAGTAATTTATCGGTGAGCACGTGGACAGTAGTATATAACCAACTATCTCTAAGAGCGTTCAAATAGATGACTTTTATGCAGAGTTGGGATTTTATTTCAGGAGGACGTAAGTTAAAAACGTGAAAAATATTTAAAAACTCTCAAAATATCAATCTCTTAATACTATTAACAAGTTGAAAGGATGTGTTACGCACGGCATATTTAAGTCTCGTTCATTTCACTGATTTGAGTTTTCAATTTTAAGTTTTTATAATAAAAAACTCTCAGAAAATATTACATCTAACTTTTTTTACTACAGTGAAAAGCTCTCTAAAAATGTCATATCTCAACTCGAATTGAAAACTCAAATCTACAAAATGAAGGTTTATTAAATTTCCCGTATAAAGATAAAATTTTATGAAGGAGTTTATTTTATGTTTTAAAATTTATTTGTATATTTTTTATTTAAAATTATGTATGTACAGACACGAATAACATAGTTAAATAATAAAGATTTAAATGGAAAACAATATAGAAAATTATTTAAAAAGTATAAACGAGGGACTAGTAGTTAAGAGTGCCACAATAAAAAAAAGTTTAAGTAAGGACACATTTAAAATAAATATTATTTCAATAAGTACAAACAAGAGAAAAAGTATTTATGAGAAAATAATTATTGAGATGGTTGTATGAAAAAAATCTTAAATAGGAATATATTTGAGAACAATTATGTTAATGAGTCATTTATAAAAAAAAAAAAATTTATTGTTTGATATCACTTTTGATATGAATCATATGATAAACACTACATAAAATTAGATACAGTAGAAATATATTTGAACGTTGGTTAATTAAAAGGGTGCAAATATGAAAAAAAATAAAAACTATAAACACTCGCGTTTAGTAGATGGATCTAGAATCATGATTCTAGATTCTGATTCAAAATCAGTGTTTGTTTAAAGTGATTTTGAATCATGATTCAGAATCAGTGTTTGGTTTGAATGATTCTGAATCCAAAATCTGATGTGATCTTTTAAATTAGCTCAAATCAGGATTCTAAAACCACCCCAACTCTTGATTCAAGGTGATTCAAACCCCTGATTCTGAATCATGGTTTCAAAATTATGATTTAAACTCAAAATCATAAATTATGATTTTAGTTTTAAAATCATGATTAAAATCACCATGATTTAAATACTTGTACCAAATGAAACTGCCCTCTCATCCCCCACCTCCTTCCACCTTTGCTTTTGTGTGATGTTGTTTGAAAACAAAAAAAAAAAAAAAAGTAAAACACATTGGGTTAGTTTAGGAGAGTTTGTACTTTTATTTTTAAGTAGTAGAAAAAGAAAAACATAAGTCAAGGTTTTTTAATTATTGTTTAGATTGTACATGTAAAAAAGCTTTTTTTTTTTTTTTTTTTTTTAGAACAATTTTTGAATATATTTGATAAATAAATTAAAAACTCTTATTGTTACAAAAAGTAATATAACAAATTTTTATATTCATGGAATTTTTAATTTGTCGTTCAAATAAAAGCTTAAAAATGTAAATAAAAAATTATTCATAAGTTTTTTTTTTTTTTTCTTCTTCTTAATAAGCACTTAGGACGTAACTTGTCTAAAAATAACTTATAAAGTAAAAAGCACTTTCATATTATCTATTCAAACAAAATTTTTTTAAGTCAATCCAAATATTATTTATTTCTCTTGCTCTTTTTTTAATGGAGAGAGGACCCATTTCCCACTTTTACCAAATCTTCTCCCCCATCATGGAACGTTAATTTGAAAAACTTGTATTTCTCTAGTTGATTAATAGGATTACCATTTATTATTTTAGTAAATCATAATATTAAATTTTAGTGATTGAGAAGTATTCTTAACAACGGGTTCATTTGGTTCACTCATTCAACTCAATAATTTTGATTTATTGGTATAAATTTTGTCATAGAAGAAATTTTTGAGTTCAAAATTTTTTTTGTGAGATAAAAAACACTGAGCAGAATCAGAATAATAGTTCATGTATAGAAACTAAACGGGCCTAAAAGAAATTCTTACAAAATGACACATAATATGTTACAAAATGACCCTTTAGACCTCCGATGTTACATAATGACCTTTTCGGACCTCTGCAATTGAATATTAAATCTAAGGATTGAAAAATAGAGATATTTCTACCCCAATTTACATTATAAGAGAGGTGCACAAAATATTAGACAAATTTCCATAGAAATTTCAGTAAATACCAATATTTGATGGAAAAATTAATTTAAGTGAAAAGCATAGTTTAATGTGACAAAATCTTGGGGAAATCTCGGTATAATTTTGTTGAAATTACACTACACTGAAATTTAATTTTTAGTTTTCGAATGTGGTCAAATTCTTTATTAAATAAAGAAGCGTTCCCAATACAAATTAAACGTCCTCCAAATTTATTTTCATGATACTATGGATATAAGCTACTTATATTAGGTTGAATTCTAACATTAAATATTTTTCGATTGTTTGACTCAATTTTTAAAAATATGTTTATCATTTATTGTACTCTAATCACTTTGGACTATGCATATTAAATCTGCACTTAGTTAACTGATAATTTTATCCAATTTATGTATTGTTACTTTTTGTAGAGGTTTTTGTAGAGTTTAGTTTGAATTCGAATAATGATTCATAGTTCAAAAATTGTAAATCGAAAAAGTTCTAATCTCATAGTTCAAATTTTTATAGAAAATTCAATGGAGATTTTGTGAAATTTAGATAATGATATTTTGATCTTTAATTAAAGGAAGAAAGAAAGAAATAGGTCAAGACTTGAGATAAATTAAAATTAATAGGCCAATAGTTTACATAAGTTAATAAATAGGTCAAATTACTGTTTTTATCCATAACTTGTCTAGTTATGAACCATAACTTGACAAGTTATTGTTCATAATTTATGATTTTTGTTTATAACTTGTTTGGTTATGAACTATAACTTTACAAGTTATAGTTTATTAATTTCTATAACTAAAAATTGGCCTATATACTTTCTTAAACTTTTCATATTAACATATTTTTTACTATTTTTGTTAATTAAATCTATTTTCTTTTTTCCATTAAGAAATAGAAATTGTGATTTATGATGACCAGAAGAAGAAGCCATGTCCATTTTTGCAGCTCAAAATGCCAAAATTCAGTACACAAGCCTCACCGCAACTCAACAATTACGACCCAACAAAACTAATATCAAACAACACTACCGCGGGCCTGGCCCATACAGACCCAAGGGAGTGCCATCCAATGATGGGCCTGCTAATCATGCTATAATGCTGAGATAGTTGGGGCCCAAACCACTTTCTTAAGAGCACTATCGTGCTTTACCAGTTCTTTTTCAATCCTTTGGTGCAGACCACTTCTATTAGGTATTAAGTCCACACCCGGTAATCGGTGATTAACTCCGGAGATATAATCAAAATATTTTATATTTTCATATTTATTGATTACCGTTAATTTTGGTCAAAAATATAATCAACAATTTGTTAGTCCTAAATATTTTAATTCTATGAAAATGAGCTCTAATCCACAGGTGTTTGGATTCGGCCCATGAACTAATAGTTTAACTTAATAGACGCTTGGTTGAGAGATTCAGAACTAAATTCATGATTTTGATTTTTAAAATTTAAATTTTTTATGAGAAAAAACATTGTCGAAAATCAAGAACATGATTGAATCCTCGAATCCCATGTTCGTTGAGGAGAAAGTTAACGCGTTTTATTTGATTCTTAAGACTTCAATCGCCACGTCTTTTCAAGCACGAAGAGTAGAATCCGCGCAATTGGGATGAGGGAACGTTGGGGTGACTGTTATACCCACGTGTGAGTGGTTCTGAGGAAGGGTTTATAAATACAAGGGAACGGAGAAGAAAAGGGGCATATAATTCTATCTTTGAGCACTTACTCGATCCAATTGTATTGAAAGAGTTAGTGTGGATTTGAATGTGTACTAAAAGATCATCAATAAATCCACATTCAATATTCTTTAATTTTTCTTGTTCGCAATTTACATTCCAAATTGTGCTGTTATTATTGTTTTGACCTTTTCTCAACTAGGTTTCGCACTTAGAATTTAGTTTCTTGGTTGTTGGCGCAATTTCACCGCCAACACCAATTATATGAACTTATAGTGTTGGAAAAACTACTACTAACAATTATGAAATAAAACTTTTCCTCTTTGTGTGCTAAAATAGGATCTTAACTAAAATGCCAACAAAACCAATTAACCAAAGCAACAACTAATTAAATCAACCAAGCACAAATAAGAGATCAATTTTTAGTGTGGAAAAGCCCTCAAATAGAAATTAAAAACATTATTTGAGATTACAAAGTTTCTCTCTAAAAATCAGATTTTACAACAATAATATCATCAAGAAATTTGCAACTTACCAACAACATTTAATCATCATTAAAGATTGTTGGGAAAACTAATACTAACAATTGCAGATTAAAATTTTATTTTATTTTTCTAAAACACTTTTATAAAACAAAAATAACAAATAAAACAACCAATGCACTAATTAATCAAAATAATTAACCACAAATTAAAAACATTTTAGTAGTGGAAAAATATCTATATGGCATGTTAAAACCATGGACATATAATATATATATCTTCCATAAAACATAACAATGGGATTACAAAGTTTCTATTGAGATCAAATTAGAGGGTCCCAATGGAAAAATCAAAAACACTATTCTTGGTTCACCAACAAATAGATAAATCAAAATTACAATAATAACAATTTTTCTTAGGTCTCATCAAAATAGGAATCTTCGATTCTTGAATTTTTATTCTTCGACTTCATTCTTTGTTTTCCGGTCGGACCTTCCTTGGGGTGAAATTTTTTGATCCTTCAACGTTTCGCCACAAGAGAGTTTTAAAAAAAACCTTTTGGGGGGTCCAATTAATCTTCCATCTAGGCCGATAGCGCTTACAACTCGCTTTCACCACCCTCAATTTCAAGGACATTTTGCACATGATTTAGGGCTTTTTTTGGGCATCTTTCCTTTTTTGCTTCAAACTTGATCTTCCATGCCTCCTTTTGATTCAAAATTAAAACCTAATTCCACCCAAATCCTAGAATTACAATAATTCTAATCCCGAATTTAATTACAAATTATTTATAATGAGGCAGAAATTGCTTTCAAGCAAGAAGTTGTAGTCTTTTCTCACTGATGTGACCAAGCCTCTTGTGCCATAAATTAATGCTTGTTTCCTTCTGAACAACATTTATCTCTCCTTTATGAATCTTAGCTTGCATGACATAGAGTGGGCTCATCTTCTTTCCTCTTGCAACCATTAGAGAACCTTTGGTGAACTTCCATTTACTTTCACCAAAATAACAAGTAAAACCCTCATCATCAAGTCCGCCCGTGGAGATCAAGTTTAGGTGAATATTAGGAACCTAATTGTCGGTAATCGAATCAAATTCGGATGCAGAAACATGGGGAAGGGGGGATCAAGTATAACAAAAATTTTCACAAAACTTTTGAGATACTCTATAGATTATATTAATTTATGCACGAATAAATTTGTTTTATTAATTATATTTTTTTTTTTTTCAACTAAGAAAAATATCGGAGGCCCATTTCGGATGATAACTTCTAAGTTCTTTGACCACAAACGATTCTTCTCCAAAACCTTGTGTTTAGAAACCAAAGTCTTCCACGTCAATTTCTTGAATGGAATGTGAGCGTGTGTATGGGTACATATTTCGAGACAAAATCGGGTTGGAACAAACACTAGAATTTTCACAAACAGTTCTACTTGATACCACTTCAATGTGGAATTTTGAGAGACAAATTTTTTTCTCTCTTTCTTGGGAATTTGTAGACCACACCAAAAATTAGGTTAAAGAAAAATTGTCACAACCCGTAATTTTTATCATATCTTATTTATAGAGTAGAAGTGAAGTTAAACTTCTAGAAGGAATCAAATCTCTATCTCCTATTTAATTTTTGAACAAAAATTCTCCTCTCTTATCTCCTTATGGCCATGGGCCAACCCTAGGGTTTCCTACACTGTGTGGTTTTTTTGATTTGAGATAGGGAAGGAACAAGAAAATCATCATTTATCATGTAGTCTAATTTTAATTGAAATTAAAATACAATTTAAGTCAAACTTAAATTAATTTGAATTTTAAATTGAACAACTTTTCAAATAAGTTTAAAAGGATAAATTTAAATTATGTTCATGATTCAAATTCAAATTTAAATAATCACATTATTTAAATAATAATTAATTCTCAATTAATTATTTAAGAATTTAATTTTAATTTCATAATTCTAAAATTTCCATTTTGCCCTTTGTGTCGGTAGAATTTCAAGGATGACGCGGGTTTTATGAACCTATAATCCCGAGCTCCAATAAAATTAATAATTAATTAAAACTTTAATTAATTAATTAATTCTATTAACGATCAATAGTTACTCCAATATAAACTTAGAATTGAACAAAATCATAGACATTAATGTTTCTTTGTAAAGTGTCCATTTGATATAGTTTTTGTGTATAGATCAATCATCTATAAATAATTCATAAAACTTTTAGAACCATTAATTGCCTCTAATTATATCTTTTGAGTACCTTTGATTCTTTAATGGATAGTGATTCATAAACACATTCATGAACTAAAGCACTCTTTTAATCCATGTACCGAATCAACACTCAAAGAGAATTATTTATCTATTTCTTTTCAATCTTGGAATGAATTCCATTCTTTAATAACATCAAGCACCTACTTCATCATGCTTTCCAAAATACAAGGCCCAAATTTAGGGTCTAGAATGGTCATCGATGAAAATCAAAAGACACAAATTCATAAATAAGAGTTTTTTGTTTGAATAGAATAACAATATTATGAATCAAATCAAGAATATTTGAATTTCTAGATAGAAATTATTAAAAATGCAAATGCAACTCTATATTTTTTTCGCATAATCTCAATCAAAATATAGTTTCAATAGACTCACCATAAAATTAAAGGCGGATAGGAGGAATTCCATTCTAAATGGGAACGAATGTTGTAATGTTTTAATTTTTTTTTAAACTTTAATTAAATCTTTTATGAACAAATTAATGATTATTATCCTTAAACATTATCCTCTTTATATCTCCTTTATGAATGTTTAGGTTATGACAAATAGTGTGCTCATCTTTTTTCCTTTGATATTCATTAAATATTCTTTATATGCTTCCATAAAATGATGAATAAACTCTTTTATTAAATAAATAATAAATGTCCTATTACATCTCATGCTTATAGGACAATATTGGGAACATGCCTAACATCATTGAGTACTAACTTACTTCCAAGATTAGTCTCCAGGCAAATATCTCCAATACTAACAATCTTAGAGGCACCATTATTTCCCATTTTGACATTGTCAAAATCACCAGTAGAGTATGAAGTGAAGAAATCACCAGGAAGAGTAACCCGAAACGAGGAGTTAGATCAATCACCCAAACACTTTCTTGGCACACAAGACTAACACAACTGTCATCACAAATGATGGTAACATCACCTTTGGTGGCTACTGTATTAGTCTCCTCCTCATCTTTGTTTCCTTCGCCCTATTCTCTTTTCCAAACTCTGCATTCTTTCTTCACGTGACCCATTTTGTTGCAGTGATAACACTTGGCATTTTTCATATTTTTGGATTTCCCTCTGGACATATCTTTTTTACCATGACCCTGAGGATGCATACTCTTACTTCTTCCACACATTTCATGCTTTTCAGAAACAAGTACCTCAGAAGAAGATTCACCCTTTCTTTTCTTCTGGTTTCTTCACTCAACAAATTTTCTTTAACCATCTTCATGGTTAGCTTTCTTCAGGTGTTGAAGTACTTAGTGATACCACTAACGTTTTCCAGCTATAAGGCAAGGAGTTAAGAAGGAACAATGCTTGCAAATCATCTTTAAGAGGCATTTTCATCCCAACTAATTGGTTCACCAAGTGTTGAAAATCACTAATATGCTTAGTCATATTTTTTCCATCTTTATACTTCAAATTTACAAGCCTTCTAATGATCATGGCTTTGTTCTTGAAATCAAGTCCCGTAGATGAGAAGAACTCGCCGTAAAAATTATTCATGTCAAATTTAAGCTAAAACCGGCAATATTTTATTGCCTGATTATTTTGCACAAGCATCAAAACCCTATCTCTTTTCTCTTTCTCTCTCTTCTTTTTTTTTTTTTTTTTTTTTCTTGACTGCTAATTGCACTCCACGACCAGCCACCATTGGCTTTTCTTTTTGGCTGCACGTGACTAAAGCTTGCCAAGCAAGCTTTTTCTTTTTTATTTTTTATTTACAGAAACGTCTATTTAGGGCACTCCAAATTTAAAAATGTCTGCCTATTTATTTATTTATAAAACTATCCAGTAACATATATACGAAAATATTTATATCCTTATAAAATGAAAAAATGGAAAAAAATAATGAAATATCAAAATAGGAAAGATTTCAACATAAAATCATAATTTAATTTTGAATACAAAAGTTAAATGAAACTTAAAATATTACATTTAATGAAAGCTGCCAACTTTAATAATGATAAAATTTCTTTAAAAAAATAAAAAATACAAGCATCGCATAATTTTTATATAAAAAAATTTGAAAAAAAAAGCGTTCAATCACAACACATTTTTGTTTGAAGAACCTGAAATTACTAAAAATGGGGACTACATAAATACGAAAAAACACGATAATGTATAAATAAATATGCATTTTCATTAACATTATGTAATATTATTATGAAATAATTTATAAAATATAAGAAACATGATATTTATTTAAGAATAATATTTTCATTATTTTAACAAAGATATTAATTATGAAACAGACTGAATATAAATGTTTGCAAAAAATCTAAAATGACTATAATACACAAGGTATGAACTCATAAATAAAGATGTTTCGTTACTATAATGGTGATATCATTATAAACAATATATTCAAATGAATATAACAGTTCACAACAAAATAACAATCATCTCAGTGAGTTTTTAAAATATCAAAGATCAAAAACATGGTAAATTAATCTTTATTATCAAAATGAATATCATAAATAAAATACATAAGAGACAAGATAATATACAAATGAATATATGCATTTTCATTAACATGATATTGAATAGAACTTGTAATACATAAGAAACATGGAAATGTACTCAACAATGAGCATTTTCATTATTTAAACAGAGATATTATTATGAAATAAGAAATTATGCATTACCGTAATGATAATGTAATTATAATAATGAAATCTGTAAAATTAATGTACGTGTAATTGTTTTAGTTTTATAATAATTACAATAATTTTCATACATGTTTAATATTGATAATTTCCATTCATATGTTCACAATGAAGATGCGGTATTCTCAGGGCGTGCTTTGTAAGCTTCTCTTATTTAAAAAACCAAATCAAGAATAAATCATTCGATTGATAACAAAATATTGAATGAAAATAAAAAGGAAAGTCAAATCCTTGATAATAACCTAGTAAAAAAATCCTAATGTTATTTGGAAAATAAACCCATGAAATGAAAAACATACCATACAAGGAACGTGCTTAAAATAAAACATAAAGACCGTGTTTGAAATTGATCCCGTTTTATTTTTTATATTTTTTGAGAAAGAAAAAATGAAAACTTTTTAAAACGACGTTTGGCGCAATAAAAATAAAGAATAGAAATGAAAATAATTTTTTAATTTAGTGTAAAATGAGAGAGAAATACAAAATAATTTTTAATAATTTTTAATTTTTTATTTTCGTTTTCTCATATCTTCTCTCGAGCAAAGAGAGAGAGATATTAATAAATTTTTTTATATTGAAAATAATCTCTTGATAAAACTATTAAATGTATTTTTAAAAATAATTTATGTGTGAGATTAAAAATATATTTTTTTATTTTTATATAAAAAAAATTATTTTAAAACAATGCGATATAATATATTCCTTAAAAGTAGTATTATAGACGTAATTACTTTTTTTTTTGTTTAAAAGTTTAATGGGCTTTGGCCCATTTATAAGTTCCGGCCCACTAATGGAATCAATTTCAAGAGAAGGAGAGAAGGAAAGACGGGCTGCAAGGCCATGATCCGCCCGATCAATGAGAAAGAAGAAGAATGACGTTTGACAGTGACAAACTACCTAAACAACTTCAATAGATTTAAGGGTGTAAAAGTAAAATGCAAAATTAATACCTCTTGATATTATAAGGCTTCATTCGTTTATTAAATTTAAGTTTTTAATTTAAATTAAAATGTGATATTTTTTTAAAATTTTTAATTATAATAAAAAAATTAAATGTGACATTATTTAAAAATTTTTAACTGTATAATTTAAAATTAAAAATTTAAATTAATAAAATAAATGAGACTTAATTTTTTTTTTTTTTTTTAGAACTTTTATGCTAGGCTGGAATTTTTGCCCTACTGATAAAATTAATATCTCTTGATATTTTTGTCCCGTAGCGCGGAACGCATATTTACTTCCGGTCATAAATCAGAACGTTTGAAAAGTTAATTCAATGATAACAGCAGCAGTACACATCAGTTGGATAAAAATATAATTCCTAACATAAGTTTGGAGTGTCTCTCCTGCGACCAGCGTTTTGACACCAATTTCTACTGATTGCTTGGTGTGTGGTGCCTGAATAATAATGGACTTAGCCGTACAGTATCCAAATTTTTTTAAAACTTAGATTTCGTTCACTTCACCGATTTGAGTTTTTAGTTTTAGGTTTTTACAGTAAAAAACTCTCAGAAAATGTCACATTAAAATTTTCTGTTATAGTAAAAAACTCTAAAAAAATGTCACATCTCAGCTCAAATCAAAAACTCGAATCTGCGAAGTGAACGAGGCCTTAATGGTAATCCTTTTTTTAATTAATTTATTCACTTCGTTGATTTGAGTTTATAATTTAAGTTGAAATGTAATTTTATGTGAGAACTTTTTATTATAATAAAAAAATTAAATGTGATTGTTTTTAAAATTTTTTTATTATAATAAAATTTAAATTCTAAATTTAAATAAGTGAAGTGAGTAAAAGTTTTTTATTTGATGAGACTAAATTAAACAAAACGTTAAATTTACATATTTAAAATTATAATTTAAAATTATTATTAATTTATATGTATTTTTTAAAAAAAATATTATAAAAAATTATCATGACACGAATTTCACCGACCCAACGCAGCATTAATAATTCACTAGTCCCATCAAAAAATTCACTTCCAAAAGTTTTAGAAAAAGCTGTATACGCATTAAAGAGGTTGGTCTGTATTGGACTTATTGTCTTACCGGTTACCATGTAGGCCGGCTGAAGAAATGAATGATTAATCTACACATATAATACCCTTTTGATTGTTTTGATAAATAAACCTTTAGAAAAGGACTGTCAGAATTGTGGGAGCTTTTTTCAGTGTGGTCACTTTGTAAACACTGAAACCCAATTTATTTGTAGCCGTGCATATTTAATATGAGTCTATGACCAATCCTCTAGATTTTTTACTCTTATTTTTTGGCTGCCTCTATGTCGGTCCTCCTTTGGATACCGCAAAATATATTCGGTAAGATGAAATTCGTTTAATTCATAAATTTAAATTATGTGATTAAAATTATTTTTAATTTATGTATATTTTTTGTAAAAAAAATATTATAGTGAATTATAAATTATGATTTGAATTAAGAAGTTAATCTAGAAATCAAACGGACCCTTAGAGATTGCTAGGTGCACCATTTTCATCGGAAAGAGATCGAGGGGAAAAAGAAATAGAAAGAAGAACATGACCCGTTTAATTCACTTATTTAAGTTTTTAATTTGAGTTGAGATGTGATATTACGTGAGAATTTTTTACTATAATAAAAAAATTAGATGTGATTATTTTTTAAAATTTTTTAACTATAGTAAAACTCGAATCGATAAAATGAACGGGACCATAATCTTAACGATAGTTACAATTAATCTTTGTCAAACATCCATTTTTTGATGTATAAATTGAGAATTAGCCACTTTAATTCTACATTGACAAGATAAAAAAATGGTCAAAATAAATCAAACAAACAAACATAAAAGATTATATAGGTGTGGCTCAATGTGAGATATTTTTCTTTCAAACTCTGTGGGGGCTAGTTCATTAGGGTGAGAAATTAAATCTTGCATTGGCGTCCTTTTTATGAGGGTGATATCTCCAAATTACTCACGAATACCTCTATGTGAGGCAATAATCATCGAGAAATTAATGAGGTTCTACAACTTAATAATACGCGAAAGTGTTATTGAGCATGTCTTGCTAATTTGACCCATCCAATTGCCATGTTTATTGAATCTCTAATGCAATACTATAGTTGATGTGCTAATTACAAATTTAGTATTTGGCTATAAAAAGTACTTTCTAATGTAATGTTATTTGTTGTATTAAATTTTCCATATGTTATCATTTTGGTAAATTTTGGACTAAGTATAACTTATGTACAATTTAGCGTTTGATTATTATTGGTTGAAATATTTACTTTTTCATGTAATTATTGCAATTTTTATATTTTCTAATTATTTTAAAAATAAAATTTTTCTTTTACAACTTTCAAAAGTTAATGATTGTGGAAAAAAGTAGACTTAACATTTTAAGTAGCATAATGCATTAGAGCAAAAATAACTAACATATTTTATTATACTTTTTAATGTTAAATATATAATTAACATTAAGATTTATATTACAGATGGTCTAAACACCTTTTTACATAGACTATAAGACCGTGAATAACTAATAGGAGCCTATTAGTACATACAAATTACGGAGGAATTTATTAGGGTGACTGTCTAACAAAGTAAAATTGATAAAATAATCTTCTTCATTTTTTATGAAGAACGACCACCTAATTATTTTTTTTGTAAAAAACAGTCATTCTTACTTATTCCATAATCATTTTGCTAATAAAACTTTTTAAAAAAGTTATTTTGCTAATAAAACTTTTTTATTAAGTCTTTTTTTAAAGGCCTCTTTAGGTTAGCAAGCGCTAAGAACCTCTTCTTTTATCAAATTTCATAATATTGTTAAAAAAATAGTATGAAAGAAAGGTCCGAACAGGCAAAAGAAAAACAAAGACCAAAGAGATATGTCGATTATACATAAGTGAGCTTTAATTGACTGATTGATGTAAGAATGCGTGGTATAGTTTGAAGGTGTTAATCAACTATTTCAGTTGGCAAAGTATTCAAGTGCCCAATGTTGCTTTCATTAGAATGGGGAGGATAACTCACCATTAAAAAAAAATATACCTTTTCTAGTACGTTAACATATTAGTAGGTCATGTTTTTTGTCCGTTAAATCTGTATAAAATTAAGTAAAAGTTAAAAAATACGTAAACTTTAACAGTTAAACAAACTTGCCCTATCGATACACGAAACGTATTAGAGAATCTTTAAAAAAAAGGAAAATAAATTAAGGAAATATATATTGCCCACTATTAGTAAACACATGATCACGATAAAGAATTAAATAACAAAAACTGTGAAAATTGAATCTAACATGGTGACAATTTTCATATATACTACATTTATAGTGATTAAATCATGATTATAGCATTCGGGTATTGATTGTGCTTAGCACTATCAATTAATAAAAATTGAGTCTCGCATCTTTTATTAGTGGTGATGTTTAACGTAAAGAGTAAAAACAATCTGAGTCTCATATTTTTTAAATTTAAGAATAAACACAAACTTATAAAGACATTCAACCACCCAACTTAGCAAGTTGACATTTTAAGATGAAAGCTTAAGTTTTTATAAAATCCAAATTTCATTGTATGTGGTATTAAAACCCAACCACCTCAAATGAGAGACTCGATCTATTTAGTACAAGATTGATAATTTCAAAGAGATTAATATCATCTTACGGGGGCATGTAAAGAGTAAAAATAAACTCGAGCCTTACATCGTTTAAATACAAGAATAAACACTAACTTACTAAACAATTTAACCTTAAGATAAAAGATATTTTTTTTCTTAAAAAGTCTAAATTTCCTCACTTAGCACCGGCAGTGCCCCAATATATATATATATATATATATATATATATATAACTCGAATATTTACCATATAATAAATTTGATAATTAATCAAAAAAATTTAATGACTATTAATAAAATTAAAATTTTATCATCTCTTATCATTAAATTTTTATATTTAATACTAACTATTGATAACAATGTAACTATCGAAAACTCGTTCGTGTATATATGTATATATATATATATATATATATATATAAACATGATGGTCATTTTTCAAACTGTGAATGTAAATGCACATGGTCATGGGATCAGTCAGGCAACCACGAAAACGTATTAATGGAGATGCATGTGAGTATTGCTGGCAAAGAACGAGGGGGTCAGCTTTTGGGTGTACGAACCATATGGCACCTATTTTTGCCCTAGGTTGTTAGTAGTTGCCTTAGGTTGTTAGTAGTTGTAACATATAATAAGAGGCAGTGAGTCACCATTTATAAGTAAAACATTGGTCACTTTCACGTAAGACTTAAGAGCTCGCATGTGTCAATTATTTCGGCTGACATGGTGAGATCCTTAATATTATTCTCATGTCAATCGAGCATACTTGTAAATATGGAAAATGTGGAGAATTGCATATATAGTTGGGTATAAAATGGCTAGGATATAGGTTTATAACCTCATATTTTCATCATATAAATGCATATATATATATATATATTTTTTTTATTTAAAAAAAATGTAATTCTGAGGTATTTAGCGAGTCATAATTGTATCTCATGATAGGTTTTTTTTTTTTTTTTTTTTTTTTTTTAATAAAAAAAAATGAGATTCATCTCTATAAGAACAAATTCCTTATACTCACATAATGATGAATTCCCATCTATCTATCTAATGGGACATATCTTACATGAATAACGGATATCTCATGGAGATGAATAACTGTGTTCCAGAAAGAAAAAGGTTAGTAGAAGTCCACCTTTAGGTTGCACAATTTCTTTCATAATAAACAAGCCTAAAAAAGAGACATCATTTTAATACAACATATCGGTTTATACAATACACACTGGCCTCATTTGATATGCATGATGGGACAGTATTTGATTGCATAGTTTTATACTATGAATTTGAGTGTATAGAAAAGGATAGAATTAAATTTATTTTAATTGAATCTAATATTTGGTGTTGTGTTATTAGGATAAGGGCATTTTTGCAAAAAATAAAATAAAAATAAAAATTTTGGACAAATTGTAGTTTTTCAAAACTTGAAGGGTAAAAATATAATTTATTGAAAGAATTTTACTCGTATGAAAATATCATTTTGACTCCTGAATTTTTAAACAAGTACAATTGAGCCTCCAATTTTATAAAAATTTACAAATAGGTCCCTAATACTTTTCACAATGTGCTCTATAATTAAAAGTTTTCCCATGCTTCAGTAGGGATAAGTAACATCTCCTTCCAAGGGGATTTGAGTATGGGCTGTACAAAATAGTTTTAAAATTTAATCATATTCAATCCTCTGTAATCATTCACACCAAACGAGCCCACTAGAGATTTGTATTAGACTTTGTCTTTAACACTCTGTTTAGTAAGAAGGAAAGAATATATGAGAGAAAGGAAATCTTTTTGGGCTAGAAAAAGAAAAGGATAGAAAATATTTTGATTTTAATTTTCCCGTTAATTATTTGGCATGACACGTAAGAAAAAAAATGAATTTACCTTCCTTATTTAGTATTTTAAGGGAAACAAAAATAATTATTTTTAGCCAAATGCTTTTATGAATACTTTGACTATAATTTGAATGAAAAAAGAAGGAAATTTAGTCATTTTGCTTCATTTTTATAGCTGCAGATTTTCTCTTACAAAATCCACCCACTTTTAAAATGATAGAATTTGGTAAGACACGCTTTCAAATTTTTCCATTTAATTTTTCTTTTCATCCAAACTTCTTTCCTAACAAACATGTCAACTTACCAATTTCCATTTCAAAATCGCTCCAACAGTTTCTTTCCTTTCACTTTTTATTCATACTAAACAAAGCATAAGTCACATAATTTAAAAAAACTACTACTATGTTATATCTTAATTCCATGTTTAAACTTTTTGAATTTGAAGTTGGGGATTTGAACTTATGCCTTGTGTCTACTGTCAAAGGAAAACATATATTAATGAAGGGTTCAACTGCATCCCATAAAGCCAAATTTCTCAGGTCAAAGCGGGAAAAGTACATTCTCCACTAAATTAATAGGGTAATACTTATATTGCTTATCATTTTTTTTTTTTTTTTTTTTTTTTTAACAAACCTGTCAAATTTAACTTCAAGGATTTATTTTTAAAATTCTTGAAAATACAAGGTATACAAAGTGTATATGTTAGGTATTATATTTTGTTGGCAATTTGTTGGCAACAATATTTTGGTTTGCCAAAAAAAAAAAAAAAAAAAAAAGGGATGTAGCTTATGACGTGGCGTACAAGGCAAAGTCCGGACCAAGCTTGGTTTGTATTTTGAATGATTTTGATCAAGAGAAGGGTTTAAAATTAAAAAAAGTAAAAAAAAAAAAAAAAAGATTTCAAGGTGCTATATGAAAGGATGGCTTACGTGAAGCTATGTTTATCAAAGTTCGACTTGGTTAGACTTCGACTTAAAATATACTTCAAGAGGCACAAAAGTGTATATATACACTTATGCCATATACGTTAAGAAGGGGTGCTGAGTGAATTTAATTGATTTTTGGTTTCTTTGGTTTTAAAGTTAAAATGGGAGTTGGAATTTTGAGATAACAGGTGCTCAATTCAAGATTGATTTGAATTATTAAAGATATAGATAGTGGCTCCTCTATAAATATCCATCTCAAGACGTTTTGCTATTGAGGCCATTGAAGAGATTACAGAGAATATATTTGAGGGGGCTTTTCAGAGAAAATATAGAGAAATATTTGTGATTCTTGAGAGGTTTTGTTTTGTTTTTTGTTTTTTGTTTTTTTTGTTTTTGTTTTTTTGTTTTTTTTTTTCATTTTTTTTTGTATTCATTTTTTGGGAGAAGATTTTGCAGTTCGGGAGAAAACGACCTACTAGCTGAAGGAATTTTATCGTGCAATTTTTTAAATGAGTGGTGCTCGATCATTGAATTAGGCCATGTAATTATTACAATACTTAGGCAAAAACTAGAAGAGGGAGTCTTTTATTGTATAAGTCCATTAGTGGTTGTAATTTTGATTAATTAGTGGAAGATTCAATATTTGGGCATGGCCTCGTAGATGTAGTTTCACTAAACCACGTTAAAAATTTCCTGTGCACTATTTATTTACTGCTTTAATAGATTGGTAGGTCAATTAATCGCTTTTACTCATAAAATTTAATTAATTAGGAGTGTTACAAAATTTATTTCAACATATTCTACAACAGGAAGTGTAAAACATATCTTCCAAGTGGTAACAGAGCAGGTCACTGATCATTCGTTTCGATGAGATCTTGGGTAAAGGTCCATGTTTGCAGAGAATGGATTTTCTAAGATAAGGACGTTCAGTTTCACGCCTCCTACTATTGGATGGCACTAACTACTCAAACTGGAAAGCTCAGATGAAGCCTTTTATTAAGGCTATTGATGAGAAGGCATGACGTGCTATTTTAATTGTTTGGGAACATCCCATTACCAAGGATACTAAAGGAAAAGTTATACCAATACCTGAGGAAACAAGGTCCACTAATGATGATAAATTGGGAAACAATAATCTGAGGCCTTTTAATGCTATTTTTAATGGAGTGGATGCTAATCAATTCAAGTTCATCTCTACTTGCGAATTAGCCAAGAAAGAATGGATTATTCTTCAAATTGTCCATGAAGGGACCACTATTGTAAAACTCTTAAAGCTTCATATGCAACTAGGTTTGAAAATTTGAGAATGCTTGAAAGTGAAACAATTGTCAATTTCAATGCTAAATTATGTGACATAGCTAATGAGGCATTTCCTCATGGAGAAAAATATTCCAAGACTAAACTAGTAAGAAAAACCCTAAGGTCAGTACTTTAGAGATTTGCCCATAAGGTTGAAGAAATTGAGGAAGCCCGAGATGTGAACTCTATGAAACTAAGTGAATTAATGGGGTCCTCACATACTTTCGAGATCAATTTGAAGCAAAAGAAGAAACAAAAGAGTATTGCTTTCTAATTCGAAGTCCAAAAGCCTCTTAAAGAAGTTGAGTTTGATGATACGAAGAAGATTTGGCCGAATCTCTTGCCCGGGTGACAAAAAAAATTCAATAAACATATTTTATATGTTAGTCTTGGCACAAATTTCTTCTTTAAACTACATAAGGCAAGGAAGTCAGGGAGATCATATACATCTGAGATTGTTACAACAAATAATGAGGAGATAACATTCAGGGGAGCAAGATGCAGAAATGAAGAGTTCGAAGTTGATACACGGTTGAGTTGAAGCTACTTCCAGTTCATAGAGATTTTTGCAGTATTTTCACTTTGGCTATTGTTTTGCCAAAAAGGGAGAGTAGTTTTTGGAGAACAATTTTCATAAGTTCTACTTGAATTCACTATTGGACTTTGAGAAGGAGATTACTTAGACTGCTCTATAAATACAACTCAAGACCATTTATTTTGCAGGCTTCATGGGTTTCTATGCATAGTGTTTTGAAGTCTGAGTTTAACGTTCAAATGATTTGCAGAGTTGAAGGGAGTTCAACCAATTAATGTTCTTCGAGAGAATAGTTTAAAGCATTAGTTATTCTAATTTTGATAATTAATGGATGATTTAATGTCTAGGCATGGTTATTTGGATGTAGATTTTACCAAACTATGTAAAAATTGTATGCATTTATTCTTTAATTTATGCTTTTGGTAAATTATTTATTATACGAAACCCTAAAGAGACATTTTGGCATGGGATAATCTAAGGAGTGGGAATGAAAATCTGAAAGATTCTCATATTTAATGCAATTATTGGACTTTTTTAAAACTGAAAAAAGTGAAGTCCATGAATTTCACATTACCATATTTTAGAGTAATCATAAACTCATCAAAAAAGTGTCATTCACTTTCTTAGACATCTTAATATCACGATAAAATTTTAACGCCGCTAGAACTCCACTAAATTGTTCTGATATACGCCGCTAGCCACCGTATCTAGCAAATTGTAATGATTTTATTTATTTTTTATTGTAATTAGTGAGATAATTGATATTCGAGACACTAATTATAAGCAAATCATAAGTAGATATAGCACCCCTAAGAGACTTCTAATATTTAGAGAATAGGGAAAGTTACCTTTATAATAGTTTTAACTTTATTTTTAGAAAGTATTTTTTTTCCGGTCCTAATTAGTGTCTATTTATATAGAGTCTCATTTATAACGCTCTAATTACTAGTAAACATTCCCTTTTTTTTTTATTCGTGGATGTGGGCATAATGTTGAAACGCGTATAACCTCGTTGTCCCTTTAAATTCCTCATTTAATTATTATTATCCTATACTCTATCAAATATCCCAATAAACTTATTAATGAAAAATAAAATTACAGAGGAAATAAAGTAAAATCTGTCCTAAAAGGCTAAGAACAAACTCGAAGGAGATTATCCATAACTCAATTAAAAAAAAAAAAAAAAAAAAACACGCACACACCGAAAGTAGGAACAGCTTATCAATGCACTATTAAGGAAAAGACAGGCTTTGTATAAAGTAAAAGCCAATGGATCATAAAACCTAAATAAAGAGGGAAAAAAAGTGCATGATTCATTATGGTCTTCAGTTGCAAAACCAAAACTTCTGAGTGAAAGAAGAATACAATTAGGGACAAACAATGGACATCACCCCATCTCTACCGAAAGCGATTAATTGGTGAAAGCGCTAATATGTGTTATAATTAACTGCAATCTCAATAGATTCCAATGATGAAACTACCTAGAGTTATTCTAGCAAAAATATTAGAAACAGACCGCGTTTCGGTACGAAGTAGGGTTTCTCAAAAAATTCAATCCTACCACGTCGGCCATTTCGGTAAAGATTTGGTGCTCCAACTAATAATGTCTGATCAATCACATTTTGTCATGTTATAATTTAACAAACTCAAATATTTAACATACTGAAATATTGTTATTTTCATAAAAAGGTTAGTTAAAAAACATTTTAAAATTTTTAAATAACATGTCGTGATTTAGTTAGTTTGATATCATTTTAAACATTAAAATTAGACAAGTAATTTGAATCGGTTCTCTCCTAACAAGTTAATTTAATAATTATTGGCTAATCAGTAGACATTATTGTTTACGCATTTCCAGCACATAAAAGATGGATGTGCTTTAAAGTTCCGTCCTTAACTTTGTAACATTCCATCTCCCATTAATGATTATTAATGGCGGACCTTGCTTTCAACTGTTCTTTGTATTTTGTAATATCCCTCTCACCTTCCATGAGTTCTAGATTGGTTTGAGTTTCCCTGTAAAGGCACGAAAGTCCAACTTTTATCCATGACTTCGGAGTTTGGAGAGAATTAAATGCAAAAAGAAAATTAGGTTTAGAATTTTAACTATTTAACAACAGATATGTATTTACATCTAATATTGTGCTTTTTATCTTTGAGATTTTAACAATTCGATGCACAGAAGAATTAGTTAATTTGAGATAATTTGATAGACCGGAAATTTATTTTTAGATATTTTAAAAGTCAGCGATGAAAATAAAATTTAAAATAGGTACTAAAAAATGAGATTAGCCATTTAATAAAAGCAAGAAAACTTAATTAATAACAATGGCTGCTGCTTGTAAACCATTGGATCTAATCATCTATTAATATGTTGGTCCAATATCTCTTACTCTAATTATTAAACACTACAAACTCTTCGTCCAACTGCATCACTGCATCTTGCCATATGATACTATGCATTAAGCTAGCACATGACATTGTATTATTATTATTATTACAATAAAAAAAGCAAACAAATCCAGTGATATATATGGGATTGTGGATCTCTTGGTCTTGGGTTGTCTTTGGCATGCATATTCATTACTCATTACTCGAAATATGTTGAGCAATGAGCAGTAGTAGTTAAGATATTGGAAACTTTGACACAAGTTTCAATGTTTGAATTTTACTCTCAAATTATAATACCGATGGAGACGCGTGTATGTAAACAGAATAAATTGTCCATGTTAGTGCTTCAATTAATTACCATCACTTGCCGACTTGAAGATCAGGAGGAAGAAAAAAAAAAAAAAAAAATATATATATATATATATATATATATATATATATATATATAGACAAGGTATCTAGTCACACACTTAAAAAATGCCTATCTTTAGAAAGTGTTTGATCAGAACGATACTTGTATATTTTTATATGAAGTATGTATATTTACAGTAAGTTGTGTATATTTACATGACATTTATATAATTGTACAATTGTGTATATTTACATATAAATCATTTATGTTAAGTTATAAAAAATGACAATGTATATTAATCTTCAAAAACATTTTTTTTTATAACAATTAGTGAACACATAACATGAAAATATGTATATTGACTGATTTGTTATATTTTTTTATATTAAATATACACAATTTTACATGTAAATATACATAATTTAAATATAAATATATATAATTTATACACGATTATATAAGTACTTGACTAGTCAGATACTTTTTAAGTGTCTGACCAAAAACAATTCTTATATATAAACACACACAAATATAGAGAATATTTAACTTTTACTTCATCGATAAGAATTAATATTTTTAAATAAATTAATTTTTTAACGGTAAGAACTGTATACGTTTATATTAAAAATTTATAGTATATAATAAAGAATTATTTTTATTCTAAATCAGACTATTTTAAAACTAATCCATCGGTGAAACATAGTTTTTACTGGTGGAGCAAAATACTCTTTTTCACCGTAAATGCACTCATATGTATATATGTATAATACAGGTAGATATTTATGATATTTATGGGGTGTGGTACTGCACTGTGCCCGCATACTAAGCTGATCATCATGATGATCAAAGCTCAAAGTATAAAGACAATATTCACCTAAAAAAGATGCCTTTGCACCAGCAACTACTACCTCCATCCCCATTTTAAATAATTATAATATGTGTAACGTTTTATAGTAATATTTTATGCAAAGTAATTTTTTAGCAAAACACATATAATTACTGCTCAGAAAAAGGCTTTCTGGACAGAATCACGCATGCATGTCCAATTAATAATTTTAACGACTGTGGTTCTACAGTTTATGAACCCTGGCAAGATCATTATGAAGAGTTAAGTCACAAACTTAATTATATTGAATGGATAGATCAGAGACCGTACCTTCTCGCCCTTTTTTTTTTTTTTTTTTTTTTTTTTTTTTTTTGTTTTTTGAACGAAGGGATTGTACTTTGGCCCAAAAAAGTGAAAAGAGAAAATTACGTGCATTAAAGGGGTTTGTTGGGTTGGTTGAATGTTCTCGTATGGGGCCATGCCTTCTCGGCTCCTTTTATTGAGTCAATTTACGTATTAAAAATATATATAAGAGACTGTTTATTTTGTTATTTTATTTATTTAAGTTTATAATTTGAGTTAAAATATGATTTAATGTGAGAATTTTTTATTATAATAAAAAAATTAAATGTTATTGTTTTTGAAAATTTTTTACTGTAATAAAATTTAAATTTTAAACTCGAATCAATAAACGGAACATGACTTAAATTTTAATTAAAATTACGTATTAAAAATATATATAAGTTTTTTTAATACAAATTCTATGGTCTTTCATTGTTTATTTTTTTTTAATGCCTATTAGAGAAATCTCAGTATATCAATTTTGAACTCTTTTCCTGAAATATATATACAAAAAATTAATGAAAAGCTTGAATAAGTCATCTGTACATGCATAAATTAAGACCGGCCATACGAGCCTTGAATAAAGATACTTGTGTTAATCTTTCAACACGTCAAATATACTATAAATCAAGAAATAATATAAGCATATATATATATATATATATATATATATATATATATAATATGGGAAGGCTTAGCAAGGGATGGGGTTCTTCTTTCTTTTTTGGTCTTTTAATATATTTAAAGAGATGGTTCGGGACCGATTTCTATTGTAAGTGCTAATCGAACTGCGACGTTTCCTAAAAGTTACTACAGACAAAAAAGCCGTAATTAAATTTTGTTAAAAACATTTGGGACCATGCGTACGTATGCATTATTAATAGTAAATTCAATAATTTTTTATTTTAAAAAATCTTGCTATTTACCTTTAAAATATTGAAAATAACCCTCACACTATCATACAAGGACACCAATGGACACTTTTGGTCTTTCATGAGGAGTCTTTCATTGTAAAGGAATAATTTTTCAATCCATGCATCTTCTTCTTCACTCACTCTCTCTTATTATTATTATTATTTTTTTTTTTATTATTAAAACCATGCATTATTTATTATTATTTATCAAAATTATTATTTTTATATATAAAAAACCATGTTGCTTTTTTTTTTTTTTTTTTTTTTTTAATTGAAAAATGTTTATCAAAATAGTAGCAATAGACTACAGGATAATAATAAGGTTTGAGGTTATAACAAAAGATACCTACACAATTTTATTTAAAAAAATTTAAACACTACGTTTCCACCCTAAAACTACGTTTAAACCTTACTTCCATGGGCACATCCAACTAATAGGTTTGAGGCGCTAGATACAGGCTGCCTATCAATTCTGTTAGGAAATTTTGAATACCATGACGCCAATTGATCCATCTGTTTTATTTTAAAAGGGGAAAAAAAATGATATAGATGCGTACAGTGAAATTATGATTGCTACATATATAATATAATAAGGATACATAAATATGGATAATTTAGAACTCGAGTACTTAATTATCTACTGTTAGTTCTTAATTAATGTATCCCCAAAACCAACAATATGACTTCTAGAGAATTTATACCTCAACATATGATTAACGTTTCAGAAATATATATTTATATGAATGTATATATATAAACATAAATATGAATATATATAATTCTAAAAATTAAAATTAAAACTTTTTTGTTGTATACAAGTTATTTAGGAGACGTTTGGTTCATGGATTAAAATTATGAGATTAGAACTATTTTTGATTTACGTATATTTTTTGTGAAAAAAAATACTGTAGCAACTATGAATCATGAATCGAATCATGAATCCTTACTAAACACACCCTTAATGATTGACTGTATAGATTGTTTATAAGTTTGGAATTATAAGTATACAGAAACTTTCTTACACATAGTGGCTCTGATACAGTGCCGCATATAATGATAACAGATATGTATGTGGGCTATGTGCTCTAAATTCGTGAAAAGACAACTAACCCAATTAATTTTCATGATCCATTCATCTACCAAAATTTTTTTTGGACATTTTATTATTATTATTTTTTCTAATTTTAAGGCGGGAGATTTGAACTAGATTTACATCTTATGTGGTGGATCAAATATCGTGAAATTATTGGCAAGAGTTGCTCTTTGTGGTATTGTCTATTTATTTAGTTGGTGTCCTTTGTGCTACAATGTCTTGACTCTTAATTGATTGGAGATTCCTTTGATCTTTGGGGTCTTATTTTAAAAAAGCGTCATATGTGTTCGTTTCTTGGTGTGTGATTAATTCTCTTGATGAAGCTGGTCTTTTGAGGGTTATGCCTTTATATTAGTTGGACATTCACATGTAATATTTGTTTTTAATTGAGTGAAATTTTCCATTTCCTTTGAAAAAAAGGTTGGTATGAAAAAAAAGTGAAATTATCGGCAGTTAAATTATGTCTGTAACCACAAAATTAAACAACTTATTATTGAATGAATGTCAATTTTTTTACATTCAATTAGATTGGTTCTATTGATGGATGACAATCCAAACATCCATTTTTTTTTTTTTTTAAACTAAGTACTGATGATCTCCTGAAACTTATCTTAATTCATTGGTTTAAGCATTTATTTTATTTATTAATAACTATCAATCGCATTTAGTTGTACGCAGGTTGGACAGGACTTGATGGGATCGGTTCTATTTGATTGTTTTAGGTACATATTGGATTGGATTGTTCTCCAATTTCGAAATTCATTATATATATATGTGGTTGGACGGTGGATATATCTTGAATATGCAAAAATTTATTTAAAAAATAAAAATAAAAACGAGCTTAAATATAATGCATATTTGACACGGTTTCTTACATCTTTTATATTTTTTCTTTCTTGTTAATAATATTAAAGTGATGGACTTGATAGAGAAGATATAGAAAAAATAAAAGAAATGCCAACTTATTTAGAATGTTTCTGTGAACTTTGATATAATATATGGGTAGGTTTTATAAAAAGAAATGCCAACTTATTTAGATTGTCTTGGGTGAACTTTGATATCATATATGGATGTGGTTTTAATGGTTATTTAAATATTTACTCATCAATGGATATTGTTATTTTAAGCATAAGATATTTATCTAACGGTTATAATAAATTAGATAATTGACCAAAAAAATTAATAACAATTAATGAAATTAGATTTTTATCATGTCACATCATTAAATCTTCATATTTAATAGTAACAACGTAACTATTCAAAACAAATCCATATATATATATATATATATATATATATATATATATATATATAATCCATAAAAATCTGTAAAACAAATCAAATCATAGAAAGAAGGCCGCTAAGTGCTAAAGAGCGATTTTAAAAATAATAATAATTATTTCTTTTTCATTAGGAGCTCTAAATTTATTGAATTTTTGTATTGACCTTAATTAAGTTATCAAATTTTGTTAATTTGTTGGACAACGATTTCCATCTATTTCTGAACAATGTACGATTGTTCATTGCTAATGGATATTATCTGCTTGAGGCTACGACCTAAACAGTGTGGTGATATTAATTAGCTCTTTATCTCTTTGACAACATATTCAATTGATGGTGGTCCAAGAGAAACTTGTTCCATTCCCCTATTTATGTACTGTGAACATGTCACTTCCTCGGTATCGTGAAATTTTTTCCTTCAAAGATTAACGCGCTTACAATAAAAGCAATATATATATATATATATATGTATGTATATGTATGTATATGTATATATGTATACAAATGGGTCATATACAACTTACTACGAAGAAAGATAATTATTGGAAAAAGACAACAATGCCCCCCAAGTGGTAGATGTCGATGTTAATGGCGATAGTTGGATTTCATTTATATCACTAGTCAGGTGGTGTTGGAAAGGGCATTAAAAGTCTCCCAAAAAAAAATCTTTAGCCTTTTTTTCCCATCCTTAAGGCCAAGGTTTTATAGGCCTCCTCTAGCTTAGTGAAACTATATAAAGAAGCATGTATCTCTTTTCCCATTCACATGCACAACATCTCTTTTACGTACGTAGTCCCATTCTCTTCCCATAAATATCACATTTTTCCCTTCTTAGCTTCTCATTCTTGATCTAGCTAATTCTTTGAAAGAAGGGAGGGAAAAAAGAAAATGGGGAATCAGAAGCCACAATCACAAAACATAGTCATAGAAAACAAACAAACTTCAGTGAAACTCAAGTACGTCAAACTAGGTTACCACTACTTAATCTCCAATTTTATGTATTTATCTCTCATTCCTCTCATTTTAACCCTAGCCCATCTGTCGCTGGAAGATCTCGCTCAGCTGTTTCACCGCCTCGAGCTCGGTCTGGTATCCGGTACGCTCGTGTGCACCGCCCTGACCGTGTGCCTCGCCACGCTCTACTTCTCGTGGCGGCCGCGCGAAGTCTACCTCCTCGACTTCGCGTGCTTCAAGCCGGAGCCGGCGCTCATGTGCTCGCGGGAGACGTTCATGAGACAGACGTCGCTCGCGGAGTTCTTCAACGACGAAACCCTAGCGTTTCACCGCAAGATCATCGAGAGGTCGGGGTACGGGCAGAAGACGTACGTGCCGAAGGCGGCGTTGGAGGACGTGCCCTCGGCGTCGATGGGCAAGGCGAGGGAGGAGGTGGAGATGGTGGTGTTCGGGGCCATCGACGAGTTGTTGGCGAAAACCGGGGTGAATGTCAAGGACATTGGGATCCTGGTGGTGAACTGCAGCTTGTTTAACCCTACGCCGTCGCTCTCGGCCATGGTCGTCAACCGGTACAAGCTCAGGGGTAACATCTTGAGCTATAGCCTTGGCGGGATGGGGTGCAGTGCTGGTTTAATTTCCGTTGACCTAGCCAAACGTTTGTTACAGGTTTGTGAAATTAAGTACCACATGTTAGTCATCTCAATTACTGAGTTACATATGTACATATATATATATATATATATATACACACACACACACACACACACACATATATATATATATATATATATATATATATATATATAAGAAACAAATAATGTGACTGTAGACCCAACCCATCATTTCTTTAATGTTGAGGTTGAGTTCGAAATATGCAAATAAATAAATCAATAACGTTGCCAACATTAAAGTATTTTAAATATTACTCCAGAAGTCAGTAATGTTGATAAGTACGTCTTTACTAATAATGTTGTTAATATAAGCAAATTTATGTTATGTTTCTTGAATCAGATAAAAGTTTCCCTAAGTAACTAGTTTTATACATATTTATATGTCTATATATACACTTCTCCATGTCTCCGACACAATCAAAATTCGAATTTATTATGATGTACATATACATATCCACCAATCAATGTTTCTGACACAATTAAAATTCCAATTTATTTTCATACAGTACAAGTATCTGGCATATCCTTTAAATTATGAAGTACTATATTATTTTTGTCGTCACCTATCTTTGTAAAAGTTTTCTCACAATTATCTCTTTATTTAAAATTTGCAATTGTACTAAGTGATCTTCTGGACGGCATTGATTAGATTGTTAGGAGCTTGTCATTGTAATTTGAGCCAAGGAGAAATTGTTCGGGTTTTAGACAGTAGATCCTACATTCTACCTATAGGATTTGAGTTCATGTCCGAAATGTCAAAGTCAAAATATACAAATAACATATCATGTCAAAATTTTACAGCGATTCCCTGTTCCAAGGCGAAAAAAGAGTACAAAGGGACCGGAAGCATTTACTTCTGCTTTTATTTTGGTGAAACACATATTTATAGTGACCACATGAAATGCTCGAGTAATAGTAACTAAAAATAACCACATATATATAAATAGTGTACAAACACACACACACACAGATATATATATATATATATATATATATTTGGCACTTGTATATTTATCTTCTACCATAATAATTACCTCGTGCTTTCGTTGACCAAATAGGGTTTCACATTCATATATAAATAGTATACACACACACATATATATATATATATTTGGCACTTATATATTTATCTTTTACCATAATAAGCAACTCGTGCTTTCTGCATTTTTTTTTCTCCTAATATAAGATGGAAAATTGAACAATTAATATACTTTATGTTCAGTCAGATATGAATTTAATATAGGATGGATAATTTAGTTAATTAACATTCTTTATATTGGAGTCAGATATGAATTTACCGTTGCGTATGTTGCCTAACATTTTACAATGCATAAGTAGTATTTTTCTCATGCCTATGGTTGTATATATCAATACAACATTGATTTCTTCTTTTTTTTTTTTTTTTTTTTTTTTTTTTTTTTTCATGTTTACACATGATCATACAATAATTAACCGTGACCAAATATTACCATCAGGAGCAACCCAACACGTATGCCCTAGTGGTCAGCACAGAGAGCATGACCCTAAACTGGTACGGCGGCAAAAACAAGTCCATGCTGATCACCAACTGCCTCTTCCGCCTCGGCGCCTCCGCGGTCCTCCTTACCAACAAGTGGACGGAGCGCCGCCGCTCAAAGTACCAGCTCATGCACACCCTCCGCACCCACAAGGGCGCCGACGACAAGAGCTATCGGTGCGTCATGCAGCAGGAGGACGAAGACGGCAAGGTCGGCGTCAAGCTCTCGAGGGACCTCCTCACCGTCGCCGGCGACGCCATCAAGACCAACATCACCATGCTAGGCCCCCTGGTCCTCCCCGCATCCGAGCAAATCCTCTTCTTGGCCAACCTAGTAGGACGCAAAATCTTCAAGATGAAGATCAAACAGTACGTCCCGGACTTCAAGCTCGCCTTCGAACACATTTGTATCCACGCCGGCGGCCGCGCCGTGCTCGACGAGATCGAAAAGAACTTGTCCTTAACAAAGTGGCACGTCGAACCTTCTAGAATGACACTTTACAGGTTTGGAAACACCTCCAGTAGCTCACTTTGGTATGAGCTAGCTTACACCGAGGCCAAAGGGCGGGTCCGAAAGGGGGATCGGATTTGGCAAATCGCATTCGGGTCGGGTTTCAAGTGCAACAGTGCTGTTTGGCGTGCATTGAGGAGTATTAATCCGGCAAAGGAAAAGAATCCATGGATTGATGAGATTGATGAGTTTCCTGTTGATGTGCCTGATATTCAACCCGTTATAGAGAACTAAAAAAAAAAATGTTGTTATTAATTAATTATATACATTTACTTGTGTCTTTATTTTTTTTTATTTTATTTTATTTGTAAGGCCCTTCTCTTAGTGAAGCTATAGAAGTTGTTGGGAAGGGCTTGGTTTGAAGTACTAGTCAAAGCATGCGTATATGTGTGCATATTTCTATGATCTATCTAGCAGAACAATATTTAATTATGTTGTTTTTGTCATGTTTAATTAGAGTCAACAATTGAAAAGCATAATAAAAGCTATCTTATTTATTTTCTAATATTTTATTTAAGCTAGTGGAGGGCACTCATTTTACGTTTGTCCCTTTTTGTAAAGCTATATATATATATATATATATATAAATGGTAAAACCACGAGTATATATGTATTTAATTACTATATATTCTTGGTAATGATTGCCAGCTGCGGTAAGAAGGTGACATTAATTAGTTCGTAGGAAAAGCAAGGGACTATATTGGTGAAAGAAAGTGATGGCCATAGATCTAGATCAAGATATGGGTTTATGATGCGTGTAATTATGATGAGCTAAATTTAGAGGATCATAAGAGGGAACTTTATCACTTCACAACAAGTGAAATCATAAAGTAGGTAAGTCAATTTTATTGTGAGGAAGATTTTCTTTTTTTGAAAAACTTCAGGTGATTCACGTTGTTGTTTTTATATTGTATTAGAACTTCATCATTACATGTGAAACCACTAAGTTTTTTTTTTTTTTTTTTTTTTTTTCATGTTAAAATAATCATAAAATAATATTTTACTTAAGCAAGTGGATGTATATTATGGAATATTCTAGATCTATTGAAGTTGATTGTTGAGATCAATAAAATCTCCTTTCCTTTTCCTTTTTCTCCTTTTCATCTCAAATCCCGTCCTTTGTCCTATAATTGAAATAGATCATAAGAATCTTTGTATCTAGATTTTTTCTTTTGTTTTTGTTTCTCTCTTTTTTTATTTAATGAGATATTACATCACAATTAGATGGTTACCCACTAGAAATCATAACCCCCACTCTGTCTTCCACTTAGTTTTATTTAAAAATAGAAAACAACAACACAAATAAAAAAACAACAAATGGGTAGGAAAACTCAAAACCCAGCTCCAAGGCTGAAAAGCATTTTTTTTTTTTAAATAAAAAGGGACAATTTTATATAAAAAGGAAAGAAAAAAATCTTACAAAACTAGTATGAAATAATAAACCAAACAAAAAATATATAATTTTTTATTTTCTTTTGATCTATTCGTAGTTTTAATCTAATTTATATTGTAAACAATGGTTTCATTTATTTGGATATATTGTTGGTCTGTAATCCTTATGTTACATCCAGGTTTCATCACATTACATTACTAAGAAAATAGTTTAGAATAAATACATGTCTCCATTGGTGCAGCCTTAATCTCCAGCAAAAATCTTTAAGACAATGAGTATGTCGAGTTATTTTCTTCCTCAGTCAAATCACTAGATTTTTTAATGGGTGTTCTCTCTCTAGATGGGGAAGAGAGAAAACGGCCGAATAATTTGACGTATTGAGGACCATAACTTAAGTTTCTTTATATACTGTCCCATTAGGCTCCCATTAAACCTAATTGGGTCAATATTGGGTATTTGCCCATTTAGCCCATACCCAGTTAGGAGACTATTTGAGCTCTCCATAATTAGATCACGTAATTAGCCTAGTTAATTAAATAACGTCAATATAATTGTTATAAATATGTGGCCCACAATTATTATTAGGAAACATAATTTTCTAACAATCTCCCACTTAGGCTAAATTTGATTCCTTAAACAATTATATCATACATAATTCCTTAGGCGTGCAACTGTATGCTATTTATCCTTAGTTTCCACTTAAGGATCAATCTGGTCCATCTCTTATATTAGCATGAGATCATGGCGGCTTTCGTCACTTTCAAAAAGCAACTAAACGTTCCATGGTCACCACACCAACATATTCAATAACGTAGATCGAGTATGGATGAGTGGCATGGAAATTACATGTAATGTAATCTCCAACATGCCTATTTCTAACTGGTCCTGCTTTATTCTGTATGTGATCAATCTGTAATTTTCAAAACATAATGCAAAATTGCAAACATAAAATTAACACATTCAGAGAGAAAACTATAAAACTGTAAATCCATCTTATTTATTCTACAGAAAATAAACAAAACAATGTATATGTCATAGAACATCCAAAATCAACTCCCACTAAACCATAGTATCCTCAAACAAAATAACACCCATATGAGCATGGTGCTCATGAAAGGCCTTGGTGGTTAATCCCTTGGTTAGCAGATCTGCAAGCATGGAATTCGTCCCTAATATGTTCTATCAAAATCTGACCATTCTGAACTCTTTCTTTAACAACCAGAAACTTGATATCAATATGCTTTTATTTCGTAGAGCTTTTGTTGTTATTGGAATACAACATTGCCGATTAATTAACGGCCTTTTAATACCATTAACCACACGTAGCCCCGTGACAAAGTTTCGCAGCCACATCCCATGATTAGATGCCTTATAATAAGCTATGAACTCTGCAACCATGGTAGAAGAAGCTATGAGTGTCTGCTTGGCACTCTTTTAGGAAATAGCTCCTCATGCCAACATGTAAACATAGCCTGACGTAGATCACTTACTGTCTTGGTATCCAACAAAATCGAAATCAATATGCCCGATGATCTTGAAATTGTTTGATCTTCGATAGGTGAACATGTAGTCCTTTGTTCTCTTTAAATAACACATAACTCGTTTGGCTGCTTTCCAGTGATCCACTCCTGGGTTACTTAAGTATATGCCCAATACTCTTACGACAAGTGCTATGTCGGGATGAGTACAAACTTGAGCATACATTAGACTTCCTATTGCTGATGCATAAGGAATCGTTTCCATTTACTTTATCTAAAGTTCATTCTTAGGCCACTAACTAAGACTAAACTTGTCTCCTTTAGTACGGACGTATCTCCTAATGTAGAATTCTTCATGCTAAATCTGTCGAGAGCCTTTTTGATATAGCCCTTCTGAGATAACCCAAGGATACCTCGAGAGCGATCGCGTAGTATCTGTATTCCCAATAAAAAAAAGGTGTCACCAAGATCCTTCATCTCAAAATTCTTAGTGAGAAATTTCTTGGTTTCTTGCAATAAGCCTATATCGCTGCTGGCAAGTAATATGTCATCGACATATAAAATTAGAAAGATGAATTTACTCCCACTGAACTTGTGATATACACAATCATCGGCCACATTCACCTCAAAACCATAATAGGTGATAACTTGATAAAACTTATGATACCATTGACGAGAAGCCTGTTTGAGACCATTGATGGACTTCTTTAACTTGCATACCATAGACTTTGAATGTCCAGATACAAAGTTTTCTGGTTGGACCATATAAATCGTCTCATTAATGTCGCCACTGAGAAATGCTATCTTAACATCCATCTGGTGTAGCTCTAAGTCTAAATGAGCCGCAAGTGCCATGACTATCCTGAAAGAGTCTTTCGAAGAAACCAGAGAGAGAAAGTATCTTTATAGTGCCTTCCTTCTAAGTGAATCCTTTGGCAACTAGACGAGCCTTATATCTTTCGATGTTACCTTTCGAATCCCTTTTGGTCTTAAATATCCATTTACAACCAATGGGTTTTTCTCCTTTAGGTAACTCAACAAGATCCCAAACATCATTATCTTTCATGGATTTCATCTTATCATTCATGGCATCAATCCACTTTTGAGCATTAGAACTTCATAAAGCTTGTTGGAAGTTGACAGGATCATCTTCCCCTAAGTCCACACCATCTTCATGTTCTTGGAGAAAGACAATATAATCATCTGAAATCGCACTTCTCCTTTCTCTAGTGGATCTCCTTAATGACACTTCTTGAGGTTGATGACTTTGCTCTATAGGTATTGTAAGGGGAACCTCATTTTTATCTTGTTCTGGAACAATGTTAGGAACAAGAGCCTGATCATTGTTATTTTATACTAGAGTTGTATCTTAAACAATGGTAGGAATAACAGCCTGGTCATTGCCAATAGCAATGTTGGGAAAAGAAACAAAATCCTCTTCCTCAAAGACAACGTTCCTCATTTTATCTTCCCCCCAAACTCAATATCCTCAAGGAATCTCGTATTTCCCGTCTCAAAGAAGGACCTAGTTGTGGGATCGTAAAATTTGAAGCCCCGAGAGCGTTCGGCATATCCAATAAAATAACAACTAACTGTTCTTGAGTCCATTTTATTTTCAGCTGGCTTGTAAACCCTTGCCTCAGCTGGACAACCCCAAACATGTAAGCACCTAATGCTAGGGATTTTCCCTGTCCATAGTTCATAAGGGATTTTGGTTACTACTTTGCTTGGAACCCTATTAAGGATATAAACTGCAGTCTTTAGTGCTTCTCCCCAAAGCAATTCAGGTAAAGAAGAATAACTAATCATACTTCTTATCACGTCCTTAAAAGTTCTGTTTCGTCTCTCAACAACACCATTCATGTTAGTCTTACTTGGCATTGTGTATTGTGGGATGATTCCACATTCCTTTAGGAAGATAGCGAAGGGTCCTAGACGTTGTTCTCCTGATCCATCATATTTACCGTAGCACTCACCACTACAATCAGATTTGACTGCCTTAATTTTCTTGCCTAGTTGAAGTTCAACTTTGGCTTGTAATTCCTTAAAAACGTCCATTGACTGTGACTTCACATATATTAAGTATAGGTAGCCGAATCTTGAATAATCATCTATGAACGTAATAAAGTATTGTTGAACATTCTAAGAAGCTGTAGGGAATGGTCTACAAATATCAATATGAATAAGTTCTAAGACATCTTTAGCTCTGTCGGCACCTAATTTTCTTATGTTTGTTTGTTTCCCCTTAATACATTCAACAAAGACCTGAAAATCAGTCAAATCTAGGGGACCAAGAATTCCATCCTTCACAAGCCTAGCACTACACCACAAAAGGCCTTTCGTAGTTGACAAAAAACACTATTAATCACTATCAATAGCGCTTTTTAGAGCGCTAGGACAGCGGGCGCTATTATAGGTCTTAAGAAAAAATAGCGTTTCAGGAGAGTTATAAAAAGCGCTATAGAATTGAAGTATTATAGCGTGTAAGAAGAGTTATTTTCATCCTCTTACAGCTCTTTAACATAGCTACGATGTAACTTTTTAAAATTATGTTCACACTGTTGTAACTTTTTAAAATTAGTATTGATATCCTTTTGAATTCATTCAAATAGATAGTGATTCCGAGCAACATCCTATATCTAAATACGAACATTCAAATTAAAACATAAAAACATGAAAACATTCAATGTAATAATTGTTATCAATATCTACAAAGTTGCCAATAAGATGTTTACAACACAAGCCACACCATTTGTCCACAACTTTAACATTAAAACTAGTAAAGAATACAGAGAAATAACTAGAGATATCAAAATATTCAAAACGTCTAGCCAAATGAAATGGTTAAGTAAATAATCCATCTTGACAAAATCCTCCAACAAAAAGGTCATCGCCTTCAGCAAAGCAACTATTGTCCTGTCACAAAATTAGTCCAATTAATTAATTAAAACATATAAATTGATTAACTAATGAAGCACAAAAAGAAAAAACCAGATAAACCATACAAGTGAACAGCAGAACAAATTTTACTATAAAGGCAGAAACTTGTGAGCAAGAGCACTTGAGTTCTTTTATTAAAGAGATCTATCAATGCATTACCTCAACAATTGAGTTCTTTTCCATCTTATTCTTTACATTGACATCTCTGACAAGGTTAGCACCAGGAAGACACACACCCACAATCCTTATGAATCAAAAGACTTTGATACCCACCCACCCACCCACCCGTTTGACACACACACACAAAGCTTACCTTCTGAATCAAAAGACTTTGATACCACATCAATCCTCATGTTTTTAGGTTTGAAGAAACCAAGGACATATTCTATAAGTTCCTCACCCCACATATAGTCCCAACACATGATATTCTCTACAGGATAATGTAGTAAACTCTCTGCACACATATGAATTTCATGCGTTAAGAGATAATTAGACCTAGTCTTTTCTCCGCCAAGAATACTACTTTTGTTTGGTAAAGTCGGTAACAATGAAAAGTCTATAAAAAACCAAAACAGAAGGTTAACATCTTTCAGTTTTGTTGAAGTGCTACAAGATACCCTTAACATAACTACAAGAGCTCCCTTATGCTAAAGCCATTTACAGAACATGTAAAAGACTTAAAAATGAGCAAGATTTCTGCCAGAATTCTATCCAACTCTATTTCTAGTCATCCTAGGCCAAACTCTTAGCGACCATATCCTTATCTCTTTTAAACTATTTTAGTCAACTTCTTGTATGAAGAAAACAAATTTACTAGAAGTAGTGTAGCTTCCTTTTCAGCTCAAACAAAGCGCTCTTTTTGTATAGCTAAATCTAGTGTCATTTTTACAAAGTCAAGGAGTTCAGAAGTAAATTAAAAAAGAAAATGACACAACTTTCTCAGTAAACAAACATCAACATAACATAAAATGCATAAAAATAACTCACCTTCTCTCGTAACTCTAAAGATTCTGATAATGGTGGCTAGTCCCAAAGAATTAGGCAGATATTCCCGGTGGCTCTCCCCAATCACATAATCAATCTCGAACTTCTGAAAAACTGCAATCGACAAAATCCATAAACCAGACCAAATAAAAAATTTCCACGAACCCTAGGGCGAAATCCAGTTAGCGCTAAACAAGCACAATACAAGAAAGGAAATTTGGGGGAAAAATAACAAACTGACCAATGTTACACGAGGCGGAGGCGTAGTCATCGGAGAGAGGAGGGCGGACCTATCCGGAGAGGCGGGATGCGAGCAAACTTTCCAACCCATCAACTGTTTGTCAAAATCACAATAAGAGCAAAAACTAAAGCACAAACGAGAAGAAAGGAAGACAACACAAATGAGAAGAAAGGAAGACATGCTTATCTTCCGAATGTGGGCTTTGTGCTTATGGGGCTGAGGCTGAGCAGGAACCTCCTTGGCCTTGCAAGCCGCCCTCTTGGCCAAATTCGTCTGGTGGTGTTTCCCCTAAGTGTGGGCCAAGCAATTCCCCTCATTGTTGTGCAGAGTCCAGCAAAGCTTACACTCATAGCTAACCAAAAACTACAAAATCTGATTCGAACCCAAATTTCAATCGGAGGTGAAATTAAAAATAACCAAAAACTATGAACAAAAGATTCTAATAAATATAGAACAATTAACAAAAAAACCATAAAATCCCAAATTTACACTCAAAGCCCACTAAAGATGCAAAGACAACGAAATCACATAGGAAAACTAAACAATGAAACAAAACGAAATCAAACGGGAAGAAGAAGCAGAGGAAAAAAAGGGAGGAAAAACGGCACATGAGGAAGAAATGAAAAGAGAAAAGAGGAGTAGGGTAACAGCGCAAAATGACGAACAGGCCCACGATAAAGGCAAAGGAAAAAATAAAAAACCAGGGGCGAAAACGTCCGCCCACAATCACTGTAAATGGAATAGCGGGAATTTGAAAATTTGGGGAAACAATTTTTCCATTACATGCCCAATGTTATTTTAATGCACGCATTTCAGAGTAACAAAAAAAGGGGGGAGCGGGAAAATTAGAAAATTTATTGTCAATGCCCGTTCAATGTAATTCTAATATGTACATTTATATATTTTTAAATATATATAAAACAAATCAGTCAAAATGTCAACAAATTTTAATATATATGCATATATATATATATTATAACTCTTTATAAACGCTATTATATACTTTAGCAGTAACGTTTTTTGAAAAGCGCTATAACTACCCGCTTCGAAAAGCCCTTTTTCTTGTAGTGCCTCTGAATTCTCTGTTTAGAGATATGACCTAAATGCTTGTGCCAAAGGGTGACAGAATCTCATTTAATTTTCGCTTTGTACCTCGTGCACTAGTGTACAAAATTTCATTATCAAAAGTAACAATATCAAGCAAATAAAGATTATCAATTAAAGAACCAGTTCCAATAACATTTGAATTATGAAAAAGATTAACTTTATTATGTCTAAAAGAACAAGAATAACTAGATTTATCCAAACTAGAAATAGAATCCAAATTCTGTCTAAATGATGGTGCAACAAAAGTCTCATTCAAATCCAAATAAACACCAATCTTTAATAATAATCTAAAGCTTCTGATAGCTTCTACTAGAACTTTCTTGCCATCACCCATAAAGATGAATCTTTCAGTATCATTTGGTGGTCGGCTCCACAGGCAACCCTACATATACATACTTATATGAGTAGTAGCACCAGAATCTACCCACAAAGTATCCTTAGGTACGGAAGATAAATTAACTTCAGAACAAACCATAACGAGAGTCTTACCATTCTTTTAACGCCAAGTGGCTTGCTTAGAACACTCATTCTTTATGTGTCCTCCGTTCTTGCATAAATAGCAGGTAAATTCCTCATCCTGCTTCTTTGCTTTCTTCTGCTTGGGTGTTCCATTTCAGTATCCTTAGCTATCTTATTTCTCTTATTCTGAGAGGTTGATGCCAAGTGAGCACTTTTAGTGTTATCTCGCTGAAGTCTTTCCTCTTCTTGCACACAATATGAAATGAGCTCATTAAGAGTCAATTTGTCCCTTTAGGTGTTATAGCTCACCTTAAATTGATTGTATTGTACAGGAAGAGAAATAAGAAGCAAGTGCACGGGCAAATCATCAGATAGCTCTAACTTTAGTGCCTTGAGTTTCCCAGTGAGAATAGACATCTCCATAATGTACTCCCTTATGTTCCGTTTTCCTTTATGCCGCATGGAAATGAGTTTTGTCAAAACATTACCTGTTTTCACCTTTTCATTCATGGCAAAATATTGCTCAATTTCTTTAAGGAACTTTATGGCATCGGTGCTCTCAGTAATAGAGCTTTGAAACACTTCTAGAATGGAGTGTTTCATGATCATTAGAGTCATGCGGTTGGAGTGATCCCACTTCTCAATTTTGTCCACATTCAGATTTTCTGTAGTGGTAGTGGGTCGCTCCACCCTTAGCGTATCGTCTAAATCCATACAGCTGAAAACTATTTCCACGTTCTCTTTCCAGATCTTAAAATTCATCCCATTCAAAATTGGGATTAAACTTATTTGAGGAGAAACATTAACAGCAGTAGCAGAAACTGAATAGAGAACAAAATAAAACAACATACTCACAATCAACATTTATGTCATACATAAGCGTAATCAAAACAATAAAATAGCATACATGATATAAACAAACAATCTGAAGCATGGTGGGCCAATTTCAAGATACCTAGCAAAACACTAATATTTAGTCTTTGGACCAGAAATAGCAGCTTGAAAGTGGTACTCTCAGCACAGTAATCAAATATTGACAATAAATCCTGTCAAACAACATCCTTCCTTTGGGCCGACTATTGTTCACATGGAAAACCTTATAATTGTCACATATTTAATAGGCATACACATCTTTATATTCTAAAGTAAATTAACATCTATAACATAGGTTACTTTGGCAACAATATTATTTCAAAATATAAGACAATTAGGTGCAATAATGATTAAATAAAACAAAACAAAGAACCGAAATTTCATTATATTTAATTAAATCTTTCAATTCCTTTAATTAATTTGCACTTAATTTCTTAATGGGTTAAAAATTACCCAAATGACCAAAATCTCTAAAATTTGCAATTTTCCTCCCTTATGACTGCAGGTATATACCTATAGCCCTTCACTGAAGCACAGGCCCAATAGGGTCTGTGTTGGCCTCTTCTGTCACGGCCCCCAAATAGGCCTGTGTTATTATGTGAAGGTCGTCATGCTACCACTGCGCGCAGCCGCGGTGGTACACCGTGGCTGTTCTATCACCAACTTAGCCAGGAGGCTACGTCTAGTTATCCACAATGCTAGTGGCGACAAATGTTGCCGCCAGCCATGAAATTTTTTTTTGACTTTCCTTATGTAGCGGCCTTGGTCGCCGCTGTTCCTTAGGCCATGAGGAAAAACAAATCTTTACCAAATTTTCTTAATTCTTTATTTTTCAGAAAACCAAATTTTGTGAATAACAATTAATTTCAAAATTATTCAACAACTTTTGATCAATATCAATCACCAAAAATTTATATGATTATTAATATAAATGCTTTTCTCAACAAAATAATGTTGGTTCCCGAATCGAATTCGGATGCGGAAGCGCAGCGGAAAGGCGGATCGTGTATAACAAAAATTTTTATAAAACCTTTGATATACTCTATAGATTATATTAATTTATGCACGAATAAATTAATCTCATTAATTCATTTATTAAGAACTCAATTCGGAAAAATACCTGGAGTCCGACTCGGTTGATAACTTGAGTTCTTTGACCTCGAACAATCCTTGCTCCAAAGCTTTGTGTTTAGAAAACCAATGTCTTCCACGTCAATTCCTAGAATCCACGAAGACGTGTGTGTGGGCACACATGAGACAAAACGGGTTACAATAAACACTCGAATTTCCACAAACACCAACGCATGCACGATGTGGAATTTTTGGAGAAGAACATTTTTCCTTCCTCTCTACTTGAGAATTTCGGCCACTAATCCCATTAGGGCTGAAAAATTGCTTCAAAAATTACTCTAGAGAAATTTCGGCCACCTCTAAAATTAGGGAAAAAAGGCATTCCGAAAATTGTCTCAAAAAATAGTATTTAGAGAGTAGAAGTCAAACTTCTAAAAGGAATCCAATCTCTATCTCTAAGATAAAGCTTGTTTATTATCTCCTATTTGAACTTGGAACAAAAAATCCCTTCTCCTTATCCTTAAGGTGGCCGGCCACACTAGTAGGGTCTAGCCCTATGTGTGGTGCCTATTATAGATAAGGAAGGAAGATATTTTATCCTTTATCCAGTAGTCCAATTTTAATTCTGATTCAAATTCAAATTTAAGTCAAACTTAAATTAATTTGAATTCTAAATTGAACAACTTATCAAATAAGTTTAAATGGATAAATCTAGATGTGTTCAAATTCAAATTTAAATAATCACATTATTTAAATAATAATTAATTCTCAATTAATTATTTCCGAGTGTTTAATTTTAGAATTCCGTAATTCTAAAATTCCCATTTTGTCCTCGTGTCCGGTAGAATTACTAGGACGACGGGGACTAATGGACCTATAATCCCGAGCTCCAATAGAATTAATAATCAATTAAACACTTTAATTAATTAATTAATTCTATTAATTCCAATAGTTACTCCACTATAAACTTGGAATTGCACTCTCGAAATTATAGATATAAATTACTTCTAAACCGTGAAGTGTCCATTTGATATAGTCATTGCATATAGATCAATCCTCCATAAATAATTCATAATTAGAGCCAGGTAGAATCCGTTAACCTCTCTAATTATATCTTTATCCTTGAGTACCATTGATTCTCTAATGGACGTGATTCATAAAACACATTCATGAATCGGAGCTCCTACTGGTCCAAGTACCGAATCAACCCTCAAGAGAATTATTTATCTACTTCTTTCTCAAGAAGGAATGGATTCCATCTCGTATAATAACATTCCCAGCTACCTACTTTATCATGTCTCCAAAATACAAGGAATAGGATTCAGGGTCTCGGAATCCGTACTGAGTAAATCAAAAGACACAAATCCATAAATAGGAGTTTGTTAAGAACTCAGGATTAAGATCATTCTATATATGACCATCGGTAGACTCAATTAGAATTTCTATACTTAACGGAAATTATTAGAAATTCATATTGTGTCTATGTCCTTGTTCCACATAATCTCATTTTGCAAAATACACTCATTCAATATCTCACCATATTAACAGTGCGGATAACACTGTTCCATTCTAAATGGGAATGACATGTATTAATAATGTTTTAATTAAAGATTCCAAACTTTAATTAAATTCATTATGAACATTACTTTTTGATTATTATCCTTAAACATTATCCTCTCGTATATAACACTTATATACAATGTTTAAGGTTACATAAATAATCATGGAATTTTCATTGATATTCATAAAATATTCATAAATATATGCACATAAAATAATGAATAAACTCTTTTATTAAATAAATAATAAATGTCCTATTACATCTCATGCTTCTAGGACACCATTCCCAACAAATAAAGCATATTAAAATTCCATAGATAAAACAAGAATCATTTGAATCAATCAACATAATATTCAATTGGAGATATTGGAGATGAAATTCTCTTAATAATTTAATGTGATGACTGCTCTGATATCACTTGTTTGTCTTTAATCCTTATCATCACACTAAATTACTAAGAAATAGGTTAGAAAATATACATGTCTCCATTGGTGCAGCCTTAATCTTCAGCAGAAATCTCTAAGACAGCGAGTACATCAAGTTATCATCTTCTTCAGTCAAATTACCAGTTTCTTTAATGGGTGTTCTCTCTCTCTAGATATGGAAGAGAGAAAATGGCCGAATGATTTGATGTATTGGGGACCATAACCTAAGTTTTTTTATATACTGTCTCATTAGACTCCCATTAAACCTAATTGTGTTAATATTGGATATCCACTCATGTAGCTCATACCGAGTTAGGAGACTATTTAGGCTCTCCTTAATTAGGCCACTTAATCAGCCCAATTAATTAAATAGTGTCAATATAATTGTTATAAATATGCAGTCCACAATTATTATTAGGAAATGTAATTTCCTAACATATGTAGATTTTTTTTTTTGTTTTTTTGTTTTTTTGGTTGTTGTTGTTGTTGTAAATATGTAACTTTTGAAGTAAGATCTGAAAGTTATTACTTGAAAAAAATATCAACACCAGTAATGGATTGTTATCCGAATAATTAGAAGAACTAACAATAGACGGGGTCAATGCATTTTGAAAGAGCCAATCAAGATTTATTTGCACACTTAATCGAACTAATAATTAAATCAACTGTTTAATCTGATCAATATTATAATGAAATAGTTTTTTTTACCTCAATTTCGATATTTTAAGGGTCAATAATCTTAATATTTATTTTGGTTAAATGAAAATACAATGGCAGATTGAGTGTCATTTCTAAAATTACAGCACATAGCTAGGTCAGTAACTTTTCCTAAAAATTGAAGTAAGATCTGAAAGCTAACATTAGTGAAGAAATAATAAGACTACTGATCAGAGAATAAATCCTATAAAAATAATAGAATTGTAAAAATTCTGTACAGGGGTCAAAGTTAATAATTAGTACAATATCTCAATTTGATCGACACGTCCAAGAAAAAAAACTCATATTAAATAGTACTCATCATAAATATTTTTATCATTTTGGAAGAAGTAAATATATGAGACTGTTGTAGTTATAAAAAAAAAAAAAAAAAAGGGTAGTAAATAGATAGAAGAAAGATCATGGACGTACATGTTTGAAATAAATATATGTCAGGGTGTACCCATTGTTTCCACAGGAATTATAAAATGGACATGTCATATGAATATTGTTTGAAACTACTAAGGAATATATTATATTTATATATATATATCTTGCTAGACGAGGAATGGAAACGGAATAAATTGGTTGTATTTAATTATTTGGGAAATCGTAAAGAACAATACTGTGGGTTACTGTACAGTTGATCATGAAAGATCTATCAACTTTCAAGCACCCGAACGACACTATTTATTATTTAATACAGAGGAAATGGAATTCTAAAATATATAGAAGAACGAAATTGAGACACTATTTAATACGGAGGAAATGGAATTCTGAAATATATAGAAGAACGAAATTGATTAATTAAATACGAAACATAAAATTGAGAATTATATAATAAAAATAGGATACAGAAAAATATTCTAGTAATTAATAAGATTTTGTTTTCAACCCTCAAAATATTTTGTATCAAGATTTCTTAGTTTTGCACATTTATTTATTATTTTTTATTTTGATAAATTTCAGATATGATTAAACATTAAAAGCATGCATTAATTATCAATAAGAATGCCTTGTATATTATATGTGTGAAATGTTTTCATTCGGTGGCCGTACCACTTCATTAATTGTAACAGTATATATTCGTCAATGTAACATTGTTGTGCGTTTGTGTAACACTTATTTTGTTTTTTGTAACACAAAATAAAATGTAGTCTTCTACTATATTACATTACACATCTTCAGTGTTGTCGTATTACACTAAATAATTGTAAGTATGTATAAAAACTGTTACACTAATATTAATGCTGATCAGAGTCACATGAAAAATGACAGTGGGAATCTACACGTGTTCACGAAATCACTGTTATATTTTCGTACCATATAATTAATGTCGTAATAAATTTTTGGTCCATGATAGGTGTAGTTCAAGGAGTAGCTTTCTGAGATCCAAGGCATCACAAATAGACCTGCCTTTTTTCGGTGGTAGTTATTGTTGATACCAGAATTTGGCACACCGGTCGGCCCACCAACTAGGTATTGTCCGCTTTGAGCTGGCACTCTGCCCTATGGGCCACTCTCCAAGCCCTTACAGTTTTGTCCTTTCTTAAAAGGGCCCTAGTTGGTAAGAGGGATTTACCTTCGGATACTTATGCACCTCCAGGCTCCCGTGTCCAACCGATGTGGGACTCTGAGCATACAACAATACCCCTGAGACGGGAGGCTGGGAAGGCAGGCCATGGCCAAACGTTCCCACAGACGGCGCCAATTGTTGATACCAGAATCTGGCACACCGGCCGGCCCACCAACCAGGTATTGTCCACTTTGGGCTAGCACTCTGCCCTATGGGCCACTCTCCGAGCCCTCACGGTTTTGTCCTTTCTTAAAAGGGCCCTAGTTGGTGAGAGGGATTTACCTTCGGGTACTTATGCACCTCCAGGCTCCCGTCTCCAACCGATGTGGGACTCTGAGCATACAACAGTTATTATCAAATTTACTGTGCTCATCAATGCCCTATGCTGACTTTTAAATTGGTTAGGTTTGAGACTTTGAGCACCTTCGTCTAATTGAGAGAGAGCACTACATGAAACGTTAAATTTAACATCTCTTAATAGATGACGGTTTATAAAATAACCATCGTCTATATTACTGACTAATAAATGCACCAGCTAACACAGATTTTAGACGATGATTTTCACTAAAATTGTCATCAAAACTAAAACATTTAACTATAGTTTTTTATAAAACTGTCGTTTAATCTAGACGCGATATACAACATTTTAATTTCGATCCCTCATAAATCTGTTTGAACAAACTCAGATCCCTAATAAACGCTCGTGCCGCTTTCTCTCTTTCTCTCTTTGTGTCTCATTCTTTGCGACCTTCATAGAACTCTAGCTGTCACTCCTCCGTCATCGACCTAGCTCTCTCTCCACCCGTTGCGCCATTCTTCTTGATAAAGTCACTGTGGATGCCCCCACGGTGGCATCACTGCAGATGCCACCATGGAGATACTTCCCATACTCTAAGAAATTCCTCTATAACCAAAGATACTTCCTATGCTCTGAGAGACTCTTATTTGTTCGAAGATTCTTCCTGTGCTTCATAGAGATTGAATGTGTTAGGTGTTTCAGCGACAACTATTTAGCCAAAATCAAAAGGTAGCATTCTGGAGCTGGTCTAGCGTGTGCTCAGACCTCCAGAAATAGAAATGCCTTCAGAGCACCAAATTTAGTCAAACACTCTATGATCTCCAGACCTGGGGAAGGTCCAATGTCAGTAAGAATTCTAGATTTGGTCTCCAAATACGCCTTTTTATGGCCAATTTATTTATCAAAAGAGGAAAGTCACCTGATGCAAGTGCTCTGGAAGGAAATGGTTCATTAAAGCCTTTGGCAAGGCGTGATCATAAAGCTCCAGAGCAACCACCAAAATCTTCCAAACTTCTCCTATAAATACCTCTTAACTTCTTCATTACAAAAGGGACCCAAGGGGGAGACCTCTTTTGGAACGTTTAGAAAGTTTTTCGAGCACTTGAGTTCATCACTCTGAAATTTGTTCTTTAAATTTGTGCTCTTCGTGTTTGAGGTTCTTCATAGAAATTTACTCAAAAAGTCTCAAAACAATTCGTTTGATCCATCCAAACTCATTTATAAGCTACATTTGTAGTTTTTGAGGTTTCACCGAAGGTATGAAAATCTGCTTACGTGGCTGGACTTTGCTGTCCCAGAGCACACTTTTGGAAAACCATAAACTTTATATGCTAACACACATTTTTGGAGGCAACTTGTGTTTGTTCTTTGAGCACTCATTTGAAATAGCCTTATCGTCAATTTATGAGTCAGACAGCTGCTCCAGAGGCAACCCCTACTTGTCCTCAAAGTATTCCTCCCCTGAAACAGCGTAATCCATACTCTCTGAGTGAAATCTCCATCAAGTTACTCCTCCCACCATACTTCGTCCATGCAATCTCCATGATTGACTTCAACCTCCATTAGGGGTAGCTCGTCAGTACCAGGTGTTGATCAGTCATCCAAAAGCACAGTCGAGAGTCCCTCAGCATCTTGGTAGCAAAGTGGGTCTTAAAATTTGATTTCTTCGTCTTACTTTGGGCCTAATTGGTCCCTTCTTCTTCGTTGGAGGTCCTACCGTACAAAGCTCCTCTGTGAACGCCGTATGTTTCGTCCGTGTCAGTATTAACACCACCGAATCCGGTACTTACATATGTATACCTCATACAACATTAACACCACTGAATCTACCGGGCCTGAACATAAAGGCGATTCCATTGGGAAGATTAGGCCGTCGTTTAAAAATGGTACCTCGAACCAAAAGAACTCGTCTCGCACATGAAGGGAATTGATAGTTCTCTGGCATTAATATCATGTTTGTTCGTTTCCATCCATTCTGTGAGAATTGCTTTATGAATACATGATTGTCAAATTATATTATTAAGACGTTGATTTGAGTGAAATCACTACTACAATTTGGCCCATTTGTGACGACAATTGTCGTTGCAAAGAAGTAAGTATTTACAATGACATGTCATCGCAAATACATTTTATATAACTGAAAAATTGTAGGATCTTATTGTGATTTATATATGAAAAATCATTTGAACAACAACAATATTGTAGGCGGAATTTCAAAAATTTTATCATATCCATTTAATTCATAATTAAACGTAAACCACAACGAGAGATGCATGCATGATATATGTTTATGGACAAAGGATTAGAAAAATCTCACATACCTTTGTGACGATTGAATTAATTGACCGCAAGGATCTTGTCTCACTATCTCACGTTCCAAGATGGAGAATTGCCGTGAAACAAGATCGTTGTTTATTGTCACGATCACACCAAGAACCACTCGTTGATTCAAGGCTATGTCTCTACAATTTTTAGGATGAGAGAGTGGACTCTTTTTCAAAAACCATAAGGAACTTTTTTCCTTCTATTTTGTCTCTACAAAATCCGCCACCCTAAGGAAAGTGTGATCTCTTTTTTTTCTTTTCTCCAAAAGACTCTCTACCTAGGGTTTTCAATAATATCCTTATATAGGAGAAAATTCAAAAACTCAAACCCTAAATGGGATTTTCGAATTTCTCCTTAACCCTAGGATTGAAATCCGAAAATCCCTACATGGCTTAGGATTTCGAATTTCCTTCCCTATTTTGGAGCAAAATTGAAATCCCCCTTAAGGCAAGGGATTTCGAATTTTCCCAAAATAAAATCTCACTTTTCTCTTTCCTTTAGTTGCCAAATTAAAACCATGTTTAAATTTCATTTTGAATTTTAAATTAATCTCCATTAATTTCAAAATTCAAAACTCATTCTTTTTATTTTTCAATTATCAAATAAATGAAAAATAACACAATGAATTTAAACATAATTATCGGTTTCTGTTTTTCCCATTTATTAGAGCTAGCCTTGAGACCGAAATGGACCCACATGAACAAAGCTATGGAATTACAATATTCGAATAACTCATCCCTATAAGTTATCGACATATTTAATTCCGACATCGCATAACTCCACTAAAAGTTCGATGCCGAATAATCTCTCGATTCATGTGCGCTAATTTTTCTTTTGGTGTTGATACAATTTATCACACGGTCCACAGTGTAAATGCATTATTATCCTTCGTAAATATCGGTGATCGAATGGTGTATATAATATTACCGTTTTACCATTCTAATCATTATTTCCTCAACTCCTTTATATGACCGTGAATAAGAAAGACAAACGTTCGTAAGATGTCTCGCACATGTTACGATGTCTTAATCAATGAATATCATCATTGAATACCGGCCTGGTTTATTTATTCACACACCCATCAATAAAGCATGAGGTGATATTATTTTTACGAATTCCATATCTGTGAATCACATAACTCCAACTTAATATTGTCATGATCCCAATGACCGAGATGTCGTTCAATAAGCGTGAACTAATCTCATTGGCGAATCAAAGATCATGAGATACTAAGTTGAGCTACGCATTCACTTCAGGATTAAGATAATTATACAAATATACTTAAGTTGTGATGATTAGGTTTAGAGTTGTGTAAACGGTTTTACTCTAACCTAATCAATCACATGGTCTATTCAACATGTTGCGAGCATGTCTAGATCAAACCACGAGTCCAACTCCCATGCCCCGAGACCAGCATCACATGGTTCGATCTAACGGTCATAATCGGATTCGATTGCCCAATCAATCCTAAGACTGCGAATATCTATTTTAAACTGTATACGAAGAGTTTGTCCGGCAGGGTTCCCCTGACTCTTCTTTCGTTGGTAACAGTTTATGGACTAAGCAATATCATAAACACTCTTGAGTATGTGTCAAAACATAACTTTATCTTATTTTATAAAATCAGCAAAATAATAATGTCTTACATTTGTCATTTCATAAATAACAAATTACATCCCACTTTATGGACACATTTCCAACAAAAATATTGTTCTCGCTAAAAACTCACACATCATCATAAATATGTAGTTAGAGGCAGATGTTGTCTGGCATAAATGTTTGCCGCCAAAATAACAATATTTTGCGATGACTTGTCATCTAAAGTATTTGCGATGACATTTATATGTTTCGTCGCAAATAGTAATTCTAGAACCTTCGTAATAGATATTAAATAATTAAGTTATATTTGTGACGCGACATGTTGTCGTAACTAATGATAAGTTATATTTGCGACGACAGGTCGTCGCAAATATTCTTTTTTGTCCTAAAAAAACTCTGTCTATATGCCCATAACCTGAGCCTCTTCCTCCATTTTGTCCGATCTCTCTCTCTCTCTCTCTCTCTCTCTCTCTCTCTCTCTCTCTCTCTCTCTCGGCCTCTCCCCGGTTTTCTAACCCTAAACTCCCAAAATCTCTATCTATTCTCTTCTAAATCCTTACCAAATCAACATTATTTTAAGTTTTATTTGTTTTTCATCAAAAAAATCCCAAAATCTCACCATCAAAGTCTACCGCCGCTGCCGCCATTTGCCCCTCTTAACCTTGCCGTTTTCAACTTCCGTTTTAGTGGGTTTGACTTTGTAAGTTTTTGCATATTTATTTTATTTTTTAGTTAAAATGTTTGAGTTTTTTGTTGCTTGAATTTTGTATAATTATGGATTTTAAAGCTTGACTTTTTATTTATAGATTTTAGAATTAGTATATAATTTGAAGTTTGGATTATAGAAATTGAATTTTGAATTATGAATTTTGAGATTGTTGAAATTTTAAGATTATAATTTGATTTAGGTTAAGGGTAAAAAGTTTTGATAATTTTCTGGGTGGCACATCTTGCAGTTATAGTGTACCAAAATCTTTTAAAAGCTATTTTTTTACAAGTTTAAATTTTTGGATAATAAGAAAAATATGTCGTTATGCTGCAGAAATTTTATTAAAACTTATTAATTTTAAGAATTTCAATAATAAGATTTAATTATATTAATAATAAGTAAATTAAAATTAATTATAAACATTATGAGTGCAACAAAGATAAAATAAATTATTCATAAAAATTGATAGAACTTATAAAGTTGAAACATGAAATGTAAGACTTTCTTTATGAACGTGACTATATAGTGACAAGAAAACATGAAGTATGATTGAATGTGTTATTGTTTTTATAGTCAAGATGCCAATTAACAAGAGTTGGATACATCTGAAAAATCGGTTGTCTAATCAGTATTGGGAGGGATTATCTGCTTTTTTCAACATTGTCAAAGACTGTTTTTGAAAGTGGTTGTACAAGTTGTCCTTGTCAGAGGTGTTTAAACCATAAGTGTTTTCCAATAGAAACAGTTAGAGCACACATACCCCAATATGGTTTCAATACTTTATATACGACGTGGCATTACCATGGCGAAGACGATGTTGCGACCAATGCAATAAATGAATCAGTTAACGAGATGGTTGCAGTTATACATAATGTTGTTGGAAATAACTTTATCATGATATGCCAGACGAAGTACTAGCTGAGGTGTTAGGCGATGCGCAACATGATAAATTTAAAGAGTTGTTATCCGCGCTCGAATCGGTTTTGTATCCAGGGTGTACTAAGTATTCATCATTGAATTGTTTGGTGAAACTCATGCATTTAAAGGTGCTCTACAAATGGCTCAATGAGTGTATGAACTCTGTTTTGAAGCTGTTGAAAGATGCATTTCTTAAAAGGATTAAACTTCCAGATTCATATTACGAGGCGAAGATGAAATTGGGTAAACTCGATTTGGGAATAATACATATTTGTAAGTATGAATATACGTTATTCTGGAAGGAAAATGCTGATTTACATCGACCTCCTACAATATCCACACGCAAAATTGATTAATTTCCATAATAAATGCCCACAACGAATTAACTTCATAAAATCGTGTTGTAAAATAAGATGTCGAAAAGCAACCTCTAATTAACAAGGATAATTCGATGCGCACACCAAAGATTTCCTGGAAATTTTGAACTTGTCATGCAAAATGAGAAGATTTAATTTGAGAATTTAGTCATGAAATCATATCCCAAAAATCTGCATAAGTTTTTTAGTCTTCATATACTAGAGGAATATAATTTTAAAAGATTGACACAAAATTATAGAGGCAAGTTAATAATGAAGTATTTTTAAGTTTAGTTTCTTTTAAATATATTCCTCCATTTTCTTTATTTATTTATTTGGAGGAATATGCCTCCATTTCTATAGCTTCCTTGTGATGATACAAATGCAAGCCCAAAATACTACACGAGCTTAGAGACGTCATCGTTAGAGGTGAAAGTTCGTGTCACTCAGCCCGGTGCATTAGGCTTGAAGAGAATTTCAGGCCGAGCCGGGCCATCCCTAAAGCTCGATGGGTCTAGGCCGGGCTAGGCCTTCCAAAATTTACAAGGTAACCAAAAAAATAAATAATAAAAAAGATGTGTTGCCCGGCCCAAATAAGGTTTCAAACTTGAAATTTAGATTCAGCCTCGCTCGAATACTTAAGCGAGCTGGGCCGGGACCAGGCCAACAGTGTCAGGTTCTGGATTGGCCTAAACTTACAGCTCTAATCATTGTTTATCACATGAAACATATCTTATTTGTCAGCATAGATAATAGATATGCACAAAATCACAACACTTTAGGTACTTTTCTCAATATTTATAATTATTTGCAACAAAGGACATGTCGTTATTGTTTAAAGTTTTCTTCTAAATAACAAATAGCAAAAATTAATTGTTAAGGTAATTGCAATAAGGTATACCCTCTACCATCAATTTTGAATAAAAAAAATAAAATAGAACAAAATGTCCTAAAAAAGGGAAAAGAACTAAAATAATTTCAACCAACTTGTTTTCTTAAAAAAAAAAAAAAAAAAAAAAAAAAAAAAAAAAAAAATTCTTTATTTTTTTTTTCCTTTTTTCACATTAAATATATTCTAGGTTTTCCGTCAAAGTTAGTGGTTGATCAAGAAAAGGTAAAATTATTATTTAATTCAAAAGTATAAAGGCACAACAAATATGTCTATTTTTTTCGATGAGCTCAAAATAGAGTGTAAAAGTAAAAAATAAAGAAAAAAAAAACCCTTAAACAAAAACTAAGGAATAAACAGTGTAGATTGTATTGCACAGCGTTATTCCTTTCTTAAGAAAAATAAAATAAAAAAAGTACAACGTGGATCATATGATTGAAAAGAGAATCTAGGATGACTGGATGAGTGACAAATGTTGTCTGTGGAATATCTTTTCTTAGCAAAGATAATGATAAAAATTGCTTGGTGTATATTTTTTATATGCTACGCATGTCACATTTAACACAATAATTTAATCTTTGCACGTGTTATGTGTACCTCACAAGCACACTTTATGAACGCAGACAAAATCTGACCTAACTCTATAAACGAAAGTACCCATCGCACTAGTAATATATTGACTTAATAGAAAATTATATCGTGGGAGATGAAAAATTACTTTTCTTGGTCGGAGACAATTATGAACCGTTCGATAATCATCGAATGAATATTATATTCAAAAATATAATAATTTAACGTAACTTGATAGCAATCGAACGGTCAACAACCACTTTCGTGTTGATTTTTTTCTTTTTTCTTTTTCTTTTTTTCATGTTCTAGTATAAAAGTCTCTTGATTGATATTTCATGACTCTCAAACTCCCCAGTCCCCATACTTTCCTTTTTTTTTTTTTTTTTTCCCTTGCTCAGTCTCCTTTCTTTCTTCTATTAGTCCTTCACAAGAGCTTTCATTCAATGGCTGCTTATAATCTCCACTATACTAGCGCCTTTAGACTTCATAAGCCAACTCTGTCAAGTTTTTCTTACCGGCCTATATTATGCCATGCGCAAAGGAAAATCACTACGTCCCAAGATCAATCTTCTTATTGTGCCTCTATAACGGCGGACATAGAGGCCCATCTGAAGCAAGCCATCCCTCTTAAGTCTCCTCAATGCGTCTATGAGCCCATGCACCACATGACGTTTTCCGCGCCGCCGAATCCAGCGCCTGCCTTGTGTGTGGCGGCGTGTGAGCTTGTTGGCGGCGACCGGAGCAAGGCCATGGCGGCAGCATCCGCCTTGCACCTCATGCATGCAGCCAGCTTCACTCATGAGCACCTCACGGACAGGCCCAAGCCCAAGCCCACGGTGGACCGTCCCTTCAACCCAAACATTGAGCTTCTTATTCCGGATGCAATGGTCCCTTTTGGGTATGAGCTCTCGGCCATGTCGGATGATCCGACCCAAGATACTTCAGGTCGGGTCTTAAGGGTTATTGTGGAGCTCGCACGTGCCATGGGCTCACAAGGGATTGTTGACGCCCAATACCGAGAAGTGCTAGTCAGCCCGTTGGCCGGTAGGGAGTTAAACGACGTCGAATGGGTCGATGACATGTGTCGGAGAAAGGAAGGCCGGCTACACGCATGCGCCGCGGCTTGTGGGGCCATCCTAGGAGGGGCAAATGAGGAAGAGGTAGAAAGGTTGAGAAAATATGGTCTTTATGTGGGAATTATGCAAGGATACACAAATAGGCTTGGAAGGAGAGTGAAGGAATTAGAGAGAGTGGTGGAGCTTAGAAATTTGGCACTGAAGGAATTAGATCATTTCAAGGGAAGGAAGGTGGAGGAAATCTCTAGCTTTATTGTTGGTCTATAGGGTACACTATTATTATTATTATTATTATTATTATTATTATTATTATTATTATTATTATTATTATTATTATTATTATTGTTGTTGTTGTTGTTGTTGTTAGTGAAGGAGATGGAACAGGGCATGATCACATGTGAGTGTTGTTTGTGTCGTGCACCGACATTAAATGTATATATATATGTCCAAATTTGCAATAGTCACAATTTCCTCGTTTTATATCAGTTTTTCTTTAATTTCTGGGCTACTTTTTATTCAACGGTATTGTTAATTAGGACTTCACAATGACCAAAATTATGATCTTCAAACAAGGATCTACTTTGCCAAAGAAAAAAGGGTAATTTTTTGCCTCTTGGATTTGAAACTACAAAGAGGATGTTTGGATTTGAAAATGAAAAGATCACAACGAGGGTGGTATAGAATAAAAGACGAACTCACCATTACTGATAGATTGGCCCACAAAAGCAAGTATTTTGGGGCGGTGCAGGAACATGACCCAATTTGGAACATTTTGATACGAGGTTGTTATTTATTTGTCCCTTTCTTACAAACACTATTGTTGTGTGGAAAAATGTGATGGATATATGGAAGAACGATAATGCGACACATGGCCTTGACTACTCTCCTCCAAGCGACAACCCTCGACGTCTGTGTTTCCCTCCCACTCCATTGGAAAGCCCAAAAACAGAGTCCAAATTAAGGCGACGACTCCTCATGGCGTCGACAGATCGTGTCGTCGAGATTAAGGCACGAAGATCGCTCGACCGCAGAAAGGACCGCCAAAGAGGACGATTAGGTTAAGCAGCGCTGACGACGAGGGGAACGTTCTTTCAAAGATATGGCAAGTTGCGTATAAAAATGGAAGATGTCTGCAGGCATTAATTACAAGCTCTCAAACTGCCCCACAGGGGACAGGAAAATATTACGGAAAAGCACAGAGTTGTAATAAAAGACTAATTGGCTAAAGTGAACAGTGCTGATTAGTGGGCTACGTCCGGGCCTACTAAGGGAGAGCACTTGAGTGCTTCTACCTAGAAGGAAACCCACCGAGCGAAGGAAGCCCAATATAAAAGGAGGAAGACCCCCACCGAGGAAGGAGTTCGGAGACTCCAGAAAAAGAAAAGAGAGAAAATAAGAGCAATGGTTGTAAATTGTTGTCTTCTCAGAAGAAATACAAAATCACAATGGATGTAGCTCTAATTTTATAGATTGAACCACTATAAAATTCCTTGTGTTTCTCTATATGCAGTTTAGTTAACACACAAACACAGATATTCAACAAATCCTCACATGTTCACTACACACACGGGCCGGTAATCCAAAGGGAAACTAAGAGGTAACCCAACCGGTTTTTGTTGGCGAAATTTGACCGTCAACAACTATTTAAAACAACGCGTCAACCGCTATATTTTGTGATATAAAGATTTATAACTTCTTTAAATTTTTTTTATTGACTCAGTATTCTTTTAAGAGTTTAATTTAGTAAAAAAATAAAATAAAAAATTTAAGTAGAATATAGTTTAAAGGAAAACAAAATTTTTAGTGGAGTAAATTACTTATACGGTATATATGGAAACAACGTTTTTAGTAGTGTAAGCATAATTTTTGGGGCAATTAAAAATCAGGACTTTTAGTTTCTCTAGTTTCTCTTCTGTGGGTTTTCTTTCTCCTTCTCTTCTTTACGCCGCCTGCTATAGGTTTTAAAGGGTTGGAGTCTAGCACCGCTTTTGGGCGGTGCTTCGAAATTTTCACATATACTTACAAACAAAAAATATGTAGCTAATTCTTTTAGCTACAAAATTTTCACATATAGCTACAAAATTGATTTGTAGCTAAATCCAAATTTTCTTGTAGTGCATGAACTCTAATTCTGTATACAAGATAAAACTTGTCTGTATTTTTCTTCGATTGTTAAAATTTCTCATCTCAGAAGTTTAAAAGAGACGACCTTACATATTTTCTAATATTTTAATTATAAAATAGAAAAAGACACATAGATGTTACACGTTGGCTCTTGAATGTACGATTGGGTTAGAAAACATTTCTCAGTAAAAGCATCTCTATGGGAACTATTTAAATTTTAACTAAATTCTAGATAGAATAGCTAGAAAGCTATTTTAACTAACAATTTTTTGGTGAATTACTCTAACCATACTCTCTATTTTAACTAAATATAAATTATTTTAATATTTATTGAATTTAAAATATAAATAATTTTATTAAATTTACAAAAGAATCATTACATTTATTATAGTTGTAAGACTAAAATAATACAAAAAAAAATAAAATGACTAGCCTCTCAATGCTCACTATAGTTAGCTAGTGTGGAAGTTATTCTCTAAAATAGCTAACCATGGTTGAAGTGGAGGAAAAAAAAAAAAAAACTAAATCATTAGCCATTTTGGCTAAAAACGTATATGGTTAACGTTAGACCCTTTTGTTTGAGGCATTGCGAGACCTTCCATCATGGCACAATGCATGGCATAAGTGGGTGGCTTGGCATGCAAAAGCAAAGGTCATGACTGTCAGCACAGGCGATTGGCTTTGCAGCAATGTCACGGGGCAGCGTGCGCAGTGATTTATCCCGCATAAGAGCACTGAGAACAAGTAACGCATGCACCATGACGGATTAAAGGCGAGCGACTTTGGTTAGGTGAAGCCTAGGCCATGGGGTGTGTGGTGTGCAGTCAGTGTGCCAAGTGGGCCACGGACAAGCTTGGAAAAGTATTCAGACAAAGCCAAAGTGAGCTAGCATGGTCATTCAGGCAAGCGTTCAAAATAGGCGTGGGAGCAGGCCACGTGATACGCCGCTTGGGCATAGGCGCGTGGATCATTGTTGGGGTGAGATTTGCGGGACTTGAGGAACGTTGCACGACACTCGAGATGTGCGCGTAGTGGGCGCAAGGATGGTGCGAGGCCTACACAAGTAAGAACTGTTCCGCGGGCCACCTTCCAGATTGTGCTGCTAGTGCAAACAAGTGGCATGCATGACCAACACTCACAACAGGCAGATTAGACCACAAATCTAGTCGTGTAATGGACCTTACACGTACCTCATGCTAGCAGTGGTGGGAAAGCCAACTATTGGTTGTGGGAGAAAACACTACGGACTGAGAGAGGTGGGGAAACTACTTTTTAGGTAGCGGAACACACCGGAAGATATGAAAACCATCACTATTATTACAACAAAATAAAGAATAAAATACAAAAAACTATACACAAATCCACAACTTACACATGAGAGATTTGGTTAGAGATAGTGTACACACCACGAGCAAGCAATTTCCCTAAGTGTTTTCATGAGTTTTCAGAGTCTATAGCCGGCAAAAACCCTCCAAAGATCGTGTAAAACTACTGAGAAACTCATATTTTCACAAGTCAGATTTGATGAAACGCTACCTTTTCTGGTTACACAGAGCACATCACCTTATAGATCGTCTCACTGTGAGGTCAGAGATGGAATTTTTATGGCCAATGGTTTGGTGACGGACCAGACCTCTGGCCAAAGAGAAATGGCCGGCAAGAAAACTTAGAGAGAAAGAGAAGAAAAACTTTTTTAGAGAGAAAGCCGTAAACCTTTTCTATTGTTCTTTTACTGTCCAGTGAATGAACAAATTATACAAATTCATTTCGAGGAAGGCAAATAAAAAAAAAAAAAATTGGACAAAAGAAGGAACATAATGAAGAAAAAAGTTCAGAAGAAAAAAAGAAGACATAAAATTCTTCTCATCTATAGATACTTGCATTAAGGGGACACGTGCCTAAGGCACGTCCTCTTTTTAGACGTAAAAAATTGGTTTTTTTTTTTTTTTTTTTTGAATGGATAAGAAATTAATATTAATAACCATGAAAAAATGATTAAAATATCAAAATTAAAATGAGAGAATAAGAATATTAAAAAAATAAACAATAATAATAGGCATATCTTTTTAATATTTTGATACAAAAATATTTGAAAAAATTAAAGGAAAAGGAATATTAATATTAAGAAAAGGCATGGAAGAAAAAATGATAAAATAAAAAAGAGAGTAAAGTAGTAAAGTAATGTTGACTCTAGTGCTGGAAGTTTGGGTTGGTGGGCTGCCCGAAGCTTGATTTTTTCGGGCAAGTCCATTTTCCGACTGCCCAAAGTTAATTTTTGGGTTCGGGCTCCGGCAGCCCGAATTTTGCATCTTCTCCTTTGCCCGCCGCCGTCTAATCGCCGTTTACCGCCGTCCGCCGGAATTTTTTTAAAATTTTCTGATTATGCCCGAACTGCCCGACCTGAAAAATTATAAAAATGTCGTGTGCCTGAAGTGCCCGAAAAATGCCAGATACCTGACTGTCTGAATGCACGTAATGGCTACTTTTTTGAATTTTGCCCGAATTCTACTGAAAGCCTGAGGTGCCCGAACTGCATGAGGTGCCCAAATGCCCGAATTACCTGAAAACGGCTAGGTTTTTGAATTTTTGCCCAAAAACCCGATCTGCATGACTGCCTGAATTTCCCAAAACGGCTAGTTTTTTAAATTTTTGCCCGAATTATGCCTGAAAACCTAATCTGCCCAAACTGCCTGAGTTGCCAAACTTCCCGAAAATCAAAAATAGCCGTTATATCTCGATTTTTTTGAGAAAAAATTATTTTTTAACCCCAAAATTTTCCTATGAATACCCCCCATCCCCCACACATTTTTCTCACTCAAACTCTCTCGATCCCTCTCAATCTCTCTCAATTTCTCTTAATCTCTCTCAATCTTTCTCACAATTTTTCTAAAAACTATCACATTATCCTAAAGCTCTCTCTCTCTCAAATCCATCTTATTTTTTTTTTTTTTTTTTATAATAGATCCTTTTGGTTATAGTGGTATTCCTGTTGATGCCCAACACAATGTAGAAGAAGGACAATTTTCCACTAATGAGTTTGTTACGCATGAATCTACTAATCCGAGCCATGGTGGATGTACTGGAGGTCGTGGTCGCAATAGTGGTGGTGGACGTGGAGAAGCGGCGAGTGTGACTGCGTCTGCATCTGCGTCAGCAAGTGTTGCAACCTCCAGGAGGAAATGTAAGCGTACCTTAACAATTTGGGATCACTTCGACATAATTGACGAGGTGGATAATGAAGGTAACACTAAACATATAGCTCAGTGTAAATATTGTTATCTAAATTACAATGTGACACTATTCACAGCACCACACACTTGAGACGATACTCTAAAAAGTGTCTTCAAAAGCTTAGTCAATCTAGCGAACCCGAACTCCTACAATCCACAAGTAAATCGTATGGAAGTTGTGCGAATAATAACTGCTTTAGATCAACCACTTAGTTTTGTAGAGCATCTTAATTGGCAATGATATATTAAGGTTGTACACAATCGTAATGCACAGTTCACTTCAAAAACTACTCTTAGGAAAGATTTATTAAAATTATTTAAAAAAGAAAAAGATGCATTAATAAACTTTTTACACTCGACTAGCGGGTGCGTTGCGTTAACGATAGATATTTGGTCTGCCGTTGCCAATAAAGATTATTTAGCTGTAACCGGATATTACTTTAAAGGATTTGATTTAGATAAGAGAATATTAGGTTTTAAATGTGTTCTAGGATCACATAGTGCGGATTTAATATATAACACAATTTTAAATGTAATTGATGAATTTAGATTAAGAGATAAAGTAATGGCTATAACATTAGATAATGCTAGTGTCAATACAAAAGCAATTGAATTCTTTAAGAATGATTTAAGTATATTCGGTGATGGTACTATTTTTCACCAACGTTGTGCGTGTTATGTAATCAATTTAATAGTTAAAATCGGTTTAAAAGAAATGGGTAATCACATTAAAAGAATTAGAGATAGTCTTGTATGAATTTAAGGTAGTAATCAAAGACAAGAAGATTGGTTTAGGTTCTTACAAGCATTAAATATACCTCTTCTAGCATTAGCATTAGATATGCCTATAAGATGGAACTCAACTTATATTATGCTTCAACAATGCATCCCTTATAAGGATGCTATAACAAACTATATGTGTGCAAAATTAGGAGTAGGACATATAGATAAATTTGATTGGCAAATTGCTGAAGTTTTGTATAAATTTTTAAGTAGGTTTCCTGAAGTTACTCTAAAACTTAGTGGAACATACTACCCAACATCACCTTTAGCTTTAGGGGAACTTTTAAGAATTAGTATTTTATTTCACGAATATAAGGAGGACCCAATCTTAGGAGTTCCTATTTATTCTATGGAAAATAAATTTAAAAAATATTAGTCTAAGTTGCCTTTGTTATATAGTTTAGGTACAATTTTTGATCCTGCATTAAAATTAGACGGATTAGAAAGTGGTTTAGAAAACTTAGGTGAATTTTTAGGCATCACTTGTACGGACCAATTTTCAATAATAAAGGCGAAAATATATGAGATCTATAGTAAATATGAGATTAGGTTTAGATGTACAAACTCTAGAGTACAGGAACCGCAACAACAATATGAAAACTCGCATTCATTCTTGAATGTTTTCGGGTTAAAGAAGAAGAAGAAGACAACTCAAACAGAAGCTATGAGTGGAAGTGGATCTTCATCAACAAGTGGCAGTGGCGGCAGCAGCTTCAACGAGCTTATGGCGTACCTCAGTGAAGGCTTAGTAGTCAACAGTGCAACAAAATCATTTGACTTAGTTCAATGGTGGAAGGCACGGGCATTAACTTGGCCAATCCTAACTCGATTGTCAATGGATATATTTTTGATCCCAGTCTCCACTGTTTCATCCGAACAAGCCTTCATTACGACAGGAAGAATACTTGAGGAACGCCAAAATGCATTGCAAAGGGATATTGTTGAAGTCTTGGTTTGCATTAAGGATTGGAATCGGGCTGATCAACGTCTACAAGATAATCGATTTCACCGGCAAGCCAAGAATGGATCGATGAATTTAATCGATTAACATTTAATTTTGAAGATGATCCCTCAGCTTCAAATTAAATTGTAAATTTATAATTTGTAAATCTGTATTTACTTTTTACATTGTATTTGTAATTTAATAAATAATGTAAGTTTGTACAATTTGTAATTTGTCACAACATGATTGCACTCTTTTTTCCTTGCCAAGTTTTTATCCTAATTGAGTTTTTCTTAGAAAGGTTTTTAACGAGACAATCATGAATTATAATTTTAAAAATTAATAAAGAAATAATTTTTTATATAGTTTGTGTGTTCATTTCAAATTGTAATATATATATATATATATATATAATTCTAAAAGCTAAATAATTAACGTTAAAAAATGAAACTAATCGATATAATTCAAGTTAAAATTGAGTAAATTTAAATCATTAAAGTTAGTAGAATTAAACTAATGGATACATTAGACCATTCCTGATCGTGCAATGAGTCGGTGTTGTGGCATATCGTCTTGCCCTACTGCTTGAGTCATCTCACGCGCATGACGTGTTCCATGTCTCCATGCTTCGTAAATGTCAACCCAATCCGGAGACTGTGGTGCAATGGTACAACATTCTGATCTAGTATGACATGACATACGAGTAAGCACCGATTCAAATTCTTGATCGGAAGATAAAGAACTTGCATTGTCATGTGCCTGGGAGCTTGAGAAATGGTGCAATGGTGCCAAGGAAGTGACATGGGAGCTTGAAACAACAATGCAACAACAATATCCGTATTTGTTTGCACTTTGAGGTAAGCTCTAATTTTAAGGACGAAATTCCTTAAGGGGGTGGAGCTGTAACACCTTGAGGAATTAAACAAGATTGATTAAGATAATTGAAATCTATTAGTGTGCCTAATCTGGTTTAATAAATTAATTATGTTCATTAAATATTTTCTAGTATTTAAGTTTAAATATTTCCAAGGATTTTAAACATTTTTAGTATTTATATTTTCACCCCAGAAGTGTGTGCATACACATTTTCTGGTTTGTTTTCCTAAATACCTTTAATGTTTATTCTTTCTACTTTTCTTTTCTTCCTTTTCTATTCTTTTTTTCCCTTTTTCCCTCTTCCTCCCGCGTAACTCTCCCCCTCTCTCTCAGCTCTCTCTCTCTCTCTCGCGGAACTCTCTCTCTCTCTCTTTCTCTCTCTCTCAAAATCTGTCACCATTTCTCAAGAAGCTTGAACCAAAGGGGAACTTCAAGAATTTTTCAACATCAAAAGAATGATTTGGGGTAAGACTTCTAAAAAACTTCTCTTGAATCTTAGATTTTTCCTTTGGAAAAAGTTATTTTCAGCTCGAATTGAATTTTGATGGATTTTGGTTGAAATCATGATGGAAATTGAGGATTTTTGATTCTTTGACTTGGATTTTCCATTTGGAACCTGGATTTGGTAGTTTTCCTTTGAAAAATCTCAGAATTAAACTCGAATTTGCAGGTTTTGGAGTTTTTCTTTGCAGTTCAGCCATCTTTCCATGAACTGCATAACTCCATCGGTCGACCGGTTCCTTCTCCACTGGCTGACCGGTGGAGATGAACTTCTCTATCACCGGTTGACTAGTACACACACAGTTCAACTCTGTTTTGCCTTAAAATGCTGTTTTAACCCTGAATTTCAAAGAGAACCCAAATTAGCTTTATTATAAACCTAAAGTAGATGGATTAGCATCTTTAATCCATGTTTTGAGATCAAAATCCTTGGAATGATGATTTGAGTCATGAATTGATTATTAAACTTGGAATTGGATTAAGGCGCATTAATAGGAAATCAACATGTACTAGTAAGACTAATTGGTTTTTGGAATAAGGATTGTGACCTAAAACATTATTTTGTGTAAATGCTAGTTGAAGAATCGGATTGAAGGCTTTGAGGAAAGCGGAGGCTAGGATAGATCAACGTTAGCAACAGGTTTGGTATTTGAGTGGTAGGATATTCTTGTTCTTTTCTTTGTTAGCCTATTTTAAAAGTTTTGGCCCATATAAAATTTTTTTTAAAAAAAAAAAAAGACATGATTGATAAAGAAAAGTGTTTTGACACATTAACTTGATTTTAGCTATTGGAATCAAAATAAACTGTTTTAAAGGTTTAATTAATATTTTCTTAAGATAAGATATCTTGCAAACTAGTAAGCTAGTTGATGACCTTGATAGGATATGCAGCGTGTATCCTTGGGGGCAAGACTTGAAATCCGAACCGGGCCACTACGGTGGTGATAGGGCTTATGATTATGGTTGTGTAAGTAATTTATTACAGTATAAATTACTTGTTGATGCCTATAATACGGAATTTAAAGTTTATAATTCCTTTCAAAAAAAAGGGATGTTAGGTTCCAGTTGTTGTGTTAGAATTGGATATCTTTATTTATTAATTTACTTGTTTATAAAGTTTATTTCAAAATACATCATATTGGATCTTCTGCTCATGTTTACTTTTTTTTTATATATATATATATATATATATATTAAAACTCTCCCAGGTGATGCTAGAAGCAGTGTAAAGTAGCTGATTTAGTTGCTATCGTCTATTCAAGTGAGGACATTGTACCCATCACTCACACATTATGTAAGGATTGTAAACTTTTAGACTGTAAACTTTGAATATCTAGACTGTAATTGATATCTGTAAATGTTCTTTACATGTTTCTGTATGTACAATATTGTATATCATGTAGGTGAGACCCTGAATAATTTCAGATGCTTACTTTTTTAAATCTGCTTTATCAGAAAGATGTGAAAGTCCCCTTCACTTTCTTGTAAATTAATTTTATCAAAATATGGGACTTGTTTAAAAATTAATTTAATATTTTACTTTTAGTATTAAATATTATATTTCTAAATGCTTAATTATTTTCTTAATTATATTTAATTTATAAATGAGCATCTAAATCACTAACTCTTGTTTCGTGACACAATTTTACACATCCTCCGTCAACATTAACATTTTAAAATGTTGCGTTTCGTTCCCATTTCGTCAACCACAGATTTATGTAATTAATATCGTCGTTTAGAAATCAATATTAAATGCAACAGAATGGAAGTTTCTACATTAGTTATTTTGAAATAATACGTAAATCTCGAGAAAATTTGAAAAATCATGCTAATGAGTGCACGGCAGCTTATTACTAAGTGGTATTCTTATTTTACCACAACTTCAATGCTTTGACGATCAATTAATTACAAATTATTAATTTGCAACACCAAAGTTGCCGGTAGAAAAGATGTGGCAATGAAGAAAATGGTGGTGAATCAACGCGTTACGTGTTATGTGAATCAACGTACAATGTACGCATTTATTGGCACATGATTATATGAACTTATTGGATCATATCATAATCATATTATATTAAGAGAAATTATAAAGTAGGACACTCTAACGCAACTTGATGTAAATCGAAAGGTCAAGAAATAAGATCGTGTTGATATAGTTTATTTATATTCTTTGGTGTAGGCTCCTATTTCATTAACTCCCATAGTCCACAATTCCATCCTTCTACTTTCCTTGTTCTGCCTCCTATATTTTCTTTTTCATAGTGTTTCACAGGTGATTTCCTCAAATGGCTGCTTATTGTCTTCACATTACTAGCGCCTTGAGGCTTTATAATCCAACTTTGTCAAGTTTTTCTTGCCGGCCTTTGTTATGCCAAGTACCAAAGAAAAAAATCACAATGTGCCGAGATCAATCTTCTTATCGCGCCTCTATAACGGCTGAAATAGAGGCCCATCTCAAGCAAGCCATCCCTCTCAAGCCTCCTCTCAGTGTCTCTGAGCCCATGCACCACATGACGTTCTCCGCGCCGCCGAATTCAGCGCCCGCCTTGTGCGTGGCAGCGTGTGAGCTCATTGGCGGCAGCCGGAGCCAGGCTATGGCGGCGGCGTCCGCCTTGCACCTCATGCTTGCTGCCAGCTTCACTCATGAGAAACTCCTCACCACGGATAAACCCAAGCCTAAGCCCACACCCACGGTCCACAGCGCTTATGGCCCAATGTTTGACCTTATGTTCCCGGACGCAATGGCCCCTTTGGGGTATGAGCTCTTGGCCATATCGGATGATCCAGACCAGGACACCTCGGGTCAGGTCTTGCGGGTTATCGTGGAGCTTACACGTGCCATGGGCTCACAAGGAATTATTGACGCCCAATACCAGGAAGTCATAGTCAGCCAATTGGATGGCGGGGAGTCGAACGACGTCGAATTAATCGATGACATGTGTCGGAAAAAGGAAGGTCGGGTACACGCGTGTGCCGCGGCTTGTGGGGCCATCCTAGGAGGGGCAAATGAGGAGGAGATAGAGAAGTTGAGAAAATATGGTCTTTATGTTGGAATAATACAAGGATATACAAATAGACTTGGAAGGAAAGTGAAGGAAATAGAGAGGGTAGGGGAGCTAAGAAATTTGGCACTAAAGGAATTAGGTCATTTCAAGGGAAGGAAGGTGGAGGAAATCTCAAGCTTTATTGTTGGCCCATAGGGCAAAGATTGGTGAGCAAGAAAATGTAGAGAGTGAGTGAGGAGAAAAGGTACGTAGATAGATAATAAGAAGGTGAAGAATATGAAAAAGCAGTCCGATGAAGAAAAAAAAAACATAAAGAGAGAAAAAATTGTAGGCAGATAGAGTGAGGAGACAGAAAATAATGAAAAAGAGAAAATAAACATCACGTACGTGGATTTACCAATATATTCTAGAGTCTCTAACGACTTACTAGTTTGCTAGCTTTTCTAGATCATTTCAAGGGAAGGAAGGTGGAGCTAGCTTTGTTGTTGGTCTATAGGGCACACAACTACTACTACTACTACTACTACTACTACTATTATTATTTCCTAAAATGGCATTTGGTGTTGAGGCAACTTGCAAAGAAGATAATGGACATGGGACAGGGCATGATCGATCACATGTGTGAGAGAGTTGTTTTGTCAATGTGTCATGCACTGACATTTAATATATGTCCAAATTTATACGTATGAGTTGTTGAAATTTTCTTCAAATGAATTATGGCATTTTCCTTATTTTATATCAGATTTTTCCTTTCTCTGCTATTTGTGTTTCAACGAATCGACGGTATTAATTATTTAGGATTTTGCAGTGCCCATAATTATGATCCTCAATGAAGGGTCTAATTTGCCAAAGAAAAAATGTAAAATTTTTTACCCCTTGGATTTAAAACTTCATAGATGCAATTAGCTGAAAATACATTTTGTCTGGGAAAGATATAATATTAGAAAAGAAAACGATCACTGCAAGGCTGGTATAGTATAAAAGCCGAACTCATCACGACATAGATTGGCCCGCAAGAGCATTTTGGTGCGGTGCAGGTACATGGCGCACTTAGGGAACATTTACTAAAGATGGTTACTTAAATATTGTGTTCTTTACCATATTGTGTTCTTACAAATAAGCAACCCCCTTTATTTGATACAAAAACTACTCATACCTCCGCTTTGTATGATATTGTCTGTTTTAAATCTAAGTGCGCAGAGTTTTGCTCTTCAGCTTCAACTTAAAAGGCCTCATACCATTGAGAGGTGGTGTAGGACTGCATAACTTACTCTTTCTTAAACCTCTTGTTTCAAGAGATTGATATTGTCACAATCAACCTAACTTTTGGGGTCCAACGTCCTTGTTGGCCACACTTCTAGTTGGATATAGGCTCTGAACCATATTTAGCGACTCATACCTCTACTTTGTATGATATTGTCCACGTTGAGCCTGAGCTAGCACGGTTTTACTCTTGAACTTCACCCTAAAAAGCCTCATACTATTAAGAGGTCGGGATTATTACATATGGTATCAAAGTATGTACCAGCCGAAAGTGTGGCCAACAAAGACGTTGGGTCCCAAAAGGTGGGGTGACGTGACAACCATCAATCCTTTAAGGTAAGTGGTCCAATCGCACATTACCTAGGGAGTGATATAGGTGATGGTTTAAAGAAAAGGACACCACCTGCTAGTGGTATGCGCCCTTTTAGGGTGAAGTTCAAGAGCAAAATCGTGTGAGCTCATGTTCAAAGCGAACAATATCATACCAAGTGGAGTTACGGATCGTTACAAAAAGATTGTTATTTAATTTCATATGATTTTTCTATGTACTAGTTTTGGGAACGTGCTCTGAATGTGTTGCGTGTGTGAATCGCCTAAGCAGTCTATTAGAGAAACTCATTAAATTTTAAACACACAATAGTAAAAGAGATTAAAAAACAATTAAATAGATGTATAATTTTCTATGAATTGCATTTAAAACATTATATTAAAAAAAAAATAGGCATATCAAAATGTTTGTTTGAATCACAACGTATGTTCTTGTGAACGTTATATTTTGATAAATAAAATCGAACATGCTAAAAGAAATATTTTGAGCAGAACAAATAAAATAGAAAACTAATTAAGGTGTATATATGGAAAAGAAAAGAACGTTTACATGAGTCCATATTTGAACATAATTATTTTAGTAGTGGTTTTTTTAATATAAAACATATTGAAAAATAAATAAAATAGCAAACTAATTTGGGTATATATGAGAAGGTGAAAAATATATGCTTAAAGGTATATTCGAGAAAAACATTTTAGTGGAGTAAAAAAGAACAAAAAAATCATTCAAATACATGTAACCTAAAATATATAAAGGATTGTATGAAAACTATTTGAGTGATGACATATTTATTAAAAATATTTTAATGGGAAAACTAGAGAAGAGAAAAATAATTCATCAAAATGGATTCCACATATATGCCAAAAACAAAAGATGGAAAATAAAGAGAAATATCAATAGAGGACAAGCATGTAAATAAAAATAATTAAGAATAAAAAACAGAAGAAAAAAATCTGTATATTATTTATGTTTTTTTTTAATATAAGTAGTCTTTTATGGCTTTAGTATTAAGATTTAGGGCCAGTTGATAGTACTGTAGATTTAAAAAAAATTGTTAGTTGTGCTGAAAAAAATAATTGTTAAAAAAAGCAGCTGAATATTTGATAAATTGTAATTATACAAATATTAATTTTAGGGGTATTATGAGTATTATGAAAGTTTCATAACTTGTATTTCAAGGTTATTACAGCACAATATAAAAGCTAAAGTTGCATTTAGGTTGTTTCTGATTTTAACTGTAAATTCTTCAACAATTCTATAAGAATCACTTTTTATGGTTTTTATCAAACACAAATTTCAGCCGTGAATGACTAAAAAATTAATTTTGGGCTCTAAGAATCACAACCAAACATACCCTTTGTGTATATGTGTGTGGAATTTGGTTTATTTTATGCAATCTTAAATTTTTTTTTTAAAATAGTAGTAGATTTCTACTTTTTTTTTTGTTTTAAATTGTTACAATTTTAAAATGCATTGTTTGCCTAAAAAAAATGCATTGTTATATTAAATGGAAAATAAGAAGGGTACAAAGAAGGTCTCATCAATGAGAAACTGGCTTGGCTTCAGTCCCGTCTCTCCTTACACGAAAAAGGAGGTGGAGATAAGGGTGGTAAATCATTCTTTGCCCCGCCGTATTACCACATCCCTAATTAATCTATTCAATAATAATGACGATACAAATTATAATAATTATATCTATCATTATTATAAATAATAATAATAATAATAAGGGTAAGTCATAGTAATGTTAATTTCTATTTAGGTCTCGTTTATTTCACCGATTTGAGTTTAAAATTTAAGTTTTGTTACAATAAAAAACTCTCAGAAACAGTCACATTTAACTTTTTTGTCACATTAAAAAGCTCTCATATAAAGTCACATTTCAACTCAAATTAAAAACTCAAATTAGTGAACTAAACGGACCCTTAAATTATCAAGATACCGGCACGTTACGCATCTAGCAAACTTATTTCACACTATAAACGCTTTTTTTTTTTTTGGCTGAAATTTCACTCTATAAATTTTGAACCACATGAAATCAACAGCCAGTATATTTTCTTGAATCTTGCTAAATAGACAGTAGCGAAAAAAACAAAAGGAGGGGGGATAAAGATCTTGCAACCGACATAAGGAGAATTCATTGCCGCCACAAATTTTCCCTCGGCCGTCAAGATTTCTTTTAATGAACAATTGTCGTTATTATTGATTTGTTTTATTTTATTTCTCTCATGAATTGTCTGTATTATTATCTTTTTGGTTTTGAAGAAATGTCAGTATTATTTGACTACAACTTAATACGTCCAAAATAACTATAATAAAATGAGACCAAGTTTTCTCTGTTTATAAAGAAATTAAAGAAATTAAGAATTAAGGTTCATATTCATGAGGACCGCTTAGCAAAATTATGTTTCTTTTTCTTCGAATTCACTGGTGGAGACGGTTATTTACTGGGGTTGTAGTTTTCAAGGGAATTAAAAAAAGGGAGAAATAGGAAAATAGGTCAAAATTTGAGATGAATTAAAATTAATAGGCCAATAGTTTACATAAGTTAATAAATAGGCCAAATTATTATTTTTCGTCCATAACATGCGGTTATGAACTATAACTTGACAAGTTATTATTCATAATTGTCCATAACTTGTCCGGTTATGAACCATAACTTGACAAGTTTGTCCATAACTTATCTGGTTATAAACCATAACTTGACAAGTTATGGCCTATTAATTTCTATAACTAAAAATTAGCCTATTTCCTTTCTTAAGCTTTTTATATTGGCCTATTTTCTACTATTTCCCATTAAAAAATTAAAAACTAAGGTTCAAGGTGGGTCTTGACGTCATGATTAGAGCGTTTACGTTTGTATCCGAAATCCAAGATTTAAATTTTGAAAACGGCATCTCTTTTAAAAAATAAAATCGCGTATATATGAGATTGAGTTTTTATCTGAACCTGTTATATTACGGTAGCCTTTTTGACACTGAGGTCCGCCTTTAACGTTCATATTCATAATGACCAATTACTAAAACTATTTTTTTTTTTTTTTAATTTATTGGTGGATTCGGTTGTTTGTCAGGGTGTTTCCCTGTGATTTGTGGCAATTCTAGTTGGATTTGGTATTAGCAAAACTATGTTAGGGGATAAAATGTTTAGAAAAAGTCCCTTAAAAATGTTTAGGAAAAAGAAAAGACATAGGGCTCGTTTGTTTCGCTGATTCAAGTTTTTAATTCGAGTTGAGATGTGATATTTTTTTAAAATTTTTAACTGTAACAGAAAAAGTTAAATGTAACATTTTTTGATAACTTTTAACTGTAAAAACTTAAAACTGAAAATTTAAATCGGTAAAATGAACTAGATCATACCCATAATCATAGCTGAAAGGTCAATAATGGTGCACTGAATATTGAATATTGAATATTGCTGATAAATATTGAATACTGATTAAACAGTAAAAAGCATAAATAATGGTAAAGAAAGCGCAGGGAAACTTTGGCTTTTTTGTCTAGCTATTAGCTAATTAGCCGGCCAGAAACTGATCATTTCTTTGTGGGGAAACACATTGAACTGAAAAAGACTTTCAGGCAACTTTTTTTTTTTTTTCCTTTTAATATTTTTATTAAAGAGGGAAAAAGAAGGGATTTATTATGATAATCGAGTTGGTGACATGTCACTTTCAATTTCTACTCAAATTTATCTTGTCTACTACTTAGAGCTTCTTTCAATATGGTCCAACCAAATGTTATAAGATAAAATTAAAAAAAAATAAAAAAAGAGCAAAAGATAGTTTTGCCCTATATTGTACTTTAGTTATTAACTTTAATTATCAAGTTCTGACCCCAAGAAGACACAGTGGAAATCTACATCAGAATACTTTATAATAAACCCACGTTAATGTGGCAATGGCTATTTCTTCAAAAATAATAAAAAATAAAAAAAATAATCCTAAACAACAACATGTTGAAAAAGAGTGTGCCACGTGACATTTATTTTATATAACAATGACATTATAAAAGTGCAAATACATGGAATTTATTTATTCAAAACCAGAGTTATATTTTTGCAATATCATTTCCACATAAAGCGAATATCAATATCGATGTTTTTTCGTTAGAAGACATAATAACACGCACCTGTTCACGCACTATTAATTTATTAATTCATCTTAAAAACTTAAATTATTAAAGGTAGATTAATAATAATTTTATAGTTTAACATTTTTTTTTTTTTTTTATCATTATAGGATGGTATATTCAATCTGGATGAAGAATCTTATTTAAGTACGTAATTCTTCAGATGCTCTGCACAATTACATAATCTGTAGGTCATTTTTGACTCCGGCAATAAAACCCCACGAAGAGAAACAAAAGGATGAAAGAGATAAAAAGGTTATTTTGACTATAATACCAGCCTAACAGGACAGTCAAAATAGTAGAATAAGAACCTAGTTTTGTACCAGATACATTTGGCCCTATGGTCCAGTGTATTGTGACTTCAATAGATGCTCCAGAATGAGTATTGCCCGTTTGATTCGTAAATTTGAGTATAATATTTTAATATAAATTTAAATTTTTATGAAAGAATACAATATGTTTAAAGTATCAAAAAACATTTATGATGTTTATCATCATTCAGAATCTCAATCTCGATAGCAAAAATAACAACGGAGGAAATGCGTTAATTAATTTCATCAAATGAAATAATTAAAATGCTTTTGGGGGTCTCTTCAAACTATGAACATTTATCAGAGGCTTATCATTGAGGAAAATTAGACCCCTCAAAACAATGGCGCAATCAAATTCCACAATGAACAGGAGACCAAAAATGTTCCCTTTTGCCCCCTATTTGACACTAAATCTGAATCTTTTTTTTTTTTTTTCTTTTTAATCTTCCACACCCTAAAACAAGGACCATAATAAACAAGACTCTCGGAGACTAAGCCAATTACCACAAATTCCTATACAAGACATAGGCCAAAAAAAAAAAAAAAAAAAAAAAAAACTTACCACTAATTCTATGGAGACTCTTTACAATGATTCAAGGAAGCCGGTTTTTGTTAGAACAGCATTCCTCACTTTGCTAAGGTCCCTCCCTTTAAGGGTCCTCCCAACACCTTCAAAAACCGAAAAAGACGATATCTGACTCTTTGCAAGCCTCCTAGCAATCAACTCATGTGGAGGCACTTTGTGAGCATAATCATCGTCATTATAATAATAATAACAATCATCATCATCATCATCATCTTCATAATCATCATCAGGATCATCATCATCAGGATCATCAAGCCATGATTCATTCTTGGAGGCCTTCTTTGACTTGTGTCTATAGATGTTGTCAGGCCAGTTGGGGATATTGACAGGAGCTGATTGCTGAAGGAATTTGGCTTCATGGTTCAAATTGACACTGCTGCTCCCGCCGGCTTTCGGGATAATTCTCGACGCCGTCGGGACATTTTTCGGGCCAGAAAGTGATGGCGATGATGATGATGATGATGACTCCTTAAGCCTCACAACCTTGGTGGTAGTATTACTAGAATGATCTGTTGTTCTATCTTTGAGAACAGACCAAACATCTTCTTCCTCAAAATCTCCATCTCTCAAAGACCTCCACACCCCACTGCTTTGCCTAATTAGGCCGTACCTGTTTTCCATGGCTAAATCACCTGCATATAAACCGTATCACAAAAACATATAATTATCCAAACGGATTGTTTATAGAGAGGACTAAAAAAATGAATAAATAAATAATTTCTTTTTTCCAAAACTCTTCTAGATTCTATCTGAAAAAAATAAATAAATAAATAAATAAAGTTTGGTTCATTTTCTTTGAAAGAATTTTTTACAAAGCCAAGTTTCATATATACTGAAATATTTTGGAGCTTTACCTGAAGATGGTTTGAAAAAGTGTTAGTGAGAGAAGAATATATGCAGAAGCAAAACGCCCATAGGATTACTCAAGACCAGCAGTGAAGAGTGGCAACGTACAAACAAGACAGATTCTCCAAGTTGATGGGTCTACAAAGTCTTTTAGTTTTTTTAGTTTTGGTCCCTGGAAGTCTGACTTTGACAGAGAAAGCTAAAGAAATTGTAGGGGAGTGAATATGGTCTTTTTGTTCTTTTTTACTGTGACATTGAACCTGGGAGATTTCTACCGTAGGGTTTAAATAAAGAAATTACCAGTAAGTCTCCCCTTTTTTTAACATAAAATTTCATTCAACTAAAAGATCTTACCGAGACCAATAGTAATACAGTTGACCATGTAGTACACAATACAAAATACTCGATAAAAACAGATTCCGTAAGTAAATTTTGATGAAGCACATGGAAGACAATGCAAGGCGGACTCAATATCGAGAAAATTCTTTGACACATCAATTTAAGTATGCATAAGACTCTTTTTAAAATCACTACAATTAATGGAAGCTTTCAATCAAGTGAGAGTGTGTAATATGTAGCTCTAAGGCCACCAACTTCTCCGCTTAGACTCCGAACTTCTAACTCACCAAGATCTAAATTTGACGGGTCACAAACAAATTCTAATAGTGGGAGATTTCTAAGGTAAGTTTTTTTTTAAGCTGTTAATTTTATATTAAAAATTATATGTTTTACATACTTTTTATTTTAATGTAATTTTGAACGGATATTAAGGTCAGAAACTTGTATCGGTAGAAACTCTTTTTAATCTTATCTTGATCATAAGATAAAAAATTTCCGTATGATAATGCAAAAATGATACTATTATTATCTTTTTTCATTGATTGTGAATTCAGAAAAGACGCGAACAACCAACTAGAGATTAGGAATGAGAGATTATGAGTGAGTGATAGTGTTTCATGATATTAAGTCATGGATATTTTGTCATTAAGTTCACAATGATTTGAAATTGATCCCTGGTATTCATGAATTATGATGATATCATTGTTTAATCTCCTATAATATAATAAATAATATGGTTTCTTTACCAATTGGCTTTCCTTCTAAGTCTTGGAGTCCCACTTGGAGCAGCCGTCATTCAAAAAAAAAAAAAAAAAAAAACAGAAATTTGAGTAAATAAATACTTTTGGTTAATTTTGATTTTAGCCCTTGAAGAATAAAAGTTCTCTCATATTGCACCGTAAAATTCAAAATGGCACCCCTGAACTTTTACTTCCGTCATTAAAATAAATATCAACATTGTTGCATTTTAAATTATGCAGCAAAGTGAGATAACTCACATACTTCGGGGTTTAAACATAAAATTAACCGAAATACTTCCATTATGGAGTTAAAAAAAAAAAAAAAAAAAAAAAAGTCTTGCACATGAGAAAAGAATAACCAAGGAAAATGACAGCAATGAGGAAATCATGGGACAATAAATCCCTTTTCTAGGCTAAATTCTGGTATCAAAATTCTCTTGACTAGGCTAATTATTACAGCGCTAATAGCACCCAATTTTTTAAGAGAGAAAGAGAAAAATAAGTTAAAATTTGAGATGAATTAAAATTAATAGACTAATAATTTACATAAGTTAATAAATAGGCCAAATTATTATTTTCGTCCATAACTTGTCTGATTATGAATCATAACTTGACAAGTTTTTATTCATAATTGTCCATAATTTATCCGGTTATAAACCATAACTTGATAAGTTTGTCCATAACTTATCTGGTTATGAACCATAACTTGACAAGTTATGGCCTATTAATTTTTATAACTAAAAATTAACCTATATACTTTTTTAAGCTTTTCATATTAACTTATTTTTTACTATTTTTCATTTTTTTTAATTGTAAAGAAGTATCAAAGTATAAAAGATACCAAAAGCTTAAAATTTTTTTTTTTTTTTTAATCAGGTTGAAATAGAAAATTGCATATGAGCAGAATAAGATTCCATTTATAAACAAACATGAGAAAAATAAAAAATTACTAGCAGTTTTTGTTAAAAAGAAAAATTAAAACATCTAGGAGAGAATTTTGATGCATTTGGTAGAAAAAAATTCAATGCTTTTTGGGGCTGCAATGATGACAAAAGTGATTAAATGCAATAAAGAAATTTGCAGATTGAAAAGGAAATAATTATTGGAAGATTCTGTTTTCCAGCCATGCAAACCTCATGCCATTATTCAGAAGCCGTCATTCAACGAATTTGGATCCTAAAATGCCCATATTAAAAACAAAATCCACATAGCTACAAGATATTGGGCTTCTTCATAAACCAATCAAAACATAAAACTCCTAATCCCTCTCACATAATTTCATTTCTTTAGGTTACCTAAAAAACAAGTTATGTTAAAAATAGATTAAGATTCTCTGTCTAAATTTTAGTGTCTCAAACAATAACTAAAACCTCGTTCACTTTGCGGATTCGAGTTTTTAATTTGAACTAAGATGTAACATTTTCTGAGAGTTTTTCACTGTAGCAGAGAAAGTTAAATGTGACATTTTCTGAGAGCTTTTTACTGTACAAATTTAAAATTAAAAATTTAAATCGGTAAAATAAACGAAACTTAAGTCACTATATCATACTACATCATTTAATAAAACAAGCATGAAATTATGAATTAAAAAACATTTTAAATTTTTTAAATGATGTAGAATAATATGATTGGCTAGCGAAATTGGACGGCTGATTTGAGGCTGTACTGCTGAAAGCATCTCTAAATTGTTTGTTGATTTAGACATCCAAATTCACGCCACCAAAGATTTAACATCTTTTCGGCTATGCAAGACTTGAAGTGGTGGCCATAGTGGGGTCACATTTGTACTGTGAAGCCGACACTTAAACGCACAATGTAATCTAAAAGCATACATCATTTTTGGCCATTTTCCTTCTCTACCGCTACTTGTGGGTCCTAAAGGAAAAAAAGCTTTTTACTCGTGCAAGATTTGGCCTTCTCTGGTAATAGAATTTTGATGGTATTAAGCAACCATGAATACTATAATAACACAAACATTCATTAGTAGGCACTTAAAAAAAAAATGCAACTTTATATTAAGGTTACATTACTCTTCACTACTTTTTTAATATAATGGTAATACTAAGTTGTGTTTAGAACTCGTTCTAAAATAATTTTATTTTTTATATAAAAATAGAAATAAAAACGTTTTCAATCTCAGACAAAAATCATTTTTGAAAATGTGTTTGGTAGTTTTATCAAGAGATTATTTTCAGTATAAAAAACTCATTAATCTCTCTCTCTCTCTCTCTCTCTCTCTCTCTCTCTCTCTCTCTCTCTCTCTCTCTCTCTCTCTCTCTCTCTCTCTCTCTCTCTCTCTCTCTCTCTCTCTGCTTGAGAGAGGAGAAAACGAAAATAAAAAATGAAAAACGACTAAAAGTCGTTTTTCATTTTTTTCCATTTTATACTAAAAAAATCATTTTTATTTCATTTTTTTGTCTTTAATTGCGTCAAACAACGTTTTAAAATCATTTTTCATTTTTTCTCAAAAAACGTGAAAAATAAAAACAAGAACAATTCCACCACAACATGATATTCTTAAAATGATATTATAATTTAGTATGCTAATAAAGCTGGGAAATGAAATGAGAACCACTGAAATATATCACATATTTGGCAAAAAGGTGTCTAAAGTTAAAGAAAGTTCTTTTTGACCAGAAAGAAGACAAGCAGAACAACCCTGATTTCATTCTATAATGCTAGAATATGTACAAAGTATTTACTTTATTTCTTTGACAAAGCATTGTTATTTGTTAAAACATTTTTCTTTCAATGACAATGCTTATGTTAGTTTGGAGCTTATGAACACTTTCTCTGATATTCTTTCATAAATAGAAAAGGAAAAGAAAAGAAAAGGAAAGAAGGTATGCCTATCTTATTGGTGAAAAGTGCAAGATCATTAGCTTAATGGTGGACACTAAGAGAACGTTTGGAAAGGAGATTCGGCTCCTGATTCGAATCATGATTCGTAGTTCGTTACAGTATTTTCTCTCACAAAAATACATAAATTAAAAATAATTCTAATCCATTAATCAAACGTCTCCTAAATCAAAGGATGCACTAATAGACTGAAAATCTGGCAAAAAGGGTTGTCCTCTTTTATGAGGATTTTAGATCAACTTTATTTGTCAAGAGGTAAAACACTTTGCTAGCAACTCTTGGGTTAAAATTTGGATTGACAAACTTGTAAGTGTTAAATATGAGTTGTCCATTCGGCCATTGAGCATCTTCCTCATCAACTCGATAGATAACTACTCGATTTGCAACAATTATTTAGTATGATTCCTTCAATGTGTTTCGGTTACTTTGTTCACAAGAAAGAGCCTATCCTCGTCTTGGTAAGGACGAGCCAAAGTGCTCGAAAATTGACTCGGCATGGAGCACTCGACCCAAGACCCATTTACCCGCGAAGGGGACCGCTAGGTTCTAAGCCCCTCTAGCCTCTATAAGTAGGCTAGAATCCCTCATAAAAGGGGGTGCATATCATTGAGCAGAAACTCTTGTAATTATCATACTAAAACTTTTGTACTATTCCTCTAAATAATGAAACTCGTCTACAAAAGTGGACGTAGCTTTTTTCAGGATGAACCAGTATGAATATTTGTTCTGATTATTTTTTTTTTTTATTTTAGCATTTTATTTATTATTTCTATATGATCATGTTTATTTGCATGTAATTACTCGATTAATTCCAAGGATTACTACCGGTGATCAAGGGCCTTAATTAATTTAAAGATATAAATCTGTTTTCCCAACGTATTCTTATTGACCATGTATCCAATGTCTACAACAACAATTTTTATATGCCAATTGCCCATCGAAAGCTTGCAATTCCAATACCATTTCATTTTTGTTATTTCAGCTAAGGTTGTGTTAAAAGCAACCCATAGTCAAAACTCCAACCAATAGTAGAAACAATATATGTTTGGACCACAGTGATGGAACCAATCAACAAACCAAAACAAAATCTTGTACACTCACTCAATTAGGCCACATTATTACAAAAACTTCTCATTCCGTCCTAACAATTGCTTTGATCACCCTAAGGCAAAAAAAAAAAAAAAAAAAAAAAAAAAAAAAAAGACACCACAACAAAATCCAAATAGACCTTAAATTCCAACTCCTGAACCTACTTGAGCTCATTCAATGCTTCAGCTTCAGCAACAATCTACGAAATCTCTCTGCTGAATCTTCACCTGCCGCGCGCAAGGCCGGCGATTATACATTCAGCTTAACTGCATTGTCCGTGGCTCTATGTTGGCAACAAATTATTATCAAGAACTGAACAGGGTCTTGTTCAAATTCCATAACCGGTGATTACTTAGTCACAAAATGCCAGTTATTTATTGTCACTTTTTAAATTTTTTTGTTTTCGTTTTTAAAGTTGATCATAGTATCCTTGCTGTGTTTTTCCAAGCTATTGTCCTTTTTTTAAGTCACCTTTATGTTTGGTAGGAAAGAAAAGTAGAAGGAAGGAAGGTGGAGGGATTTAAGGAGAGAAAATAAAAATATAGGTTGTTTGGTAGGAGAGAAAAGAGAAATGAAGAGAAAATGGAGTAAAAAATAATACATGTGGGCCTCACTATTTTTTTTCTTTCCACAAGTGGGCAGAAAATGGGATGAAAAATGGGGACAACTCATTAAAGTGAGCAAAGTTACTAAACTACCATTTTCTCCATCAACATTTAAACAAAAAATTTAAGGGTATAAAAGTAATTTACAAGTAAAATTTTTTCTTTCCTCCCAATTTAACTTCTAATACCAAACAAGTAAATGTAAGCTCAAACAACATAAAAGAAATCAATTTGATGGTGTTGCCTGCGTTCTTCTCGTTGTTTTTCTTTTTCATGCTTTTCTTTAGTTGCTTCTAAATGTTTATATCCTTTGTAAAGTTAATCCCATTTATGTTTGTCATCGTTTTAAAGTAATTGTCGTCTTAAATGAGGTTGCCGTTTCTTCATGTTTATTGTCGTTTTTAATTTTTTTGTCCGTATATTCATAAACCGACAATCTATAGCAATGGTACAGGTAACCGAAAAAAATGGAAGCCTCCATGTCTTATTTCTATATATTTAGAAATGTTTTAAATCAATTAAGTGTGCATGCCACCTTATTCTATAATCTTTTATTTAAATCTTATTATCTCCCATCTTAATATTGTATATAACTCATAGAACTTGTGTCTTTTGGTCTATCTTTACTCATAATTCCTAACTTATAAATAGAAGTTTTATGAGCTTGTTTTGAACATATCTATTATAAGTGAATGGAAGAATATAAAATGTTAGTCACTCATATATATATATATATTTTTGTCTCTCTTTTTATTATGCTTTGTAGTTTATTTTTGGTGAATTTTCATTTGTCTAATAATAAGTTATCAATATGAGTCTCTAATCATATTTGGTGTACGAAAAGTTTGAGGGTTTTTACAAGATTCGGAGATTGGTAAATTAATATACCAGTAAGGTTGATTTTTCACCGTTTTCTTTTAAATGTTTAAATCTATGTTTTGAATATCATTCTAGCATCTTTTCTATGTTACATGATTCTTAGTGCAATATTTATTATACGTAATGGCCATACTATAAATTTCTTACTAGCATCTTTCCTTTATTGATCTTTCACTAATGTATTGAAAACTTGTCGGTGATGTTGGTATGAGGACCATTCTGTCTATAAAGAAAAGTTATTATTTAATCTCATATTAGTTTTCTTCATGAATTATGGTATGTCATTCTTCATAACCTATAAAATATATGATTCCATAATGATTTTTGACATTAATTGTATAGATTTTGTTGTATATGCATATATATGATCATATTCTTATATGGTTTCTTCAGGACCTTGACTTATACATCCGAGATTAATTTAACGGTATATCTCATGTTTTGTTTTTCTTTCCACATACGGTCATTATCTTACACTTATTCACTTGTTTATTTCATAAGTAATAATGGTAGATATATTTTGTTGAAATTTGATGGTGTTATACGGATACTTCTGCATCAAGTAGACCCAATATTCTGTTCTCCACATGTTTGCTTACCTCCAAAGTTCAAAATGTTAGAAATCTATGTATTATATGTGAGGTATTATATATGTCTTTTTAGGTTTTTGGTATACTAATAGTATGACACCTTATAATTTGTTGGGAAAATATGTTAAAAAAAACGTTTTCTATTCCTTTTCTCATTGATAAGATTAATTTATATACTAAATAGTCATTATATCATATGCTTCTGCTTTGTCAATTATAATTATTTTGGTTAGTTAGAAGTTTGATGAGTTACATAGATTCTTTTAACTTTTAAAACTTATATTGATATAGATACAAATTAAGTATTGACATATATTTTATAGCCAATAATTTTGTTTAAATGATCATTTGACTTTCCACATTCTATAAAATCAATGTTATCCGATATATTGCATTTATGAGTGTAATGATGACAAGATCATGGAAGATAACAGTGTGATGTGGTTTCTTATTATACCATTAGTATGAAAAGACCATCCAACTTTTGCTAATTATTTTTGCATATTTCCCAAAGTGAATATTGCATATTTGATGGTGGTGAGAATTTTTGCAATTCCTAAATATCCCATTTATGAGATAAAGCCACTAAGTACTATTGGGAGTGCGGAAATGTACTAATTATAAGAGAAATTGTAAAGTTTGCAAACTCCCATTAATTATGAAAACTAGTCTATATTAATGTGATATAAAAAGGTTTTGGTGCGTATTTGTTATATGCCTAAATATCTGGATGATTTTTGTCAAGCCTAAAGAAAGGAGGATAAAATTCTATTTATCTGGATGATTTTTTACTACAATGGTGTTATTATACTAATAATAACCAAAATTGATTACTGAAAAAGGTTTGGATGTCTACCTATTATATTGATCTTTTATACATTAACCTAAATAAAGGGAGAAATTATACGATTAATTGATCGTAAGAATTTTAATTTGGCATATGAAAAGGCTATAACCTATGGTGATGCCCTTGTCTTGCGAACATACATGTGACATTTACAAGGGCTAAATGGAAAAATATGGGAAAAGAAAGAGTAGAGTTATATATTATCTCCTCTTTATTTTATTCCAAGTTTTTTTTTTCCTAAATTTATTTTTGACGTGGTCGAGTTATTATGGTATCCTCCAATTTTAAAATGCTCATATATGTCATCATTAAGAGCGGAAAAAATGATAAAGTAATCGAAAAAACTTGTAAGTTAAAATTATTTGATGTGTGAAATGTCATCTTTTTATCCAATATATGCCTAAGAAATACAATTTGACTTGATCAAAGAGATTATATGGCCTAGTCCATTAATGGGCAATTGGTTATGATATTTGGGATTTTCAATTTGTTTGAGAAGATAAATTAGTAAGTTAATGATGAAATTCTCATGTTATTATCATCTGAAGGATGAGAAAATAATCAACAGTGGAGATAAATGAGAAATGTCTATATATTATTTCAGTTTTGTATAAGAAGAGACATGCACAAAGGTAAATATTGTTGGTTACATTCAGCCTAGCTCATGTGAAAATGATGTATTAGAAAATATTTACTCTTTCTCTTCTAAATTTTAGTTTGACAATTATATGAATCAATATGACAAACTGAAAGTTCACTATACCAACAGGTATAATGAGTATGAGTTGGGATACTTATCATTTTGAAAAATCCCTACAGAATATTGTTTGAGAAAAAAAAATCTTCCCACCATCAGGGAGGAAAGTTGCAGTTGGATATTATTGATCCTTGCATAAATTCATTGATTATTATATAATTGTTAATATGTCAAAGAAAGTGACTAAATCACTTCTCCAACTGCTATTATTATAACAAATTGACACTCTTGTTTAGAGATCAAACTTCTGAGATAAATTGAACTCCTAAAGTGGTCCAGTGGGTATACCTAAAATTTTAGAAAGTGTGAAAATAATAGATAGAACTCAAAAAGTTATGTAAATATATGAGTAAAATTGAATTGCAATAAAAGTTATTGTCGACAATTACAAATGCAAAAATTCTAGATATTTTGAAGAGAAAGTAAGGATCTTAAAAGAAGTATGAAATTTGTCGAAAAATTCATTCTTGAGATAAAATTGGTCAATAAGAAAAAGACGCAAATCAAGACAAGAGTTACCCGCAAAAGTGAAGTATTAATATGGACTACTAGTCTAAATGTTTTCAATGCATAAAGCATGTAGGGTAAAAATGAATACTCGTATGAAATAGTATTTAGAATATTAATTATGAGACAATGAAAAAATTCTTGCGGAAAACTTATAAAGTATAGAAGTGAATGAACTCATGGATAATAGATAAACAATAATGTATTGAGAGCCTGGTAGCTTGTAAATGAGTTGATATGCGTCTAAAAATTATGTTGCAACATTATTTATAAAAAAATCTTAAGAGACTTAAAAGGTTTGAAAAATATATATTAAAATTGCGCGTTTTATTGTAAATGTCATAAAAATCTTTGTGAGAATAGATGCAATCCATATATAAATGGTACCATATTACTTTTACAATAAAAAATGCAAGTGCTAACAAATTAATTTTTCCATTGCTTTATAATAAGCTCAAACATGCTGGGTTTGCTATTATTTATAGATTCTTCTGAAAAGAATACTAGATTTGATATTATTTACGAATTTATTGAAGAGACTATAAGAGAAATTTAAGAAGACAAATCTCTTAGAAGAAAATTTTGTTCAAACCTGAAAATTAAGATTTACCAAATAGAATGCTTATCCATAATTTCTCTTATGTGAAAGAAAATCGTGAAGAACTTTCATTGATAACATGTATATTAAAAATTATCTATTGGTTGATTTATGATTTGATATGAGAACAAACTTTTTCTATATTTTGTGGAGATACCAAAAGAATTTTATGTGATGAGGTATTATTTTAATGTTTATATGTTATCAGATTACTTAATTCGGTATCTCATAGTATGAGATATAATTGAATAAAATAGAATGACAAATAACTATGAGGTGCAAAATATTTCATACTCACATGAGGACGAATTTTTATGAAAATGATTACTGCACCATGATTTTATTAATCAAAAAATAAATATGGGTACTGGTTTGTTTGATGTACCCATCCAAGATAGCCAATTTATCATAAGCTCTGGAAGTGCAACAATGTAAATATTAGCAAAGTGCTAAGGGTACTCAAGGTTAGATAGTAATCGACTGTAAAGTTTCTTGAGTTACAAATAATACTAAGTGTCGACTTAATTATTTAAATATAAAATTGTTGGCTATTAAAACAATCATAGATATTTATATGAGGAGGTAATAAATACGCATTGCACTCTTTTTCGCTTAGTCATGGTTTTGGCTCATTTGGTTTTCCTGACAAGGTTTTAATGAGACAATTTTAATAGCGTATTATAAGAATGAGAATATTGTACTCTTTTTCCTTCACTAGGATTTTGTCCAACTAAATTTTTACCTAGTAAGGTTTTATTGAGGCATATTAACTGTTGAACGTCCAAGGAGGAGATTTATCGATAAATAGATTTATGAATGTGGATGTTCACCTTCCTAACACCTCCAATAAACCCTATTATAGTTGTTTGATCATTTGATGTAAAAGAGGATTCTTTTCATTCTCATGGCCTGGAAGTGCCGTATATATATCAAGTGCTATTGGCGCACTATTGTATTTTGTTACAAGACTTAATATAGCAATCTTTGTCAATAGTCTTAAACAAGTATTGTTTTCATGAACACCAAATAAAAATTTGTTTTGGTCACAACGTAAAGTCAAAATTTAATTGCGTTTGTTTACATATAGTGAGATTTTTACATCTCGGTCTTCAACAAATGAAACTCTTACCACAAGATTTGAATCATTTTGAAATATTGGCAATATATGAGGTAAGTTCATTCATTAAAGGAATTCCGACGGTGTTATACAAAAAGATGCAACTTCCTTAACCTAAGTTAAAGAGACATAATCAAGCACATTTCATATTGAAGTTCATATTCATGTATAAACTCTAGAAGACAAGAGAACTAGGCGTCCATCAAATTTGTTCTAGTGACAACTTGGCAGATTTGTTAATTGAGACACTCTCTGTAGCTACATTTGAGAAATTGATGCACAAGATCAATACGCATCGACTTAGAGATCTTTATTATTATTGCTGAAGAAGACATGTTGACATGAGGGGGAGGCTACTACGTAGATTTGTTAATTGAGACACTCTGTGCAGCTACATTTGAGAAATTGATGCACAAGATCAATACGCATCGACTTAGAGATCTTTATTGTTGTTGAAGAAGACATGTTGACATGAGGGGGAGGCTACTGCGTACTATACTCTTTTGTCCTTGGCATAGGTTTTGTCTCATTAGGTTTTCCTTGCAAGGTTTATAACGAGGCAGTTCCAAATGCAAATCCTACAAAAGTTATGCACTCTTTTTCCCTTCACTAACCATTTTTCCCACATGGTTTTTTCTTAGTCAGATTTTTCACCGGGCATATTTTTTGGTAGGTGGACATCCAAGGGGGAGTGCTGTAAATCAATTAAGTATGGATGTCACCTCTTAGTATTCCATAACCTATCATTTAGATACCATTATCTGTTTATAATTCCACACTTAATGTTGTGTATTATCTCTTTATAATTCCCATCTTAATATTGTATGTAACTCATGTAACTTGTGTCTTTTAGTCTATCTTTATTCATGATTCCTAGCTTATAAATAGAAGTTGTTTGAGCTTATTTTGAACACACCTATTACAAGTGAAAGAAAGAATAAAAAATGATAGTCTCTCATATTTTTCTCGTGTCTCTCTTTTATTTATGCTTTGTAGTTTATCTTTTGTGCTATTTTCATTTGTTTTATAATAAGAAAAGGTTTTTCTTTAGGGACATCCTCTTTCAACTTTTTGAATTTAGTAATTTGGACTCTATTCTTTTTTTTTTTTTTTTTTTTTTGACAATTGACCCGTTCAATTTGTCAATCTTTGAAATTAAGGCTCAATCCAAAATGATGTCTCTTTTTTTATGATTAAATGATCACGTGATGCGCATATGAGCATCTGTTGCATGTAATGCGTGGGGTTATATTGATGTCAAAATCATCTAATATGTTCGAATACAATCAATATGATAACCAACTCCTAGTTTTATGGGTCATTGCCCTCAAGAGTTGCTCACGTATGCGTTATGTGATCAGAATACTCCAAAAAAAAAAAACAAATGTTGTTTTTTATTAGACCTTAATTACAAAGATTTTCAATTGAAAGGGTTAATTGCCAAGAAAAAAATAAGGACCAAATTTTTAAATTTAAAAATTTGAGGGGTGTCTTTAAAAAAAAGCCATTAAAAAATTGTAAATGAATGAGAAACAAAACAAGTTGGGAAAAAACCGCTGCACATTTTTGAATCCTTCTTGTGCAGGGAATGGCGTTCTAAAGAGCAGAGTCCAAAAGTGACTCGAACTCGAATGTTTTTTAGTGTTTAAATCTGGGAAAGAATCAGTATTGGAATTGGAGTACAAGTACGTACTCTGTAGCAGAACTTAATCATTTATTAAAAAAAAAAAAAAAAAAAAAAAAAAAAAAAAAAAAAACATTGTTATTTGTTTCCAAATTCAAATCATAATCAGGGAAACCTTTTGATAATCAAAAAAGGATTTGAATTGCATAAACTTTCTAAGACCTCACGTTTTCCTCCATAATATAGGGCTAGGACTGTCCATTCTGTATATTATATCTGCTTTTGCAGCTTTGGTCCGTCACAATCAGTTTTTATTTCATTCTCTTTTACGATCAGTGTTCATCGATCTAGTTAAGGCTTTTCATGACCATGATTATGATGAACAGGATTTTCATCATGAAGAGGTCTCTCTTGTTTCTCACTCTTGCCCTCTTATCCTTCGCTTCAACCATATTCTCACAACCATGCATGACCAACCGATTTCCAAACCAAAAAACCTTTGCAGCTTGTGATGATCTTCCGGTTCTGGACTCGACCCTCCACTGGAACTACATTCCTTCATCAGGAAAAGTCGAAATCGCCTTCCGAAAATCGGGTTTGAGTGGTTCGAGATCGTCGTGGATCGGGTGGGCCATAAACCCTACTTCAACAGGCATGGTCGGTTCACAGGCTCTTATCGCTTTTCAACGTTCCGATGGGAGAGTTTCGACCTACACTTCTCTCTTAACGAGCTACGGGACTGAGCTTCAAGAGGGTAATCTCAGTCTCTCTGTTTTTGATATCTCCGCCTCTTATGAAAACGACGAGATGTTCATCTTTGCGACTATACAACTGCCTTACAATACCACTGTGGTAAACCACGTTTGGCAAGAAGGAAAAGTTTCCGGGGATGTTCCGGCGATGCACGAATTGTCTGGTCCTAATCTCCGGTCCTTCGGAACCGTCGACTTTCTCTCGGGAAAAGTGGAAGAAAGCAAAAGAGATTCTAGGGCTACAATGAAGAATGTTCATGGAATAATCAACGCCGTCAGTTGGGGTTTCCTCATGCCTCTTGGTGCCATAATAGCTAGGCATGTAAAGGTTTTTGAAGCGGCGGATCCGGCATGGTTTTATCTTCACGTGACGTGTCAGTTTTCGGGTTATCTCGTCGGAGTAGTCGGATGGGGAACAGGGCTTTGGCTCGGCGCTAAATCTGCAGGGATTGAGTACAGTGGCCACAGATGTATTGGCATAAGTATTTTTGCCCTCGCAACGATTCAAGCATTGGTTGGTGGTTTCTTGAGGCCTAAGAAAGACCATGAATACAGGGTGTTTTGGAATGTGTTTCACTATGCTTTTGGGTATGCCACAATTGGTCTTGGCGTCTTTAACGTGTACAAAGGATTGGATATATTGGAGCCAGGAAAATTTTGGAGAGATGCTTATACTGGGATTATTGTGTCGTTGGGTTTTGTTGCTGTCGTTTTGGAAGCTTTCACTTGGTATGTCGTTTTGAGAAGGAAAAGCCAAAGGTCAGACAAGAATTTGGAGCAGCAAACTAGTGGATCAATAGCTGTCTCGCCAGAGGAATCAGTCTGAAGAAGAAATGTATTATTGCTGCTGATTATCTTTGAAGATAATCTGACGATGTTCATAGAAGTTCTATTATTTTTTCAGTTTAACTATTGATATTACAAACCAATGTTTATTGTTTTAATGTTTAGTTATTTCTTCATTTGTTGCTGGACATTTGAGTCATTTGACCAGCTAGAATTGTACGATGGATATTTGTTACTTGTGTATTAAGATGCCTTATTACGTTAATGAAATTTTTGGGTTGATATTTCTTCCTTCATTGTCTATTTGGCTCCCATATATAAGACATTTGCACACCTAAATTGATTTTTTTTTTTTTTTTAGGGTCCACTTTGTCGTTTAAATTCTAAAAACTCTCACTTTACCCTTTAAATTTTAAATAAAGATCTCTTTGCTCGTTACCATTAATGATAGAAATTGTTAAGATTGTAATTACAATACTAGGGGAAAAAAAATAAAGTAGCCCTCCACCTATTACAACGTTGCCATCAACATGGCACGGATTTTGGCTCTTAAATCATCCACCATGGTTTCACAGGTCTGTGATGGAGCGATTTCTTGTTGATGCAATTTTAACAAATCTACAGGGGTTTTCCCTACTAGCTCCTTCGCTTCTCATTTGCTTTCGATTGAAACATCTTTGTCGGTTTCAAATTTTCAATCTCTCAACCTTTAGCTTCTGTTCTCGGGTCAAGGATGCTTCAGAGGAATCACCCTCGTTAGCAGCAGCAAGAGTAGCCGCCTCTGCTACAGCTTTGCTATGGGGACAGAAAAGCTAGGCTGCCCGATTGCAGTTTGCCTTTGGATGGAACTTGGAGGTTGAGATGTGTGGAGACTCCCAAAGCTTAAAGATTGCCCACCCACATTGCCAGGGCCTTGACCAATGCCGACACCTGATAGTTTCGGGAATAGTTCTAGACTCGGATTCTTAATGCCACTAGTGGCAGCCTTCAGGATAGCTGCAGCAGCATCCGCAGCTACAGTCACTTCACATTGTTGCTGGCTAACTTTGGGAGGTAGATCTTGTTCTTGGATTTTCTAAGTATCATCCGAAACTTCTCTTTCTCATCATAATCACGTGGTATATCAGCATCGACAGATCCTGAGGAAAGTTCATCGCGTTCTCTACACAATGTAGTTTTCTTTTCTATGCCATGCCTCATCGATTCAACGCTTCTCAGAAATGCAGCCTTTACCAGCTAACTTACACTGTTGAAAAAGGAGGAGAAGTCGAGGGTAAAAAAAAAACAATCCCCTTTAAGCATTGGCACTTATAATCTGAAATCCACATTAACAAACAACTAAAGCGAGGAACCGGGAGAACGTCAAATGTCCTTCAAAGCATACATATAATGTGAAAAAGCAAGTACCAAGCGGAAAACACATCAAATAAGCATCAGAAGAAAACATTAACAACACCAGTATATTAAGTGGAAAAGCTTACAGAAATCATAGAGGCCGAGAGAGAGACAGGAAGATTCCTTTTGTCTTCCTAACTATTTTCATTTTCCTTCTCTACCACTAATTGTGGATCCTAAAAGAAAAAAGCTTTTGGCTGGTGTAAGTTTTGGCCCATTTTTCTGGTAACAGAGTTTTGATGGTGTGAAACAGCCATGAATACTGAAATAACACAAAGAAACATTAAGAAAAGCAACTTTATAGTAAGTTTGCAATTATTCTAACTTCAGTATCCTCAAACTGATATTATAATTTAGTATGCTAATTGCTCATAAAGCAGATAAATGAAACGTGAACCACTGAAGATATCATGTATTTGAGAAAAAGCTGCCTGTGAAAGTAGTCCTTTTTGAGACAGAAAGAAGAAAAGCAGGCCAACCCTGGTTTCATTGTATAATGCCAGAATATATAAACGTATTTACTTTATTTCTTTGACAAAGCAACGTATTTACTCATGTTAGTTACTTAGTTTGGAGCATTATCAACAACCTCTCTATTTCATAAACAGAAAAGGAAAAGAAAAGAAAAGAAAGAAAGAGAAATTATGCTTATCTTATCGATGAAAATTGCAAGACCCTTATGCCTAGTAATGGATACTAGATCAAAGGAATGAAATTGACTGAAAATTCAAGCAAAAGGGTTGTCCCCTCTTGTGAAAATTTCAGCTCAACTTTGTTTGTGAAGAGGTAAAATAGTTTTATACGCAAAAAGCTCATCAAAATCTTGCAATTCCAATACCATTTTCCTTTTCTTCCAGTAAAGGTTGTGTTAAAACCAATGGATAATCAAAACTCCAACCAATAGTAGAGACAAAAAATTGTTTGGACCACAATATTTGGAACAAAACAACAGCCAAGGCAAAACTTATATACTCACACAACTATAGGCCAACAATAACAAAAACTTCTCATTCCATTCTAGCAATGACTTTTGATATCCCAAGTCAAAACATCAAACGACCAAAACCAACAAAATCAAATTAGACATTCCAATCCTCGGCCAACTATTACAAAAACTTCTCATTTCTAATTGAATGATGATTTGAGTATACCTTTCAAAGTGGCCCTAAAATTCCCAACTCCTACACCTACTCAAAATCATTCAATGCTTCAGCTCCGGCAACGATCTCCAAAATCTCTCCGGTGATCTTCGCCTGCCGCTCGCGGTTATACGCTCTCAAAAGCCCCTTCTTCAGCTCGACCGCATTGTCCGTGGCGCTGCTCATGGCGCTCATCCTCGCCGCGAGCTCGCTAGCCACGGCCTCTTGCAATGCCCTCAATACCTGGCTGTTAAGATACAATGGCAACAAAGCATCAAGAATCTGAACAGGGTCCTGTTCAAACTCCATAAGCGGCGACAAAAATCCTCCATTCTTGTCCCTTTTCCTCACACCAATCTCTCTCTCCACACTCAGTTTCCCTTGCTTGGTAGTCAGCCTGAAGAACTCGTCTTCCATGGCGTCAACGCAATTCCCATTAACGTCAAGAACCTTCCTTTTCAACGGAAGTAAACTGTGAATTACGGGATCAAACTTGATCAACGACACGATTTTCGTGTAAACAAGCTCGACTTTGTCGACCTCTTCGGTGACGAAGAGCGAGAAGACGTGATCGGCGATTATTTGCGCCTCCTTCGCCGTTGGAAGGCTCCCAACTTCGATCAACTTCTCCAAATTAGGGTTAGGGTTTCGACGGAAATACGAATTCGCCTTTTTCCCGACGCTGATCAGAGCGTAATCCAATCCGAGACTTTTGATCTCTTCGATTCGCTTCTCGGCCTTTCTGATGACGGCGTTGTTGAAACCGCCGCAGAGGCCGCGGTCGCCGGTGACGACGACAAGGGCGATTTTCCTCACCGGCCGGGGAGTAGTGAGGGGGAAATCAATATCGTCGGAGAGAAGGCGGTCGTTGATGTCGTAGAGGACGTCCACCAGGGTTTCGGAGAAGGGGCGAGAGTTGACGGCGGCCTCCTGGGCGCGGCGGACCCTGGCAGCGGCTACGAGCTTCATGGCTTCGGTGATCTTCAGTATGTTCGTAACAGAGTCGATTCGCTCCCGGTGGTCGCGGAGGCCGCAGAGAATTCTCGAAGGAGGTTTTGTGGGGAGAGGTGAGGTTGAGAATGTGGTGGAGAAAGCCATTGATCCCGGCGACGAGGAGGAGGATGTGGAGACACGTTCGGGAATCTCCGGCGGCCCATTTTTGGCGGGTTTGGTGGCTTGGATTAAATCGCCATGACTGGTGAATGCGCTTTCAAACGACACGAAAAATCATGTCGTTTTAGTTGTGTGCCGTGTCATTAAAGTGCTGGAACTCTGGGCGGCGGGCTGCGGAGATCCTAATTTTTCAGGCTCGGCGGGCAAGGGCCCATGACTGCCCGTCCAAAACCTAGGGCGGGCTTGGGCTGCCTGAGAAACAGCCACACGGTGGAAGCCCGTCGCCAATTTGCCTCCTCCGACCGTCGACCACCATTTTTTTTTAGTTTTTTATATATTTTTTAAAATTTTTATCATCCGGCCCAAATTGCCCGAAGCCCGAGGCCGTGTAACGGCTAGTTTTTGAAAATTTCACCCGACCCGACCCACCACATGAAAGCCCGACCTCCAACGGCTCTTTTTTATCGTTGCCCGATTTTCAGCCCGAACCCAACCAGCCGAGACCAAAAATGACCATTAGATCCAAATTTGGGGAAAAAAAATTAATTTTTTAACCCAAAATTCTCCCTATAAATACCTTCATCCCCCACACATTTTCTTCACTCAAACTCTCTTAATCTCTCTCAATCTCTTGAATCTCTCTCACAATTTTTCTAAAAACTGTCACAATATCCTAAAGCCCTCTTATTTTTTGTAATGGATTCTTTTGGTTATGATGGCTTTCCTATTGATGCCCAACGGAATGTGGAAGAAAAGTAATTTCCTGCTAATGAATTTATTACGCAGGAATAGCAAACACAACCAACTGAGGAACCTGGAAATCTGAGCCGTGGTAGACGTATTGGAGGTCGTGGTCGCAATGGCGGTGGGCGTGGAGGAGAGGCAAGTGCAAGTGCTACTGCGTCTGCAAGTGTTACAACCTTTAAGCGGAAATGCAAGCGCACCTCGACAGTTTGGGATCACTTCAACACAATTGATGAGATCAACAATGATGGTTACACTAAACACATAGCTCAATGTAAATATTGCTATTCTAAATTATAAGGTGACACTATTCACGGCACAACACACTTGAGAAGACACTCCGAAAAGTGTCTTTAAAAATGTGGTCAAACAAGCAGAGCCAAACTCTGCCAAACACAATTATCTTTTAATCGCGCAACTGGTGGTTTAACCACTTAGAAATACGATCCGCAAGTAGATTGTATGGAAGTTGCACGAATGATAGCTGCATTAGATCAACCACTTAGTTTTGTAGAGCAGCCTAATTGGCAACGATATATTAAAGTTGTACACAATCCTAATGCATAGTTTTTTTCAAAAACTACTATTAGAAAAAATGTGTTAAAATTATTTAAACAAGAAAAAGAAGCATTAATAAACCTTTTATATTCTACTAGTGGTTACGTTGCGTTAACGGCAAACGTTTAGTCTGTCATTGCCAACAAAGATTATTTATCTGTAACCGGACATTACTTTAAAGGCTTCAATTTAGATAAGAGAATATTAGGTTTTAAATGTGTTCTAAGATCACATAATGCCGATTTAATATATAATACAATTTTAAATGTAATTGATGAATATAGATTAAGAGATAAAGTGATGGCTATAATATTAGATAATGCTAGTGTAAATACTAAAACAATTGAATATTTTGAAACTGATTTAAGTTTATTCTGTGAAGGTACTATTTTTCACCAACGTTGTGCATGTCATGTAATTAATTTAATAGTTAAATCCAGTTTAAAATCAATGGCTACTCACATTAAAAGAATTAGATATAGTATTGCATAGATTCAAGGTAGTAACCAAAGAGAACACGATTGGTTTAGGTTCTTATACGCATTAAATCTAACCCCTAGAGCATTAGCCCCAGATATGCCTGTAATATGAAACTCAACTTATACAATGCTTCAACAATGCCTCCCATGTAAAGATGTTATAACAAACTATATCAGTGCGAAATTAGGAGTGGGACATGTAGACCTATATGATTGGCAAATTGCTAAAACTTTGTATCAATATTTAGGCAGGTTTCATAAAGTTACTTTAAAACTTAGTGGAACATATTACCCCACATCACCTTTAGCTTTAAGTGAACTTTTAAGAATTTATATTTTATTTAGTGAATTAAGGGAAGACCCAATTTTAGGAGTTCCTATAGCTTCTATTAAAAATAAATTTAAAAAATATTGGTCTAAATTACCAATGTTGCATGGTTTCGATACCATTTTTAATCCTAAATTAAAATTAGACGATTTAGAAAGTGGTTTAGAAAACTATTTTTAGGTATCAATTGTTCTAACCAATTTTCGACAATAAAGGCAAAAATATTTTCTCTCTATAGCAAATATGAGAATAGGTTTAGAAACACAAACTCTGGAGTACAAGAACTGCAACAAATAAATGAAAGCGTGCATTCATTCATGAATGTTTTCGAGTTGAAGAAGAAGACGACTCAAACAGAAGCTGAGAGTGGATCTTCATCTGTGATGACCCTCCTATGAGACCGCCACCGTAACTTAGTTTTTAACTTGTACTTACTGGAATTTCTTAAAATTTGCGGAACATTTTTTTTTTTAAACATAAGAATGAATACTTTCATAATTCGTAACAATAATTTCAAAAGAATGAATCACTAAATTACTTAAAGCTTTTCTTAATTTTAGTTAAGATAAAACCTTCTAAAAATATCTTTCGAATTGAGTGACATTTGAACTCTTGTTTCACATACTCTTTAAAAGCCTTTCTAAAACTAGCCAATACGTTCGGGCCATCTAATTTTGACCTTAAAACGAATTTCGTGAGAAATATTAAATTCAAGTACTTCTTAAAGTCCTTTCAAAATCAATCATTTAAACCGTCATGTTTAAAATTCGTTTATTTGTTGCATGCACTCTTGCAACGTTCTAAAACTTAAATACTCAAAACTAGGGTTGTTAGCTACAACCTCGGTTTCCCTAACATACATATGTACATATGCTTTTTAAACATACATGCTTGAAACTTTGAATCATATAAATATATACATGATTTTACTTAAACTTACTGCGGAAAATAACTACGTGAGCGGTATCCATTCTCATCTCCATAATTCGTCCGCCGCTCACCATTGCCCTTCAAGAATTGCTGATAGGTTTCTTACCTACAGCATAAACACATCTGATTGAGCTTTAGCTCAGCAAGTAGGAACTATATCTCGCAAAATAACTGTGAGTACACATGAATAAATATGCATGAGCTGATTATGCTTGATTATGATGTTTTATCATAGTCTTATTATCTTATCTTATCTTTCTTATCTTTTCTTTCTTATGGGCCCGAGTGCTCACGTACCACTTGCGCGCAATCATCGAGACGTGAGGGTTTGCAAGGTCCCCCACGACACCGTGATTATAACTTGAATGCCTCCCTTAAGTCGGAGGACATTCTTTTTTTTTCTTTTCTCCCTTGTGGAGCTTAAATTACCTCCCTTAGGTCGGAGGCTGATACGACACTCAACTGAGATTATTCTTATAAGTTCCTCTTGACTTATTAAGGTGTATGCAGCATGACATGGCATCGCATACAATACTTAAAGCATGAACATGTATATATATATAACATGTGTAAATTTTTTCTTTAAAATCTATTCATGCTGTAGGCGAGATTCCTACTTACCTGATTTACAAAGCTGGAATCCACTTTTTGCCAAACAGCCTATTCTCTTACTTGCTTACTTCTGAAAATAAACACCCACTGAGAGTGAGATTATCTGTCGTTTGCTATTCTATTTTAGCAACTTATGAAGGAAATCTAGCCCTTTACTTAAGGCATGTATTCCTTTCCTTTACAGAAGGATAATTCACTATAAGGATCAATTTATTAAATCCTCAAAATTTTATTTTCCTTAATTGCCATTACAAATTTGTGCTAAATTGATAATTCATTAATTATCTTATCCTTATAATAAGTCTAATAATTTAGTTAACTAATTTTGGTAATTAATTAACCCTCTTATTCATATACTAAGTTTACATAAGTTAGTTAATTAATCTTAGTAATTAATTAACTTCCTTAATCCTATTCTAAGTCTTAGATAATTTAATTAATTAGTTTTAATAATTAATTAAATTATCATCCATAATATACTTTTAATAAACTTTACTTTACCTCACTTGATGAGCTCATAATAGTGTTGAGATTCATATTTACCGTTGTAAAATTAAAGGTCTAGCGTATCGTTTCTTTACGATTTTCATTTACATGCTTATTTGAAAACCGTTAAGTTTTATTGGAAAACTATATACGACGTTTAACATAAACATAAACCTAATTTGCGAATCTCATAATTAACGTATTTTGTGAAAATCATACGCCTTATATGATTATCTTAATTAAACTATAAGCAAGGTTTGTACATGCCTGGATTCTGAGCTAAGCGGTTTTGATAGTATCTCGCTTGTCGTGTCCTCCTGCGTATTCCTCAAAACTAATTCTGGGAAAAGCTGTAAGCACTATGAACGATCCTTGAGGAATATCGTAGTTTTAAACACTCGATTCTGATCTTCACTTGTTTAGTTTGAACCACCTCGATCCGCAAGCAACCAGAACCAGACCATTCTTATCACAATTGAATTTGGTTGAACGAACGTCACCATTTCGTTAAGCGCATCGAAATGAGTCGGGATATGGTCTCGGATCATCAAACGGAGGTCGATAGCCTGAGAAATGACACCTCACCGTAATATGGCGGCGTATGGTGGCAGAGGCTCCCGGAGAGTTTTTTCGCAGTGGACTTGGGTCCTACCCCCTAACTTGACCCTTGGTGCGGTCAATTTCACACCATTCGGCCTGTAACAGTACCTATCTGGACTAGCAACGTAGGTAAAATCCGGCGACCCAAATCTCAGTATTCCGGCCATCAATTATTAAAATTGGTTGAGGGGTTTTCTTACCCGCTTCCTTCTGAGTGTTGTGACACCAAAGTCACTACGATCCAACGGTTAGATCGTCGGAACCACCTCTTCCCTCCACGGACGATGGCAGTGGCTCCGTTTTCCGGCCAAACTGTGACTGTGATGGTGGCTGCTGGTCGGGATCTACTGGGCGTCGACTTCTGAGTCGATTGATGGGGGCAGTGTCATCCACGACGACCTGGAGAGGGAGAAACAACGGCGGCGGCGGAGGTGATTTCGGCCACCACGGACGGTGGTGCTCTGACCATGATTGAGCTATGAAAATGGATTGGTTTTCTTCGTCTCGCTGCATTGAGTCCATAGGGATTGAAATCATCTCAATCGGAAGTCAGATGGCGGAGATATCACGATGGGAAGAAATGGGTAATTTCAGAACTTCCGCCGGCGATCGCGACTGATTCCGGTGGAGTTAGAGGTCGTGCCGCATGTCATTGAACTCAGCTCATCGAGATCTTTCTATTGACACTAGCGGTGTCAAAAACGGAAGTCGGAATCTCAACTTGAGTATTTGGCCATTGATGGTTTTGTGAGAGAAAGTGAGAGAAGAGAGAGAGTGTGAGCGGGAATAAGGGAAAGAAAGTGCAAGAACCCTAAAAATTTCACTATATAAAGTATTTGATTAAGGCAAGATTAGTGCCTGATCTTATCTTCAATTATTTCCTCTAAACAGATTAAATTTATACTGATTAGACTTAATTAATTTAGCTCATGTAATTTAATCTACTACTTACAGTCCAACATTAATTTCTGAATAATTCAATATTGTTTTATATTCTTACTTGCATAATATTTCAAACTGTTTCAAGTCTTGAAATTAATTCTAGACTGAACAAATTCTAAATCTAACTTCTCAACATTCTATCTCGAGAATGACGTTGTTTCTGACGGTGTCAACTTCCGAGCTCACATTGTACCCTCATTGATAAGTGCACAAATTTGCACTAAAATTATTCATAATTGCTAAATAAATTAAGTTTTAATTAAATATTTTCGTGGAACTAATATTTTGTGAAAGTATTTTATTTTAATTTAATTTATTTTATTTTGTAGAAAAATAAGACAATTGGGCCAAAACTACAAAGAAAAAGAATAGAGAAGCCCATCCGAAGCCCATCGATAAGCGACCCTTGACCCGTCCGTCCGATGAATTTGAGCCGATTGAGCCGAGCCCGCGCGAGCTCACCGGTAGCGTGCCACGTGTCGTTTTTCTGCTGCCGTCGACCGCGTGGGACCCATTTGTCCCCCCAGCGTCTGGCGCCAAGCGCCACGAACCCCTTCCCCCGCGCGAGTTCTTCCCACGCGCGCGTCACCACGTTCCTTTCTTCTTCCGCGTGGGTCCCGCGTTCCAGCAGTCCGCCAATCTTCGTCCGCCACGTGTCCTGGTTGTCGGCCACTTTGCTTCTTCGCTAATTAGATTGCGCCACGTGTCAGTCTTGACCGCGTGGGCCCCGGCTGTGCAGCAGCTCTTCCTCTCCGTGAATGAGCGATTGCCACGTGTCGAAATTGATGCAGCTGTCGGCCATTTCTTCAATTCCACGAATCACAGTGCGACACGTGTCCCGCCCGTTGAGTCTCTTCAGCCAGATGCGTTTGTGTCCGTTCCGATGGCATTTCTCCGCAATTATCAGCCTTTACCACCAAATTGAAGTCTTGTAAATCCAATTTATTTGGATAAACCGTTCCTTCTCTTTCTTCTTATTTCTGTTTGCAACCCTTAACATGGCCAAGAAACTCTATAAGTAGGGCCATGTCAAGGTGTTTAGGGGGTTAGAACTTTTTAGTCTAAATTTTGGCATATTTTTCTCTAGTTGGTGAGGTTAGAGAAGAACTTATATGTGAAGTGATCTTGAGTGAATTTTGATTATCCATTTGTTCTCCAAAGTTTATATATTTGAGTGATTAATTTTCTTCTATCTTCTTCTAATTTCTCATATTGATATATGTTCTTGTCAACTTTTATATAAATCTAGTCACGCTCTTTTTATGTGATTGTTGCATTATACTATATATTGATAGATATTATTTTATGAGTAGTCTTTTACTGCATTATTGCCAATGGTATATTGTCGCTCTTAGATTTCTCTTAAGATGATTTTTCCTAATACTAAACGTAAGAATTTTATTCACTCGAATACATTTTAATTCACATGTTCTTCAAATATTTATTTTCCGATTGTTAGTTTGGGATGTGAAACTTTCAATTGAGTAATCTCAAGGATCAAAATTCATTCGGGTGAACCAAGCATATAGGGGAATCTCGACGTCTTACCACTTTTAATTATATAATTTTCTCATACATTTTTCTTATGCTTAAACTTCTCAACAAAAATTCCATTCTTTTTATTTTGATTTTATTATTTATCTCCTAAAGCTTTTTATTTGCTAATCATTTCTTGTTCAATTTGTCTCCTCCTTGTGGATACGACTGCCCTAACTGTGCTATCGCGACCGCTTTATTTTCGACACGTTTAGGCGTAATCACTCATGCTATGGGTATTTATCTTGTGACTTTAACCTAGCTGTCTAGCAATTAAGGATTTTCTCTTCTTTTAAAATGTCAGTGTGTTTTTTTTACATGCTGCTAACATCGTATTGTGCTCGGAGATTCTTGAAATTAAGATTCTCAAACTATACTTGTACTGAAAATTATTCTGCCTTGAAGTACGGCAAGAATTTATCGATCGAATTTACTTGATTGAAACATGAACTTAACATGAAATCTGCTACAGAATTTAGGAATACATATATTGATTCCATAAATCCTTCAGTCACATAATATTTTCTAGGAAAATCTTTGGCTTAAAAATACATGAATTGTATTATTTAAGGTTCAAAATTTTCTTAGTCATTACATCATCAACAGGTGGTGGCAGCGGCGGCGGCTTCAACAAGCTTATGGCATACCTCAGTGAGAGCTTAGTAGTCGACGATAGTGGAGATTTGTTTGATTTAGTTCAATGGTGGAGTGCACGAGCATTAACTTGGTCAGTCCTAACTCGATTGGCAATGAATATTTTTGCGATCTCAGTCTCCACTGTTTCATCCGAACAAACCTCAGTACGACCAGATGAATTCTTTAGGAACACCGAAACGCATTGCAAAGGGACATTGTTGAAGCTTTGGTGTGCATTAAGGATTGAGATCGTGCTGATCAACATTTACAAGACACAATTTCACCGGCAAGCCAGGAATGGATAGATGGATTTAATAGATTAACATTTTGTTTTGAAGTCGATCCTTCAGCTTCAAATTAAATTGTAATTTCTAAATATTTATTTACTTTGGACATTGTAATTGTAATATTTAGACTTTGTAAAATTTGTAATTTGTTACAAAATGATTGCACTCTTTGTTCCTTACTAAGTTTTTATTCCAATTAGGGTTTTCTTGATTAAATTTTAAAAAGACAATCATGAATTACAAATTTAAAAATTAATATACAAAATTAATTTATTAAATTGTGTTAATAGTGTGTGTTGATTTTAGTTTTTATATAATTTTAACACAAAATAACTTAATAATTATTTATATACAAATTCAATTACTAAATAATAGTATATTATATAATATATATATATATACAATATTATAAAAATTTAAAAATATAATAAAAATATATTTTTTTTCGGGCACATTCGGGCAGCCAAAATCAGGCACGCAGCCCCGTCCATGGGCCTTCTCGGCTTGGGCAGGAGGCCCGAAAAAAATCGGGCAATTAAGTTTGGACATCGGGCTCAAAATTAATTTTTTTAGACAATTGTGGACGATCTGTCTAAAGTTTCAACACCAGTCACTTTCCTAAAAGAAAAGATTGTTCGTAGAAAATTTTGGGATGTGCTAACCTTTAATAGTTGAACTGAATCCTTAAAAAAAAAAAAAAAAAAGACCTGAATTCTTTAAATAATAATAATAGTAATAATAACGATTAAACTAAATAAAAGATTTTAAAAATATTTAAAATAAATAGCAGTAAATAGCAAATTGAATGATGAAGCCACAAAGTTGAGTCTGCGACTAATAACTGCTACAAATGTTTTATCATAATAAATAATTATTAAACAATACAATTGCTCCAGACATGTTTTTATGTCTAAAATTTCACATAATAATTTTATTATCAGGGCCATTGAATATATTTTTTTTAATATACACAAATAAATTGTCATTCATTAATTTGTCATCCAATTTTTTAGCTGCAAGATGAAAAAGTGAAAATATATATATATATATATATATGACAGATGACTTTATTACATCCTAACGTTCTTAATCTCCATTCAATTGTATGGTTGATTTTTGTTAATATTTTTTAGCATATTGTTATGAAATAATATGTAAAAAAATAATTTAGCGGTTTTTTTGTTTTTAGGGGGTTGAAACTCCAATTAGAAAACGTTGAGGGGCTTAGAACAGCATCATCTCTATAACACCAACTTGTGGTTCCCAAGTCCAAAATATGTATTGAATAATATGATCATGAAACTCACCTCAAAGTTTTTAAAATTTCTTATAACCTTAAATATTAGGGAACTTCAATGGTGCTACCTCATTTTTAGAATTAGGCGTACTTTTTATGCACCGTTGGATTATTATCTTGGGTGAAAAGGTTACATCTTGTCATTTACAATATTTGTACTTGGAGGTGTTCTATCCAAAACATTGTCCGTTTACTTCGCTAATTTGAGTTTATAATTTGAGTTAAGATATAATTTTATGTGAGAGTTTTTTACTGTAGCAACAAAGTTAGATGTGACTGTTTCTGAGAGTTTTTCACTGTAGCAAAACTCAAATTCTAAACTCGAATCGGTGAAGTGAACGGGGCCTCAGTTCATTTTACCAAATTTTCAATTCTAATTTTGCTATAGTTAAAAACTCTTATAAAAATTAATATTTTTTTGCTATAGTTAAAAAGCACTCACATAAAATTACATCTTAACTCAAATTAAATATTCAAATCTGCAAGTTTGTTTTCTTATTTAAAAAAAAAAAACACAAAAAAACAAACAAACAAACTTCCACGTTTCTTTCATCCCCATTATTTCAAGGTAACCAAGAACAAAGAAAACACCGGAAACTTTTTGAAATAGTTCTCCAAATCTTTCTGGTCGTATTTTGGGTTCTTGTTGATTGTTTACTTTTGAAGGTCTCGTTCATTTTACCGATTCGAGTTTTTAATTTTAATTTTGCTACAGTTAACCGATTCGAGTTTTTAATTTTAATTTTGCTACAGTTAAAAGTTCTCACAAAAAATCACATCTAACTTTTTCTGTTACAATTAAAAATTCTCATATAAAGTCATATTTCAATTCAAATTGAAAACTTATGCTCCTCACACCCGCCGAATTCCACCTCCTCAGGGTCACGTCATAATGTTTAATTTCAATTGTTTTACTTGTTTATATTTATGTTGCAATATTATTTTAGGTGGAAATTGAATTAGCACTTTAGTGTGATGCTAGAATTTGGATTTGTCAGTAATGAGACTCATTTGTTTGATAAACCGAATAAAAATCACTTTGTGCTCCGATTCCGATAGCTCTTGGTGAACAAAGATGTAGATCTAAAATTAAGCCAAAAAAAAAAAAAAAAAAAAAATCCAGATCTAAACTTCATTCATTCACAGCCAAGCACCCTTTTTTTCCACTAAGTCCCCTCTTCGTCTCATTTCTTCAAATCCCTCTATTGGTTTTCTGGAATTAGATTTCTAGGGTTGGTTGGGGGATTCGTCCCCCGATTCGAATTATGATTCGTGGTTCGCTACAGTGGTTTCTTTCACAAAAAATACACGTAAATTGAAAATGGTTCAAATCACGTGATTCGAATCCCTGAACCAAACGAACCCTGTTCACATGATTCGAATCTCTGAACCAAACGGACCCTAAATTAGCGAGTTAAATGGGCTTTAAACTTACGATGTGGTACAATCAATCTTATTAAGGGTCTATTTAGTTTACTTATTTGAGTTTTTAACTCGAATTAATATGTGATTTTATATGAGAATTTTTTACTGTAATAAAAAAGTTAGATGTGATTATTTCTAAAAGCTTTTTACATTTACAAAATGAGAATCGATGAAATAAATGAGACTTAATTCCTCGTATTTTCTAGTTAGCATTTGAGGCTATCTCGTCACTCGAGATGGAAACGACATATCTCATTTTTTGCACAAAACACGTACAGTCGTTTGTAAAAAGAAAAAAGAAAAAGACTTGCTACTTAATGTTATTGTTATTATGAAAATTATAGCAAATAGTATTTTTAGGAAAGTGAAGTAAGTACATAGCATATTTAAAATATTTAAAGTAAATATAGGTAAATAGATTTGTTACGTAAATTTTTATTTACTTTAAATATTTGTAAACATGTTATTTATTTCAATTATTTATTGAAAAATGCCAGTCACTTCTTTTTTCATTGAACAAATTACACACCAATCACGTGTAAAGATTTTTTGTCGTCTGATATCAGCTAAACAACGCGTAGTTCTTTAAAATTTTCATGTCAATTTCATAATGTTCAAAACTCAGATTTATCAATTTGTTTTAATTTTAATCATTTTTTCAATTGGATGTAAAAAATATATATATATATATATATATTTATAGACGCTATGTTGAAAGAAAAATAGTTTTTCATTCATAGCATAAGAAATATAAACGTAACTCTAATGAAAAATATAAAATAAAATAATATTGTGTTTTTATACTCAATTGGTGAAAATGATAGACCGAAACAAATTAATAGATCGGAAATCAAAATTTAGAACAATTTTAATGCGTTTAGAACTCGTCTTAAAAACGATTTTCACGTTTTTTTAGGAGAAAAAAATGAAAAATGTGTGAAGATTACGTTTAGGGCAGCACCATATAGAAACAAAAAATAAAAACGTTTTTGTCTTCATCCCAAAAAGTGAGACATTTCTAAAAACGTGCTCAAGTCGTTTTCTTTTCCCCATTTTCATTTTCTCTAGTCTTTGGGCTATTTTCTTTCCTCCACTTCTTCTCCGTTCTCTTCTCTCCGATTTCTCCGGTCTCCTTCTTCTTCATTCTCTTATCTCTACTTTCTCCGGTCTCTTTTTGTAAACGTTCGCCCTCTTTCTAAAAGTTGGTCTTCTCCTCACTTTTTCCTTATACTCGGTGGAACAAAGTATGGATGCATAACAAATAGAAATATTTAAACTAGGGACTCAGTGACAACATAATGAAATGACTAATTTTAAAGATTATCTAACTGATCAAATATGTGATTGATATATACAGTAGTAATATAAACTGAGATTATTTACTAAATAAATTTTTTTTCTAATTATTCACTAAATAATCTTATGTGTAATTATTTACTACTTATTTTTAATGTATTTAAAAAAACCGATTTGTAGTTGATATGTTTAGGAGAAGTATTTTATTGCTAATACTAATTACTATGTTCTTATTTATAAATTAATTAATAATATGTGTGTATGGTAATTAGTATCCTAATTATTTACTATTTATATATGTCAAGACAATTAATAAGTAGCAAGTATAATTACATATAACAGATATGTATATATTATATTAATTATTAGTGTATTAATTAGAGAGTTTATTAATTATTTAAAATACTATTATATGCTTTTTAAAAATGTAAAAATAAACAGAGTTTTAAATTTTTCTTATAATGAAAATAATTTTTAAATAAAATTACTAAATATATTTTTAAAAATGATTCATACTTAAAATTAAAAATATTTTCAATTTTATTTTCACACAAAAAAATTAAAATCATTTTAGAACCGTGGTTCCTAAACAAAAATTTAGGGACATTTATGGGATTAGCCTAAATTTTTAACGCTGTTTCAGACTCATTAAACGACAAGTCGTTCATACTACAGAAACCAGAATCTGAATCCTACGTCTCCGTCCTAAAGCCCGCTGTTGGAACCTGCAAGAAAGGAGAACAGAATATGATGGCAAAGAGATCAGATTAGCCGTGAAAATCCATTTGAATGTGCGTTGGGAAGAAAAATGTCGAAGCTTTTCTCTAGAATTGCTGGGTTCTTTGGCAATAGAACTCCCATGGGAGTTGACAAAGCCGGGAATCGATACTTCGCCAGAAAAGAAGAGATCGACGGCGTCAGTAAGTGGGTCTCAATCCTCTTTCTGAATTCTTTTCTCCTTCTATATTTTTCTCATTCTCTTCAGCATAAAATTTGCTTTCTGGGTTTTTTCTTTTCTTTGTTTTTTTTTTTTTTTTTTTTCAATTGCCAAGTTTTTTTTTTGTTTGGTGAAGTTTATTATGACCAGTATTTCCATTTTGAGAAACTGGGGTTTTTTTTTTTTTTTTTTAAGTTTTGTTTTACCCCTCATGGGTTTGTTGTTGAATTAAATTGTTTGCTTCGTGGGGTTTTCAGCAAATTCTACCATTGTGTCATCACAGTTATGTTTTGGCTGACAAAGAACGATTAGGAAGAAGAAAGGACATACCAAGTTGTTAGTTAGTTAATTTTTTATAGTACGGATCCATTAGAGCTAAAATCTTTTTTTTTTTTTTCTTTTTTGCTATGGGATTGTTTGGTGAATGGGATTAGTGGAATGATTTTAGTACCTATAGTTGTTGGCAGGAGAGAAAATAGGAGAGAATGGATTGATTGAGTGATTTCAAATCCTTGATAGTATTCAATTTAGTCACACGCTATAAGAAAAGGTCATCTCCTTCCTCTTTATGTTCCTCACCTCGGTTATATGTCTTACCCAATATAGCCTAAGTAAGCAGAGTTTTTCTGCGCTTTCATATATCCAATCCAAGCCATTAATCTTTGAAAAATATGAAGCCTGTATTATCACCCGCAACTTTTATGTGTATCTTCAAGTTGCTATATTTTAATGCTTTTGTGTTTCTCTGTTTCAATTTTGTAATATTGTAGTGAAAGAGAAAAGATGGGTGGTATTTAAGGGAGAAGACGATCCAACTTCTATTCCAGGTAATTACATTTTGTCTTGAGTGAACTAGGGAGCATTTTCTTTGTTGTTTAATCAAATTACTAGCATGGTTTCTCTGTTTTCAGCTGTTAAGTAAAGCATAGATCCTACTGTTCCGGATTAAATGCTCTAATCTTTTACTGATGAGAGGAATAAATGAAAAGAAAAGACAAGCAAGCACATATGAGATTTGTAATGGTTCACCTTAATGTGAGAGCTACGTCCACTTTCAACCGCTATATCAGAGTTTCACTATGATGAATAAGAAGATTACAAGAGAATCGCATGCCTTAGTCTCTTACCCTCTGTATTTCTCTTTATCCTAATTCTCAAAACAGCATTCTCCGATGCAAGAGTAATTATGACAACCGGTATGAAAAACCCAATGTACACGTACTAGTAAGATCTATTTGCGTGCTTACTCTATATCAGGGTGATAATTAGGCTTCAAATGCTCACAACTACTAAAATACATCTTTCTAGATGCACATAGCGCATTGGCTTACGTTGGACAAGGATACATTTTGGAAAGAATCAATAAAATGATATAAAGAATATGAGGAGGTGGACTATTATCTGTTATTCTTGCATATGCTTCATGTATTAAAATTGATGCTTGCCTTTTGATCATTATAGTTGAATGGATATGTTGGCTAAATGGACAGCGCAAAAGAGCTCCAATGCCAGAGGTGAGCTCAGAAACTCCTTTAGTTTCATTTCCACGGACGCACATTCATCGACCACTCTTTAAATTTTCAGCTCTGGAACTTGAAGAATAGTACAGATCGAATGATATCTTAGCGTGGAAACTGCTATTCTATGATTCCTTTGTTTTATCTTTTCTTTTAGAAATATTTCTTTCTGTGATATATATGCATATTAGTATGACTTATTGCTTGGAAGAACCTATGTTTGTTGGTCTGTTATATTTTATAACGTGAGATGATAGAAAATCTTTTGATAAGTTTCAACTCTCATTTTCGTGTGATTTTGTAGATAGCCAAGTTGGGTACCAGAAAGTAAAATCAAATCTTGTTATTTTGATTTTGTTACTCTCATAATATTGTTCATCATCGTCCCTATTTAGGAAATAGAAGAGTTGGAAGCAAGGCGTGAGCGTGTGCGTCAGAATGTTGCTCGTACGTTTGATTTTTATTTATTTTTATTTTTATTTTTTTACATTTTCTTAAATAAATTCCAGTTTTTTCTTCTGATACTCTCTGGTTTATGACCATTTTTAAATCTCTCTCTTCTTTTTTTTTTTAATAACGTTACATCTGTTACTTCCTAATATTCTTTTGTTCCATTCAAGTTTTTCTTCTCTTGTAGCTTCTTTTCTGTTATATATGGTGACCTAACCTCAACTCTTTTCATTCCATGAAGTTCTAAAGAAAGAAGAAGAGGAAAAGAAGCTAAAAGAAGGCAGTGCACGCAAAGGCACCAGCATAGGTGAGCTGTTAATTGAAATATTTAAGCACGAGAATACTTGAACTTTTTGGTGAGCCTGGGCTTGGGCTCAAAGAAATGCTTGAGCCCATCCGTCGTGTAGATTCGTAAATGACTACTCGAAGTAAGGTTCCAAATGAGTGGTGCTTGGGGTGAATTTCTGAGTCTGGTCTTGAGTGGTGTTTAAGGGATTTGGCTGCGTCTCTCTTATCAGTTGTAACTTTTGAGAGGAATAGTTGTGCCATCTCCTACATTAAATATCTTGCTATCATTAGTAGTATTCTACTTATGCAGTTACTGCATTTCATTATCGCTCTCCGTAGGTAAAGTTGCAGGTCCGGACTTGAGAAGTTTTATTCGGCAATTTCCTGGTTCTTCCCAAGGTATTACTCATAACGTCTTTTTCTTTTTCCCCCCTTTCTCCCCCCAGTGAGGACAATACGAACCATTTTCTGCCAAAACAATTCCATATATTCAGGCTTCTGTTTGCAATTATAATTCAATGAAAATGGCTTGGAATTTGGATTAGTGGATTATCATTTTGACAGGGTTCTCTATCTAATCCTTAATTTCACCAGTATGTTACTCATATAATGACAATCATCTGTAGAGCACACTTTATTATGGTTCTCACATTATATTCCTTCTCCATTCTCAAAGGTGACAAGGTTGAGGAAGAAACTGACACCACAGAAGGAGCGAGGTGGATGCTGTCCCTCAATTTTCTGTTTTTTTCCCCCCTTTTTTGTTTTGGTATATCTACGCTTGAGTTTCTCATCGGCCCTCGTATTTGCTTTGATATATAGGCACCATACCAAGAGAGAAGCAGGAAAGGCAAGACTAGTCCCAGAGTAAGTTCACTAGTATAAGAAAACTCCGAATTTTCTGAGAACAAGAGGACCAGAATTTCTTAGCTTAAGGTGACTATAATGTATTGAACTCTCTATTGATGTCTTTCCTTTCCCAGGTCTTCGGAGCCAACGGGATCCGGTGAAACGTACCGGCCAGGGACATGGCAGCCGCCGACATGAACTGCGTGGTCAGGCGTTACTTCTAAGCCCCAGAAGGCCAGCTAAGTTTGCTGCTGACAATGCCTTGGCTAGTGAAGCACATTCTTCTTGTTCTTAGCCAAACGGAAATACAACTTTGAGTTTAGAATTTTTTTTTTTATTTTTTTTTAATGAAAATGGAGCACATTCTTTATCTCAGATATGAATAGAACTGTTTGAGCCTGTTTCTTTCGGCATCCTTGTCAGATTTCTTTGTTTCATGTTATCTGCATGCAAATATTGCGTGACAAAAATTCAAATAGACCCCATTTCAGAATAACAAATCGAAATTGAGTAAAAGACTAAAAGTTTTTATTTTTTATTTTTTATTTTTCCTTTCTGGCTCATAATATTAATCGCATATGATGTACAAATGATATGCAAACCTATACGTTTATCACTAGTGTTTGGTAACTCTCCAGTCACAATTGAGGAGTTTCAATTTAACTCTAACGTGGAACTCAATCCAGCAAATAATAATTGAGCTTTGGAGCAACAAAAAAAAAAAAAAAAAAAAAAGAGTACTAATAATATTTATAAAAATAATTGGAGCTTCTCAAAAGTGTTATACACCTGTAGTAACTCTAAAGTTTTATTGTACATTTAGTTCACAAATTTGAAGAAAAAATATTAAAAAAAAGAGAGAAAATGAGATAAATATTTTTTAAAAGTATATGGGTTTGGATTTTTATTACTTTGATTAATATTTTTTTTACTCAAATAATAATATTAATAAAAGAATATTAATTAAGAGTAAAGAGTAAAAATTTAAAGCCATACACTTTGAGGATAAGTTCAACAATTTTCTCAAAAAAATGATATTTAAGTTTATGTGAAAGAACATTGTAGTAAAAGAATTTTGAAAAAAGTTTGAAAAAAGATATTCAAGTTTTTACGAGAGAATACTATAGTAAAAAATTTAAATTAATAATTCAAATCCATATGGATCATTTTTGGGGTGCTCTATTAAAATTTGTTAGGCTAATCCAATCAATTGTCACCAAAATTTACTTTTAATATTAATTTTGATCCTTTAACTTTTAAAACATTTCAAACCTAACTTGATCTGTTTATTTGTTTCGGTTTTAACGTTTTCATCAATTGAGTGTTTAGAAAACGAAATGGGCGTGTGATGCCGAATGAAAATAACACTCTTCTAACAAAAAAACAGAGAGTAGGGACATGATGCTAATAGAAAATACTAAGTCCTATTTGGTCTTTTCCTGACAGAAGGGAGAGTATGCACGAGATGCTTATTGAGCATGGTCTCATTTAATTTTTTTTTTAATATATTTCTTATTTTTAGTTGAATGATTAGCTTTATTTATTTTTTTAATATTTTTTTACTATGTTCAATCCGTTTAAGTCACTTAACGCACCTGAATTTTAAGTAGGTAGGTTAAATTTAAAATCAACTCACCCAAACTTGATTGGATGGATTGAAAAATCTCAAAAATCCATTCAGCCCACTTGATGTTCACTTCCCTCTTGAACTTCAATAACTCTGGTAAAATTTTCCCGTTTATTGAATTTTTACTTCTGTTATTACTGTTAGCCGTCATTTATAAATCCCTAAAAGTCTCTAGGTCAAGCAAATTAAGAAGAAAGTTGGGTATAATAAAAAAAAAAAACTCATATTGCATAATTATACTTTCATATTATTGCATGAGAGCTAACAGAGTAATTATTTACTAAATTATTTGAAGAATACACATTAATTATTTAATAGGTGTTATTTATGTTAAAAATCTTAACATAAGGAGTTCTTTTTATTAATTCTTGTATTTTACATGACATTTTTCATCGAGAATTTAACATATGAGAAAAGTTTACAAGAACTATTGAAGTTTGAGAAAAAAAAAAAAAAAAAAAAACAAAAGATAAAACTAAAATTTGAGGAGCATTTTATGATAAGATCTATAGTTTGAGGAGCAACAGTATAATTTGTCTAAACAAATATGAAGATATCATATTAATCTATTGTTATGTTTTATGCTACAATATATAGGTCTCGTTCACTTCACCGATTCAAGTTTTTAGTTTTAGGTTTTTACAGTAAAAAGCTATCAGAAAATGTTACATCAAAATTTTCTGCTACAGTAAAAAGCTCTCAAAAAATGTCACATCTCAGCTCGAATCGAAAACTCGAATACGCGAAGTGAACGAGGCCAATGTTATTTTAAATTTTATATTTACGTTTTTAACGAATTATAAGGTCTCATTCATTTCACTGATTTGAGTTTAGAATTTGAGTTTTACTACAGTAAAAATTTTTTTAAAAATAATCACATCTAATTTTTTTATTATAGTAAAAAATTCTCATATAAAATTACATTTTAATTTAAATTATAAACTTAAATCGGCAAAATGAACGACCTTATAATTATCATTTACGAGATTATCCCAAATTTCATATCGGTGACGTGTCGCCAAAGAATAAAGCTTAAACCCTCGCATGTTCACGAACGTTCCATAATATAATAAAAGAAATACCCGAAATTGTATGCCCGTGTAGCTTTGTCAACATATTTATCGAAAACGACAACGACAGACATTAAACAATCATTATCCACATTACAAAACATCCCGTCCATCACCGTCAACTCTCTCCATCACCCTATCCAACGGCCTTCAAAATGCCACGTCACCCTCTCCTTCATAGTTGAATTTTCAAAAAGTGCCACTACGTACAAAAAAAAAAAAACACCTCCTTCGTCTTCTACTACTAAAAGTTACTAATCACGTTCCTCCTCTTCGGACACCATTTTTTTTCCGGAAGCTGCTCCTCTCTCTCTCTCTCTCTCTCTAGCCGCTGCTTCTCTCTCTTTCTCTCTCTAGCAGCTTCTTCTTCTTCCTTTCATCTTCTAAACCCTGGAGTCGAAGCCAGCCATGTACAGAGCCAAACCTTCGTCCTCTTCTCTCCTCTCTCTCTCTAGAGTCCGCTTCTCGTCCTCTCTCTCCAGGTTCTCTCCTCCTCCTTCTTCTTCTTCTTCTTCCGTTTCTCTCTCCGGGGCAAACTCGTTTCCGTCCTCTTCTCAATCGCGCCTTCCATTTCTGTGTCAGCACCGCTCGCGAAGCTTCTCCTCGGCGCTCCGTTCGCTCCGGAGCTCTGCTCCGCGGTGGAGCCACGGCGGCGGCTGGCGGCATTCTCCGATCAGCCTAAGCGCGCGTTTTCGAACCGACGCACCGGTCGTTGAGGGTTTTGAGCGGAAAATGTCGACTTCTGGTTTGTGTTTGCTAGAAACTTAAAGTTCTAATTAAAGTAATGATCTTTGAGCTTTTAATTTCAAGTTTTGGTTAAATTTATATTTCAGCTTCGGAACACGCTTTCAAGGATATAATAACCAGTCTTCCCAAGCCTGGCGGTGGCGAGTTTGGAAAATTCTACAGTTTATCTGCATTGAATGATCCGAGGATTGGTATTTATATTCAATATTCTCTGTTTTTACTGAACATATTTAGTAATGATGTTGAAGTTAGCATATCTGATGCAGTGTAGTAGTGGAGAACTTAGTCTCTGCAATGAGAAAAGTTTTTGACATTTGATATGATTTTTTATTTTTCATTATTTTTTAGAATTCAAATTCAAATATATTTCTTGCCTTGGTAGGGAGGCTTCCGTACTCTATACGGATACTTTTGGAATCCGCAATTCGTAATTGTGATAATTTCGAAGTTACTAACGAGGACGTTGAAAAGATCATTGACTGGGAAAATACATCACCGAAGCTAGTGGAAATTCCTTTCAAGCCTGCTCGTGTTCTTCTGCAGGTTTTTTGTTTGATTTTCTAATAGTGTTAGTACTAATGGTTTTGGAATGAAAAAACGAACACTTTGTTTTAAACTTTTCATTTCTTGACCAGGATTTTACTGGGGTACCAGCTGTGTTGATCTTGCCTGCATGAGGGATGCTATGAAGAAACTTGGCAGTGATCCTAAGAAGATCAATCCTTTGGTTTGTATTTTTTTCCCCTTTTTTGCCTCAACATGGAATATCTGAGTTTTTTTCCCCCTTTTTTTATTGTTACGCGTCATTTCTATTTACGCGTCATTGTTTTTGACATTGGAACCCATATAATTATGGACTCAAATCCATTAGTAGGGAACATTTTCTTTTCCAAGTGAAATCCCCTAATATAGGAAGGAGTGAAAAAGTGCTTTCGTTTTTGATTTTTTGGTAGCATGATATATGATGATTTACGTTTATAAAAGTATACCACTCTCGAATTTTGAATGTAACATGTTTTCTTTCAGGTTCCTGTGGATCTTGTAATTGATCATTCTGTTCAAGTTGATGTAGCAAGGTCTGAAAACGCAATACAGGCTAATATGGAGCTTGAATTTCATAGGAATAAAGAGAGATTCGCTTTCCTTAAATGGGGATCGTCTGCTTTTCATAACATGCTTGTTGTTCCTCCTGGTTCGGGAATTGTACATCAGGTAGGGTTACAACAAATTCACATAATACTATAAGCTGTGTATATCACATAAGTGCAAAATGCTCTATGGAGTGACAAACTGATAGAAATCCATCATAGGCTAAAGGCAGTCATTTTGAAAAGTTCTCATCCAATACACTAATGTGCCAAACTTTCTGGCAAACCAAATTCTTTCCTTAACCTTCTTTTCAGGGTAGGTGGGTCGTGCTTTGTTTATATTCCAATTGTAAATATTTCATGAGCTGATATTTCGGATAAATGTAACTTTCTCCTGATTGCAGTATTAGTTATGGATGTGAATATTGAGTTTGTAGGTTAACCTGGAATACCTTGGGAGGGTTGTTTTTAATACCGACGGCCTTCTCTACCCCGACAGTTTGGTTGGTACCGATTCCCACACAACAATGATTGATGGGTTAGGAGTTGCTGGATGGGGAGTTGGAGGAATAGAAGCAGAGGCAGCAATGCTTGGCCAGGTATTCATTGCGTCTTTTGTAAGCTTTGCTAGAATAGTTAATTGAATCAACATCTTAAGCACTTTCTTGAGAAGCAGTCATGTGAATGGGTTACCGCAGAAATTGTTTCCTTGAATGCTGACAGTCATTACTTAGGAACTGCAACTTCGGCAAAATGGCAACATTGTAGTGTTTCTTTCTCTTCTTTCTAGGATTTTATTTCTTACTGCTTCTGTCTTGTTTCATTGTAAATAATCTATTAGATTGTAGCTCCCCACTTCTTCTGAAAAACGTGCATGGATTTTATTTGCTCAATCCATAAGTAGGTGCATTATAGGGTCAGCAGCTATAGCCTATTTTGAGACATTCTTGTTTCTGATGCATATTGATCCCATTTCTGTTTTCTGATCTTGCCATGTGGCTCATATGCACCAATAATCTTAATATCAATATTTTTTATCTGCACTTAATGACATGATTTTCGAATCAAACAGCCCATGAGCATGGTGTTACCTGGTGTTGTTGGGTTCAAGTTGACTGGAAAACTGCGGGATGGTGTCACAGCTACTGACTTGGTATTAACTGTGACTCAAATGTTGAGGAAGCATGGTGTTGTTGGCAAGTTTGTTGAGTTTTATGGTAAGCCTGGGAATACAAAACTTCAGAAGTCAGATTGAAATTTAGTTACTATGCGTTCTAGCACGTGTCCCTAACTCCTTAGTTTTACACATAGGTGAGGGTATGGGTGAACTATCATTAGCTGATAGGGCAACTATTGCGAACATGTCGCCTGAATATGGAGCAACCATGGGTTTCTTTCCTGTGGATCATGTCACTTTGGAGTATCTTAAGTTAACCGGAAGAAGTGATGAAACAGTGAGAAACTTTTTCACTCAATTTTTTGTTTTCATGTGGGTATGGTACTCCAGTGGTGGAGCCAGAGGTGATGGATTATTATTATTTTTGTTGTTACATTAGGTGGCAATGATAGAAGCATACCTACGCGCAAACAGAATGTTTGTTGATTACAATGAGGTAAATTCCTTTGGTTCCGCTATTATTGTTACTGCATAGTTATTTGAGATGGAATTGTTTAGTGATACCTTTTACTTCATCCAGCCTGATGAGGAAAGAGTATACACGTCCTACTTGCAGTTGGACCTATCAGATGTTGAACCCTGTGTTTCGGGACCCAAGCGGTAAAAGCTTTATAACCATCTTTGTTTTGTGTATACAATGCCCTAAATTACACTATGTTTTCTTGTCCTCTAAGGAATGTTTGACAATTTCTACTTCTCAACAGTCCCCACGATCGAGTTCCTTTGAAAGATATGAAGGTGGATTGGCATGCATGTCTTGATAACAGAGTTGGATTCAAGGTTTAGCATTTTCCATGGGTTAACAAGAACTATTTTACTTATCAAAAAAAGGAAAAAAGAAAAATACTTCTGTATATTTTTGGGCATATACTCTTTTCTTTTCATCTATTTTATTTTATTTCTTTGTAAACTTTTCATTTCAATTTGACCTCAGTAACAAATTAGCAAACTAAGTCTTTTTAATGCTTTTAATACTATGTCGAATTTGAATGGTTTGATATCAGAACCATTCCTTGAAAGTTGACGACAGGAAACTTTTTTCTGCATTTCAGTTGGCGTTACATTGTGTAGATATGTGTTCGACTTTCTTATTGTTTCTTTGCCTGTGATTGACCAATTATCTACAGGGTTTTGGCATTCCAAAAGAAGAACAGAATAAGGTGGTCAAATTTTCGTTCCATGGACATCCTGCTGAACTAAAGCATGGTAGTGTAGTCATTGCAGCCATTACAAGTTGTACAAACACATCAAACCCTAGTGTCATGCTAGGGGCAGGTCTTGTTGCCAAGAAAGCGTGTGAACTGGGTTTGGAGGTCAGTCTTGTTCTCAACTGTTGAAGTTCTGTTAAGAGTTTATAGGACAAGAGATTAGTTAGGACTTTTCTTAATGGTCATTTTTGTTGACGCGCATGTTTATATATCAGGTTAAGCCTTGGATAAAAACAAGTCTTGCTCCAGGTTCTGGAGTTGTTACGAAGTATCTGCTAAAAAGGTATGAATTGTTGTCTTTAGAATCTTAGATGCCTAACATTATCTTAAAAGATGTTATATTCTTTTTTGTTTGTCTTCAGTGGCTTGCAAAAGTACTTGAACCAGCAGGGCTTTTATATTGTTGGATATGGCTGTACTACATGTATAGGAAATTCGGGAGAACTTGATGAATCAGTTGCTTCAGCAATTTCAGACAATGGTACTTCTCTTTTGCCGATTGGAAACACAAAATTGATTAAAGGCATATGGTTGCTTTTGAAATCAGAACTCTCAGACTAATGCTGTTTAGTGTTAGGAACAAAAAAAAAAAACAAACAGAAGAAGAAGAAGAATACCTTTGAATTCTATCTTCAGAATTCTGGTTCCTCTTACTTTGCTTGCCTTTTTTTCTTTTCTTGGTTACTCTTATCCAGACATTATTGCTGCGGCTGTTCTTTCCGGGAATCGAAACTTTGAAGGGCGCGTTCACCCGCTAACAAGAGCTAATTATCTAGCCTCTCCACCACTGGTTGTTGCCTATGCATTAGCTGGCACGGTGTGTACTGAATATTTTGTTTTAAGATACCACTCTATTCTTTGGAACGTTGATGAGGAGATTTCCTTATCTTAGACATGAAGCAACGTGCAAGCCTTTGGTTAATATTTTGTACAGAGAACAGGAAAGAGGGGGGAAAAAATCCATTTTTCAAGTCTCAATCATCTATAATAGCTTTGAAATTTTCAGGTTGACATCGACTTTGATAAAGATCCAATTGGAGTTGGGAAGGATGGGGAAAATGTTTACTTCAAGGATATCTGGCCTGGTAATGACGAAATTGCAGAGGTGAATAATTGTCTTATACATTCATGATAAATATTTCTCCATGGTGATCAGATAGCTTTTCAACCTTAGAGCACGCTGAATGGTTATATTCATGTAGGTTGTTCAATCTAGTGTGCTGCCTGATATGTTCAAGAGTACTTATGAGGCTATAACGAAAGGCCACCCCATGTGGAACCAGCTCCCTGTACAGGCTTCCACACTTTACTCTTGGGATCCTAAATCTACCTATATTCACGAGCCTCCGTACTTCAAGGACATGACTATGGATCCACCGGGTCCACATGGAGTGAATGATGCCTTCTGCTTGCTTGTTTTTGGTGACAGTATAACCACAGATCATATTTCTCCCGCCGGAAGCATCCCCAAGGACAGCCCTGCTGCAAAGTATCTCCTTGAGCGTGGAGTTGATAGGAAAGATTTCAATTCCTACGGTAGCCGACGTGGCAATGATGAGGTGATGGCTAGAGGCACTTTTGCCAATATCCGCTTGGTTAACAAGCTCTTGAATGGAGAAGTGGGCCCTAAAACAGTCCACATTCCAACAGGAGAAAAGCTGTATGTATTTGATGCAGCCATGGTGAGTTCCAAATCCTTTTTCTTTTTCACTCTTGTTCATGTCCTTTGCAGTCAATTTACTTCCACTCAACTGTTTTCACATAGTGGGGAGAATATACCTCTGCACTTCTTTTTCTAGTTTCTGAATCGACTGGAGTTGCGTGTTCTTTCACGAAAAGATATTAGCTAGAATGCACTCTTAATGTTCAACCCATTGCATTTGGCATTATGCATCTGCAATATTGGTTGGGCCTTTTTTTCCCCCCCTTTATTCAGTCTTATGACTTTTACCAAGTTGGTAAACTTGAAGGATTTTTGTTTTTTTTTTTTTTTTTTTTTTTTTTTTTTTTTGCTGTCTCTTCTAAACTCAATTTATAACATAATTTCAGTTTCCAATAACCTACTAATTGGTTGCTTCTCAACCATCTATTATTGATTCATTCACTTGACAGAGATACAAGGCTGCAGGGCAAGACACCATTGTGTTGGCTGGAGCAGAGTACGGAAGTGGGAGCTCTCGAGACTGGGCTGCCAAGGGTCCGAAGCTATTAGTAAGTCTCAAATTTTATTTCTTGTCAGCATTAACATTCGTCTCCATTACCTACCTTACACAAGTTTCAATTTTGTATCAGGGAGTTAAAGCAGTAATTGCCAAGAGTTTCGAGAGAATTCATCGCAGCAACTTGGTAGGCATGGGGATCATTCCACTCTGTTTCAAGCCCGGCCAGGATGCAGAAACACTGGGATTGACGGGCCATGAACGCTACACTATAGACCTGCCGAAAAAAATCGGTGAGATCAAAGCCTGGCCAAGATGTTACTGTAACAACTAACACCGGCAAATCTTTCACTTGCACGCTACGCTTCGACACAGAGGTACACACTCCATAATTCGGTCCACGAGATAACCATGGTTTAGTTTGTTTCGTTTATTGAGCTCAACGCAAACTCTGTTTTGCAGGTGGAGCTGGCATATTTTGACCATGGTGGTATTCTCCAGTACGCCATTCGAAACCTGATCGAGCAGTAGTTTTTCATTGTAAATACCTTTACAACGTTGCATGAAATGAGCACGAGCAAGCAGCAGTTTTGTATTTCAACATTTTTAATCACTATTTTAATTGATTTCCATTTTATATGTATTTGTTCCATCTGTTATATAGAGAATTCTGTTTCCGAACTCTTCGTTACTCAAGCTTTCATGGTTTTTTTTTTTTTTTTTTTTTTTTCTCTTTTAAGTTTGTTAGTTGTCGTTTTCCTGCTTCTGATATCTTGTTTTTTGTGGTTTTCTTTAGTTCATGTCGTTTTCAGTTGGTTGTCATTTTTAAGTTTATCGTTTTCAGGTGGTTGTCTAGGCGTCCTTTTTATAAATCTGTGGTTAGTGGGCTTTTTGGGAGTTTTTATAATTGCCGTCATTGAGACTGCTTTTTTGATGAGGTAGTTTTCCATTTTATACGTTGACGTCATTTTTCAGCAAGCTGTGGCTGTTGTGCTCATCGTTTCTAAATGATGTCGTTATCCGTCATCGCCCTTTTTATTTTGGTTTTCAATTCATTTACTACTATTATTATTATTTTATCATTTGACGACGTTTTCAATTTATAGTTGATTTTCAACTCGTCATTTTATCAGCTATTGACCTTTTAAATTGGCTGTCGTTTATTGTTTTGTGGTCGTTCTTATATTAATACTTAGGGCCCGTTTAGTTTGCTCATTCGAGTTTTTAATTCGAGTTGAGATGTGATTTTATGTGAGAATTTTTTACTGTAGTAAAAAAGTTAGATGTGATTGTTTGTGAGAGCTTTTTACTGTAGTAAAACTCGAATTAGCGAAATGAACGGGGTCCTAGATTCGTTTCTTGATTCGAATCATAATTCATAATTCGTTATAGTATTTTTTTTTATAAAAAATACACGTTAATCAAAAATAATTTTAATTACATGATTTGAATCTATGAACTAAACGGATTTTAAATTTGTAGAGCTTTAACGTCGGTTTTTCAATTTTGTTGTGCGCGTTGACGTTTCTTACTTTGAACGACGTGTATTTTTTTTTTTTTTTTTTGGACAAGCAAATTTCAAACGCTTGCGACACTCGTCACACACCATTTCTGAATTAATTCTGAGCAGAAACGACCTGACATGTCAAATTTATGTTTTTATTGCCCTATTAATTAAGACTTGTCACATTATTTAAAACTTTTAACTAAGAACATGTTTTATTAATTCTATGATTTTTAAAGTTTTAAATTTAGATAACAATACAAAAACACAAATGTTTTGTATAATTTTAATATATGAATTAGTGTTTAATTAATTACATTATATCAAATTATGTTAAAAAATTATATTTTTAATTTTTTTTATATTTTATGATGTGGTATGATACGTTGATTAGACATTAATTGAGATTATCCATCCATATTGCAAATCACAATCTTAACTGTGATGACAACAAAAGAGATACTTTTAGAGCACTAGCTTTTCAGTCTTCTTTTTGACGTGTTTTTATTTTCTCATTGCCTCTTTTTTTTTTCTTTTTTTTTCTGTTTTTTTTTTTTTTTTTAAATATCTTCTCATTGCCTCTATTTTCATATGATAACGATGCAGACATTTTATTTTTAATAATTATATTAAAAATAAAACTCATTTTTTTTTTTCTTGTAGTGTACAACCATGCAACTTCAAGAAAAAGACAATATTCCGATTAAGTTTGCTTCAAATTTATCTATTTTGTCTTCGGACTCAAATTATATGTTTAATTTTTAGTGTCACAATTAATGTCTAATCAATTAAATTATAACATGTTATTTAATAAATTTAAATATAAAAAATATAAAATAATAATATTTTTTTTTAATTGATTGATCTAAATTATTTTAAAATGTAATTAATTTTTAAAATGTTATGGCAAAATCTAATTGACTAAACACCATATTTATGGTCAAATCTAATTGACTAAACACCATTTTGAATAGCGAAACTGGCCAATGCAACTGGCCAATGGCTAGCTAAAGAAAACTGACAACATGACACGTCAACAAAGCAGAAATTACAGAAACTCAACACGTGTACAAAAGTTGACACGTGTTTACTAATATTCTTAGGGCCCGTTCACTTCGCTGATTCGAGTTTTTAATTTGAGTTGAGATTTGATTTCTTTTTGTAAAAAAAGTTAGCTGATGATGTTTAATATATCCACCATCTCTATATCTATACTTTCTTCTTATTCTTAGCTGATGAATATTCCATCATCGTCATTATTCTTTAGAATGTTCTCGTCGTTTTTTTTATCTTCTTTTCGTTCATCAGTTCCTTACTCAACGACGTTTCAGTTTTGTTTATGAGAGCTCTCAACGAAAGAATATGGCTACTCTTGGTATGTAATACATATATATATATATATATATATATATATATATACATAACATATATATAATGCGAGCGATCGCTCTTAAACTTGTTAACGAGTAAAACATGTAGTACTGATAATTATTTTGTTGTGAATAAGTGAGAATTTTGGGCTAGTCATGTTGCCTTTAATTAATATTAGCTCAATAACTTGAGCATTTTTTTTCTATTACTTTTTCTTTTCTTTTAACTTTTTTTTTTTTTTTTTTTTTTTTTTTTTTTTTTGTTAAAACTATTTTCTTCATCTACAGAACACCCTTTCAATATGGACATACTGACCAGTCTTCCAAAGCCTGGAGGTTGCGAATTTGGAAAATACTATAGTTTGCTTAATGATTGGTATGCTTTTTAATGATCCGAGAATGTGAACTTATAATCTGTTTGGTACTTTTTTAATTATCTATAAAATTTATCATAAAAAATATACGTAAATAAAAAATAGTTATAATCACATAGTTTGAATCCATAAAGGCGATATATTTAGAGAGTTTGTTGTTGGTTTGATGGTGCATTACATGTTTGAGTTGCAGATTAGTAATAGTTGTCGTCTCTTAAGTTTTTCTGAGTTGCATATTAGTTGTCGTTTCCCTAGTCTTAATGTTGTTGGCCGTTTATGCGACATAAAAGACCAACAATACTAAAATTTAGAAACGACAACTAATCTGCAACTCAGAAGATAATACATCAAGATAACACAAATGGATTGAGTTTTTATGTCCTCTTATTCGTGTCCCTTTTGTGTCCCTAATAAGATCATATATCATTCTTATTCATATCCCTAATAAGATCATATGTCACGTTAGTTAAAATATCTTATAATTTTTTAATTGACGATATATGAAATTTTAATTGATGTGACATTATATTAGTGGAGGAACATAGAATGTCCATTTTTTGTCCCCTAATAAGATTATATGTCATTCTTATTCGTGTCCCTAATAAGATCATATGCCACGTCAGTTAAAATATTAACTCTTGTAACTTTTTAATTGACGATATATGAAATTTTAATTGACGTGACATGACATTAGTGGGGGAACATGGGACAGAAAAAGGGGATACGAGAGTGGGTTCCAACAAAAATTCTACACGCATCAATTTCATACATATAGAAACGTGCGTGCATATATTATATACAAACATATACATATTTCTCTTCTTCATTTTTGTTAGATTGAACTTAAACCGTAATTAAGCTTTTTGGTTCTATGGTGTAAATGGTTTAAAGAAGTATGTTTTGATCATTTATGAATCTGTACAATAATTGTATTTACCAATTGAAGTTTATGCCTTTTGCTTATGCAGAGAGACTGCCATACCCAATAATGATACTTTTGGAATCAGCAATACGCAATTGTGACACTTTCAAAGTTAAAAAGGATGATATTGAAAAGATCATTGATTGGGAAAAAAAACTTAACCTAAGCAAGTATAAATCCCTTTCCAATCTGCCTGTGTTCTTCTTCAGGTTTGATTCAATTTGAGGGTTGTTATTTCATTATTTTCAGTGACAGAAAAAAAAAAAAAAAAAAAAAAAAAAAAAGCCAGGACTTTACTGGGGTACCAGCTGTGGTTGATCTCGCCTGTATGAGGGATGCTATGAAGAATCTTGGAAATGACACTAACAAAATCAATCCATTGGTTTGTAATTTTCTCCATCACATTTATTTTGAAATTATCTTTTGTTCAGGGTAATATTTGAGTTTGAAGTGATGAATCCACTTGTAAACTCACCATTGACAACCGACTTGAGGGAGGAGGGGACTCGAAGGCTTGTAAGCCAACTAATTACCTTATCATTAATTTATGTGGGACTTTTTAGTTTTTAGTATGCAACATTTCACCACCTTCGCAACTGCTGTCCACGGCGGCCCATCTTGTCAATTAGGGGTGAAATTCGGCCGGGTAGGGTTTAACAGGTCAAATAAAGTCCGGCCCGCGATCCTACCCGCACATTGTGAGTTGGGTATTTTGAAACCGAAAAAATTAATAAAAAAAGAATACCCTATATTTTCGGATAGGATAGGGTCGGATAGGCTGGGTTAATCAGGTTGGGGTGATTTTTTGTACTCCTATTGTTAACTACTCGGATCCTTTTCTATCGGTAGTAGCCCTTCTCAGGTTGCCCCATTTGTAGCACTGGTCATAGAACCTTGGCTTGTGCTACACATTTGCTCCCACGCTCGACATGGTGGTTTTCACAATCGACCACACTTAGGCCCAATTTTGCAGTGGTCCAAATTATCAACGTTCGCCCAATGTCATACCAAGACACTTTAATCTAGTTTATAATGTAATCATTTTGACTTGAATTCACGATGTAATAGACCGACATACAAACTTAAGGCTTATAAACCCATTAATTATCTTATATAATTAATACGTGGGACTTTTTGGTATGTAACATTTGATTTAACAAATGTTCATGTTGTGTTTCATTTAAAATATTTTCCCAGTAAAGGCACCTACAGCTACTAATGAATGAACTGCTATAGTAACCCATTTCTGGTATTTTTTATTAATGATTGCTCCAATGATTCTTTACCCTTTTCTTCTAAGGATAATGTGGAGTAAGGAAATGCTTTTTTTTTTTTTTTTTTTTTTTTTTTTTTTTTTTTTTAAGGTTCCAGTGGATCTTGTAGTTGATCACTCGGTCCACGTTGATGTAGCAAGAAAGATTCGCTTTCCTCAAATGGGGTTCATAAGCTTTCAACAATATGCTTATTGTTCCTCCTGGTTCTGGAATTGTCCACCAGGTAAATATGGCACAAACAAATTCACATAAACATAAATCATTTGTGTTATAAAAGATGTCATTTTTGTTATAAAAGATGTCACATTAAGCATGACTAACTAGTGATGAAATCTGTAGGTTAATCTGGAATGCCTTGGGAGAGTTGTTTTCGAAAGTGATGGAATTCTCCACCCGGATAGTGTTCTCGGTACCGATTCCCGCACAACTATGATTGATGGATTAGGAATTGCCGGCGGGGGAGGAGGAGGAATTGAAGCAGAGGCTGCGATGCTTAAGCAGCCTATGACCATGGTGCTTCCCGGGGTTATCGGATTCGAGTTGTCCGGATAAAAGCAAAACGGAGTTACGGCTGCTGATTTGGTGTTGACTGTGACACAAATGTTGAGAAAGCATGGTGTCGTTGGCAAGTTTGTTGAGTTTTATGGCAAGGCATCTTATTTGGAACCATAAAAGTCAGTTACATGCGTTTCTGACTGCTTTTTTTTTTTTAACTCCACTTTTAGTCTCCGAACTATAGCCAAATCCCATTTTGGTCTCTACATGCAATAAAATAAATTTTCAAAAATTTAGGGGGCATGTATTAAAAATTTAGAAAAACCATATTTAAACAAACAAATTTTCCAAAATCCAGTGGGGGCATATGCTCCCTCTGCCACTGGTTGCTCTCTCTCTCTCTTCAATGGCGTTCATGTGTTAGGAATGGTGTTCTAGAAGCTTGAGATGTAATATGATATTTATTATTTATTTAATAAAAAAGTTTATTTATTATTTTACGTGCATATATTATTGAATATATTATGAATATCACTAAAAATTTCATAATTATTTATGACTTTAAATGTTGAATATAAGTGTTATATGCGAGGATGATAATTAATATTTATGTATAATAATCAAAACAATATTCACAATGAATTTAATTAAAGTTCAAAATCTTTAATTAAACCATTACTAATACGTGTCATTCCCATTTAGAATGGAACGGTGTTATCCACACTGTTAATATGGAGAGATATTAAATGAGTGTAATACGTATAATGAGATTATGTGGAACATGGACATAGACACAATATGAATTTTTGATAATTTCTGTAAGTATAGAAATTCTAATTGAGTCTACTGATGGTCATATATAGAATGATCTTAACCTTGAGTTATTAGCATACTCCTATTTGTGGACTTTTATCTTTTGATTTACTCAGTACGGATTTTGAAATGTTGAATCTTATTCCTTGTATTTTAGAGACATGATGAAGTGAGTTGCTGGAAATGTTATTTATACGAGATGGAATCCATTCTTTTTTTAGAAAGAAGTAGATAAATAATTCTCTTGTGTGTTGATTCGGTACTTAGACTAGTAGGAGCTCCAATCATGAATTTGTTTTATGAATCACTGTCCATTAGAGAATCAATGGTACTCAAGGATAAAGATGTAATTATAGAGGTTAACGGATTCACCTAGTCCTAATTATGAGTTATTTACGAAGGATTAATCTATACGTAATGACTATATCAAATTGACACTTCACAATTTAAAATTAATTTATGTCTATAATTATGAGTGCAATTCCAAGTTTATAGTGGAGTAACTTTTAGAATTAATAAAATTTATTAATTAATTGAAGAGTTTGATTAATTATTAATTTTATTGGAGCTCAAAATTATAGGTCCATAAATCTCCGTGTCCTCCTTGTAATCCTACAAGACACTAAGAACAAAATAGAAATTTTAGAATTATGATATTCTAAAATAAAACACTCAAGAATAATTAATTGAGAATTAATTTTAAATTAAATAATGTGATTATTTAAATTTAAATTTGAATTATAGAGTACAAATATGAAGGTGTTCACATAGTGTGAACACCCAGCACATTGTGAATCCCTCTGGGATTCAGTTGCTTGCTCTCCAAGTTATCCATTTGACTTATTTGATAAGTTATCCAATTTAAAATTCAAATTAATTTATGTTTGACTTAAATTGGAATTTGAATTTGAGTCAAAATTAAACTGCAGAATAAATGTAGAATTTTACCCTATTCTTTACCTGCAGTATGCGCCTACCACAGGGAAGGATTCTCCTGTGGTGGCCGACCAACATATGGATAAGGGAGAGTGGATTTTGTTTCAAAATCAAATTAAAAGTGGAAGATAATTATCAAGTTTTATCTTAAAGATAAAGATTAAACTTCTCATAGCAGTCTGACTACTACTCTATAAATAGGAGATTGCAGAAAATTGGAGAACACAATTTTTGCTCTCTTAAGCATATAGTGGCCGAATTATAGAGTGTGTAGAAAGGAAAACGTTTCTCCCAAATTCCACGTTATGCATGTATTGGTATTCGTAGAAAACTTGAGTGTTTATTTTCTAATCCCATTTTGTTTTAGGTGTGCCCCCACACATACATCTTCGTAGATTCAAAGAATTGATGATGAAGATTTGGGTGTTCTAAATTAGCATAGAGTAAGGAATTTTCATGGTCAAAAAACTCAAGTTATCGACCTAATTGTTCGCCAGGTAAATAAATTGATTAATTTATTTGTGCATAAATTAATGTAATTTATGAGTATCTCAAAGTTTAATGAATATTTTGTTATACATGATCTGCTTTATATATGCTTCCACATCCGAAATTATTTTAGAAACTAACATCATGAAGCTGCATCTACAACTCTGATCTCTTCATGTGTGTGGACGCCACGAATCTCATCAACGAGGACAACTTTGAGATCCTCTCACTACCAGCAATCTTTCCCACCTCTTTTGCTCCCAATTACGACTCCTCCACTCCGAAAACCTCAATGATTTCTATAGCTATGGGCCCAGATCGACTTGTCCTCGCTATCTAAAGCATTTGGTGCCATTGGTGTACACCACCATGCATAAGAAAGTGAAATCCAACAATGGCTTAATGGGAGTCCGGCGACATTCTTGCAATAGTGCTCTGGTGAGATTCAGTCAGGGAAGCTAGTTTTGTTCTTTTCATCTCGTCACCTTAAGTCCGTAGAGACCAAAATCACCTCAATCAGTGGTCAAACAACGGAGATATCACAATCAAAAGTTTTAAGTGTTTTGAAACTTCAGCTGTCAAGTGCAACCTCCTTTGGCAAAATTGGCAGTTGCAAAGCACGGTTCAAATTTCAGCTCGTCAAGAGGTTTTCGATGAAAGATAACATATGAAAAGATAACCTATAAAATATGAAAGATAACATATGAAAAGATAACCTATAAAATATGAAAGATAACATATGAAAAGATAACCTATAAAATATGAAAGATAACTTACAAGATATGAAAAATAACCTACTAGATATTAATGGCATAAGATAAAGTTTAGAACAATGACAAAAATAAAATAGACTAAATAGTGTTAAGAAAGGACATGAATGTCATTACGGGTTATTTACGAACTTATGTGCAAATATCATAACTTGTGGACATTTTTATTTTCAACTCTTGCATAATGGACACATATGTAGTTAACTCTAACAGAAAACCCGTGTTTATATAAAACTTTTATACTCCGTGTTTTAGAATTTACCTTCAATTTAACACGTATTAATTAATATGTTTATTTTATAGTTATTGAGATAATATTATTCTAATATAACCTTTTTGTATGGGTGGTTAACAAATGATAGGTAATGATAATACGTTATTTTACAGAATTATGTGCAATTATTATAATTTATGGACAATCATTTTTTCAACTCCTGCATAATGGCCATATATGTAACGAGAGAAAATTAAAAATGTCATCATTAATTAAAGTAACACTATTTTATTTATGTCACTGTTATAAATTTATCTTATGTCACTAATAATTTGCATGTTATTATTTTATAATTTATAGGTTATCTTTCGTAACCCGTAAATTATTTTTTAGTTATTTTTCGTAACCTGCAGGTTATCTTTTCATAACTTGTAAGTTGTGAAACGTAATCTACACGTTATTTTGTACAGTAATATCATAATTTTATATAGTGGTATAAATAATAAAATGGGGAAAAATAATGTTAAACTTAAAATTTTATCATATAGAATTAACTCAAGGGAAATAGTAGAGAATAGGCCAAGATTAAAAGATTAGGAAAGTAAGTAGGCCAAATTTTAGGTATAAAAATTAATAGGCCATAATTTTTAAATTTCTAAATTTACCCTTTCTTTTTTTTTCTTTTCTCTTTCTTTTGTTTTTCTTTTCTTTTTCTTTCGATTATATCGTTATCCTCTCTCTCTCCTTTTTTTTTCTTTTCTCTTTCTTTTGTTTTTCTTTTGTTTTTCTTTCGATTATATCATTATCCTCTCTCTCTCTCTCTCTCTCTAGCTTCACGAATCTCTTCACCAGCGACGATCCGGTTGTCGGTCGGTCGTATTTTTGCTTCTCCGGTCATTTTTGAGGTGCTATTCCGGTTATTTTCTTCTCTTTATCTTCTCACAGCTCTCTCTCTCTCTCTCTCTCTCTCTAGCTTCACGAATCTCTTCACCGGCGACGATCCGGTTGTCGGTCGGTCGTATTTTCGCTTCTCCAGTCGTTTTTGAGGATCTATTCCGGTTATTTTTACCGAACATAAGGTTTGTCTCTCTAATCATTAATAGGATGTATTTTCGTTTTTATTTTTTTAAAAAAATTATTTCGGTTTTGTTCTCTGTTTTTTTTGTCGATTACTTTTGTGTTTTTTGCTGTTTTCCGGTCGGCTTTTGAGCAGCTCCTCCGTTGATTTTTACCGAACAACAGGTTTGGGCATTCTTTGTTTGTAGTTTTTTATTTTTTATTTTTTTTGTTGTAATTTCATTTTTTAGGATTGAATATAGTTCTTGTAATTTATTGATTTTTGTAGGCATGCAACTGTTTTTGATCATTGTTGCTTATAGGGGAAAATGGAGTCTAGAAAACCAATATACAAATTTTGGTTTCCAATCGTTTTTATTCGGAGGATGCTTCTTTGAAGTTTTTACAGGAGTGTTTATGTGAGGATCTGCATCTTGAGTTGATTGGTTTTAATCTTTGGTGTTCATTCTTTATTACTTTTTGTGGGAAGGAAGTTGAAGGACCCAATTGAAATGGTTTTCGGAGTTAAAGAGGGATGATGATGTTAGGTTGTTTTTAAACTTGGTTCGACCACGAAGAAGGAAGCTCTTGGATACCCGTTGGTAATAGATTTTGTTAGTAGATCTATTAGTGCAGTGGGATCTACTTCTTCTTCATGTTGTTTTATGAGTTCAAGAGATGATCGTCTTCTTCTAATGTTGATGGTTCCGTTTGTCAATTTGAAGATGATATTGATGTTGTGATGAATAATTTTTTGATTGACGATTTGGATATTTCCAAGTTGCCTATGTCTTTTGATGTGACTGTAGGCAATCAATTCATGAGCAAGTCAATTCTCAAGAAATTCATGCATGTAATTGCTATTAGGAGGCATTTTGAGTTTAAATCTGAAAGATCTAATAATTCATTTTATGTTTTGGTTTGTAAGAATAATAATTGTACTTGGAAGATGCGTGCTACTAGGGTTTCAAATGGTAATGTTTGGGTAGTGAGGAAGTATGTTAAGGAACATACTTGTTCACTTGATGTTGTTAGTGTTGAGCATTGTCAAGCAAATAGTCGTGTTATTTCGGAGTTTTTAAAAGGTGATTTTAGCATTGGGCTTGCGGATCGTTTGCGTCCTAATGATTTGAGGTCTATAATGCATGGTAAGCATGGTGTTGAGATTAGTTACTACAAAAGCACGAATGGCTCGCCCGACACGCGTTAGCATCAATGAGAGGAAGTGCGGTGGAGTCGTATGCTTCCATTCCTTTTCGTGCAATGTTTTGAAGGAGAAAAATCCAGGTCATTTTTGTTTTTATGTGTTATGCTTATGCTTTTGTTTATCTTAACGTTTTTGAAGGAGAAAAATCCAGGTTATGGTAACTTAACTTGATAGGTTATAGTCCATAACTTGTCATGTTATCGGATTAGTTGATGTGTTTTTGCTAAATTTGTCCGGTTATGGAGCATAAGACAGGTTATGGAGCATAACTAGACAAGGTTATGATGCATAACTTGACAGGTTATGGATCATAACTTGACATGTTATGATTCATAATTGACTTTTTTTTTGCATAACTTGTCCGGTTGTGCCTGATAACTTAATTAATTTTTTTTTTTTTTTTTTAGATATTAGAATGTATAAATAGTTATTGTTTTTTTTGGTGCCATTTATAAATAGTTATTTTTAATGTTTTTGTTTTCGTTTTTTCTTTGTAGGATCCGTGACTTCTTATGAGCTTGACAATGATGGGCGGTTCAAGTATTTTTTTTTTTTTGTGCTTGGCGGCTTCTATTAATGGTTGGCGCCATTGTAAGCCTGTGATCTCGATTGATGGCACGTTTTTGAAGAATGAGTTTTTCGGGACCTTGCTTTCTCTCGGTTTTAGATGCCGATAATCATATTTTTCCGCTTGGTTTTGCAATTGTTGATTCGGAGAACGATTCCTCTTGGGAATGGTTTTTGAAAGGCTTAAGGAGACTATCGGAACTCACGAAGACCTTGTTATTGTTTTCGACCGAAAGAGTAGTATCCTAAAGCAAAGAGAGAAGGTTTTTCGGATGCATCTCATGGATTTTGTATGCAAGACATTTACTTAGAAATTTGAATTCAAATTTTAAAGGTGTGCATGTGGATGCTATATTCTATCGTTGTGCCAAGGCATACCGTAAGGAAGACTTTGGTTACTTCATGCGTCAATTGGAGGCAGTGCGACCAGCTATTCGAAACTATTTGCTGCAAGTAGGGGTTGAAAAGTGGGCATGTGCTCACTTTGAGAGGAAGAGATATGATGTCATGACGACTAATATCTCCGAGTCGTTGAATAACGTCTTAGTGAATGCTAGGGAGTATCCTATTGAGGCCTTAATTGAGCATTTTAGATCCCTCTTGCAAAGGTGGTTTTATGAACGTCGAAATAAGGCAGATCAGACTTTTACATACTTGACTAATCATGCAAATAAATGCCTTCGTGATAGGGAAAAGATTGCACGTTGCTTATCTGTAAGTTGCTTTTGTCTCTGTTTTTTTTAGAAGTTATTCTTATTGTTTGATTTGATGATTCTTGTATTTTTGAATATTCTACTTGTTTTCAAGGTGATTGCTTCTTTTTTGATTTTGTCTCTGTTTTTATTTCTTTTTTCTCATCTTTTCAGGTTCAACCCATGGATATAAATAAGTATTATGTTATTGATGGTTTTGTTGGTGAGGAGGTTGACTTGTTGGCAAGAACATGTAGCTGTCTTGTTTGGCAAGTTGACGAATTTCCATGTGCACATGCCATTGCATCAATTTGGAAGAGAAATCTTGATCCAACACATTTAACTTCTTACTATTACACTAACAATGCATTCAAAGCAACATATGATGGTGTAGTCTATCCTATTGGTAATAGATCACAGTGGCAAATTTCAGAGGGCATTGAGGAGGAGGTTGTTCTTCCTCCTGAGTTTAAACGTGGTGCTGGGAGGCCAAGGAAACAAAGGATTCTTTCTAGTGGAGAACGAGAGAAGCAATCTGTGAAGTGTAGCCGATGCAAGCAAGTTGGCCACAATAGGAGGACTTGTTCAAACCCCACATATGTTGACTAATCAAGATGTTCAAAGTTGATTCATTGTGATGTACTGTAGTTTATTTTGTTCAAAGATACATTTTTGTTTGGATTTATTCTAGCATTTTATTGAAAAATTCATGTGCAGATTTTTTAGATTTTTGTTATGGAAATGAAGTAGAACAATTTATGTTTTTAAATATTATTTTTGTTTTTGTTGGAATTGTATGTTTGGAACGAAAAAAACTTTTAATTTCTGATTATGGTTTAACTTGACAGGTTTTTATCCATACTTGTTCTGTTATGGCTGTGTTGTTATGGACCATAACCTGTGTTGTTATGGACCATAACTTGTCGAGTTATGGGTTTTTGTGCATAAATTGCGCTGTTAAGACCATAACTTGTCAAGTTATGGACCATAACTTGTCAGGTTATGGAGCATAACTTGACAGGTTATGGCGCATAACTTGACAGGTTATGGTCCATAAATGGAGTCCTAGTCGTTTTTTGTGCATAAATTGTGCTGTTATGACCATAACTTGTCAAGTTATGGACAATAACTTGTCAGGTTATGGAGCATAACTTGACAGGTTATGGCGCATAACTTCACAAGTTATGGTCCATAATTTACCGATTTTTTTATTATTTATTCGGTATATATATAAACTTAAATGAAACCCTAGTCGGTTAAAACTTCATAACCTGTGCTCTCTGTTTTTTCTCTCTAAGATAGTTTTCTCTTTTCTCGATTTCTCTCTCTTTCCACCGGGGTTCTCCGGCGATTTCTTTCTCTTCTTTCCATTTTGTTTTCGGCGATCTGTCTCTCTTGTCTCTGCAACTCTCTTTTTCATCACTGACGGTGTGCATTTTCGGTATGAGTGATTTTTTTTTCGCGTTGCTTTAGATTTTTTTTTTGTCTGATCTTTTGCGATTTCCATGTATTATTGTTTAAGATATGGCGAAATCACGAAGGAAGAGGAAGAACAATGCTTCTGTCTCTAGTGTGAGTAAACGACCGAATGTGCGGGAGAAGAAAAGTACGGAAGAAGTTTCTCTTCCTTCTCCCACTCGTAACATTTTGGAGGTATTTTGATTTATTTTACTTACTGTAAAGAATAGTTTTATTTTTGTGTTTTGATTGTTGATTTTTAGTTTTATCCTCATATTGTTTTTATTTTTTTTTTTTTCATTTTTCTGATTTGGAATTATCGCATTAATCCTGTTAAGAGATTTCATGGTCGTTAATGTATCTTCTTCTTTTTCGTTATAGAGGAATTAAACAGAAAGTTTTTCGAATCTCGGAAGGAATTGTTCAGGAAAACAATTTTTGGTCCGTTTCTTGATTTGGTTAAGTACAGTAACCAGTGTCAGTTGATACATGAGTTACTGTTTCATGTGGTTCATAATCCAAATCAAAATGAGTTATGGTTCAAATTTGGTGATTCGTTTAGTAAGTTTTCTATTGAGGAGTTTGCAGTAATTAGTGGTTTAAAGTGCACAGGAGATGTAAACTTCTCAAATTATGTGGATACTTCTGATTTTTCAAGACGTAGCAAATATTTCCAGGATCATTGCACAGGGCTCGTAAAGAGGGGTACAATAAAGAAGTGTTTTGAGTCTGTATATTTTGATAGTGATGAGGAAGCTGTAAAAATGGGGTTGTTATATTTTGTGTCGTTATTCCTTTTAGCTAAGCCCAAGGACATGGGGGTTAGTAATGATTTGGTTAGAATTGTTGATAGCCCTCGGTTTAATGATTTTCCCTGGGGTAAATTGTCTTTTAATTTACTTTTTGCAAGCTTGAAATCTGGTATTGACACTTTATACAAGCATGATGACAAGGTTCTTGTTCGAAATGATAAGAGACGCGTAGATGGTTATAAGATCTACGGCTTGGCCTTTGCTTTTCAAGTTTGGGCTTATGAATGTCTACCACACATTGGTGGTATTTGTGCAATGAAAACATTTATTGATGAGCCTGTTCCTCGAATTTTCAAATGGTCAACGGACGAAAATTATTCGAAGAAGCCGTTTGATGTGTTGAAGAGCAAAGATGGCCAGGTTAGACATTTGTCTTACATATTTTTTTTTTATAGTAAATTTTCATGTTTTGTTGTTTTTATTAATATATTTTTGCTTAGTTTCTATTTTAATGTTTTGATCTTTTATTTTCAGTTCTCTTGTTTTTCAATTGAACCATTTGAATCGGAGCATTGCTGTAAATATTTAGATGGTTTTTTTCAGAAGTCGGTGAAGGATTTTCCTTTTTCTAGTGACTGTAAGTTGGGGGAGGATGACGAAGATTTTGAAACTGTCCCTCCATTTATCCCTCCCAAAAATCAGGTTTGTTTTTGTTTAATTTTGTTCATTGCAAGGTTGCTAGTAGCATATTTATTTGTAAATCTTACACCATTGGAATCTTAGAGCTTTCTGTCATTAGAATCTTTTATAACTTGATAATTTATGGACTATAACTTTGACAGGTTATGCTGCATAACCTGCCAGGTTATGGTTCATTAATTGTTAGGTTATGGTCGATAAGTTGTTAGGTTATGCTCTGAATTGACAAGTTTTTCACATAACTTGATTGCTTATGTTCCATAGTTTGATACGTTGTGTTTTTCATTTTGATTTGACTTTTTTCGTTTTCTTATATTTTGTAATTTTTTAGGGTCTTTGTTGATAATTTGAAATTGTGGCACGCCTTGCTTCCTTGGAGGCAAAACCGATAGTTTGGTTGTTGAAGTTTCTTCCCTTCGTAAAGATTTCAATGAAGAAATTTCTTCCCTTGAAGAGATTTGAATGAACAAATTTCTATTGTTGTTCAATCAATGATAATGCTTGATAAAAAGTTTGATGTGTGTGTTTTCCTCTAAGAAGAACACGCAAAGGAATGAAGAACAAGCATTTGAAGAAACAAAGAAAGAAGAAGGAACTGAAGAAATAAATGAAGAAAGAATTGAAGAAATAAGGGAAGAAGCAATTGAAGAAACACTTGGAGAGAGAGAGGATGATAAAGTGGGTGTTTCTTCTAACAAAATTGAAGAAACAATTGCTTCAGTGTTGAGGGATCTTGGCCATGATGCTGATAAGGAAGGCGATAAAACGTCTGAACAAAGGATTGTTCCGTTTAACGAGGCAGCTTCTTCACACAGCACCCTATTAAGTGTGTAGATGGAAAATCAAGATTTTTTTTGTGCATTATCCGAAATTGTTGATAGTGTTCCATCACGGGGAGGACAAGGTAAGGTTCCAATCATGGTATAATATTGATATCATTCATAAAAAAGGGTGGGGACCGGCCAAAGATGCACATTTGATAAAGCCTGCTTTTGATTTTAAAGTTGAGATTGTTGATTCCAAAAATTGGTTTCAAACATTATGGACCCCAGCGTTTTGGCTAAGTGACTCAGTAAGTTATGCCATCTTTTTTTTCTTTTTAAATTTTATGCAAGGTTTTTTTTTTTTTTTTTGGATGAAATCTGATAATTATTTTTGTTTTTGTTTTTGATAGCATGTTGATGTAGTCACATATTACTTGCGGAAAAAGATGGCGTGCTACACAAACAGACCTTACATTAAGTGCTTGGTTTTGGATTCACATTTTTTCACGAGAATTTATTGCTTATGGTGCTCTGGAAAAAAAAAGAATTGTGATTGGTCTACATTTGATTTCTCTTCACATTCTGCTCTTCAAGATTATGTGTTGGGAGATTACTTATTTTGTAGCTTGCCTTTTTTTGAAGTGGGCATTCTTCTTGTACCTATTTTTATCCCGCGTAGGGAGCATTGGGTGTTGGGTTATGTAGAGCTTAAAGATCATTGTATTAGGATATATGATTCCCTTTCTTCAAAGAGGGTAGAGAAGCAGGTTCTTGAGTGTGTGCAATCTTTGATAGTCGTTCTACCCCACTTGCTTGAATCTGTCGGTTACTTTGATTCTCATACACATGAGTATTTCACAAGTCAATTTGATCGTCTTGAGCCTTTTGAGATCATAATGGACGATTGTCCAAGACAAGAAAACGGGTTAGTTTTTGTTTCTCTCTTTAATTGTTTTTTTTTTTTTTTTTTGTTTTCCCTTTATTTGATTTATTTTTGCATTTTATATTTTTGTTGTTTCTAATTCTTTGATTTTTGGTTGTTGTTTTTTGTAGTGGTGATTGTGGAATATTTATGCTTAAGATGGCTGAGATTTTGATGGAAGCCGGACTTGATGATTGTTTGAGAAAGCGCGGGGCTGGAACATTTTTCCGCAAGAAGATAGCAATTGAGTTGTTCAATCATGCCTTGCGGAAGCAGGAATTGGGGTATGAGAGTGACGATAACAGGGGTGAAGATGCCCCAAAAATGCATTTTATGACGCCAAGAGATGCCATTGAGTGTGACTTGGATGATTATATGGATTAACTTTGTTGGTTTTTAGATTGTATATTTCTAGTTTTGGTACACAGATTATATTGTTTTTTGGTTTTTAATTTTAGTAAGTAAACAAGTTTCAAGTTATTTTCCATATTTTTACATGTACTACTCGTCCATAATTCACGGTTTTTGTCTATAACTCATAGTTTTCGTGCATAACTTGACCGGTTATGAACAACAACTTGACAAGTTATGATCCATAACCTGTCCAGTTATGCAACATAACCTGCCCAGTTATGCAACATAACATGTCCAGTTATGTCAAGTTATGATCCATAATCTGTCAAGTTATGCTGCATAACCTGTCCAGTTATGATACATAGTTGGCATGTTTTTACATAACTTGTCCAGTTATGCAACATAACCTGTCCAGTTATGCAACATAACCTGTCCATTTATGATAATAACTTTGTCAAGTTATCTTTGTTATGCAAAGCATAACTTGTCCGCTTTTTTCTGATTTTTGTTCATAACCTGTCATGTTACGCTCCATAACCTGTCAAGTTATGGTTCACATTTGACATGTTTTTACATAACCTGCCCAGTTATGCAGCATAACTTGTGCAGTTATGCATCATAACCTATCTTGTTATGCTGCATAACGTGACTTGTCCAGTTATGCAACATAACTTTTGTCGATTATGCAACATAACCTGCCCGGTTATGTAACATAACTTTGTCCATTTATGATAATAACTTTGTCAAGTTATCTTTGTTATACAAACATAACTTGTCCGCTTTTTTTGCAGTTTTTGTTCATAACTTTGTCATGTTACGCTCCATAACTTTGTCAAGTTATGGTTCACATTTGACATGTTTTTACATAACCTGCCCAGTTATGCAGCATAACTTGTGCAGTTATGCATCATAACCTGTCCTGTTATGCTGCATAACGTGTCCAGTTATGGTAATAACCTTTCAAGTTATGCTGTTATGGAGCATAACTTGTCCAGTTATGCAGCATAACTTGACAGTTATTACCATACAGTTACTACCATATAGTGTCCAGCATAACATAACAATAGCATGAATTTGATAAATCCTGAGTTTACATTCTTTTCTTCATTCAAGTGTCAATCTCAAACATAAGCTAAAAGTATTGTCAATGGATATTAACATTCAAAAAGATTGTAAGTAGTGTAAATCTCAAGTCATCTTTTTAAAATATAAGACTAGTTTTTAGAAACAATAGTCATATCATCCAAAAGGTTGTATTCTAATATCTTCTGATTTTGACGAGTCTGGGTCGTTAGGACTTTCGGTGAAGAGGATGAATGAAGGAATGCCAAGCTCTTCCATTTTTTCCCTCTGTTCCTCTGCACTTTTTCTTTTGTATTTCTTCGTTGATTTTTCTTCTTCATCATTGTCTATTTCTTCATAATCTTCCTCCTACAATAATAAGTTTTTTGATTAGTTGTAAGAAACTCTTTTTTTTTTTTTTTCTCAACTAGTATTGATGTGGGTTTTTTTTTTTTTTTTTTTTTTTCCTTTTTCCAAGTAGTATTAAGAACGTTTTATACCTTTTTGATTCCTTGAGCAACAGCTTTTCTCATTGCTATTATCTTTTTCAAACTTCTTCAAATGTTTCATCCATTGTTTGTTGAGTGATATCAAATGAGTTTGTGAGTGGAGTATAACCGAATTCTTCCTCACGTTCTCGTAGCCCTGCAGATACTTCTTTTTCTCTGTCCTCCTGTTCATGGAGGTGCAAATTACAATATCTTGAAGGAAACATTGCAAAAACAAATTCAACATCAATTTGTGTTGTTTTCATTACCTCAGAAACTGGATTGTTTTGTATCTCTTTAAGAAACAGAAGCACATTTTGTTGAATGGTTCTCATAATGTCCATAGAATTAACAACCATTGTCTTTATATCTTTTAGATCCTGTTTCATGGCTACCTGGTTGGCTTCCAAATCTTTTATTTTGTTAAACAGATTACTTAGATGAATTTCCATCTTGTCCAGCTTTGTTGATGCTGCTGGTGGCATTTCTCTTTCAACTTCATCATTATTTATTTCTCTCAAAATGACCACCATAACTTGACAGTGAAACAAAAAATAATTTTCAGAAACGAGCTTCTGTTCATTCAAGTGTGAACCTAAAATAAACCCTAAAACATAACTTGAATTAGTGGTTTTCCAGTTAGTGATGAACGGATTTACCTTTTGTTCTTTTGCTATTTTGCGTTGTTTGTAGTCCGTCTTCGATTTATCGTCTAACGACACCGGCGAGGTTTTTCTGAGAGTGGCCGACGAAAGAGAGAGGAACGGTGGCGGACGAGAATCTGAGATTGGTGGAGGGATGAGAGAGAGAGATGCAGAGGGAAGAGAGACAGATCGCGTTTTAGCAGGGGAAGAGAGAGTGATCGTGGGAGAGCGGCGGAGGGAAGAAACAATTCGCCGGAGAGCGTCAGAGGGAAGAGAGAGTGATCGTGGGAGAGAGGAAGAGGGAAGAACAGTTCGCCGGAGAGGACCGGAGATTGGAGGTCAGTGAGAGAGAGAGAGCGAGAGCGGAGGTCGGTGAGAAAGAGAGAAGAAACAATTCACCGGAGAGCGTCAGAGGGAAGAGAGAGTGATCGTGGGAGAGAGGAGGAGGGAAGAACAGTTCGCCGGAGAGGACCGGAGATTGGAGGTCAGTGAGAGAGAGAGAGCGAGAGCGGAGGTCGGGGAGAGAGAGAGGAGAGAGAGAGGTGTTTTTTAGGGGTTTGTTTGATTGAAAATATGAAGATAGGTTGAATATATTATTTTTAGGGTTTTTTTTTTTTGAAAAGGGTATTTTTGAGATTTTATGTATAAATAAATCTGAATATATGTTTTTTGGCCTATTTATTAACTTTTGAAAACTTATGGCCAATTAATTTTAATTGATGTCAAATTTTGGCCTATTTTCCTCCTTCTCCCTTAACTCAATTTTCATTTCTGTTGGAACTTGTTAGGCGGAAGCCCAATTGTTTACTATATGCAGGGCCTTAAATGGGCTCACCATCCACTACCATTCCAAAAGCCCAGCCCATTTAGCTTTTTTGCTTGGCTGACTTCGTCGTCTTCTCTGTGCTCGACAACGCTTTGAAGATCAGTTCTGTTCTCTGGTTTGCCCGTTTACACTTTGCTCAGCCACACTTTCTCTTTCCTCTCAGGTAGATTTTCTTTTTCCCTGAATTTAATTCCACTCAATTTCTCTCGTTTCTTTTCTCTGTTTTTTTTTTTTTTTTTTTTTTTGCTTGTTCTTTGTAGAAATTCTTGGTTTTTTTTTTTTTTTTTTTCCTTTTTTGTGGCGATTTATTCCGAGAAATTACTATTTGGATCTGTTTCCAGTGATCCGAATTTTCAATGTTTTTGGAATTTACTTTTTTTTTTCCGAATTAAAATTTGATTAATTTGAGAACTTCTGTTTCTGATCATTATCTAGAGCTGGTTTTGGTTTTTCAACTTTTTTTTTTTAACATTTAATTTGTATCGAGTATTTCTAAGATCTGTTTTTGAATCATTTATAGGTTAAACCTTCAATGAATTTACTTCGATGCAGTTCTTTTGCCTAATTAGAGTTTTTTTTTCCCCCGATTTGATAGATTGGTGTCGTATAATTGAAGAATGCCTTCGGCTCAAGATCCATTCTACGTTGTAAAAGAGGAGATTCAAGAATCTGTAAGTTTTTTTTTTTTTTTTTAGATTTTTTAATAGAAGCTCTTATTTAAGGATTCAGTTTGTTTTATATTGTGAATTTACTTCAGCTTTTCGTTGGATCAAGTTCCATTTTTCGTATTTTTTTTACTGAAATATTTGCATAAGATAACCATGAATGGAATTGTGTAGCAAAATGTATATATTGGCGTGGTTGGTTTGTTTGTTTTTTTTTTTTTGGGGGGGTTCCAAAAATGTAGGAGTATTTCAATTTATTTGTCGGTTTGTTTTGTTGTTAGATTGAAAAGTTGCAATCTTCCTTTCATCAATGGGAGCGAATTCATGCCAATACCGGAGAGCAAATACACCTTGCAAAAGAGCTACTTGCTAGTTGTGAGAGCATTGAGTGGCAGGTAAATCCAATGTTAACATTATTTAATTAATACTTTGTCTCATTTTCCTTGAATTTTTGTAGTGTGATATTGGAGAACTTGTGATACATAGTTCCCTATGAATGTTTCGAGTCGAAGAGACGGTTAGTTGTGTTTATTGATGCAATGTTGATCAGATGTTTGTTCCGTTAAGGCCTCGACGTGATAATAGTTAGAGATCATTGTTATATATGATTACTAGTAGTAGTCTCATAGAAATAAGGATTGTTATGACTTTTGCCTTGTGCCTATTTGTTCACGAATTCAATGTTCTATGCAACTACTGAAACCCTGCTTTTTTGATAGGAAAGGTGGATGAATTGGACAAAACAATTGCTGTAGCCGCCAAGGATCCTGCTTTATATGGCATTGATGAGATAGAACTTGACAAGCGAAGGAGATGGACCAGCAATGCTCGTACTCAGGTATTGTTGGCATAACTGTATTCTATCGAAACTTTTCAGTGATATTGAAAACTTGAACAAATATTCAATTGAGCCTGTCATTGCTGTTTGATGTTTTACGGGATTTTTTCTTCTTTTTTTCTTCTTTTTTTGGGGTAGTCTCTACATACGTTATTATTTGCTATAGTTTTTCTGTTTTTACAAGCCTGTAAATCTTCTAAAGAGCTGCAATATTTTACCAGGTGAGCACAGTAAAGAAGGCAGTTAAAAGAGGAAAGGAAGCGAATGGTACTGGCACTATGTCTGCTAACGCAATGCATCGAGAACTAATGAGGCTGCCAAATCTACATGAGACAGATAGATCTAACCTATATTCTGCCAATGACAATGACGATTTTATAGCATCAGAATCAGATAGACAGTTGCTTCTTATAAAGTATGATCTTCTTCTTTCTTTCTTCTATAACCTCACCTTGGCTTTATATTTCTTATAAGTGAATAAGAACCCTTTACGTCGTCCTGTCCGTAAGGCATACACTGATGTATCTTGTTTGATCTTGTCTTGTTGAAAATTGTTGTTTCTAGGCAACAGGACGAGGAGTTGGATGAACTTAGTGCAAGCGTACAGAGAATTGGAGGTGTTGGGCTTACTATACACGAGGAGCTCCTTGCTCAGGTTTTAATTTAGATCACATTTCCTTCTGATGGCTCTACCCCAACTCAGTGGCCAAAAAATAAGAAAGATTATTGCATAAGTTGAACCTTTAATACAGCTTTTTACGTTAAAATTTTAATCCTCTGTTCAGGAGAAAATCATAGACGAATTGGATATGGAAATGGACAGCACATCGAACCGTCTTGATTTTGTTCAGGTGAGTCGGTCTGATCTGATCATTGATTCATTGTTATCCAACCTATGAATAAGTGAATTCAGCTTTAAATTATGAAGCTAGCATATGTCCATTACTTGATGAAAACATCCCTTGTGATTTTCATTGCAGAAAAAAGTCGCTATGGTGATGAAGAAGGCTGGTGCTAAAGGCCAGATTATGATGATATTATTCTTGGTAGTCCTGTTCATTATCCTTTTTGTGTTGGTCTTTCTCACCTAGCGGAAAGAATGAAGCCTGTATGCGAAGTTTATACATAGAAGAGGTATCGGTTCATTTAGGAACTTTTGGACTGTTGAAGAATATAGATGATATGATTGGTGATCTAGGTTTGTCTGATAAGAACTGGCCTGGAAATTCTGATCCGAAAAGCAAAAGGTCCTTGAAAGTTCTTCTACAATTTTTGAAGTTGACTATTTTTGAGATTGAACTTGGAGTGTCAAATATATGTAAAACAGCTTCATATTACTGGTATTTGTTTATTCCATGTCAAATTTTCTCTCTTGTGTCGTTGTATGCGCTTTGAGAATATTTTAGTTTCTTAATTTTAGTGCATGTATGAACAACCGTAAAAATGCCATGTTCTTGGATTAGTTGATCTCCTGTTGTCGATGCAATTGGGCGACCGGTTTTCCATTCGAGAGGGGAACGATCACTACTACACAATTATGATGCAACAGTTAGAGACAAGGGTGGGGCGTGGTCTAAGGATCTGGCTCATGGTTGGGAGAGAAAAGAGGAGGGATTTTAAATCCTTCAAAGTGCACACAACAAGAGAAACATCCTTTCATTATTCGCTTTTTTTCCATTTTTCCTGATCTAGGTTATTTGTCTTTCTTTCCTTATCAAACATAGCTCAAGTGTAGCTCTAATAGACCATTTGGTTTGCGGGAGAGGACCAATTCCTTTGGGATGAGGGGGTGGACAGGGACAGATGCAATGATAAAGCGCCCCTCTGGGCCAACAAAATCTAATCCCTCTACTTTGGGTTGCTCTCAGTAATTGACATTGACTGCCACCGCCACGGCCACCGAGATTGGTGGTTGTGGTTCAATGCCATGTCATTTCCAGTCTTTTGCCGGTCAAAAAACTAAAACCAGTGTTTAGTGGGTAGTTTCATTCTTCATTTTTGGGGGGCATACACCAAAATGTATTTAAGATAGATTTTTGAAGGAAATGATGCCGTTTTGGTACACTAACTAAATGGTATCATTTTAAAATTGCTTCCAAAAAAAAAAAAAAAAAAAAAAAAAAAAAAAAAAAAACCTGAAGTCCCTCAAATTCATCTCATTTTTCGATTCTCATTTTGTCGCACTTATGCATCATACTACTACCCTCCTTTCTCAGTCCCCTCAATTCATTTTTACTATCAGTGCAGTCAACATCTAATTGTCAACCCATCAGTAAAAACTGACCAGAGCCATGCACCAAAGACAATGAACACTCCTATTCATCCCCCATGGTTAGATGGGTCTCACTAGGTCGATAGGTGGAACCCAACCTAGTGAGATCTATCATTTTGATAGTGATTGGGGATAAATCCCCATGAGGATGCAAACCATTTTTGATGGACAATAGTGATGGTTTGGTGCGGTGCTCTCCTTTTGTTGACGTACATGAGAACATTCCGACCTCTACTAATGGAAGGATTCCAAAAATCCATCAATAAAAGGTAAAAAAAAAGAAAAATTACCTTCTAAAAAATAATAATAAATGATGAAATGGGTAATATAGCAATCGGATAAATAACTATTCATCGGCTCCCCATTCCTTTTACTAGACAACTAAAACGGATATTTCCATAATCCTCTACATTATTCACATTTTCCCCCTTTTCTTAATCTTACAAGCCTTGTAAAATTTTTAGACTTTGGAGAGAACGAAATTACCCTTGAGATTGCAGGGTTTTCTACAAGCAGGCCAAGATTGATGCATTTATTTGTTCCATAATTATCACATTAGGCTGCAAGATATCATTCTCTCTCAAAATATACACACATTGCACAGATTTTACAGCAAAATTACAAAAGAAAGAAAATAGAAAAATGAATTGCACATTCCCGGCTAATGCAACCAAAAAAGAAAAAAAAATGAATTAGCTCCGATTGTACAAGGACTTGCTCGCTTGTGAGGCGAGGGCAAGCGCCTTAGCTCTTGCATCTGTCGTCATCCACTCCCTCTCCGCGCGCCGCTGATGTTGCCTGGCATTTTTCGCTCGTTTTGGAGCGAATTTGGTATCCCTTTCCACAAATGCAAGTCTAAATTTTTCAGCAATGGACAACTCTGCAGAATTTGAGAGTTGTGCAGGTGTGGCCCTTGGTATAGACCCCCGAAAAGCCCATGTTTTGGGATCTATATCCTCAACAACAGGGTCATCTAGTGCAATATCAGGTAATGCTTCCGTGGGAACTTTGGTACCTCTGAACCCAAAGGGTGAGGGTTTGGGGTTTACTATGATGCGCGGGCACTCGGTGGAGAAACTTTCCAATGTATTTTTATCAATCTTCGGCTGCAAAAGGGAGGAAACTTAAGAAAAGGAAAACATAAGACACCTGCAGAAAAAGGTAAAATCTATCTCGACACGAAAGAAATTGCTTCGTCGGCACCTACTTTATACATTCCTATTGGTTTCTTCGACAAGAAAAAGTATCCATACCCACACAAGCCACCGCAATGATTCTGCGCCGTTAGCGATAGCTGCGGTATCAAGTTCTTCCCAGGAATCTCCCTCTACATCATTCAGCTTTGGTTTGAATATTTGCAAGCATCTGCGGGCAGTTTGGTCACTCCTCGGGCACCCTCTGCAACATTAACTTTGGTTCATATCCTGTTATTAGGTTTGTACTACTAGTCAAAAAAGATTGCTACATAGTTGTAAAAGCAAAAGGCAGTTCGTAACATTGTGATGTTATTTAAATGTTTTACAGTACTTAATTCTGAACATATATCATATTCTAGGATAGAAATCAGTTCCTATGATGATTTGAAAAAATTCACAAAATAGTGGTCTTCCAATATGTCTCTCTTCCACTTCCCTACTTCTCTCATATGAGAAAGTACTGAGTATAGACCCATCCCTAGGGATATACTGTACACGAGCGTCATGCTTAAGATGGATTGTTGGTCAGTAGCCCAAAATTTCAAACAAAATTGATATTTGCAAAGAAAATTTCCAATATGTTATAAAAGTAAGATTACCCGCAACGAAAAGTCTCCAAAGAACGACAATGCTGCACTAATTCAGAAACACCAGCTGTAGTAATGCCGCTACACCGACTGCACAAAGCTTATCTCAGTACAATTGAATATTTTCAGAACCAAATAAGGGTTTTATGTTACAGAGATGGTTAGAAGCAAAAAAACAATCACTAATCATCTTTAATTAGATTTGATAGAAGTTCAAAAAAGCAATAGAAACTAAACAAGGGGGAAAAAATTCCACACCTTATATCCACAGCTTTTAGAGACTTGCAGATTTGAGCCACTTTTGCTAATCCAATATCCGAGACATCCGAACCAGAGATGTCTAGAATTTCCCAGGAACAATCGGCTAGAGAGACAATAACCTCATCGTTCAGTAACTTCCTTCTTCTAGCAATTGTAGCAATTACCATCTGCCATTCAGAAATACACACAAGCTTTGTTCAACATTAGGAAAAACACAGAACCCTCAAACGAAAAACTTCATATCAGCTAGATAACCAAAAACTTGGTGCCAATCATACTACATACACACACACACACACACACACACACACACATATATATAATTTATAATACAATATGATTCATATAGTTTTGTCTACAGCCCTGAAAAATGTAACGTGACATTTGTTCAATGTTCAACGCAACATTGAAGTTAGAAATGTGTAAAAATGGTTTTGACAACATTTCTTGGTGTTACGCACGTCGAACATGAGTGTTACGCGAAATAAATGGTATGTTGCACTATTCACTTCTACATGTCTTTTTTATAAACTCAATCAAATGAAGAGCAATTATACAATCACCATGAAAAATTTATCGTGGTCATAAATACATGCATGTAAAAATTCTGTAGGTTTCTTAAAAATTAAATGACTGATTTATCCCAAATTTTTATGTATCATTTTCTTATTATAAGTAACCAAATTTCTCTATCCTTTGCTGCTAAACCATAAAAATCTCTTCTGCATCCTCACACAAACATATTAATCTTTGCTTAAATATCCTAAGTATTGACCCAAAAAAGAATAATTTAAGCATAAAAACTTGCTGAAAATACAAAGAGAGAGAGAGAGAGAGAGAGAGAGAGAACCTTAATATCAGCTGGAAAATTGACGGCGATGTCAGCCAGGTCCGGAATTAAATCTTCCAAATGCTTTCCGACAAGTCCGAGGCACAAGCTCACTAAACTCGCCGGCCCTTTCTTCTTCGGCGCTTTTCCTGTCAATCACCAAATACTTTTTATATCCACAATATTACATATACATATATAAATACGCACACACAAATATATAAATATATATATATATATATAGAGAGAGAGAGAGAGAGAGAGAGAGAGAGAGAGAGAGAGAGGAGTACTGGAAGATTGAGAGGGAAAAATCGTCGGATTGGTGGGCTTAAAATCGGATCCGGTTTTCAAATCGAGCACTTTTACAGAATTTGTGATGAATGATAAGTTTTTTTCCCTTTCCATCAATTATCAGAAAAGAAAAAAAGAAATCCTTTTCGAGAGAGCGAAAGGAAAATTTTCAGAGAAGGAGACTCGCCGTCGACCAAAATAGGTGACCGGGGGTTGTGAAGAGGTTTTTCTTATATCAAAGCCGACTGTTGCAAAATAATATCGATTTTTAAAAAAAAAAAAAAATTATTTTCTGTATTTTCTACAAGTAAGCCTAAGGGGTATATTTTCATGAGGTACTAAAAAGAGATTTCCAAACATTAGCATTAGCTTTCTATGTAATTCGTTAGTTTAAATTTTTATTGATTTGAATTTTTTTATTGGAATAAAAAATTTTAAATTATGTGGTTAAAATAATAGTTTGAATTTTTATTTAAATATGTAATTAAAATTTTAATCTAAATTGAGAATAAAATTTAAATTTGTATTTAATAAGTGTGAAAAGCAGAGAGAGTTAGTACTTTTTTAATGTTTAAAAATAGTTTGAATGGTTAAACTTAAGGGGAATTAACTCTAAGTTAGATAATTTAAGCTCCAGTTTGGTTCGTTAGTTTAAATTTTGCTGATTTGAACTTTTTAATTTAAACAGAAAAATTCAAATTGTGTAGTTTGAATTATAGTTTAAATTAACATTTAGATATGTAGTTAAAATTTTAATTTGAACATTGAATAAAATTAGAATTTGTATTTTGTAGGTGTGAAAAGCAGAGAAAGTAGATACCTTTTTACTGTTAAAAAATGATTTGAACAATTAAACTTGAAGGGGAGCTACACTTTAAGTTTGACCGTTCAAGACAAATATAATTTAAACTGCATGTTTATCAAACACTAGTTTAAATTGTGCTCACTATTTAAACTGAGTTGAGCTGAACTAAACTAATAAAACAAACGAGGGCTAACTCAATTTAAACGATGAATATAATTTGAACTGTATGCTTACCAAATATGAATTTAACTGTACTCACTGTTCAAATTGAATTGAATTGAATATAATTAGTGAAACAAACAGGGGTTAAAACACTAAAAAGATACTCGCTTAAAATTATACAAAAACACAAAAAATAATAAGCATATTTCAATATAACACATGTCGTTAAAATGAATTTTTTTTCTAAAAAATTGCTGTATATTATCTAAATTTAGCATTAATTACCAATCATAATATTCTTATCAATTAATTTCAAAAATATATATATATATATATATCCATTACTAGATTTGTTACAACCGCTTAAATCAGATTACATAGCCAAAACAACAATGCCTATCGATATATAAATATTAAAATATAATGTGCGTTTATTTTATAGATTTGAGTTGAGAATTTAAGTTGAAAAGTGAATTTATATAAGAGAAATGGTTAATCTCATAAATAGTCCATGGAGTTTATCCTCAATTTTAATTTGATCATTGACTTTTAAAATGTCTCATAGTTAATCTTTGAGATTTTATTTTGTTTCAATTTGAGTCATTTCATTAGCTTAATATTAAATATTTGATAAAATCTGTTAAAATTAAGGATTAAAATTAGAAATATATAAAATTCAGGGATAAAAGTAATTCAAAAAATAAAAGTTAATTTTCACATATAGTTTCAAAATCTTAGCTTTTTTGTAATTTTAGACCACGTTCATTTTACCGATTCGAGTTTAAAATTTAAGTTTTGTTACAGTAAAAGGTTCTCAGAAATACACATCTAACTTTTTTGCTACAGTAAAAAGCTTTCACATAAAATCACATCTCAACTCAAATTACAAACTCAAATCAACAAAGTAAACGGGCCCTTAGTTTTTAATTTACATAGATTTTAGGGAGAAAGAGGAAAATAGGTTAAAATTTGAGATGAATTAAAATTAATAGGCCAATAGTTTACATAACTTAATAAATATGCCAAATTATTATTTTCGTTCATAACTTGTTTGGTTATGAACCATAACTTGACAAGTTATTATTCATAATTGTCCATAACTTGTCCAGTTATGAATCATAACTTGACAAGTTTGCCCATAATTTATCTGATTATGAACTATAACTTGACAGGTTATGGCTTATTAATTTCTATAACTAAAAATTAACCTATATACTTTCTTAAGCTTTTCTTATTGACATATTTTTTACTATTTCTCTAGATTTTATTAGATTTTAACACTTTGTTAATGAAAAAATTAAAGCTGAAATAAAATAAAATATAATGATTAATTGTGAGATATTTAAAAAGTTAAAAATTAAGGTGAGATTAAAAATAAATCTAGAGATCATTTATGAAATTAATTCTAAAAAAATACTGTAATAAAAAATAATTTAAAAAATATTATAATAAAAATTTTAAATTGTGATTTGAGTGCGAAAATAACGGAGATAAGAACCATTTGCGCCAAACAAAGGTCTTGTTCACTTCACCGATTCGAGTTTTTAGTTTTAGGCTTCTACAGTAAAAAACTCTTAGAAAATGTCACGTCAAAATTTTTCGCTACAGTAAAAAGCTCTCAGAAAATGTCACATCTCAGCTTGAATCGAAAACTCGAATCCGCGAAGTGAACGAGGCCAAAGAGTAACAAGGGTGTTTTGGTAAACTAACTTGGAATTGAGTCTGAATCTGACGGTAGTTTAAACTTGAAGGCACCTGAGACACTGTAAATTGTCTTTCCCCTCTCTCAGTGGCACTAAACAAAACCGAAAGAAAGAGAGAAAGAAGAAGAAGAAGAAGAAGAGGAAGAAGAGGATCAGAAATACGTCGTCGTTTTGGATCGATGGTGAAGGGTCTACAACAAGGGCAAAACCTCCCAGCGGACGTGACTCAGGTCATCGAACAGCTCGAACGCCATTGCTTGGCTGCCGATGGCTCTCTCGTCTCCAAATCCGCTCACTACGATCTCCAACTCGTACTCTCTCTCTCTCTCTCTCTCTCTCTCTCTCTCTCTAGACTCCAGATTTCTTCGCTTGTTTGGTTTCTTAGAAAATGCGGTAAAAGGAAAAAAAAAATTAAAATCTTGGCTCTTTTACGCTGCAGGCGCGGGAGGAAATGGCGAGGGAAAGGCTGCGGTACCTGGAAGCCATGGTTGTTAGAGATGATAAAAAAGATGATTTTGTTTTTCGATTTCTCGTTCCGTTGCTTGTTTGATTGATTGCGTTTTTCGCTTCGTTGTTTTTTTTCTTGTAGGCGATATACAGCGAGGCAATTGCAATGACGGAAGAGTATCAGCACGCTGTTTCGGTGGCTAATCTCGGAGGGATTCGAGACTTGCAGGGCTCGTATATGCAACTCGGATTGAAGAATTCCCCTCAGGTTTCGATTAGATAAGTTAAACTTTGGAAAAACTGAATTCTTTTTCATAATCCAAATATGTATTCGGATTAAAAATTTCGATTTTGGTATCAAAATGTGTGTTTATTGTAGAGAAAGTGTGGGGATTGGATGTGATGTTGCCTCTAATTTTAGAAATGTTACAATGCGTCTGTGTAGCTTTAGTCTTTAATTAATTGATTTCATTAAATGGGATTTTACATAGATTATAGTTTCATTAAGAATCATTTTATCATGATTTATAGGGGTGATTAAGAAAATTGGAGTTATTGCAAGATAATGATATTCTGCAGAAGATGTATTTTATTTTATTTTATTTTATTTATGCCAAACATTTGTGTTTAAAGTATCCTCAAGAAGACATTGGGCTTATTCAATGGTATAACGATTTTGCTCGTTGGGTTTACTTTGGTATCAAATTAGGTTATGTGGCTTAGAGTTTAGTCTTTATGTAACAGGTGTATGAGACTTTGGAGCATCGTATGGTAGTTGCTGAAGCTGCTCAAAGATTGAGGCTTCCGCTTATCTCCAAAGACGGTGAAGTTCGCGAGGATGAAATCGAGAAATGCAGTATAATGTCTCGAAGTTCCCTCGATAGTACTGGTACCAGTGTTACCATCAGCTCAAGCTCCAATTCAATAAATTACACAACTGCCAATAGCACCACCAGTGCTGCAAATACTAGCCTTTCTGGTGGTGCTGATACGGAACCTGGAGTGGGTGGTGTTCCTAATCGCTTTCTTGGAATTACGCCTGCTTATTTATGGCAAACTCAACTCCAAGAGAACCCCTTGTCAATGGTACAACAAATATTTTTATGTCTCTGATAATCTTTCAGTTTAAATCTCTTTGGTCAATTGTTTAAACCATTAGGGACGCTTCTTGTTGCCGTTGTAGGATATGACAGAGTACCAGTTATGTCTTTCCCGTGAGATTGAGGCTCGTTTAAAAGCTAAGTGTGACAAGTTGGCTGACGCTTTTATAATGGATGACATAGGTATTTATCTCTATATCTCTCTCTAATATATATGGGTGTATGTGTCTGTGTCTGTGTGTTTTTCCGTGTATGCGGAATAAATGGCTTTGAAATGTTGCTCTAGGTGTTTCCGAGCTGCTCTTTCCCTAGTTTAGATAGGTGTAAGTGCATAAACTGATTATACAAATATTGGGCGTTTTCAAGAGAGAGTGGCAGGGTAGAGGCTTGATCAAGTGTTTGGTTACTTTCATTGAATTGATTTACATAGGGATTGACATTAATGGATGAGTAAATGTTTATTTTGCATATGGGTAGACATGTTTTGACCAAGAACATATCTAACCTCAGCTTTTGTTGATGCAGACTCATCATCCGGACATCAAAATTCAAGTGCTCGAATTCCAGAAAGGTTTGGTTTCCTTCCTTTACAAATTTTTTTTCCATAATAATTCTTATTTTTGGAAGAATTAAAAGACATGCTATTTGCTGACCCATAGCAATTTCGATAGACAATAATCTGTTGCACAAGTTATATATATTTTTTAAATTCTGTACACTATCCAAAGCAGAGCTCTGGATGTTTGAGTTTCAAGAAGAAAGAATCTGGTTCAGTAGTTTGAAATGGAGGTGAATTGAGGAAGCAAATTTTTGTTTGAAATGACCAACTGCTTAAGATGATCTTTTTATGCCATTTTATAGTCTATTGCCTGATTTATGTTTTATTGTTTATCATACGTCTACCGATGATATATGGTGACCTTCAGTTATTCATCATGTACCCTGAATCATTGTGATAAATTCACTCGTAAATTTTGGTAGATCCTGTTACAACCAATATCTGAAGTACTTTTCTCGCTCTGTAACCTAGTATTTATAGCAGCTTATCTTTTAATTTTATCAGAGTAAAATTCATCATTGAGGAGATTGAAAGGGATGAAGCTGCCTTAAGAGAGGACCTGTACGCTGCAGACAGAAAATTTGCTGAATATTATAATGTACGTCCACAGGCAATTCATATTCTTTTCTTGTTATTTTTCTTTCCCTAGCGCATTCTTTTCCAGATATGTGGTTTCTTACGATCCGTGATCTGTAAAACCATGTTGTGCCAATTAGGTCTTGGAGCAGATATTGGGTGTACTTATTAAATTGGTGAAAGATTTGAAGTTGCAACATCAACATAAATATGTAAGCCTTCTACTTTCTTACTGGTGATTGAAGGTGATTTTGATCGTTAAAATTAAAATGCGTGCTTAAATTCTTTGAGAACCCTCTCTTATGGTTCTGAAAATTTGTCTCCTTTTGGAGTTCTGAGGACTTGATATGTCTTAAAACTATATAGGATGATCTGCAAAAAACATGGCTCTGCAAAAGGTGTGAGACAATGAATGCGAAATTAAGGTTTGTCACCCCATTTTTCTATTTTGATTGATTTTCTCTGTCGCCCACTAATTTGTGAATAATGGGGTTTATGTCGTAAACACATGTATAAATAGAAACTAAAACATTTTAAAAGCTAGCTATAAGTTAGTTCTGCCTGGACTCACTTTCTCATAATTAGTGTACTTGACCACATTCTCTCAGGGTTCTGGAGCATGTTCTACTTCTTGAAACATACACTCAGGAATCAATACCAGCTCTACATAAAATAAGGTAATTATTAGCAATACCCTTTTGAGTGCATCCGTTGTTTTTGATCCGAAGTTAATATCTTTTCTTGTCTCTACTGATCACCAGGAAGTATCTTGTTGAGGCTACAGAAGAAGCTTCTATTGCATATAACAAAGCGGTATGCTCCTTAAGTTGACGTTGTAGACTAATTAGTTTCTAGCTCTAAATTCTAATTCTTATTTCGTTTTGTTCTGGAGTTGTTTCATTTTTAACATGCATAGCTATAGAACAAATAATCCAGCCGATGTGTGACAAAGGACATTCTAGGCAATTGCAAATAGTTGGATTATTTTCACAGTAGTTAAAACAGTCTATTAGCGTATGAAGTATTTTCATATAAAAACAAATTCTTATATCAGTTATAAGTGCTCTGAGTATTTGGTCTTTCAAAGAGCTGACTAACAATAGTTCTCTTCAGCTGCAAAGAGATATGTTGAGCAAACTCTCCTTTTATGGCATGCACACAACTTTATTAAGTATCATCGTCATTTGTATATTTTTTTCTTGTTGCCTCGCTTGTTCTTGACTTTCTTCGCTAATTCATGATCGACTTGCTTCCTCAGGTGACACGTCTTCGCGAGTACCAAGGTGTCGATCCTCACTTTGACAATATAGCAAAGCAGTATCGCGACATTGTGAAGGTACATCTCAGTACATAAGAATGTCGTTCTTCACTTGATTCCTCAGTAAGGTTTTTAATAGCAAAAGTTTCCTTACAGAAATTGGAAACCATGCAATGGACAATTCACCAAGTTGAAATGGATCTCAAACGCTTACCGGATCATCCCAATGCATAGGATTAGTACGATTTGGTTTTGAGATGGCTCAAGCGCGAATTGATTTGACTGTTTCATCACTAAACTTGATCAGTTGTCGTGTTTGTGTACGTCAGAATGACCAAGGACAGAATCTCATGTATTTTGATTTTTGTGATGAAAGAGAGTTTGTTTAACAAACACATCTTACTTTTCTTTGGGCAGTTGTGTTGACGTTTTCTGCTTTTCTTAGTTGAAAACGACTGGGGAAACGTCATGTCGTTTTACCATATTGCTAACTTGCTATTGTTATATAGTCTAACACCAAACCGACGTGTCATTTTTCCTGAGCCACAAGAAACGGCATGTGTTTTACATAGATTTAGTTCATTTCACCGATTCGAGTTTTCAATTTAAGTTTCTATAGTAAAAAGTTCTCAAAAAATGTCACATCAAACTTTTTCTGCTACAGTAAAAAGCTTTTAAAAAATGTCACATCTCAGCTTGAATTGAAAACTTGAATCTGTTAAGTGAATGAGGTCATAATGTGTTATAAATTGGGGGATATGTATACTATTGTATAAGTAAGGTAAATAAATAGTAAAGTAAAAAGACAAATATAGAGAAATACTATTATAAAATATGCACTCTTTCTATTCTCTCAAAACACTTCTTTCTATCAATTTTTATTTCCTCCTTTTTCTTTTACAACTCGTTGATTTCTCTTACAAACTTCGGTGGCTCTCTTGCCTTCCATTGAAGGCCAATTTATAGTTGAAGTATGAGGCCATATGAAGTTTCCTTGATGTTGCCAAATTGTTAGTATACAAATTTCAAGTAAACAACTTTTCTTGTAACAAGTAATAAAACTTTTTTCAATGAAACTTGTTTCAACGAAACTTCTATCAATGAAATGACTGTTTATGATTTTCTTAAAATCTCTAGATCGGACTAATCTGGTGATTTTTAGACTGCCGATCTGATTTCAAGTCAAAACCATTTGTCGGCAGTCTAAAACCAAACTAAACTGTTTTAAAAACGGTTTAGTCTAGTTTGGAAGATTTTATAAACAGTCCAAACCATATTGTATTAATTTATGTAAACATATTAATAAAAAAATATATATATATATATATTTAGGTTTTTGTATCCTTATAAATGCTATTTTTAGTGGATTACATGTACTATAAGATTCTGTTCATTTGTTGTATTTAACTTTTATTTAGATTTTAAGAAATATGAAATATATATCTAATAACATAAAAAAAAAAAAAAAAAAAACTTTCAAGAAATGGACCAAACGCAGTTAAATGAAACTAGATTGTTTTGAAATGGTTTGGTCCAATTTGGTTCTATTATTAGAAATCGTTCGATTCGATCTGAAACTTTTTCAACTGTTAAAACAATCCAGTTTAAAAAATTCTTTTGGATGCTTACGCAAATCAAAAGACTTGCTTTTTTATTTTAGATTTTCAACACTTTTGGCTCTTGCCCCTCAAACTTTAAGGTTTTCATTTTTTTGAGATATTTAGATATGTCACGATGAACTTTAAAGTTTTTATTTTTTTGAGATATTTAGGCAATATGTCATAGTTTTTAAAGTTGAATTAACTTTTATCGTGAATATTAAAATTATTACAAAATATACTACAATAACATCATTTAAGTTTTGTAAATTGAGTAAAATTATAATTATACTTTTGTGTATTTCATTCAGTATCTATAAATTTTGTGAGAATTTTATAGTATTTTGTGTATATATTTATAATTTATATAAATTTTACGATTTTTAAGTATTTTTATCCGTGACATTCACTGTAATAATTTATTTGTATTGACATATATTAATGTAAACCTAAAATTTATAGTTCCTATAAAGTGCCTTTTCATCTTTCTCTTAAAACTCTTTACTCTCTCAACTTGTAAAAGTCTACAATGCGTATCCTAACTATTTTATTATTAATATTTTTTATAGTTGTAAAATATGCATTATAAAATAATTTCTTTAACTATTATTTTTTAAGGAGTTTAATCTTTCTCTTAAAACTCTTTACTCTCTCAACTTATAAAATGTATATCCTAATTATTTTATTATTAATATTTTTTATAGTTGTAAAATATGCATTATAAAATAATTTCTCTAACTATTATTTTTTAAGGAGTTTTTCTCATGCGCAAACATATTAGTAGGATCAGTTTTTTAATTATTAAATTTTGTTAAAATTATATTAGATTAAAAAATATATAGAACGGTTAATTTTTTAATATAGATTTAACGGTTAAAAAGTAAAAAATTATCTATAATTTAATTTTTATTGGTCCAACTAGAGAAAGTTCTAATTTTCAATGCACAATACGTATTACATCTTGAAATTTGAAAAAAGATGTTTGTTTTTTGTATTCGTCTCTGATCATTCATAGTTATTTATAGTGTTTTTATCTCATAAAAAATATACATAAAACAAAAATAGTTATGAATTATAATTCTAAATTCATAAACCAAACAAGCATTCATGAAGTATTTCGCCATAAGTGTGAATGTGATATGGTAGCAAGTACAATTTTTAATAAGTTAACCAAAAAAAAAGAAACCAATTTTGGTTGCAAGCGTAATAATACAGATGGACTCCCCAGCCAAATTTCAGGAAACTTACGACGCAAGTACTAATAGGTATCCGGAAAAAAAAAAAAAAAAAAAAAAAAAAAAAAAAAAAAAACAACTTGACACGCAAGTAATACGTTAGTATAACACGTAAGCATAATCTCGACCGTCCAATCCTCAGTGTGCGCACCATCACAGCCGTCCATATGTGCTATTAACCGACTTAAGCTTAAACCGAGTCCTATATATAGAGATTAAAGATCACCCACAATAGTATTACGTGATCAAGTTCATTCTTTTCACTCTCAGACGTCTCTCTTCTGGTAAATTCCAATCCCTCCTCCACTTCCTTTTCAATTTTGGTCTTGAAATCTGTGGTATCAAATTGCTTGTTCTGTAATATTTGTTCTGGTACTGAAAAAAGAAACAAGGGACAAATTTATTATCAAACGATTCATTGAATTTTTGTTCTTTTTTTTTCTTCTTTTTTCTAGGTAGGGATTATGCAGCAAGAATAAATTATTATCATGTATTTTATATTGTCGTGTATTTATTCCCTTGTTTTGGCATGGAGAATATATTGAACTTTTTCATAGGTTGTTTGGTCGGGAGAGTCGTCTCCTGATTCGAATCATGGTTCGTAATTTGTTATAGTATTTTTTCTCATAAAAAATATACGTACATCAAAAATAATTCTAATCACATGGTTTAATCTATGAACTAAACGTTTATTGATTGGAATCTGTTTAATTAAATTCTAGACCATTTATTCTCCAAGAGAATATCTTTGTTAGGCCATGGTTATCTTAGAACTCGCGGAGTTTTTCTTTTCTTTTCTTTTTTTAATTTTAAATAATCAGCTTGTTGAGATATTATATTGAGAATTTCATGTGTTGTATATGAAAAATAGACGTACTGAACATAATGCAGTATACAAATCATAAACGATATTTAAGATAATTGAAATTTTATGAAATTTTAACGGTTTCAGAATTGTTTCTTATCATATTACGGCCTATGGTTACTAACCCTTTTGCTACTAATGCGTTTCTTTCCAGTCACTCAATTGCAAACAAAGCTTTTCACTCCCAATCCAATCTTTCCCTCTCAAGCTCTCCAATCAAACAAAAGTCTGCTTACATGGTTGATCAAGACTACGAGATCCCGAGCTCTTTCGACCCATTTGCGGACCCCGAAGTAGGCGACTCCGTCCCCTTCAGCGGCCGAGGCAAGGACTGCATCCACATCCGGGTCCAGCAAAGGAATGGGAAGAAGTGCCTGACCACGGTTCAGGGGTGTAACAAGGACTTGGACTTGGATAGGGTCCTCAAGAGTCTCAAGAAGGAGTTTTGTTGCAACGGCAATGTGGTCCAAGACAAAGAGTTGGGGAAGATAATTCAGCTCCAAGGTGATCAGCGCAAGAACGTCTCTAAGTACCTTGTCAAGGCTGATATTGTCAAGAAAGAACATATCAAGATTCATGGTTTTTGAATCTATTGGTTCATCAACTATTAACGGGGGTGTCTTATTTTTGGAATTTATAATAAAGTTTTAAATCTTTTAAGAGTGTAGGAGAAGTAGCTTTGTGACTAAGTGAAGTACTTTCTCTCTCTTTGCTTGTTTTGGTTTTTGATTTATGGAGATTTATGAGGACTGTAGTTGGGATTTCATTGGTAACAATAAGAGTGGATGCTTCTTGAGTTTCAAAACATATAATACTTTTTGCCTCTCCTTTGTGTTTGCTTATATTATTACCTTTCTTTGTGTGCTTTGCAAATACAATAAGGTTTTCAGAGTTTCTCTGATAGTACTTAGAATAATATATTACAGTAGTTCTATTTACTTTTTTAATATGATACGAATTTGATTGGATCAAACGGTAAAAAATTAAATCTATTGGTAGACCGGCCACCAACAAATGTCCCTAAGGTTTTATGCGTAACCGGAAAAAAAAATTGCAGCATGTCAAAATATAATAATAAGAGTGGATTTTTTTTTTTTTTTTTAGTTTCAAAACAAGGATTACTTTTGCCTCTCCTTTGTGTTTGCTTATATTATTATCTTTCTTTGTGTAATCCTTAGAATAATGGATTACTAGTAATTTTATATATTTTTTTAATATGATATGATTTTAACTAAATTAAACGTTTAAAAATTAAACCTACTGGTAGGCCGGCCACTAGTAAAGGTCTCTAAAATTTTATTTGTAATTGGAAATTTTTTTTATTGTCTCTGAAATTTAATATTTTTGGCTTTATTTTATCTGTTTCCATTCTTGGCCCCTTTCTAATATCATGTTGCATAAATATTTTAAGTGATATAGAATTTTAATTGACGTTGCATGAAAAAAGAGATATTTTAATATTGTTCCATATCCTTTTAATATTATTGGTTTTGAATCAAAGCATGATTTATTTTTATGTAATACAAAATATATATGTCTTCCAAAACTCAAATCCCACCCATTCTATCATATCTCAATACGTTTAATCTGGTGATTTCTGGCACGGTAATATGGACACATCCCTCGATTTGGAGTAGGTGTCTTGTTCCAAAACGACATGTCGTTCGTCTTGAAATGGCATACTGTTTTCAATCTTCTTTGTCGTTTTATGGACGGCAAATTGTGCTTACTTTAGAAAATGCCAAAATATATGAACTTCAAAAGAAAAATAAAAAAATAAAAAAATAAAAAATAAAAAAAAAAAAAAGAGAGGCTCCGTTTTTGGCGCTTTAATTGACAAATGCCACGTTGCTTCACACTCATTTGATGCCTAATGCTTCTTCTACATGTTTTATAAGTGACCTTTCTTCCATAATATTTTCTAAGGTTTTCTTTGAAAAAAAAAAATGGTGATAATAAAGTGAGAATTATACATAAAATGGTATTCGGTGTCTCTAAACGTCAAATTATATTATAATATGATTAAATAGGCTAGGCTAATGGGTCAAAAAAGTCACCATAAATGACAACTTTTCTAATAAAGAAAAAAAAAAAATCATATCAATACTAACTATTTTAATCAATCTTCTGCCAACTTGTACTTTTTAATATAAGATTTTATTCCCAACTACGGAATTACCCTTTGGGTTGGGTGATGATTTATCACCGTTGATGAAAAATGATATAAAATTTTACAATTATATTCTACTTGTGGTATATAAGACGTACCATCAATAGTAAAAATGTGAATTTTTTATAAATATAAGAAAGATTATTTGAAAGGAGAATTTTTTTTTAAAATATATAACACCCCGATTTAATTAAAGATTAATTAAGGTAATTAAGATTATTAGTGTGCCTAATATTTAATTAATTGAGTTTAAATAATTCCAAGGTATTTAAATTACATAATTTATTTTTCAGACTATTTTAGTGCACATGTCATTTTCTTTTATTTTTAATGCGTTTTCTCTTTCTCTCTCCTTCCTTCACTAATTCTCTCTCTCCTCTCTCTCTCTCATTTCCATCCCATTTGAGCCAAAGATGATTTCAAAGAGTTTTCAACATCAAAAAGGATTCAAGGTAAGCTTGAAAGAACCTCTCTTGAATCTATGTTTTTTTTTTTTTAAAACTTTTTTTTTTGGTTCAAAACGGATTTTGATGATTTTCTATTAAAACTAGAGTAGAAATTGAGATCTTGGGTTCTTTGGACTTGTTTTAGGACCTAGAACCCGGATCTAAAACAACTGGATTTGCAGGTTTTGGACGATTTCGCGAAGCACCATAATTCAAGAGAAGATGGACCGGTATTAAACATGAACAATATTACGGGGTTTAGACACCGTTTTGACCCATATGGGAGAACCCAAATTAGCTTCATTTGGGGACTTGGGATGAAAGGATTAGTATCCTAAACGATTTGATATTTAAAACCCTTGGAATGGAATTTGAACATGAAAATGGATTAGGGCACACTAATTGAGAATCTTGGTATATGATTGAAATGATTACTTTAGGACCGAGGATTGATCCTAAAGACACTGGATTCAGACTGAAGGGGCTTGAGGAAGCGGAAGCCGGATAGGGCAACGCTAGTCCTGTGTTTGATTGTGCGAGGTAGGATTTCTATCCCTTTTCCTTGTGAGCCTGTTTTCAAAAAAAAAAAAAAGAAGATTTTGGCCTTGAAAATGTTTTTTAAAGAAAGGGATTGATTTGCGAAAAGAAAAATGTTTTAAAAACCATGGCTTGTTAGTTTATGAAAATCCTTGGCTTGTCCTGTCCATGGAAAGCTTGTCTAGTCATGGAACCTCATGACTTGTTTTAGCTTGAGTAGTTCGTGGGGTCATATGAACGATTTCACAATGTTAAACGGATGATTTCTTAAGATAAGAGATCTTGTGAACCGGTAAAGTCTATTGTCAGTAAGCCCAGATAGGATTAAGGGCTTGGTGAGGTGAGTAATTTGTACTAATTATCATCAGTTAGTTTCTATATTTCCTTTGAGAAAAAGGATGTGAAACATTTACATTTGTGAAACAGAAAATGTCTATTTATTTTAATCACTACTTATTTATTTACTTGTTTATTTAAATTATTTCAAATTATAAAATGGGCCTTTCGCTCATGTTTCAAATGTTTAAACCCTCCCGGGAGATTTAGGCGAGTTGTGCTAACGGATGAGTTTTTGTTATCCTCTTAAGCAAATGTAAGGAATTTGAGTTGTAAACTTAACTAATATTTGATTTTATGGATGATGAAAATTGTTTATTTACATGACCATGTATGTAATAAATCTGTGGGGTGGAGCCCTGTGTGTCGAGGCTCCTGGATTATATGTTATTTATTTATTTTTATGAAAATTTTTCCCTAATCGAGCTCCAACCCCGTTTGGGGGGCGTGACAAAATATAAGAATATTTGTAAAACATAATTTGTCAGTTTTGTTAAATTGATATACTTTAATTAATTCATTTGATATGATTGTTAAAAATCATGCTTAGCAATAGAGGTTTTTTTTTTTTTTTTTTTTTTTTTTTTTTTTTTTACACATTCTATTACAAAATTCTGTTTATAATACTTAGTGTTCAACAAAAACAACCCAAGCACCATAATTAAGAGAAGATGGTGTATTAAACATGAACAATATTAATAGACACCATACCATTATAAGAAGCGAATTATCTGAGATAAAAAGCACTAGAATTCAGAAGAAAATATTAGCTATGAATAATGTTAGAAGACACTATCAGCATTAGCATTCAACACTAAATACGAATCTCACACCGCATAAAAAGACCATAAAACACTCAAATTTAGAAGAATGATACATTGTCATAAACAATATTAAGGGACGCTATCATCATCTAACACAAACATTTACATTTGTGAAACAGAAAAATGTTTAGAATCACTATCATTGTAAACAATTTAAAATCCGTTCAGTTCATTAATTTGAGTTTTTAATTAGAGTTGAGATGTGATTTTATGTGAAAATTTTTTACTGTAATAAAAAATAAGATGTGATTGTTTATAAAAATTTTTCACTGTAATAAAATTTAAATTTTAAATTTAAATCAACGAAATAAACGAAACTTATATTATTTCGAGACTTATCACCGATGCTCAACATCAGTCAATGCCACGTAACATCATTCTTCAAGAAGGTGGATTCCAAAGCACTACATCACTAATTGTGGTTCCCAAACGACTTGATCATTCATGTATACTTTAAATCCAAAGGCAGCCAAGAGAAATCCCCCTTGAAGTGGGCCCACCCAAAGGTCAGGTCAAGACCTCACCCCAAAACTAAAAGCAGCGGATAAACTCAAGTCTCGTTTACTAATTTAAAATTTAAATTTTATTACAATAAAAATATTTTTAAAAATAATTATATTAATTTTTTTATTATATAAAAAAATTATTATATAATATTACATCTTAATTTAAATTATAAATTTAAATATATAAATTAAACGGACCGTCCGACTCAAAACCTCATTTGAGGAGCATAGCAACACGTCTTCCTTTCTTTCTGGATTCTTCTCTTGGGGCCCACCTCTGTCCCCTTTTCCTTTCCCTTTCTTTGGATGCCCACTCTAATGAACTGTTGTCGTTTTTGGTGCGTCCAACTTACGCGGTTCTTCTTCTCCTCCTCTTAGCTAAGAAGGAATATAACATTAATAACGTAATAAAACTAACGTCATTCTCTCCATCTCAACCGTCCATTCTCATTCTTCACTCAATCTCAACGCTACACGTGTTATTTAATTAATCGACTCATAAGGTTTCCCAAAACTCAACCACGGTTTAGGAATTTGTGGCCACCACTCTAACCGCCCTTGTCCTTGTCTTCCTTCTATATATAGACCCCCATCACAAACTCCCTCATTTCCTCATCGAATTCCTGATCATCTTCGTCAATTACGAGGTAAATTCCCCTCCTAATCTCTCAACAAAGCCTTTAGTTTTCCTTTTCATTGATTTTGTGATCATGGGTTTGCGTTTGATCTTTGTTTTGAATGTTAAATTGATATTTATTTGGGAGTTGACTTTTTTTTTTTTCATTAAGAACTGTTTCCTTGTTTTGGCGTGATAAAGATTTGACCTTTCTTTCTTTAGTTCATTGGTTTAGAACCTGTTTTGATTTCTGGGTTTTTGTTTCTACGGCGAAAGTAAAATGAAGATTGGTTTTTTAGATTGGATCTTCTCGCAAAGAAGATATCTTTCTGCAGAGCTTTCCTTGTTTTGGCATGGAAATGAACGACTTTGTTTTTTCAGAGTACTTTTTATGGGGTTTTTTTTTTTTTTTTTATTTAGAACTTGTTTATTTGGTTCTGAATTCCTTATTCCCTTCATGCGTACATTTTATTTGTTTTTTGTGTACAGATTCTATAGCAAATGGCAAAATTAGATCTTGTTTGAGTTCAATAATCCCTTTTCAAACATTTTCTGGATATCAAACGAATTGAAAATCATGTTTCAAGCAGATTTCTTGTAGAACTTTGTTTCAAAGATTTATATGTAGTCGGCAAAAGGGAACTTGTGTGTTTTGTTTAGGATCTGTTTTTATTGATTGGTTATATTGTGAGAAATTGTTCGTCTTAAAATTTTATATCTTTTTTGTTTGAAGAATTAGTGAATTAATTCGATATCAGAGTAGATATTCTGACTCAAACCCTTGTAATTGCTGTCTCTAAATTTGTTTCTAACTTTGTTGTTTGCGTTTTTAGCATTGATTTCCTTTCAGATCCTGCGCGCTTAACCAATTATTCACCGCGCTTTCGGTTGATTCACTTCGGTTTCCCTACCAAGCAAAGTACATGGTTGATCAAGACGGCCAGATCCCAACTACCTTCGACCCTTTCGCGGACGCCAAAGACTCAGATGCCCCCGGAGCCAAGGAGTATGTTCATATCCGCGTTCAGCAACGGAACGGAAAGAAGTGCCTGACGACGGTGCAGGGGCTGAAGAAGGAGTTCAGCTACGAGAAGATCCTTAAGGATCTCAAGAAGGAGTTCTGCTGCAACGGCAATGTGGTCCGGGACAAGGAGTTGGGCAAGATAATTCAGCTCCAAGGCGATCAGCGCAAGAACGTCTCGCAGTTTCTTGTTCAGGCTGGTCTGGTCAAGAAAGACCATATCAAGCTTCATGGTTTTTGAAGAACAAGAAGAAGAAGACTTTGGTCATGTTGTTATGGTTTGTGCGCTAAGCAAATTATTACATTAGAGAAGTGTCTATATGTGGGATTTGTAGAGGCTTCTCATACTTATAGTAGTATTTTTTTTTTTGTTTTTACTTTCATGTTGGTTTTGATATTATGGAGATTTCAAAGGAATGTAGTGGGATTTTCTTGTTAATAAAAATGGATGGCTTTCAAGTTTTAAAATGGATTGCTTGGTCTCTTGTGTTGTGTTTTTGTGTATACTCATTTGTTTACTTTCTTTTCTCGTGTGCTTTTAGAGAAGAAAATGCTAGATTTTGTGCTAGGATCAAGGATTCTAATTCTATAGGCTATTTAGTGCTCTTTATGATTTCAAAAGAAGAAACTGAATTTAGAGTTCCTTTTTAGTTTGAATTTTTAATTTGAGTTGAAATGTGTTTTTATGTGAGTTTTTTATTGTAATAAAAAAATTAGATGTGATTATTTCAAAAAAAATTTTATTGTAATAAAATTCGAATCAGTAAAATAAACAGGTTTTAATCCCACTTTCATTTTCAGTTTTTATCTCAACTTGCAAAAACAGCTGTTGGTTTGTGGGGTTTCGATAGTTTGAGCATTGTATACATCTATAATATTAAGACCTTATTCATTTCACTGATTTGAGTTTTTAGTTTTAAGTTTTTACAGTAAAAAGCTCTCAGAAAATGTAACATTTAGTTTTTTCTGCTACAGTAAAAAGCTTTTAAAAAATATCACATCACAACTCGAATTAAAAATTAAAATCCGCGAAGTGAACGAGGCCTAAAGCTCCATTTTTGCCTGTTTCTTTTGACACCTAGCAAATTCCGTTATTCTCCCACGGGACACCTAAAAAAAATAAAATAAGAACTATCTCATTTTACTTTGACAATATGAAAAATTAGGACTGTACAAAATAACCGTAAAATCGAAACCGACCGCATTCGACCGAAAAACCGACCGCTCAAAAACTGAAACGGCAGTGCCACGTGGAATTGAACTACTTCGGTTCGGTTAACCGACTAATAACCTTGATTCTCAATTCGGTTTTAGTTTTGTTTGTGGATCTTTCGGTTAAAACCGAACCAACAGAAATTATTATTAAAATGTTTTCGTTTTTTTTTTTTTTAAATTTATGCTATCGTTTTTTATGAGTTGATGTCGTTTTTGAAGGTTGGATGTCATTTTTGAACTCAGAATCACAAAACCCTCTTTTCTCATGATTCTCATTTCTCTATCTCTCACTCTCTCTGTTTCTCATTCTCAATCTCACCCACCGATTCTTATTTCTCACCCCAGCCCAACAACCCCCAGACATACACCCCCCACCGGCCACCCACCCGGCACCCACACGACCTGCCACCCACCCTCACGCACGCGGCACGCCTCACCTCTCTCACTCTCACCCACCCTCACGGAAGCCCTAGCCGCCGCCCCTCTCCTCCGTCGTCCTCAATCGCATTTCCGCCGCCGCTCGCACGTCCGCATCTCACGGTGAAAGAAGCCCTCGCCGCCAGCCGCCGCTCGCACGTCTGCTTCCGCCAAGCTAGCACGTCCACTTTCGCCGCCGCTCGCACGTCCGCCTCCGCCAAGCTCTACCGAGGTTAGGCTTTTGATTCCTCACTTTCTATTTCCATCAATCAAGCTTGGGCAATTGATGATTGGCCGTTGTTTTTGTTGGAATGGGCTGAATGGTCGCTGTTGATGATTGCTTTAATTTTGACTGCTGGATTGAAATGTTGGATTGTTTATTGTTGTTTGTTGCTTTTGATTTTGGCCGTTGTTGATTGTTGTTTGTTGCTTTTGATTGTTGATTTTGGCCGTTGTTGATGATTGCCGTTGTTTGTTGCTTTTATTGCCGCTGAATTTTGTTTGAATGTCAAGCTTTATCCGCCATCTCTACCTGCTTCTCCACATTTTGCATGGGTATGGACGTTATTTTATGCCCTGAAGAAGCATTGATTTTTTATTTGTTGGTTGAATTCTCAGCAATCTCATGCGTGTTTGCTTCGTTTATGGTAGTTTGGTTTGAGTTGTTTGATTTAACCTTCTTGGGTTGCTGAGAAAACGGATATAAATTTTGTGTAGTTAAAGCTTGGTTTAAGCCCATTACGTGTTTGTTAAAATGCTTACGCAGTGAAAATATTGTTCAAGTTGCGTTCAAGTGAAAATATTTTGTGAAAATATTGTTCAAGTTGCGTTCAAGTGAAAATATTGTTCAAGTACGGTGAAAATGCTTATTGTTCAAGCATGCTTATTATCCAAAAATGCTTATTCTTTGGATTTCATGCTTGTTTGTGAAAGTATTGTGTACAATTTGAAAAATCTCATGTAGTGAAAGCATGTTGTTTGTGATTGTTTAACTTTTTAGCTTAATTCTTTTAGATGTCTTCATCGGAAAAGCAAAAAGAGATAGAGTCTCAATCTAGCCAAAAAGAAACCAAAACTATTGAAACACAAGAGAAAACTGAGGAAGAAGGGAAATGTACTAAGAAAAGGAAGAAAGCCCGACAAGTAAGCCCGGTTTGGCAACATTTCATGAAGGACGAAAAAACCAAAAGGGCTACTTGCAAGCATTGTGGTGTCACCTATGCCGTTGATTCGAAAAAGAATGGCACATCTACAATGAAAAATCATATAGAAAGTTGCTTGATGAATCCAGAGAGTGAAAACAAACAAAAGACCATCCAATTTAGTAAAAAGATCGGAGCACATGAGGAGGACACTGCTACTAGTACCATGACACTAAGAGCTTGGTCCAAGGAGGGTTATAAGAGAGCCGTTTCGGAGTATATCGCATTGGATGAGTTACCGTTCCGACACGTGGAAGGTAAAGGTTTTAAGCGCTATTCGGCGTACTTGAATCCTAGAGTGTTTGACATTTCAAGGATAACAATTGCGAGGGATGTTTATCAAATGTTTTTGGAGGAGAAGAAGAAGTTAAAGAAGGTTTTAGGAAAGCAACGGGTGTGTTTGATTTAACCGATACTTGGACATCAATTCGAACATCAATTACATGTGTTTGATTGCACATTGGATCGATGAAGATTGGAATATGCAGAAAAGGATAATTAATTTCATCCAAGTTTCGAATCATAAAGGAGAAACAGTTGCATAGGAGATTTTGGTTTGCCTTAATGATTGGGGCATAACTGCATTGTTTCACGATTCTGATGGACAATGCATCATCCAGTGATGTGGCTATGGACAGGTTAAAGAGAAAAGTCAAAGATATTCCTAATTTTCTCGTCTTAGATGGCCAGATGATACATATGCGGTGTGTCTGTCACATTCTAAACTTGATTGTTAATGATGGGCTCACGGACTTAGCATATTCTATTGTAAGCATTCGCAATGCAGTTAGGTATGTGAGGTCCTCACCTCAACGCCTCAAGAAGTTTAAGGAGTGCATGAAGGAAGAAAACATCAACTCAACTGCCCTATTGTGTTTGGATGTGAAGACGAGGTGGAACTCTACCTACCTAATGTTGGAGACTTCTTTCAAGTTTGTCCCCGTTTTTGAGAGGTTGCTTTTGGATCAAAACTATTATGCTTACTTTGATGAAGTTATAAAAGACAAAAAGATGGAGGGTCCACCAAATGAGACGGATTGGGACAATGCAGGGGTTTTTTGAGGTTCTTAGGTAAGTTTTATACTTTGACGAAGAAGTTTAGTGGTTCATATTATGTCACTTCAAACTTCTATTTCAAAGATATTTGTGCTGTCAAACGAAAGTTGATTAAGTTAGAAGAGTGTGATGATCCTATGTTGAATGAAATGGCAACAATGATGAATAAGAAATTTGATAAGTATTGGGGAAATGTCGAGAAAATGAATCACATGATGTTTCTTGGCTTGTTTCTTGATCCAAGATATAAGTTGGATTATCTTGCTCTTGCCTTTAAGTGTATCTACACTGATTCAACATCTGTCACGTTGTTAAAAGGGGTTGAGGACACATTGCGTAGAATGTTAATTTCATCTAAGTTTCGAATCATAAAGGAGAAACAGTTGCACAGGAGATTTTGGTTTGCCTTAATGATTGGGGCATAACTGCATTGTTCACAGTTATAGTGGACAATGCATCATCCAGTGATGTGGCTATGGACAAGTTGAAGAGAAAAGTCAAAGATATTCCTAATTTTCTCGTCTTAGATGGCCAGATGATACATATGCGGTGTGTCTGTCACATTCTAAACTTGATTGTTAATGATGGGCTCACGAACTTAGCATATTCTATTGCAAGCATCCGCAATGCAGTTAGGTATGTGAGGTCCTCACCTCAATGCCTCAAGAAGTTTAAGGAGTGCATGAAGGAAGAAAACATCAACTCAATTGCCCTATTATGTTTGGATGTGAAGACGAGGTGGAACTCTACCTACCTAATGTTGGAGACTTCTTTCAAGTTTGTCCCCATTTTTGAGAGGTTGCTTTTGGATCAAAACTATTATGCTTACTTTGATGAAGTTATAAAAGACAAAAAGATGGAGGGTCCACCAAATGAGACGGATTGGGACAATGCAGGGGTTTTTTGAGGTTCTTAGGTAAGTTTTATACTTTGACGAAGAAGTTTAGTGGTTCATATTATGTCACTTCAAACTTCTATTTCAAAGATATTTGTGCTGTCAAACGAAAGTTGATTAAGTTAGAGGAGTGTGATGATCCTATGTTGAATGAAATGGCAACAATGATGAATAAGAAATTTGATAAGTATTGGGGAAATGTCGAGAAAATGAATCACATGATGTTTCTTGGCTTGTTTCTTGATCCAAGATATAAGTTGGATTATCTTGCTCTTGCCTTTAAGTGTATCTACACTGATTCAACATCTGTCACGTTGTTAAAAGGGGTTGAGGACACATTGCGTAGAATGTTAATTTCATCTAAGTTTCGAATCATAAAGGAGAAACAGTTGCACAGGAGATTTTGGTTTGCCTTAATGATTGGGGCATAACTGCATTGTTCACAGTTACAGTGGACAATGTGTCACGCCCCCCAGACGGGGTGGGTGACGTGGAGCTCAATTAGGGATTAATAAAGCGGAATTCCCCAACCGGGCCCCACCTAACTGCATTAAAATAAATAAATAAACAATATAATCCAGGAGCCTCGACATATGGGCTCCACCCCCACAGACATACAAGATCGTACATACATGCTTACGTAAATAATCATTACAACAGACATCATCCACAGTCTAGTAAATCCAAATATTAATTTAGTTTACATAACTTTTCTCAAATTTCCTTACATTTATAATAGAGGATGAACGCGATCCTCACTTGATCAATCCGTAGCACCACTCAGCCCACGATGCACTCCTCGAATCTCCGGGAGGGGTTTAAACATTTGAAACATGAGCGAAAGGCCCAGTGGGATATAATTTGAAATAATTTAAATAAACGAATAAATAAATAAGTGCGTAAATAAAATAAATAGACATTAGGTCCCGGCTGAACAGCCCGGAACCTCACATCCTTTTTCTCAAAGGAAATACATATCAAAACTAACTGTTTTTACAGGCTTCAAAGCCGAGTAATTAGTACAAATTACTCACCTCACCAAGTGCCTCGCCTACCGGACCGGTTTCGGGTTCTGCCCCCGAGGATGCACTCTCCGCATCCTATCTAGGCTTACAGCAATAGACTCTATTACCAGTTCACAAGATCTCTTATCTTAAGAAATCATCCGTTTAACATTATGAAATCGTTCATATGACCCCACGAACTACTCAAGTCGCGGGCCCCATGGTGAACAAGCCATGAGGTTCCATGACCCGACAAGCTATGGATTTCAAGGACAGGACAAGCCAAGGAATTCCATAAACTAACAAGCCATGGTTTTTAAAACATTTTTCTTTTCGCAAATCAATCCCTTTCTTTAAAACATTTTCAAGGCCAAAATCTTCTTTGAAAACAGGCTCACAAGGAAAAGGGATAGAAATCCTACCCGCACAATCAAACACAGGACTAGCGTTGCCCTATCCGGCTTCCGCTTCCTCAAGCCCCTTGATCAATCCACAATGAGCATCGATACAAAACACCACTTTAGGATCAATCCTCAGTCCTAAAGTAATCCAATTTCAACCATATACCAAGATTCTCAATTAGTGTGCCCTAATCCATTTTCATGTTCAAATTCCATTCCAAGGGTTTTAAATATCAAATCAGGGATTTAGGATACTAATCCTTTCATCCCAAGTCCCCAAATGAAGCTAATTTGGGTTCTCCCCGAAAACATGGGTCAAAACGACAATTTCAGGCCAAACAGGGTCAAACCCCGTGTACACCGGTCGACCGGTGACAGAGCAGTGCAACTCTACCGGTCGACCGGTAGAGTGCACACCGGTCGACCGGACGGGTCGACGGTCGGTCACCGCAATCCGGTCGACCGCACAGTCGACCGGTGAATCGACGACCGCGAGAGAACTCATGGAAATCGGTCCAAAACCTGCAAATCCAGTCCCAAATCCAGATTTTTCAAAGGGAAAACACTAGATCCGAGTTCTAGGTCCTAAAACAAGTCCAAAGAACCCAAGATCTCCAATTTCTACTCTAGTTTTACTCGAAAATCATCAAAATCCGTTTTGAACCAAAATAAGTTTTAAAATCCGAAAAACATAGATTCAAGAGAGGTTCTTTCAGTAATCTTACCTTGAATCCTTCTCTTGATGTTGAAAACTCTTTGAAATCACTCTTTGGCTCAAAACTCGTTCGATTTGGGATGGAAATGAGAGAGAGAGAGAGAGAGTGAGCGGGAGAGTGAAGGAGAGAGAGAGAAAGGAAAACGCACGGAAGAAAAAGAAAAGGAAGGAAAAGAAAAGAAAGAAAAAGAAAAAGAAAAAGAAAAGGAAAAAGAAAAGAAAATGACGTGTAAAATATAACAGTCCAGAAATGCGCCCATACACACTTCTGGATTAAATAAATTACTGTAAATAATTTAAATACCTTGGAATCATTTAAACTCAATTAATTAAATCAGATTAGGCACACTAATAATCTTAATTACCTTAATTAATCTCAATTAATTCGTCAGGGTGTTACACAATGCATCATCCAGTGATGTGGCTATGGACAAGTTGAAGAGAAAAGTCAAAGATATTCCTAATTTTCTCGTCTTAGATGGCCAGATGATACATATGCGGTGTGTCTGTCACATTCTAAACTTGATTGTTAATGATGGGCTCACGAACTTAGCATATTCTATTGCAAGCATCCGCAATGCAGTTAGGTATGTGAGGTCCTCACCTCAATGCCTCAAGAAGTTTAAGGAGTGCATGAAGGAAGAAAACATCAACTCAACTGCCCTATTGTGTTTGGATGTGAAGATGAGGTGGAACTCTACCTACCTAATGTTGGAGACTTCTTTCAAGTTTGTCCCCGTTTTTGAGAGGTTGCTTTTGGATCAAAACTATTGTGCTTACTTTGATGAAGTTATAAAAGACAAAAAGATGGAGGGTCCACCAAATGAGACGGATTGGGACAATGCACGGGTTTTTTTGAGGTTCTCAGGTAAGTTTTACACTTTGACGAAGAAGTTTAGTGGTTCATATTATGTCACTTCAAACTTTTATTTCAAAGATATTTGTGCTGTCAAACGAGAGTTGATTAAGTTAGAGGAGTGTGATGATCCTATGTTGAATGAAATGGCAACGATGATGAATAAGAAATTTGATAAGTATTGGGGAAATGTCGAGAAAATGAATCACATGATGTTTCTTGGCTTGTTTCTTGATCCAAGATATAAGTTGGATTATCTTGCTCTTGCCTTCAAGTGTATCTACACTGATTCAACATCTGTCATGTTGTTAAAAGGGGTTGAGGACACATTGCGTAGATTGTACAAGGAATATCATGATCGGGCTCCTCCTCCACCTTTGGCTCCCCCCCCTTAATTCTACTATTAAGCAACCGCAATCATCACAATTGGCCAAACCTCAATTAAGTCCCTCAATAATTACGGCATCTAGTGAGCCCGCCTCAATGCCGGTTATTGATGATGAGATAGAGGCCATGTTTAGAAAGCAAAAGATGAGTGGGAGTGGTGCAAATGTGCAGAAGAATGATGTTGATAAGTATTTAACTGAGCAATGCGAAGAGCTAGTGGACGACAGTTTTGACATCCTAGGTTGGTGGAAAGTAAATGCTCCTAGGTATAAGGTCTTGTCCCAAATTGCTAGAGATGTACTTGCAGTTCCGGTTTCGACAGTTGCATCTAAATCAGCTTTTTCTACCGGTCGTCGTATTCTTGATCCTTTTAGGAGTTCATTGGCTCCCAGGATGGTCGAAGCACTTATTTGCTTAAAAAGTTGGTTGAACACGAAGGATGAAGAATATGAACCCGTGGTTCTTAGGCAATATATGGATGAGGTTGAATCTTTTGCAGATTGCTATCGTGTTGTCTCAGGTAATGCTAATCATGATTGTAAATTTGTACATACTACACACATACTTGATATAATTATATCTTATTTATTCATTTCATGACATATGTAAATTAATTTATAATTTTCTTGTAGATGATGGTGAGGTTGTTTCTACTCCAACGTGTTCAAAGGACGGAAGCGTTCAACTTCAAGTAAATGATGCAGAATCTTCTAAAAGACCCAAGTAAGATAATTAGAATTATATCTATTCCTTTCTCATTATCTATTCAATTTCATTTACTTAATTCTAATTTTCTATTGTAGCGATGCATATGAAGATATAATGGATTTGGATTTGGATTCGGATGAAGGGGAGTAGGAGGTTTATGAGAAATTGGAAATGAACTTCACTATGTTTTTTAATTATGCTTTGGACTTCTTAATTTCTTATGCCAAGTTAATGTTTTTTACACTTTGAACATTAGTATTGTTTATTGTAACTTTTAAATTTCTACTTTATACTTTAGATTTTGGACATTAGATTTGGATATTTTGTGTTTGTGGTATTATCAATTTGGGTGTTGTGCTTTGTATTCATTTATTGTGATTACATGCTTGCATACATGGAATATTGAGTATTTTTTCGCAATTTTTGGTCAAAAAATGCAACTAAATATGCAGGTAACCAGATAGTTAACTGACAGCCACCATCCAGATTACCAAAATCGAAAACTGACCGTACACCAACCGAAACTGACCGAAAATCAAACATTCGGTTAACCGAACCGATTCGTATTTTTTACGGTCGATTTCGGTTCTCAATTTTTAAAAACTGACAAAGTCGGTTCGGCCACCGAACCGACCAAAATCACCGGTTTTTAACCGACGAACACCCCTACGAAAAATAACACAAAATTCCCATCTCTTATGTTCATCACAAGTTCAAACTCGGTACCTTCATCATTAAGGTGTCAATTATTTAACGATCTTAATCACGTTTTTTTCTTGAGTGGTTCAGAAGTTGTTTTCATTAGTTAGCATGGTTTTCTTGAATATCAACCATGAGTTTTTAACTAAACTTGGAAAATTAAGAGGCTGTTGCTCTTGTGGGGTTCTGATAGTTTGAGCATGCATACCAGTGTAATTCTATGGAATCTGTAAAATTAAAAATTAACTTTTTTTAGCCTTTTTTTTTTTTTTTTTTTTTACAAGCAAATTCCTTTGATCTCTATTTGGGACACCTAAAAAAAAAAAAAAAAAAAAAAAAAATTCTCACTTTGCTTTTATAGTACGAAATAATACAACGCTCCCATTTCTATATTTATAGTAAAATAATCTTAATAAATACCTGTTAAGCGTATATAAATTAAAATTTTTATCCTTTATTTTTTATTTATAATTTTTTTAATTAAATAATTATACTAATAAAAAAATATTTATTAAAATTAAAGAATAAAATTCCATTCTTTTTTTTTTTATCGCGGAATTCAACCCTGATACCTTCGTAATTAAGGTGTCAATTTTTTTAATGATGTTAAATCACGTTTATTTTTATTGAGTGGTTCGTAAGTGATTAAAACAGGTGAAAAAAAGTCTTTTACTAACCAATCGTGTCACATACATATTAGAACCATCAAGAATACAAATATCAAGTTGCAATGACGTGAATCACTTTCCTTTAGCAATAGCACTTTTTTTTTATTACCAAACATGCAATTAATGCTGAACCTCTTGTTGCTTAGCCAATGTCCCAGCAAGATCTCCATCAAAAAATGCTACAAGTTAACAAAATATACGGTCGTGTTTATAATTGATCTCATTTTTATTTTTTTACGTTTTTAAGAAAGAAAAAATGAAAACATTTTTAAAACGATTTAGCACAATAAAAATAAAAAATAAAAATAAAAATAATTTTTTTGTTTTAGTATAAAATGAGAGAGAAATGAAAAACACTTTTAGTCGTTTTTTATTTTTTATTTTCATTTTCTCCTCTCTCGAGCAGAGAGAGAAAAAGAGACATTAATAGATTTTTTTTTACACGGAAAACAATCTTTTAATAAAACTACTAAACGTATTTTTAAAAATAATTTTTATCTGAGATTGAAAACGTTTTCATTTTTATTTTTATATAAAAAATAAAATTATTTTAAATGAGTTCTAAATACACCCTATATCTCTGCCCCATTATCAATGGTCTTACTTCATAATGGGAATTTTAACATCATATCACGTAAAGAGGCAATTAATATATATATATATATATATATATATATTTATATAAGGATTTATTTCATAAATACCCTCTCGATTTTATAACTTGTTTCAACACACGCTCAAATTTTGAAAAAGGATTCAATCCACCAAATATGAAAAGTGGTTCAAAACACTCCTAAACTAATGTTATTTCCTAAATGTCACATGAACTATTCATTTTATGTCAATATATCAGGGACAAGTTCACACAAAAGTAATATTTTAAGGGACAAAATGATTTAAAATCAATAGTTTATGAGGACATTTATAAAAATATAAGTAGTATTATGTCATCATTTTGTTAATTTCATAAATAACGGGGGCAATTCAAGGGAGAAGAACCCTTCTCGAAGTTCATGGAGCATGCTAAAACATGATACAGAGTTCATGGGGCCAGTTAATCCAATATGTAATTGTCAGCTTGTGATGTATCCCCAAGATTGAAGAACACAGGAGGCCTTCACTTGTAGCTCAAGTCTAGAAAGGGATTTTCAGTTCAAACACAAGCACATATATTTCTATTTCATCAAAAAAAAAAAAAAAAAAAAAAAAAAATGCATATATATTTCTACATTCCTTCTTCAAGTATCAACATATTGGAAATTATAAATTCATTGAAACAACAAACTAATTTAACGATAGTTTGACTTGTTATGCACAAACTCATTGAAGTCGAAGTCCAAAATCAAAACCAAACTGGAAAATGTTTCCCTATATTCAATGGCATAATACGTCTCTCTACTATAGATTTGTCACTGAGATGGCTCAAAAGCGTCTGTGAACTTAATGCAAATGTAAAATTACAGATTGATATGTTAAAAGAGCTTTCCCTGATGTTGCGTCCCACTCCTCATCATTGTACAGAATTCCGAATAGTTGATCCTTCCATCCTGTTGAGCACAAACAGAAGGTATGAACATGCATGATAATTTAAGAAGGCTGAATTGCATTTGAAATGAGAGAGATTGCGTAGAGATTGGCGGGAGGAACCAGTTTCTAACTCAGGCTCACAAAGTGGGTTCGCGGGTTTCTTGGTTTCGGGAGAAAAAAAAAAAGAAAAGAGAAATCGACTTACATTGTCCGTGTCAACTTCAGAAATTATTTCTCTTATTGTGGCTTCGTCACCCATTCCATAATCTTTCATTGCTGTTTCTAGTTCATCTCTAGTGATAAACCTGTAACATAACAATAGTAACATCAACGCGTAACAAATGTGTAATGTGATTTGGTTCAGAAGCCTAACTAAAAAAGGAACTATGCTAGAGGGCACTAGCGGTGTTTAACACCACACTCTAATAAAGAGTGGGTCCTACAATGTGAATCCATAGATGGGACCCATTCTATATTATTTGTCGTGTTCAACACCAGCGGTGCCCCCAAGCATTTGAAACGAAAGGCAAGGTAGTTAATTCATACTAGTATACTAATTTCTCAGATTATTTTTGGCGTTCCCAAATCTTGGGAGTGAAACTTGAAACTAGGAGAGTGAAAGTCTCATATCCATTGAAGTTTAAGTGCCAGTGAATGTGACGTCCATCAAATTGCAAACAAAAAACGATTCAGTAGGAACTTAGGGAAGTTGCTTTAGGATTGTAGAGGCATTACTTTTTACTCTTTTCTAGACCTAAACAATTGAAAAGCCTAAAAGATTGTAAGATCTTTGAGAGACCAGAAGAAAAAACGTACCCGCTACTGTCTTTATCAAAAAATTGAAAAGCTTTGAAAAGATGTTCCTCTCTCTCTAGCCTGTGTCTATGCATTGTTGCAGTTATGAATTCAATGTAGTCAATTGTTCCATTTCCATCCACATCAGCCTGCAAAGAAAAACAAAATTGCAGAATAAGCTTACAATGCAAAAGAAGTATACCATAGATCTAGGATGGTAAGAATCTAAATCCATCCTACCGCTTCCATGAGTTGCTTGACTTCAGTCTCCGTCAGCTTAGAACCAAGTCGGGCCAATCCTGACTTCAGTTCGTCGTAGGTGATAGTGCCGCTGTTGTCAGTGTCTATGTTGGTGAACATGGCCTTCAGCCCTTGGATCTCTTCTTCAGAAAGATTTTCGGCGATAACCTGATCACATTCACAATTTACTCTATTACATGAAAAATCTTGGTGACTTATTTCCTATATGTTGAGGCATGACCTTTAAACTGAGGTACCTTGAAAGCAAGTTTTTTCAGCTTGTTCATTGCTCGGAATTGCTTCATCCTAGAAAGAACAGCGCTATCAATTGGTTTGTCTGGTGCACCACCTTCTCTTAACCATGGATGCTCTAAACCAAATCATCCAAACGCAACTTTTAGTCATAAAAAGAATTTTGCCATAAATAAGTCAACTGCAAGGATGCCAATCTAACATGACGTATAATGAATTCGATTTAAAGCAATAGCTTTGTTCAAACATGTTTTAGATTATAAGAAGCCACAGTTTTTACCAACTGAAAGCAACATAAACCATGCGTACAAGGATGTTAATAAGTTGCTGTATGTGTTTCTAAGTTCATTTGTTTAGATGTGTACCAAAAATTGAAAATCAAAAGGAATTGGTTTGTACTCTGGGATGCAATGACAAAGGTCTTTTTACCTAGAACCTCAGACGGAGTAATTCGCTTCTTAGGGTCCTGCGTCAACATTTTGCAGATCAGGTCCTTGGCACAGCTTGAGATGCTTGGCCAGGGTTCACTAGCAAAGTCAATTTCTCCATGCAATATGGCATCAAAAATGCCCTTCTCAGTTTCTGTGAGTCGTAAGATATCAAGAGTCATTATTCAAAAACATAGAAGCATCACTAGATTGATAAAAACAAAATAGAGGATTTGTGTCTTTACCAGCCCAAAATGGGGGTACACCACTGAGTAAAATATACAATATAACTCCTGCACTCCAAATATCTATCTCTCTCCCGTATTTTCGTTTCAGTACTTCAGGAGCAACGTAGTAAGCACTCCCAACGATATCACGATACACCTTTCCTGCAAAGAGTTTATCACACAAGTAAAGAAATTAACGAAAGAAAACGAGTCAAAGGCACAATTATTCAAATTAGACGGTGCACAATAGCCGGATATACCTATGCGCAGTCATCGATATTACATAAAACATAGTTCTTACTAGATTTGAATATGAAACTTAGCATCTTAAGATGACAATTCGAGTCCAATTTCAATATCGAACCAAAACAAAACTGCCCATTTTAGTTATCCAAAGAGGTTAATGACACTAGATTTGAAAATGAAATTTGGCATCTTAGGATAATAATTGGAGTCCAATTTCAACATTCAACTGAAAAAGATACTTCATTAGAGTGATCCTAAGATTTTAGTACAAGCTGTTGATAAAATATCACATTTTCTCATCTCCAACTAGAATATCCCCGGAAAGTACAAAACCAATCAAGCAAGTGTTGAGAAAGTCTAATTTCGCTTAATTATGGTTCAAAAAGCCATAATCATCCCAGCTGCAAATATAACTTTCTACCTCTATGTTGTGAACAAAAATGCTTAGAAATAGTCAATACTTTTCAATCAACTTTAAGCAAATGATTATAAATAATTCCCACAAAATCACCAAAAGGGGAGGAGGGGGCAAAAAAAACGTACCATCTTCAATGAACACTGAGAGCCCAAAATCAGTGGCCTTCAAAAGGGCATTCTCCTCCTTACCAGAGAGCAAGAAATTCTCAGGCTTCAAGTCCCTATGCATCACCCCCATGAAATGACAATTATGGACAACTTTCACAATGGCCCTACAAATAGAAGCAGCGGCTCTCTCACTATAATGACCCTTTGCAATAATCCTATCAAAAAGCTCCCCACCAGCACAAAGCTCCATCACAAGATTAACAGATTGCTTGTCCTCATAAGCCCCTTTGAACTCCACAATGTTGGGTTGGCCACTCAAGTGCTGCATAATCTGAATCTCCCTCTTCATGTCCTCCTTGTCGTTTCTGCTCACAAGCTTCCTCTTTGATATTGACTTGCAGGCGTATAAACGACCAGTGGAATTCTCAGTGCAAAGATAAGTCACCCCAAACTGGCCTCTGCCCAGCTCTTTTCCGAATGTGTAGTGGTTCTTAATGTCCTCAAATGGCTTCCCTAGGATTGTGTCCGTTCTCTGGATGTGTTTTGGGCTCCGGATTTGGACAGATGGCTTGTTGGGCACAAAGGGTTGGTATTGGTCTTGGTGGTGGTGGGGTTGGTGATCTTGGTGGGAAACTACAGGTCGTTTTTCAGGTACTTGGTTGTGGTGGGATTGTGGAACTGAGGGTTTGGATTGGTGGATAATTGGATCATGGGTCTTCTGGTAATGACCCCCACCATTGTATTTTGGCTTTATTTCTCTACCTTTGCTTGCACAACAACCCATCTTTTCTTCTTCTTCTTCTGAAATTTACAATCTTGGGTGTTGAAATTCCAGTTTGAATCAGAAGAAACTTGGGTTTGACTCGGTAAAGATTGAATCTTTAAGATAAAGAGTGAAAAAAGTTGGGATCTTTGGATCAGAAAGTTGGATGGGATGTTTTTTTTTTTTTTTTTTTTTTTTTTTTTTTTGAGGAATATGAATTTGATGCAGAAAGACCCAGATGGGGTCCTTTTTTTTTCTCTCGTACTTCAATTAAATTTGGTTTGGAGTTTGGAAAAGAGTACTTCTTGTTATTAATGGGAAAATGTAGCAGAGTTCATTGGAATAGAAAAGTCTGAGAAGAAGAGAGGATAGAATAGAATAGAAGTTGGTCAACCATTAAATTAAGTGGGATTGTTTAACTTTTGAGGATGAGAAGAAAGAGAGAGGAAGTGGGGGGAATCTTTTCTAGTTTGAGCCAGGACGTACAGTGGTGAGAAAACAAGAGTTATCAACAGTTTCGTGTTTTTCTCTTTTTTCTTTTGTGAGGGGTTCTCTGATATATAAATAAATTAATTTTTTTTAACCGTTAAAATTATATATTTTTTAATTTTTATGTAATTTTATACATATTTAATGACGTAAAATTTAATATATTATATGACATAACAAAAAAGATCTTTTTTTTTCATTATTAGAGACTTTCACGAGAATTTTTACGTTCTCATAAATTAAATAGCTAAAAAATTATATATTTTTAACTGTCAAATCAATATTAAAAAACTCTTTATTTTAAATATTTTTTTAATTTAATATAATTTTTATCATACTATATTTATAAGAAAGTCCTATAAGAAAAACTCTTAACTTTCACAGTATGAATTTGTCTTTTTTTTTTTTTATGAGTAAGAATTAGAGTTTTTAACTATTGGGTTAATTTTTAAAACGGTCTATTTGTGAATAAGGGTAGAGATGTCAAATGGGCCGAGTCATCCATAGACGGTCCGCCCCAGCTTGTAACAGTGTTAGATTCGGCACAGCCCGGGACGGTACTGTTATGGGTCGTGCCGGCCCAACACGTGTGATGGGCAAGGACTGGGTCTCGGCTTCTCAGCTCGTGACCCAAGCCCGGTCCTAGCTCGTGAAGGCCCGCGGCCCGGCCTAAGCACGGATTCGGCCCTTGTTTGGCCCGGTCTAGGCCCGCAAAACGGCCCTCAGCTCATTCGTGACTGTTGGGCTCTTCGCAGACCCAACAGTCGACCTGTGACGGGCCTCCAGTTTGGCCCGTGACGGGCTTTCCGTTTGGCCCGTGACAGGCCTCCTGTTAGGCCCATCATGGGTCGATCGTTGGGCCCGCGAAGGGCCCAACGGTCACAATCTAAAAATCTCTCAAAAAATCCCTTATAAATACCTTAATTCCACCCTAAATTTCACAGAATAATTCACTCTCAACTTCTCATCTCACTCTCATTATATCCTCATATTGTCTCTTTGATTTTGATTCTAAGTCTTTTTCTCGCGATCACTCATTTTCTTGCTCTTTTACTTACAGAGTTTAAGTTCAATCAATTTTTAGAAAATGGCTGCATCAAACTTCCCTGATTTCACTGCTCTTCTTAAGCTTGGTGATGAGCAATTTTTGAGGATGAAATGATGCCTCCCAACCTACCCCCACTGAACCAGAAAATGCTCCGGTAGATAATGCTTTAGTGCACAACGAGGAAGATGGAGAACGCACCAGGAAAAAAGACTGCGAACTTCTCTTGCATGGTAGCATTTCACCAAAGAGCCCTGACCAAATCTAAAAACAAGTGAAATAGAAACTCGTGCAGTATGTAAGTACTGTAAAAACACTTTTCTAATAAAAATGGTGGGGGTACTGGTCATCTGGATAGACATTAGAAAGTATGTCTACTATTGCACCAAGGTGTGAGTGTGGACTCCCGCCAATAAACATTATCACTCACATCACAGGGGTTATAAAATTTTACATACGATGCACAATGTGCTCATGAGGCACTAGCTAAATTTCTAGCTAGTGCCGAATTGCCTCTTTCTTTTGCAGATGATGCGTCGTTCAAAGAATTCATCCAGACATACCTTCTGCCCACAATTTAAACGAGTAAGTAAAAACACAACTCATTCTAATTGTATGAAAGTCTTTTATGTAATGAGACAATCTCTTGTTGATAATTTTAGGACTTTTAATGCTACTATATCTTGCACTTCTGATCTATGGGAGGGGTGCAATAAAACTAGATATTTATGCATCACGGCGCATTATGTTGTTAACGAATAGGTTTTACAAAAAAGAATAATAGGTTTTCGTTTATGTTCATATATCCTCATAACGCATCATCTATTTTTAGTACAATAATAGAACTTTTTGGCTTTTATGGGATAGAAGATAAAGTTTTAACTATTACTTTTGATAATACGTCAGCTAACACGACTGCAATTAACATATTTAAACGTAGTTTGAAACTTGCGTTTGGGGGAGAAATTTTTCATCAACGGTGTGCGTGTCACATAATCAATTTAGTAGTTTATGTAGGAATTGAACATATTTCACCTAATCTAACAAATATTAGAGAATTTGTATCGTTCATATCTAGTTCTGGAGCTCGGCTTTAAGAATTCAAACAATATTACAGGAACAGTCAAATGTGCCCAAGAAAGTTCCCAACTGACATGAGACATAGGTGGAATTTCACCTATTTGATGTTGAAGGCAGCACTCCCTATTCATAGCTTATCACGACATATGTAAACAATAAGAAATATCAACTTTTAATTTTCGATATAGATTGATAGATTGGTGAGTATTTTTTAAAATTTCTAGAAGTTTTTTACAATGCTACTAAATTACTTTTTGGATTTTATTATCCTACTGCACATTTAGCTTTACATCAACTATTTAATATTTCAGAAATATTTTCTTATTATAGGGATATATAACTTTTTGGAGACATAGTTAAGTTAATGGAAGCTAAATTTAAAAGTTATTGGTCAGGTTGTCTTATGTTATATGCATTAGCAACCATTTTAGATCCTAGGTGTGGAGTAAATGGAACTGAATCATTGATGACTGATACAATAGAAAATTTAGGAATTGATATGCAACTAACTATTACTGACGCTAAGAAAATGTTAGAAAAGGTATTTAGTTTTTATGAAGTAAAATACGACATAGGTCAAAAAGAACAGGGAACTTCGATGTCAACTAGCAGTTCAGACTTCGGGGTCTAAAGGATTGTCGTGGAATTTCTTGAAGAAGAAAGAGAAAATGGCATGATCGTCATCAATACAAGTGTCTACCGAACTAGTAAAATATTTTGAAGCAAATTTTGTAATCGATGACAACAAATTAGACATCTTACAATGGTGGAAGAGCAAGACCGATCGTTTTCCAACATTGTCCATAATAGCTCGTGACATTCTGACAACTCTAATGTTCGCAGTAGCATTAGAGCAAGCATTTAATGCAAGCAACGGAATTCTTGACAATAAGAGAAGCAGAATGCATCCAAATATCTTGAAGGGACTAATATGCATTAAAAACTGGGAAGATGCTAAAAGACGAAAACAACAATACACAGATGATTCAATGCAAGACTATTTTTCTAACTTAGAAATATCAAAATCTTCTAGAAGCACTTAGGTTTGTAATTTACTATTCCTATTGCACTCTTTTTTCCTTCGCTAATGTTTAGTCCCGATCTCCCCACAAATTTTACTTGGCAAGGTTTTTAACGAGGCAGTCATTTATGTGTACTTATTCCTATTATGTCAATTCAATAAAATCTCATCTTTTAGGGGCATATGATATATATATATATATATTTTTAATTAAATTAAAAAAAAATACAAGGGCCAGAGCTGGCCCGTAAAGGGCCTGGGCCCAAGTCCGACCCTAACCCTTATGGACTAAGGCCACAAGCCTAGACCGGGCCTGAGTTTTTCTCCTCAGACCTAGCCTCGGCCCGCCACGGGCCTGGTGTTGGACGTGTTGTGCTAGCCGTTTGACATCTCTAAATAATAGTACATATTTTGAACATGGATATTTAGATTATTAGAAAACTAAACCAACTGCTAAAATTAAACCAATCTTCAATTTCTTACATAAATGGATAAAGTATCATCAATTTAGCTTGTTAATGTTTTTTTAGTAAATAAAAAATATGTATTTAACAACACAGGTACAATGCATGGTGGAAAGAAATCCAACCATATAATGTTTATTTCTATCCAAAAAAACAACACAAAAATGTTTCTCAAACTACTTGGAAGAACAAATAAGACATAAAGATCAAGGATTTAAAAAGTTGTTTAAATCACCTCAAAGACCTGAAAAATAGGGAGCATAATAAGTAAAACTGCAGATAATTTAAAATATTTAAATGAAAAGAAAATTATAGTCATCAACATATGCGAGTTAAGCAAATTCAAACCCCAACATTGATGAGCCAACCTTCATCGATTCAACCTTAAGGAGGAAGTAAAGGAAGGATTAAAACCTTCCTTACTAACCTTAGTTGGATACTATTTAGCTTGTTATTGTTTTTACTTTTGTTTATTTGGGTTTTTTTTTTTTTTCCTTCCCTATTTAGTGGAAATTTTAGATTGAATTACCATAAAAGTTGAAGCCTATTTTCTCTTACAAGGTTTGATAGATGGTGTCTCATATTTATTAAGCATAATAAACAAAAGTAATATGATGTCTCATATTTGAGTCTTATAATAAAAGCCTTCTTTTAAGTGATTTGTGAAATGGGATTACATATAAACTCTGTTTGGATTACGAGTTCGAAATGTAGGCTGTGTTTAGAATTCATCCTGTTTGTATTTTTCACCTTTTTTGAGAAAGAAAAAAATAAAAACGTTTCCAAAACGGCGTTTGGCGCAATAAAGATAAAAAACAAAAATGAAAATAATTTTTTGGTTTAGTGTAAAATGAGAAAGAAATGAAAAACGATTTTTAGTCGTTTTTTATTTTTTATTTTTATTTTTTCTTCTCTCGAGTAGAGAGAGAAATAGAGACATTAGTGAATTTTTTTACACTGAAAATAATCTCTTGATAAAACTACTAGACACATTATTAAAAATGATTTCTGTCTAAGATTGAAAAGCGTTTTTATTTTTATTTTCATACAAAAAATAAAATTATTTTAAAATGAATTTTAAACGCGAGTCCGTAGTATTTAAAATTTTTATTTGTTTATTATAAAAGCCTGAAAAATATAATTTGAATATTCATTGTCGAAAATAATCCATACCATTTAAATTTATGAAGGGAATAAACTCTAAAATATATATTATATATTATAAGATTATGTTTAAAATGTATTAGTCGGAGCACAAATAGTTATGATGGACTTGCGAGGCCATCGACAAATAGGGGACTAAAACCAGGTGGGCCCCAATCTAACTGCACAAACTGAAAAGATTCAAGACACGTGGCGACGTGGGTTTTTGTCGTGGTCTATGTGCTGAAATCAGAAACGTGCACTTTTGGGGTGTTTTTTTTTTTTAATTTTTTTATTTTTTTTTCCTTTTCTCTTTCTTTCTTTCTTTTGTACTAAAACCGAGTATTAGTTGGATAAATTTTTTGTTATTATTCATACATTTGCTGTCCACGCGGTTTTGCTGTTGTGAAACACACGCTTATCCAAAAGTTTCCAAACCCAAGGTTGTGTAATATGCGTGTCGTTTAACACGCACGAAAGACAGGGAAAAAAAAAAAGCCTCTTTCTTTGAAGCAACAGAAAAGAAAGCACTCGAGGGAATATAAATTCCATTGAAGAATATTATTATTGTGTTGTTTCTTTCGAGGAATGTTATAATGAATGTGTTAATTGTTAATTTATTTGAGTATAAAAAATGTCAGTTTCTGAATTAAATTTAGATGCGGATGTGTGAGAGTAGTAGATTGTGTATAGTAAAAAATTTTATAAAATTTTTAAAATATTTTATAGATTATATTAATTTATGCATGAATAAATTAATCTTATTAATTTATTTATTAATAACTGGATTAGGAGTTATATCTAGCGACTGATTAGGATGATAACTTAAATTCTTTGACCTCAAACAATTCTCGCTCTAATACTTTGTTTAGAAAACCCGAGTCTTCCTCGTCAATTCTTTGAATCTATGAAGACATGTGTGTTGACACACCTGAAACAAAATGGGTTAATAAAAATACTCAAGAATTTCTATGAATATCAACGCATACACAACGTGAAATTTTTAGAGAAAATTTTTCCTCTCACAAATCTTGTGAATTTCGGCCACTATAGAAAAAATAAGAGTAAAAATTGTGTTCCACAATTTTCTACAATCTCCTTATTGACAAAGTAGTAGTTGGACTCTGAGAAAGAGTCTTGCTTCTATTTCTAAGATAAAACTTATCTATTATCTCCTACTTTAAATTTAATTTTGTATCAAAATTTCCCTTCCATTATCATCATAATGGCCAGCCACCTTTAGGATAAACTCTCCCTTTGGTAGGCGCAATCCAGTGTAGCAAAATAGGGCAATATTTTGCATTTAGCCAACAGTCTAATTTTGACTCAAATTCAAATTTCAATTTAAGTTAAACTTAAAATTAATTTGAATTCTAAATTAAACAACTTATCAAATAAGTTAAATGCATAATTCCAGCTCACACTGTGACTTGCGTTCACATTATGTGAACACCTTCACATAAGTGATCTAAAATTTAAATTTAAATTTAAATAATCACATTATTTAAATAATAAGTTATTCTCCATTAATTATCTTTGAGTGTTTAGTTTTAGAATTCTATAATTCTAAAATTTCTGTTTTACCCTTAGTGTCTTGTAGAATTACAAGGACGACGTAGGGACTTATGGACGTATAATTTCGAGCTCCAATAAAATTAATAATTAATTAAGCACTTTAATTAATTAATCTTATTAATTCTAATAGTTACTTCACTATAAACTTGGAATTGCACTCTCCTAATTATAGACATAAATTACTTATAAATCGTGAAGGGTCCATATGATGTAATCATTGCATATAGATTAATCTTCCATAAATAATTCATAATTAGAGCTATGTGAAATCCATTAATCTCTCTAATTACATCTTTATCCTTGAGTACCGCTGATTCTCTAATGGATAGTGATTCATAAAACACATTTATGAATCGGAGCTCCTACTGGTCTAAATATCGAATCAACCCTGAAGAGAATTATTTATCTACTTATTTCTCAAGAAGGAATGGATTCCATCACGTATAATAACATTTTCGGCTATCTACTTCATCATATCTCTAAAATACAAGGAATAAGATTCAGGATTAAATTAAAAGACACAAATCCACAAATAGGAGTCTGTTAACTTGTGATTATGATCATTCTATATATGACAATCGGTAGACTCAATAAGAATTTCTATATTTAATAGAAATTATCATAAATTCATATTGTGTATGTGTTCTTGTTCCACATAATCTCATTATGTGTAATACACTTATTCAATATCTCACCATATTAACAGTGCGGATAACACCATTCCATTCTAAATGGGAATGACATGTATTAATAATGTTTTAATTAAAGATTCTGAACTTTAATTAAATTTAGTACGAACACCGTCTTGATTACTATCATTAAACATTATCCTCTCGCATATAACACTTATATACAACGTTTAAGGTCACATAAATAATCATGAAATTTTCATTGATATTCATAAAATATTTATAAATATATGCAAATAAAATAATGAATAAACTCTTTTATTATATAAATAATAAATATCATATTATATCTCATGCTTCTTGGACATCATTCTCAATAAAAAAAAATACATTTTAATGTAATGTTATTTATTATGTCAAACTAATTATGTATTATATTTTGTAGTAAATTTTTCATTTAAATATAGCACGAGCTAAATTTAGTATTTAATTGTTATTGATTGAAATGTCTACTTTTCTATGTAATCATGGCTACTTATCCATTTTTTAATTATTTTAAAAATAAAAAATTTCTTTTACAACTTTCAAACCTTAATGATTATAAGAAAAAAATATATTTTATATTTCAAATAACATCATGTATTGGAGCACCAATAAAAATCATATCATATTATATCATACTTTTTGATGTCAAATATACAATTGACATTAGCATTTGGATTGGAGATGGTCTTAGTATTGTGGTCTAGTGATAAAAAAAGGTTTATATTTTTTTTTTTTTGTTAATCTCACAAATGATCTCTAAAGTTTACTCTCAATCTCATTTTAATCTCTTATTTTTAAAATGTTCCACAATTAATTTATAATGTACTATTATGTTTCGATTTTGGGACTTTCATTAGTTAGGACTTAGGTATTAAATATTTGACGAAATCTATAGAAATTTGAGATTAAAATTAGAAACGTCTAAAGTCTAGGGACCAAAATAATTTGAAAAAAAAAAAATTTAATTTCTACAAATAATTTTTTAAATTTTAGATATTTTCGTTTTGTCCCTAATTTACATTGATTTTGCCAAATATTTTAACATATAATTAACGGAATGACTGAAACATAAATAGAGGAATATATAGATCATGACTAATTGTGAGACATTTTTAAATTCAGAGAGTAAAATGTAATTGAGGGTAAACTTTAAAGACTATTTATGTGGTTAACTTTTTTTTTCCTCACTTTTTAGTCCTTATGTGGTGCTTAAAATAAAGAGTACTTGTGTGGTTTCTTTTATTGGCTTTTTATTGTAGTTTGATTAATGATGTTGAAGCGCAACTAATTTTTTTTTTTTTTTTTTTTTTTTAAGAGAATTATGTTTAGTAAACAATTTACGAAGCCACAAAGTGATAAAACTCAACTTTTAAAATTGGATTTTTGTTTCTAAAAATTCGCAAAAAAACTTTAGTTGTGTCTCCATTTTACAATAAAAATATAATTATTCTCCTACACTTTAGAATATATCGTTGTCCTTTTATTTTACGACATTATAATTGTGTTACCGCTCATTAATTAAATATAACTATATTTCAATTTAATAAAAAACTAATTTTTATTTTATTTATAGGTTTCCTGTTTCACTGGAAAAAGTATGTCACCGTTTGTATATATATATATATATATATATATTTATATACTTGCTATTAAGCAGAAATTAGTACGTCTTGAAGTTTCTCTGATCATTTATGATATTTGAGGAATGAATAAGATTCCAGATTCCAATAACAATTGAGTGATTCACAGCTGTAAAGCACGAACGAAGCAAAAATTAGTAGAACAATATATGGAGTGTAACCAAGGGGTTCGGGGGGATGTGCCCCCTGAAACCTTAATTGGATATAAAGAAAAAGAAAACAAGTGAGGGAAGTGTTGAACGGATGTGAAGCACAAATGAATATGAGAGAGATAGGCGACCGTCCCGCCATTCCTTTCCAAGGAATGGAGTAAAGTTCTTTATAAAGCTCTTATCTTATTAGATTCCTCTTATTTTTCTGTGATTAACTTGCTGAAGTGAGTGGTTCACAGGTGGACTACGAAACGTAGTTCAGCAAGGGTGGCACATGTAATCTTTTTCGTATAACATCATTAATACGTGTGTAACATTCGATTTGTTTAAGTATGATACTTAATATTACATGTATAAGATTATATTTTTTTAATGTTATAATTAAACAAACCGAGTGTTACACATTATAATCGATCAATGTTACACGAGAATATAAAAAATATTACATTTGTCTGATTAATCAGAGTGTAGAACGTAAGACACAATCCTCAAATCATTTGCTAAACGCGTTAATTAGAAAAATTATTAGTTTATCAATACATCTCAAAAGCTTAAGCTATTAAGAGGTGAACCAACAATAATTTAATACTTTAACACTCTCCTTCACGTGTGGGCTAGACAATAGACAATCGTGTAGATAAATTAATTGAAAAGCCCAATACGTAAATATTTAAGTTCGAGATATATTAAAAACCTAACACATGGTGACAATTTAAATGAAAATAAAAAGTACAATTATAGAAATTTAAACTCAAAACCTCCTTTTTTAATACTATGTTAATTTAACAATACATCTTAAAAATTTAAGTTATTAAAAAGTGGACTAATAATAATTTAATACTTAAAAAACATACAAAAGTACGAATTTTTTTATTCTTTACCATGGAAAATTTTTTTTTTTTTTTTTTTTTTTTTTTGGGACTCTTGCAGGGTATGAATTAGCTTGCACGTGAAAAAAAGTGTACCTTAGCAAGATACTGTCCCTTTGAATCAACTATCTCTCTGTAAAGATATCTTTACTGTCCCTTTGAATCAACTATCTCTCATCTTTATCCAAACCTTTTAGTGAGAATGTTATTCTTGCAAAAGGTTGGATTTTGGGTTGCATGGCTACTAAAACTAAAGAGAAATGGGAAATTCCTTCCTTTTGGCTTTTGTCCTTCTTTTTTTTTTTTTTTTCAATTATGTGAAACTGCATGGAAGCTGCGATGTCTTCTCAAAGTCGCCATAATGAAGAAGACAACAACACGTACTTCACTTGGAAGGGCATTTTTGGAGCGTTATGTAAACTTATGTTTGGAAAATAAAACAGCATTATTTTCCGAAATAGCTAGAACTTTAATGCTTATTTAAAAAAGGAATTGTCTCCGTTAGGCCAACTTAGTTTTTTTACCGTTAAAAAAATATACAGAATAAATAATTTTTAATACATATTTAATAATAATTTTTTTTTTAATTTTATAAGAAAAATTATCTCTAAAAAAAACATTTTGCTCATTACATTTATGATTCATTGTATTCATTATTTAATACATAAATTTTATTATTTTATTTTTATTAAAATAATTATATATTATATTAATAGAATTTATATATTTAAAAAATAATAAAAAAATGACCTAAATATTTTTCTAATGTGTGTCCATTTACGAGTGGTTTATGTTAATTAAAAGCAATAAATAGTGATGGATTTTGGTAGAGCCAATCAAGTTTTGCCAACTTTATTCATAAATCAATCATTGCAACACTTTTGGTAGAGCCAATCAAGTTTTGCCAACTTTTACTCATAAATCAATCATTACAACAATAAGTGTTTATGTCGATCGCCCCTAATGTCTCTGTTTTTTTAATCTCTCCTTTCAAAAAAAAAAAAAAATAATAATAATAATAATTAATTAATTATCCAAATGCATAGGGATTGACAATTTCCTAACATTACTCTCTTTGTCAACCACATCTTTGCTTTGTGTGTTTTCAAAGGTTAAAATGGATAAGGAGAACAATGGGCTGGGTTTGCATATGTGAAAGGGAGAAAAAAAAATGTTAATATTTAAGGTGAATTAAAATTAATAAGTTAATTATTTATATAAGTTAATAAATAAGTTAAATTATTATTTTTATTTATAATTTGTTTAGTTTTGAATTATAATTTGATAAATTATTATTTATAATTATTTATAATTTATTTAATTATAAATTATAAGTTAATAAATTTATTCATAACTTTTTTAGTTATAAATTATAACTTAATAAGTTATGGCCTATTAATTTTTATAACTAAAAATTAGTTTATATATTTTTTTAAACTTTTTATATTGATATATTTTCTACTATTTCCTAACAAGTCATGTTAACAAGCTTTCAGAGAAATCCACCGACACCAATACTTATTATTACTATTATTATATTATTATTAGAGAAAATTACTCAATTTATTTTTAGAGGATATAAATCTAAATTTTTACTCTTAATTTTTAATTAATATTCTTTTAATTACTATATTTATTTAATTAAAAATAATATTACTCAATTATAAAAGTACAATTATTTGATTAAAAAAATATTAATTAAAAATAAGAGCAAAAATTTAAATTGATGCACTTATTATTATTATTATTATTCACAAACTCTATCACATATAGGTAGGGTCTTATTGGTTATTAGATCGCGATTGTGACTCTAAACAAGTATTTTTTAAACACACTGTTATAAGTTTTGTTCACTTTACCGATTTATATTTAAAATTTAAATTTTATTACAGTAAAAAATTTTTAAAAATAATCACATTTAATTTTTTTAATATAATAAAAAAATTCTCACATAAAATTATATCTCAACTCAAATTATAAACTTAAATTAACAAAATAAACAGACGTTTTATAAATATCATCCGGTCTAAATCGTAGAAAATTTTTTTTCCTGTTTTCTATATTCTAGTACATACGCCCGTGGATTGGATTGGACCAGTCTTTTTAATTTTTTTTTTTTTTTTTTTTTCTGGGATAATCAGCTAGCCAGTCTTTTTCAATACGAGTGCTATTTTTTTTTTTTACTATTCATGTTGCGAAAAAGATGACATACATGAATTGCCACTTTATGTGCAAAATTCTTAATCAGTCATATTTTAAAGTCCAGTCCAGCTATAAGCCTATGACGCGTTCATAAATGACAAATTTTCATTGTAATTTTCTCTAGAGTCACCGAAAAATCAGAGTTAGAAAATCACAAAGAAAACCCATTTCTAGAATTCAAACCCCACTAGTCTCCCAAACTCACGGACAATATAAACCAAGGTAGAAATTTAATTCGTGTTATGGTACGAGAAGACAAAGAACAACGTTAGACGGCATTAATTCAAACACCGTAAATCTCGCAGTATGAGACTCACTTAGCACCGTGGTACCCACAAGTATTTTTCGATGATAAATGCTTGTAGTTTAGTACATTTAACCTTTGAAACATCTTTGTTTTCCTCGGCCATGGCCCATATATAGTCTAGTCTTTTGAAACGTCTTTGTTTTCAATTTGGCTGATTTCTTGTTAGTGCCGAGAATGTCTACTTGAAATTTCCTTAAAGATTAACTTGCTTATAAGGAAATCAATATCAAATTGAAGAAAGCCAAAGAAAAACGAGATGTTTCTCTATATCGCTCAAACTCTCCCAAACAAACATAGTTCTTTCTTCTCTTTTTTTTTTTTTTTTTGGTGTCATACAACGGTCTATACATTAGCTCTCTTTCTCTCTTCTCTCTTAAAAATATATTTATTAGAATTTTATTTGGAGAAAGGAAAAAAAAAGAATGCATGATAGAGAAAAAAGATAATAATAAAAACAAGGGCAAGAGTAATAACCCTCAGTTTCGTTAGCCCCCTAAAAAACGGATTCCACTTTAGTTATTAAAGTCTCGTTCATTTTACCGATTTGAGTTTAAAATTTAAATTTTGCTACAGTAAAAAACTTTAAGAAACAGTCACATTTAACTTTTTTGCTACAGTATAAAGCTCTTAAATAAAATCATATCTCAACACGAATTAAAAACTCAAATTAGCAAACTAAACGGGCCCTAGGTAAACATTAGACTCGTTTCCGTTTTTATGGTTGGCATCGTTGTGAATTTAGGAGTTATTTGGTTAGGGAATTCGTACACCAATTCAAATCATGGTTCGTGGTTCGCTACAATGTTTTCTCTCTCAAAAAATACAAGTAAATCTAAAATGGTTCTAATCTCATAATTCTAATCCATGATCCAAACGTCTCTTTAATGTCGTTTTTATAGGTAGTGTCGTTTTCACTTGGTGGCGTTTCCAAAAATGACGCTCCTTTACCATAGGGTTTATTATTATTTTTTTTTTTTAATAACAATTGTATGTTTACGTTATCTTCTATACAATTGTCGCTTTTAAAGAGTTTTGAGGATTTATTGTGTCGGTTTTGGCTGGTGTTGTTTTTCATTGATGTCGTAACCGTAATATCATTCTCGTTTTCCGAATCAGTGTCGTTTCCTATTTTGTCGTTTTCCAGCAATATGTAGATGTAGAGTTTTGTCGTTTTCCTTTTGTTAGGTTTTTTTTTTTATTTTTTTTTTATAGCTATTGGTGTTCTTTTTTCCGTCTTTTTATGATATTGTTGCTTTTCAAAATAATGTCGTTTGTATGGATGCTGTTGTTTCTAGCAGGAACTATTTTTAGGTTCTAGTCGTTGCCAGCTAGAATCGCTTCATAAATGATGTCGTTTTCTTGTTTTCCATAGTTGGTGTCTTTTATTTCTTCTCGTCCTAGTTCATGTTTGTTTACCTATAGCATGTAGTTATTTTTATTTTTATTTTTTTTGGGTGGTTTTTCACACTTTTTTTTTAATCGCTTGTGACGTTCTATTTGACGTTTCTTTTTATTTGTTGTTGTCGTTTTCTGGTTTACGCTTTTTCATTGGCTGTGTAATCGTATCGCTTGGTTGTTGTCTTTTTTTTTTTTTTTTGGAACAAACAAGAGAACTAGAGCATGTTTGCTTTGTGAATTTGAGGTTCGAACTTTTTATTAGGTCCGTTCATTTCGTTGATTCAAGTTTAGAATTCGAGTTTTGCTACAGTAAAAAGCTCTCACAAATAATCACATCTAACTTTTTTGCTACAGTAAAAAATTATCACATAAAATCACATCTCAACTCGAATTAAAAACTCGAATCAACGAACTAAACGGACCCTTAGTGTTTTTTCTTCACAAAATTTCTAATTTAAACCTATAAATCAAATAATAATTTAAAATATCAGACCATGACATGAAAGAAAAAGAAACATTTCTAGGTGAAAATACAAAAAGCGAACAAATCAAATCCTCATAAAAAGGTCAAAAAAGATAATAGAATGGAAGATCCCCAGCTGCATTGCCCAAGTTCCTCCAAGCAACCGACATTTTTGCCCTACATTACATGCAAATACTTATCAAGAAAACAACATTTTTGTCCTCCTTTACATGCAAATACTTATATTAGGACTATACAAAAAATCGTGAAACTCAAAACGGCCGTGTTAGTTTACCAATTCATCCCAAAAATTTAAGTTGTTAGGAGGTATGTCACTAATAATTTTATACTTTAATACTTCCCCTCACGTGTGGGTTGGATAATAGGCAATCGTGTGGGTAAATTAATTAAAAAGCCTAACACGTGACTATTTAAACCCGAGATATATTAAAGACCCAACATATGAGAACAATTTTAAATGGGGATAAAGAGTGCAATTACGGGAGTTTGAACTCAGGACCTCCGCTCTGATACCATGTTAGTTTATCAATCTATTCCAAAAGCTTAAGCTGTTAGGAGGTAGGTCAACAATAATTTTATATTTTAACAGACTGCTCAAAAACTAAAAAAAACAGTATCATGTGGAACCGAATAATGTCTGTTTAGTTAACCGATTGAACTGCTTTTAACGGCGGTTCGGTTTCGGTTATGGCATTTGAGGTTCGGTTTTAAACCGAACTGACCGAAGTTTTTTTTTTTTTGTCCTGATGTCGTTTTTTAGGTTTCTCTTTTTATGCTGTCGTTTTTCCCCCTCTAATGCCGTGACTCGTATCTCTCTCCCCTTCTAATCTAACTTCGTAGTTCGCACTTTGCAGTACTCTCAATCTCCAGTTTTCTGACTTCTCACTTACAGACTCTCTGACTCTCTCTCACATTTGGGGAAAAAAATCCTAGCTGCCGCCCTCCGCCTCTTTTCTTGCTTTGTCCTCACACGTCCGCCCTCCGCCATCTCCCTCCAAGTTAACCTCTGCCGGACCGCCGCCTCCGTCCTCACACATCCGCCCTCCGCCATCTCCCTCCTCTCTTCTGGCTCTGCGGCGCGCATAAGGTGCGTTTTTTCCCCCACCGAACTAAACAAGCCCGTTTAGTCGTAAGCTCTTGTGTACTTCGGTGAAAGCTCCTCGCCAGAAAGATTTTTCTGCTTCATCAGAAATTATTGCAGAGACCAAATAAAACTTTTTTTTTTTTTTTGGGTTGTATGGTATCAAAAAAAGGAAAGATTTTTCTTTTTTCTTCCAGTTTTTAAATTTTGGGTTCTCTCTTATTTGACTGGCCTCACTGTTCCAAATCAAGGACAGTATAATAGAATAACCTCATTATGTTGCAAATTTTGGGTGTTAAAAAAATAGTATTGTGTTTATCCTCACATAAATTCTGAGTCTATAGAGTTTAGTCACATGCTTTTGAAGAAACTGACAGGAGACAGATTTTACTATGTTCAACTGCTTTTGTTGTTAATTAATCATCAGATATTCATATCAATAGTAATTATCATGCACACAATTTTGCAAGTGGTCAGCGACCTCATTTAGTGGACTTTAAGGAAATTTTTGTATTAACACAAATTTCCTTAATGTTCTTCTTAATCATTTTTGCAAATGGTTTTATAGAAGATCGCAATGATCTTAAACATAATAATGGGATTGAATTGAACTTGAAACGCCAAAAACCGTTTGGCCTGATTAGAATGAAGGAGTAAAAAGGTAACTAATTGAAAAATATGAACCCGTAGTTCGTGGATAATATATGGATGAGGTTGAATTGTTTGCAGGTTGTTATCATGTTGTCTCAGGTAATATTAATCATGATTGTACATACTAAATATACTTATAATTATATTTTTTTTATTCATTTCTTGTAATATGTAAATTAATTTATAATTTCTTTATAGATGATGGTGAGATTGTTTCTACACCAACATATTCAACGAACGGAAGCACTCAAGTAAATGACGCGGAATCTTTTAAAAAAATCAAGTAAATAATTAAAATTATATCTATTTTTTTTTTCATTATCTATTCAATTTTATTTATATAATTTCAATTTTCTATTTTAGCAATACATATGACGATATAATGTATTTGGATTCGGATGAGGATGAAGATGAAGGGGAATAGGAGGTTTATAAGAAGTTAGAAATGAACTTCACTACTTAAAGTTAAACTTTTTAATTATGCTTTGGACTTCTTAATTTCTTATGCCAATTTAGATGTTTTTTACACTTGTGTTGTGGACTTTATATGTGAACTTTAAACATTAGTATTGTTTGTTGTGACTTTCTAGTTTGTACTTTGGATTTTGGACATTAGATTTAGATATTTTGTGTTTGTGGATGTTGTACTTTGTATTCATTTATTGTTATTACAGATTTGCATAGAATGTAAGTTTTACATTTTTTCGCATTTTCTGATAAAAAAAATGCAACTAAAGATGTTGATAACCTGATGGTTAACTGACGGCTACCTTCTTGATTACCAAAATTGAAAATCGACCGAAAATTGAAGTTTGGTTAACCAAATAGACTACTCCTTTGTGCGGTTCGGTTTCAGTGCACAATTTTAAAAAAATTGACATAGTCGGTTCGGCCACCGAACCAACTAAGACGATTTTTAACCGACGAACAGCCCTAACTTATATGTCCAAGTAAGGGTGGCAATTCATGTTAGTGTGTTGTGTTCGTGTCAACCCGTTTATTAATCGTGTCAAAAAATATCAATCAAAACACGACTTGTTTATTAAACATATCGAAAATGTCAACCCAAACACGACCCATTTATTAATCGTGTCAACCCATATAACCATTTTAATTAATATATTGAATAAATAACTAATATAATAATAATTTATTTAACATGATCAAGATAAATTTAACATGTTTATTAGTCAATTTAACTTTTTTCTTTAAGAAAAATAAATGAATTTTACTTACAAATATTAAAATTCACATTATTTGTATTTAATATATCATATAAAATTTTTATATTATATCACATATCATTAGATTGTAGATGATACATATAGTTAATCATGTCAACTCGTGTCACTTCGTGTTAGGAGACCAATAGTAACCTAATTCATTTATTAATCGTATGATCCAAATCCATTTATAGTAAACCCAAACCTATTAATTTCGTATAGATTTCGAGTTATGTCGTTATGTCGTTACTTGAATTGATAGCCCTATGTCCAAGTTCAACTCTAATCATTAAATAGTTAGTTACTTGTATCTTTAATTTAGATTATTTCTTTTTCCAACTTAAAAATAATATTTAAACTTTTTCTTTAAAACATAATAATATTTAAACTTTTGAAAATAAAAGTGTAAACTTGTTAGAGAGTTACGAAATTTTACATTTATAAAAATGGTGGATGAACAAAAACCAATAAGTTAACTTTTTTTTTGGGGAAATAGTTGATATTATTGAAAAAATAATAATAAAGTTGAAAAAACAAATGCATCTTCTCATCATAAAGATTGACTAGTACTAGTAGAAACATTCATGAAAATAAATAGAGAACAAAAGAGGAGGTGTGGGCCCTACATCAATCGCCATTGTAGGTTTGTTCTCTTTCGTTTCTTTTCAACATGTGTTGTTTTTAATGTATGTTGTCACCCTTTTTTTTTTTTTTTTTTTTTTGCCCTTACCAGTTCTTGTCGTTCGATAATCTATTTCTTACAATCTTCTAATTCTCTTGTCGTTTGTAAGTATTGTCATTTCACCTTGCTCTGTATTACACCATCGTCGTTTTCAAGTATTCTTCTTTTGAACTGAAGTTAGGGGACTCGGAACTCTTGACCTTAAAATTAGAGAATATATGTAGATTTATCACTATGCTATGCCTGTAAGCACGTCGTCGTTTCAAATTGAAGTAACAAAAACTGAAAAGAGCTATTCCAGCTTCTAAGACCATCTGTGGCTCCATGGATTGAGCTCCTTTTTGCTTTCAATAAAGTTTGGGGAAAATAAAAGAGCTATTCCATTTACTAATACCATCCTTAGTGCAAATGCCGGTGCAAATACTACATTTGGAAGTACTGAAAAGTATGAAAATGCAATATAATGATATACATTTTTATTTGTTCTATGTATTGCAAATGCTAATATATATATATATATATATATATATATATATAGTATATATATTTTCATAATAATTGTATTTTTATGTGAATATATTTTACCAAAACTAAGTTTTGAAAAAGTTATCGTTCAACTTGAAAAATTGTTACAAAAATTTTAACATTTAAAAGTGTTTTCAACAAAAAAAATTCAACATTCTAATTTAAATGTTTTTTTTAAAATTTTTAACTTTTAATCCCCTAATTTTAATAAAAACTTTGTGCAATAATTTTACTAGTTCCGGGGGTTAATTGTTAAAATTAAAAATTTAGGGGGCAATTTACTAAACTATGACAAGTTTAGGGGCAATTATGCTACAACCCTAATAATTAAGCTTTAAAAAGTAAAAAATAAATTTTCTGTTTTAAAAATTTAAAAATGCCAATATCACAATGATTAAATGAAAAAGTAAATATCTCAACCAATAACAATCAAATTTTAAAATTCGTTATTTGTTATAATCAATATTAAATTTATCATCAAGTATAGCATATGTCAAATTTAGCACCATATAATAACATATGTATTGAAGAGTAATTTTCCTACTCAAATGCTAAAATTCGACACTGTATCTTGTTAAAATTATTGGCTCCACCATAAGGAATTGGGGTTGTAACTCAAAAGGTTAACCTAATGAGTACATCCCTTATAAACTCATCTTAGCTCCCATTTGTTGTCAATGTGGGACTTTATTCACATTTCTAACAATCACCCCTTTGAATGAAGTGACATTTGCCCCCCTTTGAATGAAAATTTATTATGTCCATTGGATTATCTATCACACTTACATTGTGTTACATGAAGATCCCATCACCTTATGCTCTTCACTACATATCTCGATGTTTCATGGTCTGCACAACAACCTCGAGGTCTCCACCTCGTTATTGCGGAGGCAAGGTCCACCTCAAGCTTTCATGGATTTTTTTTTTTTACCATTGTGACCAAGGGCCACACCTTCATTTGGCACATCAAAGATTCATCTCGTGCATGCACTTGGCAACATCTAGGTCTCAACTCTAATACCAATTGTTAAAACCATTAGCTCCACCATAAAGAATTGGAGTTCCAACTCAAATGGTTAACCTAGTGAGTAGAGTGGTCCACTCCCTTATAAATCCATCTTAGCTCTTATTTGTTGTCAATATGTGTTAGGTAAGTGTTCAAATTGGTTTTGAGAAAGTTACTATTTTGTGCTTTTGGGTAAGTTATTATTTTTAGTTTATGGGCAAGGGTTATTTTATGGTTAATTAGGAGTCTATAAATAAGTATTTTGTGTAAGACTTTATGCGTGTGCTCAGAGAAAAGTGTAGAGACAAAGTGCCTCCTTTTTGAGAGTGAGAGAAAATGAGAAAGTTTGTTGAGTGTGTAATTTTAAAACTGTTAATGAATTTTTCTCCCTCTTTCGTGGACATAGAAAATTTTTCCGAACCACCTAAATCTTTTTCTTCTCTATTATTATGTTATTTTTGTTTTAATTTTTTTTTTGTTATGTGAGTGTAGATGTGTGTTTTTTCCCCAAAAACTAATATCGGAGTTGTAGTGAAAATAAAAAAAAGGGCCAAGATGATATCTGAGATAAAATTTTAGCAGATTGAGCGGTTTGATGAAAATAGTAATTTCAGCATCTGGCCAAGTACAATCAAAGATGTTCTAATTCAATATGAATTTCTGAAAGCATTGCAATGAAAGAAGCCAAAAAATATGAAAAATGAAGATTGAGAAGAATTGAAAGTGAAAGCGATAAGCACTATTTGTTTAAGTTTGACTCATGAACTGAAATATAATTTAATGAATGAAACATCTCCTTTTGAGTTATGAAAAAAATTAAAAAAATTAAAAAAAAATTTATATGTCAAAATCCCTAACAAATAGATTATATTTGAAGAAGCAATTGTATGAGTTGAAGATGGATGTGGAAACTGATGTTGAGAATCATATAAATAATTTTAATAAGTGCATAACTCAATTGTTAAGTGTAGATGTCAAAATTGATGAGGAAGATAAAGTGGTAAAATTTTGTTGGCCTCCCTACGCAAATCATATGAGACTATGGTGACTACATTTTTAGTTGGAAATACGACGTTGACTATAGATGATGTATCAACTTCTTTGTTAGAGACTGCAAATATGAAAAAGGCTAGTGTTACGTCTTATACTAAACAAGTTTTAGTGGCATAATCCGATTTGAATAGGGGCAAGAGCAAGTCATGAGAGATATTTTATGATAAAAGAGATTATCGTTCCTAATCTCGCCCAAAGAAGGATATTGAGTGCTATTATTGTCATAAGAAGGGACATATTAAGAGAAACCATGAAGAACTAACAAAGCATCTAGAAGAAAGAAGAAAGCAAGAACCTCAAGAGACTTTAGATTCTGTAAATGTTGTTAGCAATAAGTATAATAGTGACGATGATGTTTATTCTATTATTGCTAGTGAAAATATTTCTGACTCTTAGATCTTGGATTATGGATGCTCGTTTTATATATGTCCACATAAAGAGTGGTTTGATTCTTTTTTGTGGTGCTTGTACTTTGTTAATGGCTAATGATTCAAGTGCTAAGGTTGTTGGAATAAGTACTGTGAAGATGCGGATCTTTGATGGAGTTGTGAGGACATTGACAAATGTTAGACATGTTCCTCAACTAAGAAGAAGTTTGATTTCTTTAGGAGCTTTAGACACTTTGGGTTGTGTGTACTATGTGAATGGTAATTTTATGCAAGTCAAGAGAGGTGGTTTAGTAGCCATGAAGGGTGAAAAAATGAAAGACTTGTATAAGCTTATTGGGACAACAGTTGTAGGTGGAGCTATGAAGAAGAGTCTTCTTCTGTTATGAAAGAAGTTGCAGGAGTAAAAGAGTGCAACAAGATGTTAATAACAATCGAAGATAATAAAGGCAAGATGGTGAAGACTTGTGGCAATGAAGATTGGATACCTAATTAAGTGAGTTGAGAGAATTTGAGTCAATGTGGAGATTGTTAGGTAAGTGACTCAAATTAGTTTTAGGAAAGTTACTATTTTGTGTTTTTAGATAAGTTACTGTTTTTAGTTTTTAGGCAAGGATTATTTTGTGGTTTATTAGGAGACTATAAATAAGTATTTTGTGTAAGACTTTATGTGTGTGCTCAGAGAAAAGTGTAGAGATAGAGTGTCTCATTTTGAGAGAGAGATAGAGAGAAAAGTGAGGAGATAGATAAGAGAGGGTGTAAGGGATTTTGATTAGAAAGAGAAAGCAAGAAAGTTTGTTAAGTGTGTAATTTTAAAACTGTTAGTGAATATTTATCCCTCTTTTGTAGACGTAAAATTTTTTTTCTGAACCACCTAAATTTTTATCTTCTCTTATTTTTTGTTATTTTTGTTTCAATTTATTTTTTTTTTTTTTTGTGTGAATATCAAACTTTGTTTGTTTTTCCTAATATATAATATCAAATATTTATATATTTTTTTTGCACCTCTTACATCTCTAATAATAATATATATATATATATATATATATGGATATATAGTAGTATGTATCACGTGATACAGCTTAACACTGATTGGTTCATGCATCACAAAGAGAGAGAGAGAGAGAGAGAGAGAGAGAGAGAGAGAGAGAGAACAACGTCTTTTCTTTCACATTTTAATTTCTATGATCCCTTGCTTACACTACTAGCCAAGTCATTTTAGGTATTTGTTCAAGCATTTTCCTAACGTGCACGTAGAAATATCTCAATCATATCTTTGTGGGGCTTGCAAGGATTGGGAAAAGGCACACAAAGTTGAAACAACTAATCTCATTTTTATCAAACTCTTTCTTTTTTTTTTTTTTTTTAGTTGTTGTTGTTGAAATATTTACAATTTTATACTATATATTTTTGGACTATCAAATATGCGCACAATTTTATTATGTTATATCTAAGTTAATAGCTCTTTTTTGACTTTATAGATTGATGAATATACTCTTGCAAGTTAAGGACAAAATTATAACCAAACATGCAGCTTAACTTCAAAAATACAAATATATATATATATATATATATTTTGACTTTATCATAAGATGACAAGTTTGAAGTTTGAACCTTGCACTGAAGTCGTCCAAGTTATATAATACCAAATAATCCTTTATTTGGTAATTAGCAAAAATGGCAGAAAATGACTAATGGGTGAGTAAGACGTGCACAAAATGTGTGTTAGTTAAAAATAACAAAGCTTTACCTACTCATTAATGCAATTGAAGACCCACTTGCCAAAACCATTTCCAAATTCCCAATTCCTCTCATCTCAGCCCACAGAAGTTTACAAACTAACCCACCATACCATCCCCCAGCACCTGGTTTTGCCCTTTGTTTGTTTCCAGTGCTCCTCTTTGCCCTGCAATTACTGCCCTCTTGCAAATCTCATCTTTGTGTGCTGCCAAATTATCAAAAGATATTTTCTGTACTTTAATGCTTGGAAAACGACAAAAGCAAAAAAATTTTGCCCTGTATTGCAAGAAAGAATTAGTGCACCAAATAAACAAGAGTGATCACTAATGATGGATGACAAAATTTAGTACAAACGAGTGCTGACAACATCGCTATGTGTTTTTAAGCGACTGTGCACTTGTTCAGTTGTATTTTTAAGTCATGATTTGAGTATAGATTTTAAATTAAATTTAAGTTATAATTTGAGTTAAAATTATAATTTAATTTTGTATTTAGATGTGCATATTTAAGTTATGATTTGAATTGAGAATCTATTTGAGTTTATGTTTGAGTAAGTCAAAACTTGAATTTATATTTAGATAGTATTTTAATAAAACTCAATGGTGTTGAAAAATTTTAATAGGGCATATAGGTGAGATTTTATTCGTCTCTTTGTTGTGAATGCAAAAAAAAAAAATCATCTCAATTGGAATTAAAATGAAAAAATTATGACGTTTTTAAGAATAGAAAAAATATTATTCATTAACTTGAGTTTAAGCTTAAGAACTTGAGTCAAAAAGAGAATTTGAACTCAGATTTTAACCACAAACTCAAGTTAAAACTCAAATTTAAATTTGAGTTGTAAATTTGTGATTTTTAACGTGGTTATATGCATAATTTGATGGTATTTTTATATATAATTCCATTAAAAGGTGTAGAGTTTAAATCCCTTCAACCCTAAGTTAATATATATATATATATATATATATGATTCTTAAAATTTTGTGACAGTACATATAATGGATGGAAAAAAACTCACAACATAAGTTCTTTTTTTTTTTTTTAATTATTATTATTAAATTTAACTCTGTGGTCGTTCAAATGGCTTTTATGAAAGAGGTATCTAGAGAAATTGCGATAGGCTAGACTAGTGGTAATACATAGTACGTCTTAAAAATTCAAGGAGAATTTGGATGTGCAATAATTGGACATCCAAGGTTAAAATGCTCTTAGGAAAACCACTTGCATCCAATCACTTTCCTTCGGTTTTAATGAACTTACAAAAACATAATTTTTAGGAGTAAGCTATCAATATACTTTGAGATACCAATTACCACAGAGATTCATTGGGGAAAAATAGAGATTCAGAAGGAAAAAAAGAAAATTTTTAGAAGTAAAGATTCATTGGGGAAAAATAGAAGAAGAAGAAGAAGAAAAAAGATTCAAAAACATAATTTTTTAGGAGTAAGCTATCAATAAATTTGAATCTCTAACATTGTAAGTAAAAATATGGATTTACTACTAGACCAAACTTAAAACCACATAAACTAAAGAAGTAAGCTAACCAAACAATAAGAAAATCTTAGCCTCGTTCATTTCACGGATTCGAGTTTTCAATTCGAGTTGAGATGTGACATTTTCTGAGAGATTTTCACTGTAGTAGAAAAAGTTAGATGTGACATTTTCTGAGAGCTTTTAACTGTAGAAACTTAAAACCACATAAACTAAAGAAGTAAGCTAACCAAACAATAAGAAAATCTTAGGCCTCGTTCACTCCACAGATTCGAGTTTTCAATTCGAGTTGAGATGTGACATTTTCTGAGAGATTTTTATTATGGCAGAAAAAGTTAGATGTGATATTTTTGATATTAGAAACTTAAAACCACATAAACTAAATTGTAAAAACAATTCTTAGGCCTCGTTCAAAAATTTGAATCGAGATTTTTTAAATGAAAAAGTTAGATGTGATATCCCAAAAGCTTTTAATCTTAAGAAAACTTATTGAAAAAATTGAATCGGTTAAATGAACAAGGCTGTAATATCCCAAAAGGGTACTCTTAAGATGACTATTTAAAGAGAGAGAGAGAGAGAGAGAGAGAGATAGATGAGAAGATAAAGAGAGGATAACTATCCAGGACAGTACCCATGTTTCCATGGCCAGCTCCCCATACTGATGAAGTAATTAAAGAGAAAGGCGTGGGTTGCCTTAAGGGAGTCTAGTCATAAGCCATAACAAATGCTGATACCCTTAGAATATATCCATTTTTACTTGTACCAAAATTCGTTTCTCGTGAAGGGTAAATCAACACGCTATTCGACAAAAAAAAAAAAAAAAAATACTACTAGACACATTAACGCTAATCTTAATCTTTATACAAATTTTAGAATTATCACTTTTTATTAATAGATGTTTAAAAAATCGTCATATTACTACATTACACTTATTAATAAAAGATTGGTACAAAAATTAATATTAGAAACGGTGTTCTTACTTTCTAGCATTATTCATATACACAAACACACTTTTGGCATAATAGTCTAATTTCGTGAAAAATCAGCTGTTTTTAATTTTGCTTTCTGCATCATTTATAATCCATGACGCATGTGTTTGCATGGGTTGGTGAACCTCGGCTCTAGGCCCATTAAATGCCCCAATTCTGCTTTTCTCTCCTCTTTCCCTTTAAATGCATCTTCACTTAACTTATTCCCAAGGCAAAATCAAACTAGCTGGCTAGTTAATAGGGCTCTGCATTTTAGTGCAAAAGACATGGCAAGTTCAAGTGTTTTTTCTTTCATGAAAGGGTGGTTTCCTGGCCAGGAAGTTCCATCAATTTGCGCTTCTTTTTCTAAATCCTTTGTTAGACTCATGAAGAGGATTGTTTTTGCTGCTTTCACTTGCTTTTTTGCTTTAGGTAATAATCTTTTACTTTCTCTGCTTTTTCTAGCTCATTGCCAGTAACAATTTCATGGATTTTTTTTTTTTTTTTTTTGAATAAGTGGTTGTTGGGTGTTGGTTAAAACACAAGAATTAGTCACCCTTCATATCAACAATGTCATTGGCTTCTCTCTCTCTCCCTCAATCAAGCAATCAATAATGTCATTAGTCGCTTAGTCGCTTGTTGCTTTGTGCAAGAATGTCTTTGCATTCTTCTCAATTACTCAATAAGCTATTAAGATGGTTTAATAGTTATACACACACACACACACACACACACACACACACACACACATATATATATATATATATATGTATGTATAGATGTACGTATGAATGTCATTGGCTTCTCTCTCTCTCTCTCTCTCAATCAATCAATCAATCAATAATGTCATTAGTCGCTTGTTGCTTTGTGCAAGAATGTCTTTGCATTCTTCTCAATGTATAGATGTATGTATGAATGTCATTGGCTTCTCTCTCTCTCAATCAATCAATCAATAATGTCATTAGTCGCTTGTTGCTTTGTGCAAGAATGTCTTTGCATTCTTCTCAATAAGCTATTAAGATGGTTTAATAGTTATACATACATACATACATATATATGTATATAGATGTATGTATGAATGTGCATGTATATATTTTGAAGCCTCAAATAAGTTGTTGATGCTAAGCCTCCACTGTGAATTCAAAGTGAAGGACATTACTTGCCTGACTTTTCTTGCAAAGTTTTTGAAAATTCCTTTAGAATTTTTTCATGAAGTTATATATACACACATATATATATATATATATATAGGAGGGGCTATAGTGGGAGCAATTCATGGAGCCATAAAAGGGCAAACTACAGAGACTGGATTTCTTAAAGGAGCTATAATAGGTGGCCTAGCAGGGGCAGTTGCAGCCATTCAGTTGCTGGATTCAGCCATGGACGGTGAACCATTTTCCAAGGTATTGCCTCAGCCACTATATTACTTTATTATATATACTTACTTATATATATATATATATATATATATAATGCAAGAGCAATAATGAGTGTCATTATCATGAAAATAAATGTGGAACTTCAAATTTTCATTGTTAAAACTTTTTTTAAATTTTTTTTGCAGGCTGCCATACTGAGAAGTTTAGTGAATGGAAAAGTTTTCATGGATTATGCGTCTCCTGCAATGCTAAAAGCCTATCAATGGCAGGTAAGTAATTTACCTTAATAAATCAGCAATAAGTAACAGAATATATTTTCTTAATCTTGGTGATAAATTTTGCTTCACATTTTGTGAAATTTACCCCTATTGAGCAGATCAGCCCCTTGGAAACAACTTACAGAGATATTTCAGACATCTATGACACAGCTGCAAATAAAGGGCTGTCCCAGATTTGCATTCAAAATCTTCCTTCACATAAATATCACCCAAGCAAGAATCATCAACATGACTTTTGTTGCTCAATCTGCCTTCAGGTACTAGATATAATATTCTACTTAACGTTCAAAAGAAAAAAAAAAAAAAAAAAAAAAAAAAAAAGGGCAAACATAATATTATAGGTTGCGGAGTCTAATCATTACTCTACTCTTTTTTTTTTTTTTTTTTTTTTTTGGCCTAGGGATGCCCTTTTTAGAGTTAAGAAAGAGATTAAAAGAAAAACACAAATTTTCTTTTGTACTCTTATTTTTCATTATAGTAAAATAAAGTAAATATAACTCAATGAACCACTAATTAAATTTATAATTTAAGTTTTATTACAGTAAAAAACTCTCAGAAACGGTTATATTTAATTTTTTTGTTACAATAAAAAATTCTCACATAAAGTCACACATCAATTCGAATTAAAAACTCGAATCAAAATTAAACGGACCCTATAAATATTGTGCATTCTTATTTCTTCTCTTTTCCTCAGGAAGTAGTTAGGGCTTCTTATCCTAACAAATATTATATTAAAAAATCTTTAAAACAATTTTGAACCCCATGCAATTTCCTTCTTCATGCTTCTTTATGACCCCATTAATGGAAACTGAAAAATGGGTGTGTTTGAAATTATTACTTACACTATTGTGAATGCTTCTTCTTCTATCTCGCAGGAAATGAAGAGGGAAGAGAGTGTAAGAAGACTCCCCAATTGTGGGCATTTCTTCCACTTGGACTGCATAGACCAATGGCTGATGCGCCAAGGCTCTTGTCCCATCTGTAGAATTCATGTTTATGATGACAAAAATTGACATATGAAATCATAACACTCATCAGAGAAGTGAATTTCTCATAGCAATTAATTGTTTATAAAATTAAGTTGCAAGATCTTAATTCACAAATTATTTGTGCCTCATTATCTCCTTCCAATTATCATGACAACAACTAAGATTTTCCGAGAAAACACGTCAAGAAATGCAACAGAAAGCACATTAAAATCCCAATATTCGAATTTAAATGGCAAAAAAAAAAAAAAAAAAAAAAATCCAATCCTCACTTTAATGGTTATGGACCAAAATTGGCTTGAAGAAAACAAATATAAACTAAACCATCACAATATTATGGATTCGTTTGAAATTCGTTTCAAAATGATTTTATTTTTTGTATGTAAATAGAAATGAAAACGTTTTCAATCTCAGACATAAATTATTTTTGAAAATGCGTTCAGTAATTTTTTTAAGCGATTGTTTTCAGTATAAAAAAATCCATTAATGTCTATCTCTCTACTTGAGAGCGGAGAAAAATGAAACAAAAAATGAAAAACAACTAAAAATCGTTTTTTATTTCTCTCTCATTTTATACTAAACTAAAAAATAAAAATAAAAATAACTCTAAACACAGTCTATAATTTTTGTACTAATTGCACTAAAAAGTAAATAACTCTTTAAAAAACTAATTCGATGTAAAATAGAACATAAGATATTAAGAATATTGGTTCCAAAAGACCACTCAAATAGGTTCGCAACTAAACCAACTGGTGAATCATTTTTTAGAGAGTATGCAAATAAATTCCTTATCAATAATGACGAAATATTTGAACATTAAACACAAGATGTAAGAAAATTATAAGAATAATAATTGTTTTTCATCATTTTATTATTTATGCCATTAAAAAAAAATTATGATAGACTATAGATCGTGTTAGGAAAAAAATTATTCTAGTAAAATATAAAATATATTCACTAAAGTAATGATGTAAATGATAATAATTATAAAATTGACGATACAAATAAAATAATGTGATATTTTTTATGCCATTCTTGAAAATTTTCCAATCAATAATTAGGCTTGAGCCAACTTGACGCTTAAGTAACAGTTAACAGGACTGGACCATAAAAATTGACCAAAGCACCCTCTGTAGTCCAATGGGCCTGCAAGCCCAATACAAGCCGAGGCCCAATCAACGGAAAATCCGAGGGTATTACTGTAAAGAAAAAGGACAGAAAGGGCGAGCCGGAAAGCCGAAAAAACTCCACAAGCGACAGTTGTGAGACTGTGAGTAGAGAGAGAGAGATATGGCGTGGTGCGCAGCTCGGACGTTCAACATGCCGGCGGCGGAGATGGGCGCACTGCGCAGCCGGACTCCGTTAGCCGCGGCGGGCGTGGGATGCGCCTCCCTCGCCGGCTCAACCCTCTGGCGATCCTCTTCCTCCAAGCGCTCTGCGCCCTTCGCTTGCCTCGGCATTTCCACCGATTCTCGTGAGTTCCTCCACTTTCCCTCTCATTTTCTCCCGAGAAAATCATCCCGCTAAAACTTCTCTCGTCAAGATTTTTATTTTTTTTTCCTTTTCAATAATGGATTTCTATTAAGCCACTAGAATAGGGAAATTTATATAATTCCCTTTATTTGGATTGTAATTAAATGTTGGAAATTTTAATTTTTGCACGATAATTTACGTCAATCTATTGATTTTGGGTTTGTTATTGGTCTTAATTAATGGGGTTTTTTTTTTTTTTTTTTTTTTTCTTTTTTTCTATTGAGCTAGAATACTAGGAATATTTTTACTTCAAAGATTTTGATTTTTATCAGCAAAGTAACTTTTTCCCCTTTTTTTCGTTGGGATTGTTTGGTTTGTACCAATTTTAGTGGATAATAACAAAAACTTCCAATCCAATGTGTTTTATGAAAATGTTGTGTTCCGTGTTTTTAGGGATAAATGTAATGTTCCATCTTTCTAGGAACATTTCTTACGTCTTAAAAATTATGTTATAAAGGGGACAAATTTTAACATTATTTACATAAAATGTAGGAAATAGATTCAGCATTCCTGAAAATATAGCATTGGGTGGAATGCATTCGGAGTACTTTTTACAACTCAAGTCACAACTCAAATTTTTTTACGGGAGAGAAAATTTGTAGTAAAAAAATTGAATTTGAATTTTTGTGAGAAAAAATACTGTAGCAAAAAAACTTGAGTTGTGATTTGATATTATCCCACAATTATAATTGTGTTTATTTGATTTTGTTGTGAAATCTTATTTGTGTTTTGATTGAAGTGAATTAATTGATTTTAAGGTTTTAATATAAAAAATAATAATATAAGAAAATTGATTTTGGGGGTTTTGTAGGCAGTAAAGAAGCTGTTAAAACAGAAAAGGCTCCCGCGGCATTGGGACCTTATTCCCAAGCTATCAAAGCTAACAACTTTCTCTATGTTTCTGGTGTCCTTGGCCTTATTCCAGAGGTTTTTTTTTTTTTTTTTTTTTTTTTTTTTTTTTTTTTCCCTTTTCTGTCTTTTTCAAGCTTTGAGTAACATTCAGTTCAGTGTTAATATGTGTTTTTGTGAGCATTACACTAATGAAAATGTGTGTTTGTTTTCTTCAACATAGACTGGGAAATTCATATCGGATAACGTTGAAGATCAAACCGAGCAGGTACAACTAGTGACTTGTAAATTTAATTTCATCATAGTAATTTCAGGATAAAAATGGTAAATGGGTTGTATTCTGTCTTTCCTAAAGTAAGGTTTTAAGCTTGTACCTTGGCAAAATGATGTTTATACACGATTGTTTTGCCAAAGATTTTATTGAAGAAAGAAAAGTAGGCTTATGTATCTGAAGTGGGCTTTCTTTTTTTTGTTGCTTTGATTTTGTTGTTGGACTTGGTTATTACAGTGTTATTTTGTGGCATTTTGCCAAGATAGTATTTTTTTTAAATGGATTTTAGCCACGAATTAATCGCAGGTCCTCAAGAATATGGGGGAAATCCTTAAAGCTGGTGGTGCCAGCTATTCTTCTGTGGTCAAAACAACAATTATGTATGGATCATTTGTCTTAAGGTCTTGTTTTCTTTTTCTTTTTTGGTAACTTGGTGATAAATGGTTATTGATTCTGCTTCATTATTCTCTCCTGCAGGTTGGCTGACTTGAAAGACTTCAAGAAAGTTAATGAGATCTATGCTAAATGTGAGTTTTAGAGAAGATTTCTGGTCTCTTCAATAGTTTTACATTCAGCATAAGTGAAAAATTGACCACTTCTTGAATCAAAATCCTCTTGAATGCCATATTACTTTACCTCAAACAGGTTTCTTAGTGACGAATTTGTGGCGAACGAAATCATGACACTTTTCCCCCCAGAATTAATTGGCAATTAAACTCTCTCATTCAACCTGTCTTATTTTAGTTTTTAATTTTTCCTGCAGATTTTCCTTTGCCTGCCCCAGCTCGTTCAACATATCAAGTAGCAGCGTTACCGTTGGACGCCAAGATCGAAATTGAGTGCATTGCAGCACTGTAATAGCCTCCTAAAACTCGGCTCACTGCTTCTCGCCAACTATTTTGAGTTAATAACGTGGGAGGGGAATGTCATATCCAAGAATCTCTGTTAAAACTTTCTTTTCATTTTTCCCATTAACATTGTTGTTGGTTGCAATGTCATCACAGTAATTTGCTGATCAAAATGGAGAAAGCAGTTGGCTGTTTTTTGGTTCAAAAGCTGTGGTTGTTGGAACATTACGAGTAGTTCTTAATATTGATGTGTTGGGGAATTTTGACATGGTTTCATCCTCATTGGGTACTCAATGAGGACAAATTCATTTTGTGACTTGTCGTTACATAGATGTCGTTTCTTTTAAGACAAGCCTTAAAAATATAGGGGTTGTTTTTTTTTTTTTTTTTTTTTTTTTTTATAATTTTGAGTAAGGGTGACTTGAGTGATGATTTTGAGTTATAACTTAAGTTGAAGTTGTAACTTAAGATTTCGTTCATTTCACCGATTCGAGTTTTCTTATAATAAAAAGTTCACATAAAGTCACATCTAAATTCGAATTAAAAACTTAAATCAACGAACTAAACATGTCATGAGTTTGTGTTTGGATGTGCACATTTGAGTTATGATTTGAATTGAGTATCTATTTGAGTGTGTTTAGATGAGTCAACACTTAAATTTGTATTTAGATAGTATTTTAATAAAAACTCAATGGTGATGAAAATTTTTAATAGGGTATGTGTGAGATTTTATTCGTTTTTTCGTTGTGAATGCATAGAAAAAAATATCACCACAATCAGAATTAAAACGAAAAAATTGACATTTTTAAGGATAGAAAAAATATTGTTTATTAACTTGATTTCGAGTTTATAAACTCGAGTTGAAAGGGAAACTTGAACTCGAGTTTAACTATAAACTTGAGTTCAAACTAAAATTTTATAAAAGAACATGAACTTAAATAAAGTTGTAACTAGTGCAGAAATTTTGGACGGGCCGCCCGGGACTACTGAAAATTCTGAATTTTTACCCAATGATCGAGCCCGACCTGCCTCATTTTCCAGGCTGCTTGACCCGACCTGATTTTTCTACTTAGACGGGTTTCGGGTAGCCTTTGGCTGCTCATGCCCGGTCAGGCTGCCCAAGCCCGACCAAGTTGCCCGAATTTATATATATATATATATTACAATTTGAAATTTGAAATGAACACACGAATTATATAAAAAAATTATTTCTTTATTTAATTTTAAATTTATAATTCATGATTGTCTCGTTAAGAACCTTATCAAGAAAAACTCAATTGGGATAAAAACTTGATAAGAAAAAAAGAGTGCAATCATTGTGGGGTGAATTACAAATTTGACGAACTTACAAAGTGTATACAAGATTATAATAACACTATACAAAGTAAATAAATATTTACAAATTACAATAATAGAATTTAATTTGAAGCAAAATGATCGTCTTGAAAATTAAAGGTTAATCTATTAAATTTGTCGATCCATTCTTGACTTACAAGTGAAATTGTATCGTGTAAGCGTTGGTCGGAACGATCCCAATCCTTAATGCACACCAAAGCTTCAACAATATCCTGTTGCAATGCGTTTCTCTGTTCTTCAAGTATTCGGCTGATTGTATTGAATGCTTATTTGGCTGAAACAGTGGAAACTAGGATTGAAAAAAAATCCATTGCCAGTCGAGTTAGAGTCGGCCATGTTAATGCTCATGCTCTCCACTACTAAACCAAATCAAACATTTCACTATTGTCGACAACTAAACCCTCACTCAAATGCGCCACTAACTCGTTGAAGCTGCCGCTGTTGTCGCCACCTCTTAATGAAGATCCACTCCCAGATTCTTCTTGACCTTGAGTTGTCGTCGTCCTCTTCTTCTTCAACCCGAAAACATACAAGAACGAATGCGGATTGTTGTCTCGTTGTTGCGGTTGTTCTACACGAGATGCGTTTCTAAACCTACTTTCATAAGAACTATAGAGAGAAAATATTTTTTCTTTTATAATAGGAAATTGGTTAGTAGTGTGGATAGCTAAAAAGACACCTAAGTTTTCTAATCCACTTTATAAACCTAATAATTTTAATCTAGGGTCGAAAATAACACCAAAACCATACAATATTGGTAATTTAGACCAATTTTTTAACTTCTTCTCCATTGAAGCAATAAGAACTCTTAAAATCTCGCGTGTCCTAAATTCACTAAATAAAATAACAATTCTTAAAAGTTCTCCAAACACTAATGGTGACGTTGGATAATAAGTTCTACTAAGCTTTAAAGTAACTTTATGAAATTTACCTAAAAAGTTATATAAGAGTTCGACAATTTACTAATTAATTTCATCTATAAATCCTGGTCCTAATTTAAACAAGGAGAAGTTGCAGAACCTAATTTGAACATTCCCAGCAAATTACAAGTTACAACCAATACTCCAAGAATTTCAAAATCAGAAAGATGCTACAGATGCTCATAGACGTGCTAAAGAGTTTAAAGAAGAAGATCTAGTTAATGGTATAGCTACGAAAGTTAGATTCCCTGCTTGAATATATAACAAGCTACAGAGGACGAAGATTGGTCCTTGAAAAAAGTAGACTTTATTAAATCTGAAAATATAATAACATAACTAAAAACTCCAACATAGTGCTGGTGCTTTTATAGAATGTAATCACGAGTCCAAAGTCTATTGTAACTCTAAAACTATACATAAAAGAATGCTAATCCAAAAGGAACACCAATTAAAATAAGAAAGATAAGGCTGAAATATAAAAACTGAAAATAAGAAATAAATTCTAATCCTAATCCAACTTGCTGTCATGCATCAGTCAAGAAAAAAAAAAAAAAAAAAAAAAAAAAAAAAAAAACATTATTCGTCCGCAAGGTTTGGTAGAAAGTTGCAATTCATTAGGGGGATAGTGTTCGTATAGGTCAGAAACATTGAAAGTTGACGAAATTCCCATGTCTGGAGTTAAACCCACAACGTAAGCATTATCGTTGATCTTTCGTAGAATCTTGAGAGGACCGCTGGCCACTCTGTAAACAAGTAATAGAAAGATGACATGTTATTGTATTAGTTTGTCTTATAAAACTAAGTTGACAAGTGACAAAGACACTAGCAACTAAAATAGAGTCTTGTATTTAGCATTTCTCATTAATCATTTTCCTTGACAATCTACAACAAAAGTAATATCACTTGAAACATTGCTCGTGGGGTTGAGCTGATACTTGGCATGAAGAACAGGATAGATAGTTGCAAGGAAAAAAAAAAAAAAAAAAAAAAAAAAAAAAAAACTATTATTACTTATTATTTATAGTTACTACAGATTCCCTGCAAAATATCTCGTGAAGTACTCCCTTTCTCCATAGTATGAGCATACAGCTTTGTATACTTCCATCAAGAGTGATGGGAATCGGCTTGTAAAATAGTCATTAAATCCTTCATACATCGGTCCTACGATTATCTGAAATAGTCACCATCAAACTAAGTGACTCATATCCTTGAAAAAACTTAAAATGTGTGAAAAAGTATCACATGATTCATATACTGCTATTACAATCACCTGAACATCTTGAGCAAGCTCTCCATAATGACTCAACAAGTTTCGAATCAGTCGTAACAAGTCTCGAACACTGTTAAATTTGTAATCCCTTTTTAAGTACGGCCGCATGTGCCTAACTATCTTGTCATCTACCTTCTTATTCCATTTTGTACCTAAAGCCGCGCATGCTGTACGTTTGAGCGGCTTGAAAAGATTAGAGTTCCCGCCTAATCTATCAATAGTGTCGCACAGAAAAGAAAGTCTCCTCTCCGCATCCCAGAACAGTGGATGTTGCAATATCTGACTTGCTTTTGGCCTGCCAAGAATAACACGCAAGTAATTTTAATCAAGAATTGAGGATTCAAGCTAGGTGCTAACTACTTTCTTTCTTCTCAATTAAAACTTTCAAACCTTCTCCAATGTTTCCCAATCCAGTTAGTATCAACAACAAGGCATTGTGACAACTACATTATATGATTTAACAGTGCCGAACAATTACAAATGTAATTGTTAATTAGTACCAAAGGGTATTACGTAAAAAATACACACATACACGTGTGTGTATATCTACTCCAATGTTTTCAAAGGGTACAAATCATAAATATATGATATGTACCTTTACTTTAACCTATTCAGTAAAAATAGAGTAACTTATGTCAAGTATTGATTATGCAAACCCATATATTTAAGGAAATTATATAACCTCACCTCTTTTCAGGATCAGGTTCTAATAAACGAGAAATAAGATGGAAGGCTTCTGGAAAATCCTGTATCAAAAACAAGTCTTGCTTTTGGTTTCTAATAATATTCCACTCTTGTACATCAAGTTCCCCAAATGGATGCCTACCACGAGTGATGCAAAAAAAGACGATGCCACCTAAGCTAAACATATCCGTGGCACTCGTTTGTTTTCCATGAAGTAGCTGTTCAGCTGCTCTCCAGCTTGCGCCGCAACCTAAAGTTGATTCCAAAAAACATGCATGAGAATAACATTAAAGGGAGAAAGAAGCACTTAAAACTTACATAATAGTTTTATGGTATTTGGTCAGGTTTTGTCTGTGGAGTCTTCACACAATAAGTTTGTCACTTTCAAGATTCACTTTCACTATCCAATCTGAAATAGCAACTTTCACTTTTAAATCTTACTTTGAAATCTGAACTTAGGTTAAGAGAAATTGTTTGTGGGAGCATATTATGTACAAATGTTTATAATGAGACTTGTTGCAATGTGCAGCTGTTTGAGGATATATTTGTCAGTTTCAAAAAATGATTTGTTTGCTTTTATAGCTGGAATTTATTCATGATAGATATGTTGCTGATTCTTTGAAGATTTGTTACCAGATTTCAACGTTTCACATTTTCCTTTCTTATTAACCAAATCTCTATAAGAGATGTTCCTTGCATAGCATGTACTTCATAAATGAAAACAGTCCTAAAAGTTTTCAAGACTAAACTTTTTCTAGGGCCCAACAGGTATAAAAGTATAGGAGAACTACACTAGCATTTAAGTGTTTTTCTCAAATCATAGAGACACCCCTTTGACAAAAACATTTTACCTCAACATCCCCTTACCCTACCTTTGTTAATATTTTATGTAAAATGATCAAAATATCCAAACAATCTTAGCTGTTAATCTACTTATTGCATTGATCTTAACCCTTGATTATGTCATATTTTCACCATTAGAGTGCAATTTAAAATTGTGAGCGTCCAAAGACGACTTAATGTCATTTCAATTGACTAAGACAGAGAAATGAGAGTACTTACCATAAGAAGTAACATGTTTGTAAGCCTCGTCCTCTAGGAGGCGTTTGTGGATGCCCATGTCTGAAAGCTTTGCACACAAAGTACAATTTCTTTTAGTTATTAAAATGTTTTGGGGCTTTAAGTCTCGGTGAATTATACCCAATTTATGCAGATGAACAAGTCCAGAAACCATGTCTCTGTAACATCATAAATTGAAAATAAAATATTGACATTAATTAGCAGTTAGCATGATAAATCTAGCACAAAGAGAATGATCCAAAATATGATTCATTAAAAGTTCAAGTAGACATAATTGTACTCAGATATGCATAACACGATTTAAAGATCTTTAGTTATATATGATTAAAAGGAATTTTCACTAACCTCAACAACTGAAGTAACAAAGGTGATGGACGGTCATTATTTTCTTTGAGAAGTTTAACATCTCCCAAAGTATTCTTTAGTTGCTCCCAGCGGTTTTCATACATAGTCATGGTGCTCGTACCACCATAAATGTAGTTAGGATCAAGCTCGTATGGAGAGGAATTCAAAGAAGTTATTCGGATAAGGTCATCCAAATTAAAATCACAGAGCTCCAGAACAAGATAAGTAAAATCTCTGTCATGTTCCACGCCATAATACCTTACAACATTCTGGTGATGATCAGATGCTATGAGATTCCCTATTTCTTTGTCATCCAGTGTAATATGAGTTTTCACAAGGCGTTTCACGGCGACTTTTCTACCTTCATAAGACCCCTCATAGACTACAGTCCCATCGCTACCTCGACCGATTTCCTTTGATAGTAAAACCACTAATTTTTTGCCTATCCGCAAATGCTTTTTATCAAATGAAGAAGCGATGCTTTCTTCTTCTTCTTCCTGCTGATTTAACATAAAAATATTTCTCACATAAAAATACATCATAAGTAGAAAATTGTTAAATACTTGGACCCATAAGGAAGTGGAGTCGCACGGCTGTGATTACTTAACTCGTTCAGGACAAGGTGTTTTTTTGGGGCGGGAGTAATGTTAGGATCCATTAATGACTTGGCAACTTATTTGCTTAGTGGGCTGGTAGAGTGAATAGGAATTAGTATGAATAAATGGCTTAGTAGCTCACTAAGGGTATGCTGTGATTTTGAGAGTTTTGGAAAATTAAAATTAGGGAGAGTGGTGGTCTCTCTATCCGTTAGGAGCCTAGAGTACTTGAATTCTCCATTCTATCCATTACTTTTCCGTTTAGTAGAGTTTAGTAGTGTAGTTGGAGATTGGCTAGTGGTTTTCAATAAAAGAATTCCTTTATTTCTATCTAATTCCTTGTCAATTTCAGAATTGATATGTGTATGTTTGGCTGTTTAGCTGTGGAAAACCTAGGTACCTAACATTAACATCACAAGTACTTTAAAGAGAAACTGTAGAAAGTAGGTCTAATCTTAAGAACTTGGAAGTAAATATCAGGTTTACAATCAACTAAAAATTAATAGGTCACATAAAAATACATCATAAGTAGAAAATTGATAGATACTTGGACCCATAATGACAGCTTACTCGTTTAAGGTCGTCTCCTAGAAAATTTTTCCAACGCTTGATCCTCCATGGAGTGGGATTTTCCTTCTGTAAAGTTTAAATTTAAAACCACAAGTATCAAAGCATCAACCGCTAATTAAAGAGAAAGAATACACATATGGACAAATATAAGAAATTATAGGGGCATATATATAGAATGAGTAAATTATGTACCAGACTCTTGACAACGTCTTCGATATGCTTTTGTACAAAAAAGAAAAAAAAAAAAAAAAAAAAAAAAGATATGAGCAACAATAATAGATATAAATGGTGATAATGAAAGAGTAGGAATACAAGAGGATGTTTGTTTTTTAGTTTTTAATTTTGAATTATGATTCATAATTTTTTATAGTAATTTAATAACACATAAATTAAAAATGATTTTGAATTATAACTCTAAATAGATGAATCAAACATCCACTAAATTAAATTAAGCACATATGGAGGAAGTTAGTACCTTAAAGAAATTATCTTCGAAATTATCTTCAAGTATCTCCAAAAATTTAGCTTCAACCCCCGACATTGCCAAAGATCGATACAAGAGGAGATTGGAGAAAGATATTATTGCGCACACCAACAAAGCTTATGACATTAGCGATGAGAATCAGATCTGAGATAAAGCCGAACCGGAACAATTTGCTGGGTTGTGGTGGGCTGGGGCTCAACAATTCGCTGAAATAGGATTGGGTTAGGAGACTGGCATCGACTCTTTTATTTATTTAGGATATATGATTACGATTTAGAATTTTGATTTAAGATTAAGATTCAAATTTAAGATTAGGATTAGGATTTAAGATTTAGTATTAAAATATATATACCCCCTTTATTCAACTAAAAAGTAATAAACAATAATAACCAAAAAAAAAAAGAAAAAAGAAAAAAAGACCTATATTTTTGTAGAAAGAGCATAATAAACATTAGTTGAGTCAATTAATATTTTTAAAACTCACTCGCATAATTGCATTAATACAATAGATGCATCACAGCAATAGTAACACGTTAAGACCAAAAATAAAAAATGCCACTCTTGCACATGTCTTTAATAGGATAGAGGATGAGCAAAACAAAAAAAATGAAGAAGAAGAACAATCAAGGAAAGAATATAGGGAGAGGAAAAACAAAAGCAAGTAAAGCACCAAACCAGTGCGTTTATGACTCGAGATAGAAAGCTCGTATTGGTCCTGCTTGTTTTCTACTAGTGATTTTAGTTCAGTAAAAGTAAGTTGTTTTTTATTTTTTTATGTTGTCTTTCAAGTAATAAGTTGTTTTTATGATATATATGTAAAACAGAAGAGAGAAGAAAGTAGTACTTCTAGCTCACTTAACCAATGAGAATCAGGGGCTGACAAAATAAAAAGAATAGTGGTTTCTGAATTATAACAAGTGGATGTAGGTTGTTTGAGGACTGCTCTCTATAAGTGGACTTATGAAGGTCGATCATACGTTGTTGTCATCGTGATTTGGATGATCAAGAAAGCATAATTTTTGAAAAATGTGGTCATCACCAAAATATTATAAGATATTATTGGAAAGAAGAAAACGATTCTTTTTTTTTTTTCCTGTTCTGGAGCTATGTGATTGCAATTTGTATGATCTCATAGAAAAACTTAATAACCATGTGGAGCATCAAACGAATGTTTTGGGAAATGTTAAGCTTTGGAATGAAGATAACTGTCATCTCCTCCGTCCTTCATCATTGTTACTAAAATTGTTGAGGTTAGTTAAAAGTTCCTTTAATAATCACTAAAGAACTTGAATTATGTTATGCATAGCTTAGCACAATTATGCTTACTCAATCGGACTTTTAATGTATCATCTTTTAGGTCCCTTGTCTTTGGATTGAATTTATCATGCTAATTGATCAACCGATCCTCTGTGTGTGTATACGTGCGTTCAATTTATGATCTGACAGGTACATAATTTACGGACTTATTCATCTGCATAAGTTGGATATAGTTCACAAAGACATAAAGCTCCAAAACATATTAATAACTATGGAAAACTCAACATTATGTGCAAAGATTTGTGATTTTGGCATGAGCGTATGCCTTCCTGACGACAAGTCTTGCGTGAATTCATGTAAGTACTCTCAGTTCCCTACTTCATATATGCTACATAATATATACATTCGTGAAACTAAATAATCAAACTAATTTTTTCATTCAGGTCTCTACTATTCTAACCAATTCTTAAGTAACGTTAAATCTAAAGAAATAGCTAGAAAAGTAAGGATTGCCTCTGATAATTAATGTAATAAGTATATTACTTGACTCAAAATATACTTAATTACCACTTTGAGTCATAAACATGTAAAAAAGCACTGCCATTAATTAATCATGTCAATTTCAAATAATATTGGGATAAGCATATGAGCACGATTGAATATAACTTTTATAGTAATCACATTAAACAAGTGGACCTCTTATTGGAATAAGATTAATCATGTCTTGGCTCTAGAATTGTGCATTTGCCGCTTGGAAACTCCAATGGACAGATTGTAGCTACTACGAATTGATGTTTAATAACATTTTTGCTTAACTTAATTTTAACTGCTTCTAACTCCCTTCAATTTTAGTCTCATGCATATTTTTTGAAATTATCTATAGATTGTGGCACTATGGGCTGGAAACCAAATGAATGTTTTCATCCTAAAGGTGAACAAACAACTGCAATAGATATGCTTTCCTTTGATTGCGTCATCTTTTTTTGCATTACTGGTGGTGCACATCCATTTGGGGATCATTCTCGACGTGATAATAATATCGAGGATAACATAAAGGAGAACCTGTATTTGATAGAGGATTTCCCTGAAACTTTTCATCTCATTTCTTCTTTATTAGAACCTGAGCACAAGTCAAGGTGAGTGATGCGAATCACATTGATTAGGATTAATTTTCATTGATTATTCCTTATGTTGGTTTCTTGATTTTACATTTAATATCGTATATTTAGTTTCTCTTTTTAGAGTGGGTAATTAGCAGTCAATTGGCTAGGTTATTACAGACAATAGAAGATTACAGTTAATTATTAAATAGAATTTTAGAATTGTTCTCCCTCTTGATTTTTTTTTTCCCACTCTTTTCTCTCCCATTCTCTTATTTCTTCTCCTTTCCCATTCTAATTATACATCAATGAGGCTATATATGGTTTCCTTTCACATGGACTGCGCATGATATGTATTGGAACTAATCGAAGATTATAAATCTATTAGCAACTCATTTTATACTTCTTCAGCATATTTAAATTTTATATATTGTGACAAGAACTTGCCATTGTACTAAGTGGTGGATTGCAGAACATTGGAGTGGATTTAAAAAGTTTACTTAGGAAGAAATAAACTACTCAATACCTAACTTGAATCATAGATCTTTGATGAAGATCACTCGTTATTCTTGGCAGGCCACAAGCAAGTGTGGTGTTGCACCATCCACTATTCTGGAATGCGAAGAAGAGACTTTTTTTCCTCCGCAATGTTTTTGATAGAGTAAATGAGGACTCCGATCTTTTCAACTCTGATCTTTTCAAAGTGCTCGAATGTAAAAGAGTCACAGTTTTATGTACAGAAACAACATGTACGGTACATAAGATTCTAAAAAAATGGAACAAAAAGGTGGATAAGAAGACAATCAAGCACATTCTCCCGCATGCAGATAGGAATTACAAGTTTAATACAATTCGAGACTTGTTGCAGCTGATTAAAAACATTTTGAGTTATTATGAACAACTTTATGAAGATATTCAGGCAATTATAATAACAAGTATCTAAGAATTATGATATATCTTTAGAGACATTTAAGTTTTTTGCAATGTTAATTTTCAATTAGTTTGGTGGTGGCTCTTTCAAATGCATGTCGAATCGCTATATGAAGGATTCAATAACTATTTTACAAGAAAATTCCCCATGCTCTTAATGGAAGTGTTCAAGGTTGTATGTACTTGCCATAAAGAAAGGGATTTAAGTGAATATTTGGAGGGGGAATCTGTATAGCTGAATAATTGATCTAAATGCGAATGTATGTATTGATATAATCATGTCTTTCCTTTCGTTTTTTAGTTTTTAATCTAGAGTTGAATATGTATGTGTGTGTAAAATAAGTATTGAGTTTTTGTTTGGCTAATCTTGCAACTATCACAACAATTTTGTACGCTTGGTTAATTAGTTTGAACAAAAAAGTTTGAACGTACATTTAAATTTTGTGATGGAAAAATTTTAGCAATAACAACTCTATGAAAAAGAGCAACTTTACTAATTTTTGTGCATTTATGGTGGCTATGTTCTTGAGATTTTAATTCTTTTAGCCTAATCTTGTGCATTTTACTTTAGTTTATTTTGGTTTGATTTTGTATTCATTTATTTTGTTTTAGTGTAATTTTACTTGGTTTTGACATTAATTTTATTTTGTTATTTGTTTTCCTTTGAAAATAATTATTCTTTTAATTTGTGTAATTAAAATAGGTGAAAGAGGCTAAATTGGAAATTTGGAGCGAAGTCAAATTAAATATACAAAGAAAAGAATTCAGAAATTCAAATGTAATCCTTGGGATCAAGAAGAGCTTCTCATCAATTAGTCACCCGCCAAGCAGATGGTCAGGTGGAAGTCGTTAACAAAACTCTTAAGCACGGCAAGAACCTCAAAAAGGAGAAACACCTTTCTTTCTCGTTTTCGTAATCTACATTTCTAATGTCAACTACCTTGAAATTTGTAGAATTGAAAAATCTAACGTACACACGACTTAGTATTGTTAAGAACTACAACTAGAAAAGAAACAAATTTGAGAATGATCAAAATTTAACTTCTTCAAGACTTCTAATCGGAAAACAAGGAAGAAATGTGTTTCTCCCTTCCGAGGTTCTTGTTGTGCATAAGAGTTTTGTTAACGACCTCCACCTAATTATTTGCTTGGCGGATGACTGATTGATGAGAAGCTCTTCTTGATCCTAAGGATTACATTTGAATTTCTGAACTCTTTTCTTTATATATTTGATCCTGTTTTGCTCCAAAATTTCAATTTAGCATCTTTCACCTATTTTAATTACACAAATGAGAAGAATAATTATTTTCAAGGAGAAAACTAAATAACAACAAAATAAAATTAATGTCAAAACCAAGTAAAATAAAGTAAAATTATACTAAAACAAAATAAATGAATACAAAATCAAACCAAAATAAACTAAAGTAAAATGCACAAGATTAGGCTAAAAGAACTAAAATCTCAAGAACATAACCACCATAAATACACAAAAATTAGTAAAGTGGCTCTTTTCATAGAGTTGTCATTGCTAAAATGTTTTCTATCACAAAATTTAAATGTACGTTCAAATTTTTTTGTCCAAACTAATGAACCAAACGCAATGGTTAGCCCTTTATGCTAATACAAAAGAGTTGTGATAGTTGCAGGATTAGCCAAACAAAAGCCAAACAAAAACTCAATACACACACACACACACACACACACACACACACACACACACATTCAACTCTAGATTAAAAATGAAAAAAACGAAAGGAAAGACATGATTATATCAATACATAAACTTGCATTTGGATCAATTATTCAGCTATACAGATTCCCCCTCCAAATATTCACTTAAATCCCTTTCTTTATGGCAAGTACATACAACCTTGAACACTTCCATTAAGAGCATGGAGAATTTTCTTGTAAAATAGTCATTGAATCCTTCATATAGCAATTCGACATGTATTTGAAAGAGCCACCACCAAACTAATTGAAAATTAACATTGCAAAAAACTTAAATGTCTCTAAAGATATATCATATGATTCCTAGATACTTGTTATTATAATTACCTGAATATCTTCATAAAGTTGTTCATAATAACTCAAAATGTCTTTGATCAGCTGCAACAAGTCTCGAATTGTGTTAAACTTGTAATTCCTCTCTGCATACGGGAGAATGTGCTTGATTGTCTTCTTATCCACCTTTTTGTTCCATTTTTTTAGAATCTTATGTACCATACATGTTTTTGTACATAAAACTATGACTCTTTTAGATTCGAGCACTTTGAAAAGATTAGAGTTGAAAAGATCGGAGTCCTCATTTATTCTATCAAAAACATTGCGGAGGAAAAAAAGTCTCTTACTTCGCATTCCAGAACAGTGGATGGTGCAACACCACACTTACCTGTGGCCTGCCAAGAATAACGAGTGATCTTCATCAAGGATCTATGATTTAAGCTAGGTATTGAGTAGTTTATTTCTTCCTAAGTAAACCTTTTAAATCCACTCCAATGTTCTCCAATCCACCACTTAGTACAATGGCAAGTCTTTGTCACAATATATAAAATTTAAATATACTGAAGAAGTATAAAATGAGTTGCTAATAGATTAATAATCTTCGATTAGTTCCAATACATATCATACGCAGTCCATGTGAAAGGAAACGATATATAGCCTCATTGATGTAGAATTAGAGTGGGAAAGGAGTAGAAATAAGAGAAAGAAGAGGAGTTAGAGAGAATGGGAGAGAAAATAGTGGGAAAAAAAAAAGAATTCAAGAGGGAGAATAATTCTAAAATTCTATTTAATAATCAACTGTAATCTTCCATTGTCTGTAATACCCTAGCCAAATGGCTGCTAATTACCCACTCCAGAAAGAGAAACTAAATATACGATATTAAATGCAAAATCAAAAAACCAACATAAGGAATAATCAATGAAAATTAATCCTAATCAATGAGATTCGCATCACTCACCTTGACTTGTGCTCAGGTTCTAATAAAGAAGAAATGAGATGAAAAGCTTCAGGGAAATCCTCTACCAAATACATGTTCTCTTTTATGTTATTCTTGATATTATTATCATGTCGAGGATAATCTCCAAATAGATGTGCACCACCAGTAATGCAAAAAAGATAACGCAACCTAAGGAAAACACATCTATTGCAGTTGTTTGTTCACCTTTAAGATGAAAACATTCCTTTGGTTTCCAACTCATAGTGCCACAATCTATAGTTAATTTCGAAAAATATGCATGAAACTAAAATTGAAGAGAGCTAAACGCAGTTAAACTTAAGTTAAGCAATAATGTCATTAAACATCAATTTGTAATAGCTACAAGCTACAATCTGTCCACTGGAGTTTCCAAGCGGCAAATGCACAATTCTAGGGCCAAGACATGATTAATCATATTCAAACGAGAGGTCCACTTGTTTAATGTGATTACTATAAAAGCTATGTTCAATCGTGTTCATATACTTATCCCAATATTATTTGAAATTGACATGATTAATTAATGACAGTGCTCTTCTTACATGTTTATGACTCAAAGTGGTAATTAAGTGTATTTTGAGTCAAGTAATATACTTATTACATTAACTATCAGAGGCAATCCTTACTTTTCTAGCTATTTCTTTAGATATAACGTTACTTAAGAATTGGTTAGAATAGTAGAGACCTAAATGAAAAATTAGTTTGATCAATTAGTTTGGCGAATGTATATATTATGTAGCATATATGAAGTAGGGAACTGAGAGTACTTACATGAATTCATGCAAGACTTGTCGTCTGGAAGGCATACGCTCATGCCAAAATTACAAATCTTTGCACATAATGTTGAGTTTTCCATAGTTATTAATATGTTTTGGAGCTTTATGTCTCTGTGAACTATATCCAACTTATGCAGATGAATAAGTCCGTAAATTATGCACCTGTCAGATCATAAATTTAACGCACGTATACACACACAAAGGATCAGTTGATCAATTAGCATGATAAATTCAATCCAAATACAAGAGACCTAAAAGATGATACATTAAAAGTCCGATTGAGTAAGCATAATTGTGCTAAGCTATGCATAACATAATTCAAGTTCTTTAGTGATTATTAAAGGAACTTTTAACTAACCTCAACAATTTCAGTAACAATGATGAAGGATGGAGGAGATGACAGTTATCTTCATTCCAAAGCTTAACATTTCCCAAAACATTCCCTTGATACTCCACATGGTCATTAGGTTTTTCTATGAGATCATACAAATTGCAATCACATAGCTCTAGAACAGAAAAAAAAAAAGAATCGTTTTCTTCTTTCCAATAATATCTTATAATATTTTGGTGATGACCACATTTTTCAAAAATTTTGCTTTCTTGATCATCCAGATCACGATGACAACAACGTATGATCAACCTTCATAAGTCCACTTACAGAGAGCAGTCCCCAGACAACCTACATCAACTTGTTCTAATTCAGAAACCACTATTCTTTCTTTTATCCGCCCCCGATTCTCATTGGTTAACACTTCTGAGCTAGAAGTACTGCTTTCTTCTCTCTTCTGTTTTACATATATAACATAAAAACAACTTATTGCTTGAAAGACAACATAAAAAATAAAAATAAAAACAACTTATTTTTACTGAACTAAAATCACTAGTAGAAAACAAGTGGGACCAATACGAGCTTTCTATCTCGAGTCATAAACAAGGATGAAAAAATTGACATTTTCACTGATATTTTCGCTAAAATTTATGTATTTTGGAAGTGCCGATATAGAAATAAGGGTATCATATCTTTTCTATAGAATATCTTAAAATTTCTGTATAATATCCTAAAATTAAACGGAAATTTCCACAAATATTGATATTTGCATGGAAATTTCTATTTTTGAGAAAAACGCAGTGTTAAATATCAATATTTGTACAAAAATTTTCATTTCCGTAAAGTTTCCACATAAATTTCCGTGATTATATATATATTAGCTTAAACTTTGAAAATGTCTAAAATTATATAAGAAACTATTCAAATTCTATGTCTTGGTATCAATATTGTTTAAACCAAGAATGTGTTTAAAATACCTACGAGCCTCTCAGAAGTTCCTTTAGGCAATAATAATGTGAAACCATATATTCAAGGTATATATATTAGGTTGATTTTCAATTATTTTACTTAATTTGTGAACGTGTGCTTAACATTTTCAGTATTATGATCATATTTTACCTTGCATATTTATCAAATAATTGGTAGATTTGATTGAGAGTTTAATCTAATTAATATATTATTATCTACTTTTTAGAGTATCTACTTCAAATCATTTGAAAATTAAGTGTTTTAGTATGAATCGTTTTGTACGTCAATTTCTACCGATATCAATATTTCCATCGGTATTCAGTAAAATTTAAGTGTCGTATTTCCGTAAATATCGATATTTTCATCCTTGCTCACAAAAGATGAAAGTGCCAACAAAGAATCGGGTTATGGGTTATATTTAAAAAAAAAAAAAAAAATCCTGGTTTAGTTAAAATCAAAACTACACAAATCAAAGTGGGTATGATGCCATTGTCCCGTTAAACTTTTGATCACTCCCAATGCACCCCAACAGAAGGACTATGGAAATGAGCATACAATTGCTAAAATGGAGAGGAAGAAGACATGGGGAAACTGAAAGCAACAAAAAAAAAAAAAAAAAAAAAAAAAAAAAAAAAAACAAAAAAAAAAAAAAAAAAAAGAACCCAAAAAAAAAAAAAAAAAAAAAAAAAAAAGGAATATAAAGCGCTGAGTACCGTTGGCAGGGGTGTGGGTCGGTCCAACGTCAGCTCGCGCATCGAAGTATATGGCAAATTCACAGCTTGATCGGTTTCGTGCAAATTCAGCTGAAAATTTCAAACTGAGCCATACTAGTCCTTCCAAATGCTAAATTAACTCACCTAATTTCCTACACATAAACCGGTCATGGTCAAGGCAGCAGCGGCCTGGAGAGGAGGGCGGCGAGCAGGGGTCACGTGCGGAGGGCCGCGAGTACTGGCCTGGTGTTTTCTTCAGCAAGAGCTGCGGCTCGAGGAGGGTGAGAGAGAGCGCCGCAGGAGAAAGAGGGAGATAAAACAAAAACCCTAAACCCACAATTTATCGTCTTTTTTTTTTTTCAAGTCTTTCTTCAGTACGGTCTTCCTTAGTTTCTAACCATGGGAATTAGATCAAAATTAATTAGTTCTGTACATCCCTATTATTGATTATTGTGCCGCTATGTTGCTGACTGTTGTGGATTAGAATGTTTTTACATTTTATTATTGTGTAGTTGTGGATTGGAATATTTTTTTTTTTTTTTCCATTATTGTTATGGATTGGAATTTTACTTGCTATGTAATATGTATAGGAATGTCGATTATTGAATATTTCTGTGCTGTGTTTTGTTTCGAAAATAAAATATGAATGTCCCAAAAAAAAAGTTTTTTTTTTTTTTTTTCTTTTTGTCCTAAAAATGAAATCTGAAATAAGCCATTACTAACTGTTTTCTAATTTGGTGCTCTAGCTTAGTATTTAATTTGATTATATTATGATGTTGTTTTACTAAGCTGTTTTAGAAATTCTACTTTGTATGTTTGATGTTGGAATATTGCCCAGACTTATTTTTTATGTCACTAATAGTCTACTACACTCTGTTTTAAATCTGATTTCCTATGATATATTTTAAACTTTCAGGTTACTATTATGTTTAGCTGGACTTCATTTCATGGGATTTTTTTTTTCCTTATTTTGCCCAGACTTATTTTTTATGTCAGTAATAGTCTACTACACTCTTCACAGAAAAAGCTTTTTAAACCTAACTTCGGTTTACATACTTTGACAGAAACTACATCACTCTTCACAGAAAAAGCCTTTTAAATCCAACTTCTAATAAGGAATCAGAGAATCACACACATTCAAACCAAAATCTTCTCAATCGAGAAAAAAAAAATGAAGAGTCACACACATAACCCAACTAGGTGACAAACAGAGCAGAGAAAAAAAGGGTCCAAAATCTTCCCAATCGAGAAAAGATAGCTAAATCCCTACAAATGAAGAGGAGTCTAGTCAAGAATTTCTTCAAGGGTATAAACTCTAAACCCTCTCTTTCTTATGTTCTAGTAAAGTTTGAGATGTAGAAATATTCTTCTTAAATTTTCTTATACTCTTCTAATTTCAAGCCATTAACAAACCTTAGAAGAAGAAGAAGGTGATCAAGTATTCTAGGAGAAGCCTAACCAAGGATTTTCTTCAAGGGTATAAATTCTAAACCTTTCTCTTATATTTTCCTACTAAGAATTAAGTTGTGAATCAAGGATGTAATTTGTGATTCTTGATGAAATAAGTTGTAATAAGGGTATGTGGTATGTTTAGGTTTGGTTTAAGTTTGCTTATGTTGGGTTGGAGGAAAAATTTTCTGGTTACTTTGAACGCAAAAATGAGGACCCTAGAGCGAGATTTTTCAGCATTTTTAAATTTAAATTTATGGTTCTCGATGTTTTGAATGTTTTTCAATAACTATAACAAAACCCAATTTTAACTCTAAAAGCAAGGTTAAGGATATTTTGCAAAAACGGTTCAGACTGTCCAACACAGTTCTGAAAAAAAAAATAGCAGTCATGTTTTCAGCCAAATGAGGCCTTTAGAGGCTGAATTTTAACTTTCTCTAAAAATGACAATTTTAAATCTCGATGAGATGAAGAATTGTTGCGAAGAATAAATTTTTGAAAACTAACTCTAAGATGAAGTAAAACGCAGATTTTATAAACTATATAGTTTTAATTAAACAAAACTAACAAAGTGTTAGTTTTTAACAAAAAGTTATCAAAGAACCCGAGATGTGATTTCAGTAAAATACTATGGTGTTAAACCTCGTTTTAATGGAAATATTTGTAAAGAAAGTTTTCAAGAAAAATGGTTTCTTTTAAAGAACTTAATGGTTTATCGAGTAAATCATCCCCACGAGTACCTACAAGCTCAATACAATGAGTCCTTAGAATTTCAAAGACTGTATGTGGGTCAAACACCCACATTTAATTCAAGAGACTCCGTTTGATTTTAAATTTCAACGGCCTAAGAGTTAGAACGCCGTGAATAAGTTTCGAGGCCGAATTGGGCCTTAATGTCATAACAAGTCCAATGAGGTAGATTATGGAGAATAAATTACTAGGTTGGGTAATTGATTTTCAATTTAGGCAAGTAGAAATTGAGGGCAATTAAGAAAAATAAGATTTTGAGGATTTCATAAATTGATCCTTATTATCCTCTAGTAAAGGAGAGGAATACATGTTTAAGGAAAGGGTTAGATTTTCCTTCATAAGTTGCTAAAATAGAATAGCAAACGACAGTTAATCTCACACTCTCAATGGATGTCCATTTTCAGAAGTAAGCAAGTAAAAGACTAGGCTGTTTGATGAAAAGTGAATTCTAGCTCTGTAAATCAGGTAAGTAAGAATCTCACATACAGTATGAATAAAGTTTAAAGAAAAAGTTATACATGTTATATATGCATGTTTATGTTTTATGTATTGTAAGCGATCTCATGTCATACTGCATACACCTTAATAAGTCAAGAGGAACTTATAAGAATAATCTCAGTTAAGTGTCGTACCAACCTCTGAGCGGAGGTAACTCAGGCTCCGCAAAGGAAAAGAAAAAAAATAATAATGTCTTCTGAGAGGGAGGCATTCAGTTAAGTTTATAATCACGATGTCGTTGGGCACCTTGCAGAATTTAATATAATCATAATTAAGCATAATTAGCTCATACATATTTATTCATGTGAACCTACAGTTATTTTGTGAGAGATTGTTCTTACTTGCTAAGCGAAAGCTCATCATAGAATATTTATACTGTAGGGAAGCAATCTGCACATAATACTTGATGGACTGACGGTGAATGGACGAACGATGTAGAGATGGGAGAATGGATACCGCTCGCAATTATTTCCGCTATCAGTTTTAAGTTATAAATAGGTTTGCTAATTATGATTCTGAAACTATATATTAAACGGTTTTGTGGATTATAACTGTAAGTAAGCAAGACGTAAGGATTAAGTATATACATATAGATATATCTCTATGCTTTGAAAAAATAGACATGTTAAGGTTTGAATATTTTAAAAGAAAGCAATTTGTAACCTATGTCTACTATAAGACTAAAACAATAAAAAAAAAAATAAAAATAATGTTTCACAAATTTTAGAGGAGAGAGTCTACAATGACGACCACTGAGGAAGGTCGTTACAGAGGAGAGAGTCTGCCAATCCCACAATTGCAGAAGGAGATCAGAATCCCTGACAACCACATAGGGAACAGAGAGAACAAAGAGAGAGAAGAGAGATAAACAGAGAGTCTGAGCAAAAAGGGAGAGAGAGGGAGAACGAGAGAATGGAGAGAGAGGAGACCCCGAAGATGAGAGCACAGACCGCAAACAGTAAATTTTTTTAGGAATGGGATTATTTTCATTCAGCAGGGGTAATGGAGTAATATTGAAAGTTTTATTAATGTGCCATGAGAGATTCCTGTACAATCCACAATCAAAAGCAGCCCAAAGACTCAATATTAAAAGTTTCATTAATGTGCCATGATTCAAAAATTGTCTAAGAATCACTTATTTGAGTTTTTATTAAACAGACGTAACAACAGTAGATGGTTAAATAAGTGCTTTTGAACTCCTAAAATCAATATCAAATTGAGCCTAGGGGTATTTGGTCTTTTCGTCTTGAATAATGGGCTGACTTTAGTTACTACAGCATTTATAGGCCTAACTGAGAAGCCCAATGATCACCTGCAGCCTAAAAACTATCCATTGGCATTCAGAAAATGCATTGTTTCACGCCCATGAAAGAAAACTAATCTGCCAATCTCAGCAGTTTATATTGCAGAAACAGTGACAAATCTTTCTTTGACAAATTATACCCTTCTCCTAAGTGGCACACCAAGGGCATAAAAGTCATTTCATTTACTAGGGTTAGCACAAAAACTCTCGCCTTCTTCTTTAACTCCGCCCTTTCTCTGCAGGTCCTTTGGATAATTAGACTGAGTAAAAGTGTTTTTAAGTAAATAAACCACAAATAAAAAAAGATAAATTGGGTAAATAGACCAACATCCACATCAGTCATTCCACGTCAGCAAGTATGTTTTTAGGAGTTTCTTTCTATTCCTCCTCTTCTATTTCACGCCATTTTCTTCTCCCAACTGCCTTCCATTTCTTCTCTCCTCTTCTCAAGTCCTCGTCGTCGCACAACCTCAGTAACATTATTATCTTGCCTAAGTAAGTCTTTCTTGTTCTATATCTCTCATGGTGTTTTTTTGTTGTTGTTCATATGTTTTTAAGATGAGAATGTAGTTAAAAATGTTAAAAAAAACTATTAAAATAGTAATTTTAGATGGTAAAAGACGGGTTACATGGTCTGATATGAAGAAGATCTGCTGGGTTTAGAAAAAAAAAGTGACTGAATCTCAACAAACCATCTGCTATGTGGTCTGCTCTTGGTCTGTTCTTGGTTTGTTCATATTATATGGTATGTTCGTGGTCTGTTTTTGGTATGTTCGTAGTTTGTTCATATTCTAATGGTCTGTTCGTGGTATGTTCTCATTATAATGGTTTGTTCGTCGCATGTTTGGTTTGATTTAAAGACATATTATTATCTTGATTAAATTTGTGCAATTTTAAAATCTAAATAATGGCTCAGTAGAGGATTTTTTTTTTGACATTGGAGGAAAATATGAGGAGAATGAAAATTATTGGGTGTGGCATACATACTGTAATTTGATTAACATATATATTGATGAGAAGGATACTCTCGAAACCTTCGTTGATAAGATTTGCAGAAAATGTGGAATTGATGGACAAAAACATTCCTTGCAGCTATCGTGGGTACTGAATTTGAAACAGAAATCGTTGTCCATTGTAATAAAAGACAATGATGAATTGTTATTTTTCAGGGATATAGCCCACGAGATATTGCTACACGCGATAGTGGATGAGAAGTTTATGAATGCAGAAGAACATATTGATGGAGTAGAAATTAGGAGAAATCCTTTGCATGATGATTTTTTTATCGTGATTTTATGGGTATTGTAACTACAGATGAGTTTTCAACTCATAATCATATTCCACCACAGTCACAACCACAACCATTGTCACAGCCACAGCTAGAGCCACAACCAGTTGCCATTTTAAATGAAGTAGAAGTTGTTGGTCCGTTAGTTGTATCGACCTGACTGAGTTTGGATAATATCATGGATCTACCTTCAGTGGCAGATTTAGTTTAAAAGTTGGTCAGTACTTTGTAAGTAAGAATGATTTGAAGGAAACGCTGCATTTAATAGCTTTAAAGGGGAAGTTTGAATTTCGAACAACAAAATCAAATAGAGACGTGATTGTAGTAGAATATGTGGATCCGAAGTGTGTGTAGCGTATCCGGGCATGTAAACTGAGACTATAGGACATGTTTGTAATCCGCAAGTGTAATAGGGTTCACTCTTGCTCGTTGGAAAAGCGTTCGGAGAAGCACAGGCAAGCAACGTACTCCGTTATTGGGAGTTGCATGAAAACCAATTTATAGGCGTCAAACAAGGTCTGGATCCCAAATCAATTCAAAAATATGCCCGTGACGAATTTGTGATGGACTTCAGTTATTACAAAGGATGGAAGGCTCGTGAACATGCACTTAAACTTGTAAGAGGTACATCCGAAGAAAGCTTCATGAAGCTCCCATCATACTTTCATATGGTGTCTCTTACTAATCACAGCAGTATCACCAACATTCATTTTGATGACCATAACCGTTTTATCTATCTTTTCTTAGCATATGGACCTTGTATATGAGGTTTTCGTTGCATGAGGAAAGTTATTAGTATTGATGGAACGTGGTTGAAGGGAACATTCAGATGTACGTTGTTAGTTGTCATCGCACAAGATAGTGAAGATCATTATTAACCCATCGCATGAGCCATTGTAGACTCAGAGAATGATGCATCTTAGACATGGTTCTTCTCGAACTTGAAGGAAATTATAATTGATTTTGAGGAATTAGTTTTTATTTCTGATAGGAATCAAAGTATAAATACTGCATTGTCTACAGTTATACATTAGCACATCATTGTTGTTGCACATGCCATGTGTCGCAAAACATCAAGAGTAATTTCAGATGTAGCGGTGTTCTGCCATTGTTTTTTAAAACCACTGAGGCCTACCGCATTAACGAGTTTTTGTAACACCTCAAAAAATTAAATAGGATTAATTAAGATAATTGGGATTTATTAGTGTTCCTAATGTGGTTTAATTAACTAATTATGTAAAATGTCTATCTAGTGAAAAAGTGCAGAACCATAATTCCACTGAGCAAGAAGTGGATCCGTACGGGTTTCAGGACCTACCCCCAAGGATACGATTCCCATATCCCGATCTCTGAGGCCATCATGCATTGTATCATTTCTTAAGATATTTCATTTTAAGAAATGATATTCTTTAAAATCTTATTTCCAAAATCATTGGAAAACTCAATAGCATTCTCATGCTATTCCTTCAAAATCGTTTTCTTTAAACATGTTTTGTTCTAAAACATTTACATGGGCCAAAATCATTTAAAATGAGGCTAAAGATGATATGGACAAGAATATCCTACCTTTTGGATATCAAACCTGTGGCTATCTTCACGTAGCCCTAGCTCTATTTACCTTTGAAGCTCCAATTCCAATTGTGTCACTAACTTTGCCATCAAAATCCACAACTTAGAGTTTGATCTTTCTCACTAAACATTCTCATTTAATTATATACAATTGTATTATATTAGTGTGCCATAGCTCAAAATCAATGTTCATAAACAATTCTTAATTCAAATCATGATTCTTTGGGAATTGAGATTCATTTCGGCAATTCGAATAGAAACAAGGGTTCATGCGGCTAATCCATTCATTTTACGTTCTAAAAATGAAGTTGGGTCGATCCCACATCGAGTTTCGGGGTTAAAACAGGGTTTTAGAACTGTTTAGGGTAAGGTTCAGTGGGAACCGGTCGACCAGTGACAGAGAAGTGTAACTCCACCGGTCGGCCGGTGGAGGGGTGACCGGTCGACTGGTGGGGAAAACTCCAAGGCCAGCCATGGCCGATTCGCGGGGAACAAAGCCAAATCCTGCAAATTTAGGGTTCATTTTTGACATATTCTCAAGGGAAATTCATAGATCCAGTTTCAAATCAACAAATGGGGTCCAAAGAATCAAAACCCCCAATTTTCATCAAGGTTTCATCAAAATACATTCGAAATCCATTCAAAAACGAAAGTTAAACCAAGAATCACCAAACTCAACTAAAATGAGTTCCATAAGGCTAAATCTGAAAATCTAAAGTAAGTTTCAAAGAGTTTTACCTCGATCTAGGCTTCGATGTTGAAAACCCCTTGAAAATCTCCGTTTTTGGTTTAAATCCGGCCCTTGAGAGAAGAAACTTTGAGTGAAAGAGAGAGAGAGATGAACGGGAGAGGGAGATGAACGAGATAGAGAGAGAGGGAGAGTGAGAGAGAGAGAGCTCGAGATAGAGAGAGAGGGCGAGTGAGAGAGAGCTCGAGAGATTGAGAGAGAGAGAGTAACGTGAGGAAAAGAGAGAGGGGAAATAAGGAAAAAGAAAAGAAGAAAGAAAAGGAAAAGAAAATTGAAAAAATATCAAGGAAAATAAATAAAATGAAAAGGGGTGAGATTGTAAATACTAAAAATAAATTTAAAAAGTACATGATTAATTAAGAAAATCAATTTAGACACACTAATAAATTACAATTTATCATAATTAACCATGTTTAATTCTGGAAGACGTTATAGTTTATTAGTTTACTCAAGTCAGGAGTTGTGCTACGAATGTATTTATTCTAAATTCTAAGACGGGTAGATGTCACAAATGATTAATTGATCTTTTACCTATGTTAGTTTTTTTATTTTTTTTATTTATTATTATTTTTTTTTTTTTTATCTTTGGTATGATGACGAAATGAACTTGGGAAAACGTAATTGTCCCGCTTAGTGTTTTTATCTGGTTAAGAAGAAGCTAGAATATTTTCACTGAGATTTGGATTTGACGGCTATAAGTCTTTACTAAGGTTTGTCTTGGCTTTTTTGTGTTTGATTTGATGTGGATTTTTGGAAATGATGATTGGTTTAGGTAGAGGTATTATTTGGTAAAAAAGTTTGAATGTGTTCAATGAGATATGGCTTGGATGGAAAATTGTTGCATTGTTTGACCTAGTTTTAATGGATAGGAGGGTGATGCTGCTGCTGCTGCTGCTGAGGAGGCCAAGAAGAGCAACCATGTGTTGAGAAAGCTCGAGAAGCATCAACAAAGCCGGGTTCTTGATGCACACATTGAAGAACAGTTCGGAAGTGGGCGTCTGTTGGCTTGCATCTCTTCACGACCTGGCCAGTGTGGTCAGGCTGATGGGTACATTCTCTAGTTTTAATTATTTGATTCCCAGATATATATATATATATATATATATATATATATATATAGAGAGAGAGAGAGAGAGAGAGGACATTCTATAATCATGTCTCTATATAATGAGTTGTTTGCAAGTATGCAAATACCATTAAGTCAAAATGCTTAGAGATTCAACAATTTGCATATTTCTTTTAACATATTACTACAAGTGAGTGATGATTAAGATAAACTGACGTCAGTTGAAAAAATGCTTTTTAATGATGGTCTCGGTTATGTTTTCCATTGTTCTATCCATTCTATACAAGGGCAATGGTGATGCTTGTTATTGTTACATCCTTGGTGATGACTTTGTTGCTTTTGTCGCAGAGATATATCTTGGAGGGCAAAGAGTTGGAATTCTACACGAAGAAGATCCAGAGGAAGAAGGGGAAGGGTTCTGCCTAAATAAAATTTCACATGACCCGTCGGAAGATCTGGTGAAATGCCCTACATGATTATGTTAATTTTGTCGCGGATACATCTTAGATTCCCCGTTCATTTCGCTTATTCGAGTTTAGAATTCGAGTTTTGCTACAGCAAAAAGCTCTCACAAACAATCACATCTAACTTTTTTGCTACAGTAAAAAGCTCTCACATAAAATTAAATCTCAACTCGAATTAAAAACTCGAATCAGTGAAGTGAACAGGCCCTAAGTTTTTGTCTCTTCAATTTTGCACCAATAGACAAGTCACTTCACTTTTCTATTTGTTGATGGTGATTTCGATTGGTTGAAACAACTTGTCTTGTTTTATTGATGAATGTTTAAGTAGCAAATTCTCGAGCTTTTTGATCATGGTTCTTCGTTTGTATGATTAATTGTCGAAAGACGCATGTCTTGGTGTAGCGTTGATGATTGATAACTTGAAAGTTTACTTTTCCCTTCAATGCTTTCTTGATGGCGCTTAAATGTGCACTTTGAATCACACTTGGCATGAAAGCAGTCAGTCTATTTCGGGAAGAGTAAAATTTTACATAATGCTCCACCTTGTCTAAAATTTTGTATTTTATTAGTGTTGAAATTAAACGTTTTCTTCTTTGCTGGGCAAGTTTTTATTTAATTTCAAATATTCATTGATAATATTAGGTGTGTTCGTGTGAAGTTCAGTTTAAGTAGTAAATTTCCTCGGCAAAGCTGGTTCTTGCAAATGCATATTGTGAAGTAGTGCAAGATATTATAAAGATTGATCCCGTTTATTCAAGTTTGATTGATTGCTATCGATAAATTTAAACACGTACAAATACGCCCTCCAAACATCTAACCATGTTCTTCAAGTAACTTTATTTCTGTGCTTATTTTTGTTTAAAAAAAAAAAATTACACGTTTCGGTTTTGTATAAGAAGTGATCTATCTAAACTAGGGGTCTGAGCAACTTTCAAAATAATATATATATATATATATATATATATATATATGTAAAGGACAGGATTTCAAAGTCTCAATAGCTAAGTCGACTATAAAAGAGTCTTTCTAGTTAAAAGGAGATTAGTGATGTGCTCATGTCTCCAATCTAATAGTCAATTGACAACTTATTGAGATGGTAGGTGGAACCAAAAAAAACCTGACTCATGCTTTCATCCATTAGCATTCAAGTAGTGTAAAATCACATCAGTCTTAAGTCATATTTGGTAGGTCAATAAGAGGCATAATTGCAGCCTCACAATGAATAATGAAAATCAATCCTTAAATAATAGGAGAGTATGAAAATCGATCCTTCTTATTTAGGTGAGAGAGCATTTATGGATCGACTCTGCCAATGGTAAAGAGACATGTTAATAGGGGACAAAACAGAAGTGAGTAAAGCAAACACAATTATAGCAAGTTGGCCACAAAGCACTACAATATGTTAAGCCAGCAACCGCATTAAGTAGATGCAATATTAATTAAACCAGGACTCAAAGACTACTTCAGATATATATACATATATATATATATATATATATATATATATATATATATATATATATATATATATATATAACAGAAAAGTTGAAAAAGAAGGATTTGCTTGGTTGATATTTGCACAAGCAAGATAATACATGGAAGACCAAAACAAGGTCATGAGCAGCAACGATCTACCACATTGACAAATCACATGGGAAGTCAAGGAGCAATCTTAGTATCTTGGATGATTAATTTCAAGCAAAATCCGCTCCATATTGGTCCATAAGTTTGAATGCTTGAGGTATTTGGCTACCAATAAAAGCCTAAAACATAATTGAAAAAAAAGAGGAAAATTAGAAGCAAAGTAACAATTGTGACATTAATTACCATTTTCAATCTCAAGTCAATACCCTGAAATACTAGCAAATGTTTTTTAATTTTTAACCAGGAAGCAAGGCCTAGTAGAAATAGAATACAAACCAAAGTTAAAAGAATGCTCCTAAGAAGAAACATAGATGATGGAACAAACCTGAACATCTTCAATCAGTCCTCAATGTCATCAGGAAGATACTAAACCCATCACTAGAGAAACTCAACTGATTGACATCGTTATGTTGAACAATTAAGGTCGAAGCAGACTCTTCTTCTCCGTCGCTGAAACAAAAACTGAACTGAAGGTCATGTTGTGCGGCGACATTTTTGTTTGTAGCTAAACCCTGCAAATGGTCCAATAAGTCCGACTCCCCAAGCGTGTATGAAATATAACGTCTTCCTTGAACTCTTTAACAGAAAAGGACAGAGAGTATGTGTTGAACCTTACAATAATCCGAGCCTCCATTTGGTTGCATACTATGTACAAATTCGGTTGGCATGTCATAGTTAGCAATGCTCCTCTTTCCATATGTATCATCCTTAGTTCATGCAACTCTGTCAAAACAAGTTGCTTGAGCTTCCGAAAACTGTCCTCCATAAAATGAAGTTGCTCACCATCGTATACTCGATGAAGCAAAAGATATGCTAAGTCCACCCTCACTATTGAACGTAGTGATTGACCCTCGTCTGAACTCACGAAAATACACTTTCTTCTTGTCCCCAATCGGACGATCATTATGGGCTCAGGTAGCCATTCCCTGAAATGCAGCATACATCGCCTCCATGATTCCCTCATTCGGTACGACTGGCAGATTAGCAGCTCTACGATGTGGCGGCATTCTCTCAACTGAAAAGAAAGTAGACTGTTTAGTAGTTTTCTGATGTCATTAATGTATGCACAATCCCAAGGTTTTTAAAACCATTGCTCTGATACCAAGCTGTCATGCCCCCAAATAGGGGTTAGTGACGTGGAGGCTTGTTTAGAAATTTAAACCTAATTAAGAAAGTAATTAAACAATTAACTGTTCAAAATTAGATTTTAAATCCCAAATATTCAGGTATTTCCAAACAAACCCCACTATTTTAAGGAAATCGAGTTTTAAGAAAAAGTGAGGCCGACTTTACAAAACATAGTTACTGTTAAGATCAAGATCAAAAGTCAGCCTTCGGCATCCACAGAGAAAAGTAAATAACTGATATCAACCACAGTCTAGTAAAGTTTAGGGTTTACAATCCATAGGATTTATACATGCCTTAAATGAGTACGATAATGAAGAAAATACTTCACCACTTCCTTTCTTCTAGAACCGAGTTCCTCACCTATTCCGTGCTACTTCTAGCGTTGCTTAGGAGGGGTTAAATTACATTTGAAACATAGGAAAAATGAGCGACGGGCCCAGTAGGATAAAGTTTTATAAAAACTGATTAAATAATGAAAATACAAGCTTGAAAGAATCATTCGAAAAAAAAAACAACCTTTTTACTAAAAGGTAAATAAACTTAAATTCAAGATTACAAACAACCAACAAGTAATTTAATGATAAATCACTTTTGACCAATGCAAGGCCTTATCACCACTGTAGTGGCCCGTCGGGGTTTCAGGTTATCCCCCTAAAGATATGATCTTCATATCATGTCTAGGTCATCAGCGGGTTTATTAGTTTGCAAGATATCTTATCTTAAGAAAATATTCATTAAAATTTTAAATCAGTTCATTATAAGTTCAATAGCAATAATCAAGTTATTGTTTTAAAGTACTTTCTTTATCAAACATGACTTATCTTTAAAAACATTTACATAGGCCAAAACACTTTAAACATGCTAACAAGGATATGGACAAGAATATCCTACCTCTTGGATATCAAAACTGTGGCTAACTTCTCGTAGCCTCAGCTCCACTTGTCTTTGAAGCTCCAAGCTCATTCGTGCCACTAGCCTTATCGTCAAAAATCAATAATTTAGAGTTTATCCTTCCCTCTAAATAACCTAGTTTAATTATACACAGTTGTATCATACTAGTGTGCCTTAACTCAAAATCAGAATTTATAAACAATTCTTAATTCACATCATGATTTTTTGAGAATTGTAATTCAACCAAGAAGAATGGAATGGAAACAAGGATCAAGTGGCTAATCCACTCACTTTAAGCTCCCAAATGAAGTTAAGTTAGTTCTACACTGAGTTTCGTGGTCAAAACAAGGTTCTTAAAATGTTTAGGGTTGGATTTAGTGTGCACCGGTTGACCAGTGACAAAGGAGTGTTACTCCACCGGTCAGTCAGTGGAGTGATGACCAGTCGACCGGTGGAAAGCAGGTCAGGGCAAAATATGTTCAAACCGCGAAGAACAAAACCAAATCCTGCAAATTTTGGGTTTGATTTTAAGATATTTTCAAGAGAAATTAACAAAACCAGGTTCCAATCAACAAATGGGGCAAAGAATCAAAAACCCCTAAATTTCATCAAGATTTCATCAAAATCCAATCAAAAGTAAATCTAAACTAGAAACCACCAAACTCAACCAAAAATGAGTTCCACAAAGCTAGATCCGAAAATTTAAAGTGAGTTTCAAAGATGTTTACCTTTATCTATACTTCGATGTTGAAAACTTCTTAGAAATCTCTGTTTTGGTTCGAATCCAGTTCAAAATGCTCAATGAGAGAGAGGGAAAGCTTTAAGAGAAAGAGAAGGAGAGTGAACAACGAGGAGAGAGAGAGAGAGAGAGAGAGAGAGAGAGAGAGAGAGAGAGAGAGGGAAAGTGAGCAATGAGGGGGAGAGAGTGAGCAACGAGGGGAAGAGAGAGCTGAAAGAGAGAGGAAGCTGAAGGAATGAGAGGGAGAGAGAGAAAGCTGCGGGAAAGAGAGGAGAAAAGAGAGAGAGAGAGAGAGAGAGAGAGAGAGAGAGAGAGAGAGAGAGAGAGAGAGAGAGAGAGTAGAAAATAAGGAAAGGAAAGAAAAGAAAAGAAAAGAAAAGGTAATATTAAAAGGTAGTTAAAAGAAAAGGGTGGAAGTATGTATTCCCATACACTTTCAGGGTGGAATTATAAATACTAAAAGTAACTTAAAATTTCTTGATTAATTAAGAAAATCAAATTAGCACACTAATAAATCACAATTAGCATAATTAAACATACTTAATTCTTGAGGGTTTTACAAGTAAAAATATCAACCAAATATAGTTAAATCTCTTCTTCCTACTACTCTTTAACAAAAAGGACATATATTATAAAATATGAATAAATAAAGACTTTAGAGTTGGAGTCGATGAAGGTGAGAGTCAAGGGCTTTTCAAAACCTTCATCTCTTCCTTGAGTATATTAAAGCATAAAATGGACCACAAAACCCTAAACTCTAAACTTAAAATAGCGCTAGGTATTTCTTTTTTATTCCACTTTCCAGTTCCCATGTCGCTTCCTCTACGGTATAGTTCCTCCACAAAACTTTGACCAGAGGACTTGTCTTATTACAAAGTTTTTTATTCTTTCGGTCTAAAATTTGAACCGGTTGCTCCTAATATTTCACCTCAGGTGAAATTTCTATAGTCTCATGTTGGAGCACATGTGACAGATCTGTCATGTATTTCTGTAGCATCGAAACATGGAACACAATATGTACTACATACATCGAAGGTGGCAAATGAGTTGATTTGCCATGACTCCAACTCGGTCTAGAAGTTCGAATGGTCCAATGTATCTTGGACTCAGCTTTCCCTTCCTGCCAAATCTCATTGATCCCTTCATTGGAGCGACTTTGAGAAACAACTTATTTCAAAATTAAACAAGGTCTCCTCTCTGATAGACTGTGTACTTTTAAAATTTAGCATCATATATAATAGTATATCAGTGCATTATTCATCTGAAGTTCTAATTTTAATAAGTGAAATAATTGTCAAATGATTTTTGCTATAAGCATTTCAGACAGTTAACCAAGATGCATGGACTTGTATATTGATTTTAAAAATTAACAGATCCTTGATAGCCTTTAAAAACTACAATAGAAACTAAAACATAGCTAGTCAGAAAAGCTATAGATGTGCTTTCTACAGCGTTTTGAACAGCAATTAAAAAACACTATAATAGCTATGGACTTTTAATAGCGTCGGTTGAATTAACGTTCCGTAAAATGTTATATTAATGATTTAATAGCGTTTTTCATCAACTATTGAAGAGACCTTTTCTTGTAGTGGGAGACCCTATTTAATTTTGGGTAATGGACATTTTTTTTACTTTAACCCAAAAAAGTACTAGAAAGAAACTATTTGTGAGTAACTCAAGCATTATTTTTATAAAATGTGATGGTAACTATTTTTAATCAGGTCTACCGAAATTTACTTTTACTTGTGATCATAAAATGTGCTTCATGGTGCTCATATATCTTAATTTTCTTTCTTTTGTTTCAACCGATATTATAAACATAGACATCAAGTAACAAAAATGCTAAAAATTTTAAGTTATTTGTTAAATTTTTTATTTAAATAATATGAATAAAATGGGCCATGACCAACAAATTTAGAAAGGGGCTACCTAAATTTTTACAGGGGCTACCTAAATTTTTACAAAGATTAACGTAGTTTATACACGGTCTATCAGAGAGGAGATCCTGTTTAATTTTATGTTACAAACTCTTGAAGACATATTGCGGGCTTGTGTGCTTGACTTCCAGGGCTCATGGAACAAATTCTTGCGACTAATCGAGGTCGCTAATAATAACAGCTACCAAGCCACAATAGGAATGACACATTATGAGGTGCTCTATGGAAGAAAGTATAGATCTCCTGTTCATTGGCATGAGGCAGGGGAAAGAAGTTATATAGGACCCGAATTAGTGGTATAGTTCTTGTAGATTCAATTAATGATTCAACTAATGATTGGATACAGTCAATCATCAATTGACTGATTGCACTGTCAAAATGGTCCATGACCACCTAATTTAAACAAGGTCTACCTAAATTTTTACAGAGGCTACCGTAGTTTATACACAGTCTACCTACAATATATCACGTTAAAACGCTGATGCTCAAAATCAATACACTCATACACACAATTAAGTTACTTACAAATAAATACATACTTTATGCCATGTTTGGTAGGAAAAAAGAAAATAAGATAGAAAGGAAATATGGAAGTGATGGAAATAACAATGATGGAAAGGAAATTGATTTTGTTTTACGCTGTTTGGTACAAGAAGATAGAAAGAAAATGAGTTTACCTTTACTTGTTTGGTATTGGAAGTTAAATTAGGTGGAAAGAAAAAATCTTACTCGTAAATTACTTTTATACCTTTAAATTTTTTGCTTGGATGTTGATGGAGAAAATGGCAGTTTAGTAACTTTGCTCACTTTAATGAGTTGTCCCCATTTTTCATCTCATTTTCTACCCACTTGTGGAAAGAAAAAAATGATGGGGCCCACATGTATTATTTTTCACTCCATTTTCTCTTTTTTTCTCTTTTCTCTCCTACCAAACAACCTACATTTTCATTTTCCCTTTCAAAATTCCTCCACCTTCTTTCTTCCTTCTACTTTTCTTTCCTACCAAACATACTCTTAGAGTTGGAGTCAGCGAAGACGAGAGCTGAGGGCTTTTCAAAACCTTTACAAGAATTTTTTCCATGAGCCCTGAAAGTCAAGCACACAAGCCTGCAACGTGTCTTCAAGAGTTTGTAACCCAAAATTAAATAGGATCTCCTCCCTGGTAGACCGTGTATAAGCTACGGTAGCCCTTGCAAAAATTTAGGTAGCCCCTTTCTAAATTTGGTGGTCATGGCCCATCTTATTCATATTATTTATATAACAAATTAAATAAATAACCTAAAAAGGCTTTTAACATTTTTGTTACTTTATGTCTATGTTTACAGCGTAAAGTTAAATTGTGAAAGACAGACATTTAACAAAAGTAAAGACTCTGTTGAACAATATGTAAATGCCCTTTACATTTCATCACTCCTCCCATCCCCCAAAGTAATATAGCTCCAATATTTTTCCTAGAATAATCATATTGCTATGAGGATGAAGGGTTTGTTTAGGAAAAATTCTTCAAGGGTTAAGGAAATATTGTGGGTAACAAGGAAAAAAAAGCTTAATTAGGCTTCATCGGGGTAACTAGGATATATATAATTTATAAAAGGTTGACTTGAAAAGCTCAAACAATCCAAAAATAACCTAAATCATGTCCTAAATAATATGTAGCCTAGGATTTCACCTCAAGTCACATTCAACCATGTTCTAAAGTCCTTTTGAATCATGTTCACCACTAAAATTCACATTAAATGGTCCGTCACCGCCAAATTTAAACAAGGTCTACCAAGGGCTACTATAGTTTATACTTGGTCTACCAGAGAGGTGACCTTGTATAATTTTACAGGCATATGTTCCGAAACTATGCATTTATAAACTGTATCAAGGATGATGCGGCCGACAAAAAAGCAGCGCCTTTGCCCCCACAAGCCACGTCCCAGGCTGAATTTGGCAGAGAAAATAGCGCCCCTTTGCTAGCAAAGCAGCGCCATTGCACCCACACACCATGTCCCATGCCAAATTCAGCAGAGAAACTAGCGCCCTTGCGCTATGTAAGGAGCGCCTTTGTGCCCACAAGCTGAATTCAATTGATGAATTCAGTTAATGATTGAATACAGTCAATCATTGGTTGAATGATTGCACTTAAAAATGGATATGGATTTATTTTGACTTTAAAGCATAAAATGGGCCATAACAACCAATTTTAAACGGGGTCTATCTAAAGTCTTACAGGGACTACTGTAATTTATACGGTCTACCAGATAGTTGACGATGTTTAATTTTGGGTAATTGGTATATAGTCCTTGTAGATTAGCTTCTTCAGAGATGTCAAAGAACAAAATAATGCATTCATCATAATTAGCACCAATACATGTAGTCATTTTATTTGGTGGATAACAATCACCAATACATGTAGCCATTTTGTTTGGTGGATAACAATCACCAATATCATTTTCAACAGATTTTAAGGCTGTATGCATGATTGAGGGTAGTTTGCATTGGCCAAGCAGAAGTGATAAATTTTAGTGTCTCAACCGCCTTCTCCTCTGTATACTAGTTCAAAAGATCCTAATAGTAGTTCCATTCCACATGAGTCTCTGTAATTGGGAGTTTACCAAATGGATTCTTTTTTACAAACTCTTGCACATTGTTTGTCACTGCTAAGCGATCTAGATACATTTGAATGTCGCCTCCAAGTCCTGTAGTAAAACAACAAGGCACCAAGACTGATTTAAGCCATAATATTTTAATTCCATAACAAACCAAAGCATTTTAACTCCATTATCAATAACTAACCGAGTGAGTTGTCATCAAATCTTGCGCAGTCATAACTCAAAGGAAAGATTCTAGTGTTGGCCTAAATAATCAATCACAACAATCATCATTAAAGTTGTTATAAGCATCTATATTGTTTTTTAATTTTTTTAATTTTTTATTTTTTTTATTTTTTTATTTTTATTGTGGTAAGCATTGCTTCACCATGTATGGCTCACAAAATGTGAATTAAAAACAAAACTGAACGGAATTTGATATATTTTCTTAGTTGTTTTAGATACTCTTTTAATTTAATGTGATTTTAATCAAATCAAATTGTTAAAAATGACCATATAAGTAGGGAGATAATATCAGAGAAAATCTTAAATTGTTGTACATCTAAATATTTATTATAAATTTATCTTTTAAAAATATATTTATTATAAATTTTATATGCACAAATATTATATATTTATATATAAAAAATTATATGAGCAATACTATGATAATTCTGATATTTGAATAAAAAAAACATTCTTTAAAGGAAAAAAAATACTATAAAATAAAAACAAATAACTATTTAAAATATAAATTTAAAGAGAAATATATATATATATATATATTTTCAATATCCTTCTATCAAAAATAGCATAAAAGCGGCATGTTTTGCTTGAGACACACAGAGGTTGTTCTTTTAGAGTGTAATTTGAGTGTAATTTTTGAGTTGAATTTGAGTTATAACTTGAGTTGAAATTATAACTTGAATAAAGTTAAGTAAAATTGAATAAAGTTGAAACTTAAAAGAACATGAACTTGAATAAATGTAGAACTCGAGTTGTCTTTTTTTAAGTTTTTTGGACAAAAGAACAACCCCACAATGTTCTCGTTCATTTTATTGATTTAAATTTTTAATTTTAATTTTATTACAGATAAAAACTCTCATATGAAGTCACATCTAATTTTTTTGCTATAGTTAAAAGTTCTCCTATAAAATCACAACCACATTCATTTTACTAATTTAAGTTTAGAATTTGAGTTTTGATACAGTAAAAAATTTTTAAAAATAATCACACTTATTTTTTTATTATATAAAAATATCCCACATAAAATTACATTTTAACTTAAATTAAAAATTTTAATTAATAAATTAAACGGAGTCTATTTTTAATTTAAATTAAAAATTTGAATTGACAAAGGGAATGGAGTATCAAAATTTGTACAAAACCAATCATTTTTCCCACGACCCGACTATAATCCCCTGAAACTCAACCGCACCTGATCACAGCCCAAGTAACATTCAGCGCCCGCTTTTAACTTGGACATCAAAACACAGATATGCCATTTCCAGGCATTTAGCTAAAAAGCTCCTCTGTCTCTCTCTCTTTCTCTAGAGTCTCAACCACCATATCCGCCTTATCGTGGAAAATTCTGTAACAAAGAAAGCAATATTTCCCAGACTCTGTATTCCTCTCTTGTGGGTCCTCCAGGTTTTGTTTTCTTTCTCTTCAATTTCGTAACTTTAAAGCAATTCTTTCTTTGTGGTGTTTCTAGATCCAGATATTTCGTTCTATATATCTTGTTTAATTCCATTTCATGCCCAAAGAATGCTCCTTTATCGTTATCTTTAATTCTTGGCTTTTGGGTTGCTTTTAATTTTCAGCTTCTGGGCTCCGGGATTTTTCTTTTCTTCTTTTAAATTCCAGGTTGTGTTTCTGAATCTGGGTTTTCTTTTTCTTTTGTTGATCTTTTGTGTTTTGGTTGTATATGTTATGTATATGTGCATATTTTTCTGAGCAGGAATGTTTAAGGTAAATTTATTACTACTTTTTATTTTCCAGGAAAAGGAAGGAAAAAAAAAAAAAGGAAATCATTTTCATGGAATACTCTTTATCCTTTTAGTTGTATATTTTTAATTATGGACTTTTGATGCTTGTAGTTGAATCAGTTAAGTATTGTCCTCAGCTTTGGAAGCTGGTTTCTGATTGATTCTTCAACCTATATTTAGTGATATATGTACCGCTGTTTCAATCCCACACACGCATATATGTAAATATATGTATATGTATGTATATATTTCTAATTCATGTAGGTATATATTTTCAATTCAAATATAGAATTTCATTTGTACGTGGGGTTATCTCATTGCTAAAGGTTCCTTAACAATATTCCTTTTTGTTCTTTCTGATCATATAGGGTCACCTTCCTCTTTAACCATTTGCTTGAATTGCTATCATCTGTTTTGGACTTCTAGTTCCGTTCTTATTTGTAACTTTATATTGATTTCTGTCTTTTTTTTTCTTTTATTGTAATACCATATATTTAACTGCGGAATTGTTGGCTAATTTTTCAGGTGCATATAAATGGAAGGTATTATTGTTAGAAGGGTCATTCCCTCAGACAATAGTTGTCTTTTCAATGCAGTTGGGTATGCCTGGGATTTACTCACATTCTGAATCCGTTTACCTTATTGTTGTGAATTTAAAAAGAAAAAGAAAAAAGAAAAAAGAATGTTGTTCTAGTGAATTCACAAGCTATGTTTTCAAGGCCTATCTTCTAATATACTTCTTATATCAGGTATGTAATGGACCATGACAACCAAAAAGCTCCGGAGTTGAGACAGGTGATAATCTATGGTTTTCAATTTTACACTTTTATGACAAATAGTGCGTATAGAAATGAGTCGAACATTAAGTTCGGATTGTAATTTTTTGGAGAATCCATGTTTTGAATTTCATTTTGTATTCTGGGCATCTAAAATCTAGCATTTTTCATATCAGTAATGTGAGAGTATACCGCCTCGTGTGTTCAAAATGGTTTTGTGGACTGTTTCCGAAATAATGCATTAGTTAATTTATGTTAGCAATGTGCCACTATGAGCTGGATTTCCTGTAAGCTTTCTATTATGTAATGTTTTTCTTATGTGCTAATTGTATATGTAAAGTCAATTTGTTGTTAGAGAATGAGCATGTAGATTGTAGGAACTCAAGCTTACAAATATGCACCGGCTTCCCTACCAAGTATGAAAAGTGACCTATATCGCCTTTTAGTTGATTTCTTATGTTTAACATTTCATAAAATTTCTAAGGTTATAGCTGCCACCCCAAATAGCCCTTTCTTCCTTCCGTTTGCCGCTGTTCTCCTTTCGTTCACCGCCGTTTTCTCCTTAAATTTGGGGTGGGCCACAAATCTGAGAAGAACATAAGTAAATTTCATTTTTTTTCTCATTTTTTTTTTATAAATTTGATTAAAAAAATGAAGAAATAGCTTAGATTTTATAGGTTTGAGTATTATAGATGTTGGGTGTTTGTTGTTTGATAAACTTTGTTTATGTTAATGATGAAATTAGTTACAGTTTTGTGATTTTGAGTAATATGGGTGCTGAGTTTTTAGTTTTTGTCTTGAATTTGTTATGTAGATGATGAAATTTGTTTAAGTTTTCTAGTTTTGAGTAATATGGGTGCTGGGTTTTGTTGTTTGTCTTGAATTTGTTATGTAGATAATGAATTTTGTTTATATTTTATGATTTTGAGTAATATAGATGTTGGGTTTTTGTTGATTGTCTTGAATTTGTTAGGTAGATGATGAAATTAGTTTATGTTTTGTGGTTGTTTTGAGTAATTGTATGATTTGTGTTTAGGTAAGTGAGATATTTATTGTTTGATTTTTTGTGTAGCAATGGATAGAAAATGGATGTTGGAAAATAGGTTGAGTAATGAATATAAGGAAGGAGGAAATTTATTTCTTTTGTAACAAATACAATGAAAGAGAATATGATTCGTTGCCCATGTGTACAATGTGGTAATATTAGAAAACAATCAATGCAAGATCTTCGATTTCATTTGTTCCGATATGGCATTGATCGGACTTATCAAACATGGATATGGCACAGTGAAGAAGTTCCAAGTTCATCTTCGGCGATTAGGGGAATTGAGAGGAATAGCGTTGATGTTGATCATGAAGAAGACGATGGTCGAAATGATTAATGATATGGAGGAAGAATTTGTACACCGACCGGAGTTATTTGAGAAGATGATGGAAGATACGGAGACACCATGGTATAGTGGGTATAAGAAGTATATAAAATTGTGCGGATTGATTAGATTGTGGAACTTCAAGGCATCTTCAAATGCAAATTTCACAGGACTCTTGGAATTTATAAAATATGCACTTCCGGATAATAATCAAGTGTTAGGTTCTATGTACGAGGCTAAGAAGGCGTTGAGCTCTATGGGGATAGAATATGAGAAGATACATGCGTGTTCAAATGATTGTGCTATATCAAGAGTGTGAAGACTTTGGATGAGTGTCTGGTGTGCCACGAGTCTAGGTGGAAGAGAGAAAAGAAACCGTCCAACGGGAGAAAAGCTGTGTCGGTGAAGGTGTAATGGTGCATTCCGATCGAACTAAGGCTAAAGCGTTTGTATCGAAATGTGGAGCATGCTAAAAATTTAACTTAGCATCATGATATGAGGATCGATGATGGCATTTTACGACACCCTGTCGGTTCTCCACAATGGAAGATATTTGATGTAAAGAATCCTAAATTTAATGCGGAACCTAAGAATGTCCACCTTGCGTTATCAGCTGATGGGATGAATCCACATAGTAATTCCAGTAGCAAACACAGTACGTGGCCTGTCATTCTTGTAAACTACAATATTTCGCCAGACTTGTGTATGAAGCGAAAGCTCCTAATGTTGCCCTTGTTGATTTCTGGGCCTAAGCAATAGGGAAATGGCATTGATGTCTACTTGGCACTGTTGATTGACCAGTTGATGAGATTGAGAGAAAGTGGAATTGAAGTTGAGGATCGTGTGACGACGCTTACTTTGGCTCATCATTATTACGTTCATACTTAACTTATTTCCTAAATTCTATCACTTTTGAGCTATAACCTCCTAAAATTTAGGCTACTTTTTTCTTCCTTCAATAGTGAAATAAATTCTAATATACCTAGCTGGAAACATTATCAACTTCTTACCATTGAATAATTTTGTAGATAAAATCCTTTTAAAACTTTAACATCTGTTCCTAAGCGCGATCATACATTCGTCTTACCATTTGCATACTACTGTCGTTCACATGCCATTAACAAGATAGCATCTTGGGTACATAAACATAGTTTGTGACTCAAGGTTGCTAAGCAGACTCGTTTGTATACATTACTCTCATTACATAAGTTACTTACTCTTACTTCTATAAATACTATATACTTTATACATATTGCAGCGTTCTCAAACCCATGGTGCGTTCATCATCCACTTGCCCACATCTCACTGCTCCACCCTAGTTTGCACGCCCAGCAAATAGGCTTCAGAGAGCTTGTGTCTTATCCGAGCTTCCTACAACACGAACAAACGGGATGAGCTTTTGCTTAGCAAGTGACATCAGACCAAAGTAAATATAAACAATAATGCATACTCATATATGCGTTCATGTCATACATCCTAACACATTTCCTAAACATTTAAAGCGTTCTTCATATTATGCTTTCTTTTCTTTCGTGTCATGCTTTCTTTACTTTCGTTTCATACTTCTTGAAAACTTTCGCTAAACATTTAAATCCACACTGACTATCGACCAATCAAGTAGTCAAGGCAGAGAAAGATCTCAAGTCCCCTACACCGACGACGCTATGGAAAGATCAGCGGGGACAAAGGTTCCGTTTTAACTCATCGTGGAGGCCCAGTGGGAACGCAGAGGGTAGCATGTTAAGTCTTCTAACCCACATCCCAAGAGTGTCCCCTGACCTAGATCCCAAGAGTGTCCCCTAACCCTTATCCCAAGAGTGTCTCTTGAGGTGAGAGGAGAGAAATCTCTAGATTACTTATGGGCATGGATAAAGTCAGTGGCAGAGAAAATGATTACCAGCTTATTAGCCGCCAAAAACAGACCAAAGGGAAATCACGGGAGATCCACAGAGCTGCAATAGTGGACAAAGTAGGTAGATGAATAGTTCAAAAAGGTACCAAATAGCTACAGTCTACCTGAGTAGGATGGTAGGCTACTCGAGAGAGACTGGTGGGTAACTATTTGTCTCGGTTTTCTCAAAGTGTAATCTGCGAGATATAAAAGGAGCAAGACCTCAAAGAGAAAAAGAGATGGTCATTTTTCTTCAGAGAACTAAGCCTCTTGTAATCAAAGGAGAGAGAAAATGTAATGCCTGAGAAAATCTCAAACCTTAAATAATACAATTTATTTATTTAAGCTAAGGCTTTTCCTAGAAAATATTATGTGAGCAAAGGATTTATGGAATTAATATATGTATTCTTAAATTCTGTAGCAGATTTCATGATAAGTTCATGTTTTCGATCAAGTAAATTCGATCGATAAATTCTTGTCGTACTTTAAGGCAGAATAATTTTCAGTACAAGTAGTTTGAGAATCTTAATTTTAAGAATTTCCAAACATTGCATGATGTTAGTAGCGTAAAAAAAACGCACTGACATTTTTAAAGAAGAGAAAATCCTTAATTGCCAGACAGCTAGATTAAAGTCACAAGATAAATACCTATAGTATAATGGTACAATTTGAGCTTGGGAGTTGATACCGTCAGAAACAATGTCATTCCCAGGATATAATGCAGAAAAGTTAAATTTAGAATTTATTCAGTCTAGAACTAATTTTAAGACTTGAAACAGTTTAAGATATTACGCGAGTAAGAATTTAACGTGATATCAAAGAAGATGAGGATTTAACAGTTGAAATGTAAATAAGTAGTAAGAAAAAAAAAACCGTCGGAAACAAAAATTTCCTGTCAGCTAAGTGCCCTTTACAGTCAATATGATTTTTACCTGATTCAAAGGTAACTTAAGAGAGTGGACTAAAGTACAAGGAGTAGGATTTATTTTTCTCTCTCTCCTTCTCCACTTTGGCCGGCCATGCATAGGAAAAAATAGAGCCAAAATTGGCTAGTTGAGTGTGCTAGGAGATTACATGATAAGGTGTGATGGGATTGTGTTAAATCAACTAGTGGACATAAATGCTTACCACACTTCCTTCTTGAAGCACTCCATCGGCCATGCATAGAAAAAATAGAGCCAAAATTAGCTAGTTGAGTGTGCAAGTGGATGACGTGTTAAGGTGATGTGATGGTAGTGGTTGAAGGGGAATTAATGCAAATTTGCTTCTTCCTCTCTCCACCTAGAGCCGGCCATGATATAAGGAAATTGAACCAAAAATTTGGTTGTTTGAGGGAGTTGATGTGATGTTAAAAAATGATTTACAAGTTGTCTATAAAAGGAACCATCATGAGCTATGCCTTCCCACACTAAAATCCGGCCATCCCTTATCCAATGCCTCTCAAATATTTTCTCACTCTCCCAAGCTTGAACCACTAGCAAACCATAGAAGAAGAAGAAGAAGGAGATCAAGGGATTCTAGGAGGAGACTAGTCAAGCATCCCTCCAATGGTAAAGAAACTATAAATCCCCTTTTTTCATGTTTTAGTAAAGTTTAAAATGTAAAAATATTCCTCTTAAATTTCCTTATACTTTCTAATTCCAAGCCATTAACAAATCTTAGAGGAGTTCAAAGGTTTTCAAGAGAGAGAGAGAGAGAGTTCTTCAAGGGTAAGTTCTCAAACTCTTCTCCATTAATTTCTAGCCAACTTTAAGCTTGGATTTATGAATGTAAATTTGTGGTTCCTGAGGAGATAAAGATTGTAATAAAGGTGTGTGAGTTTTATGTTAATTTTGTGAGTTATGAGGTTAGTTTGATGTGGTATGCTTATGATCGATTTAAGTTTACTTATTTTCAATTAGAGGAAAAAAATTTTGATTACTTTGAACACGGGAGTGAGAACCCTATAGTAAGATTTTTCAATGTTTTAAAGCTTGAACTTATAGCCCTGGATGTTTTGAACATTTTCGGTTACTATGACAAAACCTAATTTTAACTCTAAAACCAAGTTTGAAGCCATTTTGTAAAAACGGACAAGCTGTGCAACACAGTTTCAAAAAAACTGGCAGCCACTGGTCCAGCCAAACGGGGCCCTCAGAGGCTGAATCTCGATATTTTACAAAAGTGACAATTTTAGATTTCAACGAGACGAAGAAATTTCATGAAGAAAATATTTTCAAAATCTGACCCTAAGAGGTACTAAAACACAGATTCCCCCGAAACGGCATAGTTTTTGACTAAAACAGTTTCAAGAAAAACAGCAGCTACGGTTTTCAGCCAAACGAGGCCTTTAGAGGCCGAATTTCAACTTTAACCAAAAACAATAATTTTAGATCTTAATGAGACGATGAATTTTTATGAAGAACAAAATTTTGAAATCTGACTCTAAGATACAGTAAAACGCAGATTTCAGAAACTGTACAGTTTTAACAAAACAAAATTAAAACAGTGTCGATTTTAACTAAAAAATCATCAAAGAACCTGTGATAGGATTTTAGTAAAATACAATGGTATTAAACTTCATTTTAACAGAAGTATTCATAAAGAAAATTTTCAAGAAAAATGATTTCTTTAAAGAAGATAGTGGGTTATCGAGCAAATCATCCTGACGGGCACCTACGAACCCAACACGATAGGTCCTTAGGATTTCGAGGATTTGATGTGGGTCTAATGCCGGCATTGATTTAAGAGACTCTATTTGAGTTCAAATTTCAGCGGCTTAAGAGTTAGAATGCCATTAATAAGTTTCTAGGCCGAATTGGGCCTTAATATCATAATAAGTCCAATGAGAAAAATTATGGAGAATAAGTTACTAGATTGGGTAAATGATTTTTAATCTAGACATAAGTATGTTAAGGGCAATTAAGGAAAATAAAATTTTGAGGATCTAATAAATTAATCCTTATAGTAAATTATCCTTTAGAAAATGAAAGGAATACATGCTTTAAGAAAAGGGTTAGATTCCTTCATAAGTTGCTAAAATAGAATAGCAAACGACAGTTAATCTCACACTCTCAATGGGTGTTCATTTTCAAAAATAAGCAAGTAAAAGAATGGACTGTTTGGCGAAAAGCGGATTCCAGCTCTATAAATCAAGTAAGTAGGAATCTCGCCTACAGCATGAATAGATTTTAAAGAAAAAAATTACACATGTTATATATATACATGTTTATGCTTTAAGTATGGTATGCGATGCCATGTCATGTTGCATGCACCTTAATAAGTCAAGAGGAACTTATAAGACTAATCTCAGTTGAGTGTCGTACCAGCATCCGACCTAAGAGAGGTAAGTCAAGCTCCACAAGGGAAAAGAAAAAAAATAATGTCCTCCGACTTAAGGGAGACATTCATGTTATAATCACGGTGTCGCAGGGGATCTTGCAAACCCTCAAGTCCCGATGATTGCGCGCAAGTGGTACGCGAGCACTCGGGCCCATCAATAAGAAAGATAAGATAAGATAATAAGACTATGTTAAGATATCATAATTAAGCATAATCAGCTCATGCATATTTATTCATGTGTACTTACAGTTATTTTGTGAGATATAGTTTCTACTTGCTGAGCGAAAGCTCAATTAGATATGTTCATGCTGTAGGTAAGAAACCTATCAGCAATTCTTGAAGGGCAATGGCGAGCGGCAGACGAATGGTGGAGATGAGAATGGATACCGCTCACGCAGTTATCTTCCGCAGTAAGTTTAAGAAAAATCATGTATATGTCTATATGATTCAAAGGTTTCAAGCATGTATGTTTAAAAAGTATACATACATATGTATGTTAAGAAAACTGTGGTTGTAGCTAACAATCCTAGTTTTGAGTATTTAAGTTTTAGAACGTTGCAACAGTTCATGCAACAAATAAACGAATTTTAAACATGACGATTTAAATGATTGATTTTAAAAGGAATTTAAGATGTACTTGAATTTAAGATTTCTCACGAAATTCATTTTAAAGTCAAATGAGATGACCCAATTGAATTGGCTAGTTTTAGAAAGGCTTTTAAAGAGTATTTGAAACAAGAGTTCAAATGTTGTTCCGTTTGAAGAATATTTCTAGAAGGTTTTATCTTAACTAAAATTAAGAAAAGCTTTAAGAAATTTAGTGATTCATTCTTTTAAAATTATTGTTATGAATTATGAAAGTATTGTTATGAACTATGAAAGTATTTCTTCTTATATATTAAAAAAAATGTTCCGCAAATTTTAAGAAACCCTAATAAGTACAAGTTAAAAAGTAAGTTACGGTGGTGGCCTCTTAAGAGAGTCGTCATTGATATTATAAGCTACTGTAGCTTCCTTTTTAACTTGTACTTATTGGGGTTTCTTAAAATTTGCGGAACATTTATATATATATATATAAAGAAATACTTTCATAGTTCATAACAATAATTTCATAATTCGTAACAATAGTTTTAAAAGAATGAATTACTAAATTTCTTAAAGTTTTTCTTAATTTTAGTTAAGATAAAACCTTCAAGAAATATCCTTCAAACGGAGCAGCATTTGAACTCTTGTTTCAAATACTCTTTAAAAGCCTTTCTAAAACTAGCCAATTCAATTGGGCCATGTCATTTGATTTTAAAATGGATTTCGTGAGAAATCTTAAATTCAAGTACATCTTAAATTCCTTTTAAAATCAATCATTTAAATCGTCATGTTTAAAATTCGTTTATTTGTTGCATGCACTGTTGCAACGTTCTAAAACTTAAATACTCAAAACTAGGATTGTTAGCTACAACCTCGGTTTTCTTAACATACATATGTACGTATACTTTTTAAACATACATGCTTGAAACCTTTGAATCATATAGACATATACATGATTTTTCTTAAACTTATTTGGAAGATAATCGCGAAGCAGTGATCCATTCTCATCTCCACCATTCGCCCCGCCGCTTGCCATTGCTCCTTCAAGAATTGTCGATAGGTTTTTACCCACAAAGATGAACATATCCGATTGAGCCAAAGAAGTAGGAACTATATCTCACAAAATAACTGTGAGTACACATGAATAAATATGCATGAGCTGATTATGTTTAATTATGATGTCTTATCATAGTCTTATTATCTTATCTTTCTTACTGATGGACCCGAGTGCTCGCGTACCACTTGCGTGCAATCATCGGGACGTGAGGGTTTGCAAGGTCCCCCGCGACACCATGATTATAACTTGAATGTCTCCCTTAAGTCGGAGGACATTATTTTTTTTTTTCTTTTCTCCCTTATGGAGCTTGAGTTAGCTCCCTTAGGTCGGAGGTTGGTACGGCACTCAACTGTGATTATTCTTATAAGTTCCTCTTGACTTATTAAGGTGCATGCAACATGACATGGCATCGCATACAATACTTAAAGCATAAACATGTATATATATAACATGTGTAATTTTTTTCTTTAAAATCTATTCATACTGTAGGCGAGATTCCTACTTACTTGATTTACAGAGCTAGAATCCGCTTTTCGCCAAACAGTCTATTCTCTTACTTGCTTATTTCTGAAAATGAACACCCATTGAGAGTGTGAGATTAACTGTCGTTTGCTATTCTATTTTAGCAACTTATGAAGGAATCTAACCCTTTTCTTAAGGCAAGTATTCCTTTCATTTTCTAAAGGATATTTTACTATAAAGATCAATTTATTAAATCCTCAAAATTTTATTTTTCTTAATTGCCCTTAACATACTTATGTCTAGATTGAAAATCATTTACCCAATTTAGTAACTTATTCTCCATAATTTTCCTCATTTAACTTATTATGATATTAAGGCCCAATTCGGCCTAGAAACTTATTAACGACATTCTAACTCTTAGGCTGCTGAAATTTAAACTCAAACAGAGTCTATTAAATCAATGCAGGCGTTGGACCCACATCAAATCCTCGAAATCCTAAGGACCTATCGTGTTGGGCTCGTAGGTGCCCGTCAGGATGATTTGCACGATAACCCACTATGTTCTTTAAGGAAAGCATTTTTCTTGAAAATTTTCTTTATAAATACTTATGTTAAAACGAGGTTTAACACCATAATATTTTACTAAAATCACATCTCAAGTTCTTTGATCACTTTTTGTTAAAACCAACACTAGGTTAGTTTTGTTTCGTTAAAACTGTGCAGTTTCTGAAATCTGCGATTTAGTGCATCTTAAAGTCAGATTTCAGAAATTTATTCTTCATGACAATTTTTCATCTCGTCGAGATCTTAAATTCCCATTTTTAGAGAAAGTTGAAATTCAGCCTCTAAAGGCTTCATTTGGCTGAAAACAGTGGCTGCTATTTTTTTCTTGAAACTGTTTTAGTCCAAAACTATGTCATTTCAGAAATCTGCATTTTTCTACATCTTAGGATTGGATTTTAAAAATCTGTTCTTCGTGAAAGTTCTTCGCCTCATCGAAAGCTAAAATTGTCAAAAACTGAGATTTAGCCTCTAAAGGTCTCGTTTAGCTGAACCAGTGATTGCCAGTTTTTTTTTTTTTTTTGAAATTGTTTTGGACAGCCTGTCCGTTTTTACAAAATGGCTTCAAACTTACTTTTAGAGTTAAAATGGGGTTTTGTCACAGCCACATAAAATGTTCAAAACATAAAGGGCTACAAGTTTAAACATTGGAACACCTAAAAATCTTGCTCTAGGGTTCTCACTTCCGTGTTCAAAGTAACTGAAAATTTTTTTGCTCTAACCGAAAATAAGCAACTTCAACCCAACATAAACATACCACATAATGTTAATTAATCTAACCACAAAACTCACAAAACCAACATAAAACTCACACACCCTTATTACAACACATCTTTCTCAAGAACCACAAATTTACATCTACAAATCCAAGCTTAAAGTTGGCTAGAAATTAATGGAGAAGAGTTTGAGAACTTACCCTTGGAGAACTCTCTCTCTCTCTCTCAAATTAATGGAGAAGAGTTTGAGAACTCTCTCTCTCTCTCAAATTAATGGAGAAGAGTTTGAGAACTCTCTCTCTCTCTCTCTCTCTCTCTCTCAAATTAATGGAGAAGAGTTTGAGAACTTACCTCTCTCTCTCTCTCTCTCTCTCTCTCTCTCTCTCTCTCTCTAATTAATGGAGAAGAGTTTGAGAACTCTCTCTCTCTCTCTCTCTCTCTCAAATTAATGGAGAAGAGTTTGAGAACTTACCCTTGGAGAACTCTCTCTCTCTCTCTCTCTCTCTCTCTGGAGAAGAGTTTGAGAACTTACCCTTGGAGAACTCTCTCTCTCTCTCTCTCTCTCTCTCTAAATTAATGGAGAAGAGTTTGAGAACTCTCTCTCTCTCTCTCTCTCAAATTAATGGAGAAGAGTTTGAGAAACCTCTCTCTCTCAAATTAATGGAGAACTATGGAGAAGAGTTTGAGAACTCTCTCTCTCTCTCTCTCTCTTAATGGTTTGGAAACTTGGAGAACTCTCTCTCTCTCTCTCTCTCTATGGAGAAAGGAACTTACCCTTTGAGAATTCAAATTAATGGAGAAGAGTTTGAGAAACCCTTGGAGAATCTCTTGAAAACCTTTGAACTCCTCTAAGACTTGTTTTTAAACTTTAAGAAAAACATTTTAAACTTTACTAAAACATGAAAAAAAAAAAGGGGGATTTAGAGTTTCTTTACCCTTGGAGAATGTTTGATTAGTGCCTTCCTAGAATCCCTTGATCTCCTTCCTCTTCTTCTATGGTTTGCTAGTGGCTCAAAATTAGGAGAGTGGGAGAAAATATTTTGAGAGAGAGTGGAGAATGTGGCCGGATTTTGAGTGGGGAAAAAGAGAGGAGAAAAAAAAATGAAGCTTATCCTATATTGGTTCCTTTTATAGGCAACTTGGTGATCATTTATTTAACTCCAATTCCACATCATCATTCAACCAAATTTTTGGTTCAAATCCCCCTTTCTTGGCTGGTTTTGGAAGGAGAAAAGAAGAAGTCATTTTGCCATTAATTCCCCTTCAACCACTATCATCACATCACCTTAACATGTAACTTTCTAACATACTCAACTAGCTAAATTTTGGCTCTATTTCTACTATACATGGCCTGTGTAGTGCTTCAAGAAGGAAGTTTGATAAGCATTTATGTCCAATAGTTGATTTGACACAATCTCATCACACCTTATCATGTAATCTCCTAGCACACTCAACTAGCCAATTTGGCTCTATTTTTTCTATACATGGCCAGCCAAAGTGGAGAAGGAGAGGGAGAAAAATGAATCATACCCTTTGTACTTTAGTCCACTCTCTTAGATTACCTTTGAATCAGGTAAAAATCATACTGATTGTAAAGGGTACTTAGCTGACAGGAAATTCTTGTTTCTGACGGTTCTCTTTTTTTTCTACTGCTTATTTACAGTTCAACTGTTAAATCCTCGTCTGCTTTGATATCACGTTAAATTCTTACTTACGTAATATCTTAAACTGTTTCAAGTCTTAAAATTAATTATAGACTGAATAAATTCTAAATTTAACTTTTCTGCATTATATCCCGGGAATAACATTGTTTCTGACAGTGTCAACTCCCGAGCTCACATTGTACCCTTCTACTATAGGTATTTATCTTGTGACTTTAATCTAGCTGTCTAGCAATTAAGGATTTTCTCTTCTTTAAAAATGTCAGTGCGTTTTTTTTACGCTACTAACATCATGTTGTGTTTGGAGATTCTTGAAATTAAGATTCTCAAACTATACTTGTACTGAAAATTATTCTGCCTTAAAGTACGGCAAGAATTTATCGGTCGACTTTACTTAATCGAAAACATGAACTTAACATGAAATCTGCTACAGAATTTAGAAATACAGATATTGATTCCATAAATCTTTCAGTCACATAATATTTTCTAAAAAAATTCTTGGCTTAAATAAATAAATTATATTATTTAATGTGTGGAATTTTCTCAGGCATTACATTCTCTGTTTGTTTCTATATTTTTTCTTTTAAACAATTTATATAACCATTATTTTAAATGAACTTACATATTTTAAGACAGAATCCGTATTTAAGGAGAGGAGGGCAATTAGTTGCCCCCTGATTTTGTTGCCAGAGATTTTATTTATTTATTTTTATTTTTTGCTTTTGTCAACCTTTTTTTTTTTTTGCGGTTTTTCTTTTTTCATTTTTAATCGATCGTTTTTTTATCATTTTGAATTTTTAAAACAAAGTGAGATGTTCACTATTTTTTATAGTTAAATTTAATATTAACCACTATTTTAAGAGTATTTTTATTCATCTCTATAAAGATAAAACTAGGGGTATAAATCGGCCGGATAGGGTAGGGTTAGGCCGAAAAATTGAGCCTACCCGATTAGTGCGGTTGAGAAAATTTTAGCCCGCGACACTCTCTTAAGTCTACAAACCCGCAACCTTTCGGGTGACCTCAGGTAGGGTCGGGTTACTCGGGTTGGTGATCTCAATGACCACATGATCACTTTTTAGTCAATTAATATGTGCTTGTTACAGAAGAAATCATTATTAAACAGAACATGTCTTTTTTTCAATAGGGGGTCTAAATGCAAGGTTAACAATTAAAACACTCACTTTGAAATCAAACACTTTCAATATAAATAAAAAATGTCTTAATTCAACAACTATGGCATACAAGCATTTTTTACACAAATTATGAATTCAAAACATAAATAAGTTAACAATTTAAATGCATAAAGTCCATAAACTTATGAAATTAAGAATTTGAAGTGTTGGACATTGCTTTATCTACTTTGAATATATTCGGCCGGCTAGGGTTCCTCGGGTTCATGTAACCTCACCCCGTACCCCTACCCGCGTAGTGCAGATTAGGCATAATTAAAACTGAAAATTAAATAAAAAATTGAAAAACCCGTAATTTTTGAGTAGGGTCAGCTCGGTTCAACCAGATTCGTCGAGTTCAATATGATTTCTTACAGCCCTAGATAAAACCTCTTGAATGCCATATTACTTTACGTTAAACATGCTTTCTTAGTGGCGAATTTGTGGCGAACGAAATCATGACACTTTTCCCCCGAATTTATTGGCAATTAAACTCTCTCATTCAACTTGTCTTATTTAGTTTTCAATTTTTCCTGCAGATTTTCCTTCGCCTGCCCCAGCTCGTTTAACATATCAAGTTGCAGCGTTACCGTTGGACGCCAAGATCGAAATCGAGTGCATTGCAGCACTGTAATAGCCTCCTAAAACTCGGCTCACTGCTTCTCGCCAACTATTTTGAGTTAATAACGTGGGAGGGGAATGTCATATCCAAGAATCTCTGTTAAAACTTTCTTTTCATTTTTCCCATTAACATTGTTGTTGGTTGCAATGTCATCACAGTAATTTGCTGATCAAAATGGAGAAAGCAGTTAGCTGTTTTTCGGTCCAAAAGCTGTGGTTGTTGGAACATTACGAGTAGTTCTTAATATTGATGTGTTGGGGAATTTTGACTTGGTTTCATCCTCATTGGGTACTCAATGAGGACAAAATTCATTTTGTGACTTGTCGTTACATAGATGTCTTTCTTTAAGACAAGCCTTAAAATATAGTTTTGTACCACGCCTTATTCTACAAGTGGTCGTACGTGATATGCCGTTACAACATGACGCGACACATAACATGTCATTTTAGAATAAGACCTTAATTCAACCCATCGATTTGATGTTTTAAACTAAAAAAATTATAGAAATCAAGCCTATGTTTGTTTCATTAGTTTAGTACTGTTTAATTGAGTTTGGACAGTAAACACAATTTAAATTAGCATTCGGTAATTATGTAGTTTGAATTATATTTCTTGTTTATACTGAGTTAAACGGCTAAATTTAGAGTTTAACTTTCCCTTCAAGTTCAGTGTTCAAACCATTTTTAAACAGTAAAAAGTGTCATCTCTCTATTTTTTACACCTACCAAACACAAATTTAAATTTTATTCTATGTTCAGATTAAAATTTTAACTATACATCTAAACGTCAATTCAAATTTTAATTTAAATTACACAATTTGAATTTTTTTTTATACAAATCAAAAAATTCAAACTAATAAAATTTAAACCAGCAAACTAAACGAAACATAAGTCTACCTTCTCTTATTTTTAAGTGGTTTTGAACCTTTTTTTTCTTTTTCAAATTTTCTATTTTAAATCTTAAAAAAAAAAAAAATCGACCTGTCACATTTTGAACTAGTTTATCAACGGATTTATCTAATACAACGTCCATTTCCTATACATCATTTAACAACTTCTTGTTTTTTCTACATTTTCTAGGATGCCATTTCTCTAGGAAGTTTGTACTACATGTGATCTTCTAAGATGTTATTGTGATTCAACTTGTTTTTATTTTGGTGTGGGTTTTGAGATATTTTCTTAGCTGTTTTAATACTCTTTTTAATTTGGTGTGATTTTAATTAAATCGAATGGTTAAAGCTGACCATATAAGTAGGGCGATAATATGAGAAAATCTCAAATTGTTATACATATAAATATTTATTATAAATTTTATATGCACAAATGTTATATATTTATATATATATATATATATATATAATTATATGAGCAATACTAGGATAATTCTGATATTTGAATGAAATAAACATTCTATAAAGGAAAAAATACTATAAAATAAAAAACAAATAGCTATTTAAAATGTAGAGAAATATATATATATCTTCAATATCCTTCTATCAAAAATAGCATAAAAGCGGAACGTTTTGCTCGACCTCATAGACACACAACGCTCTTATTTATTTTATCTATTTGAGTTTTTAATTTTAATTTTATTACAGTTAAAAGCTCTAAAAAAAAGTCACATCTAATTTTTTTGTTACAGTTAAAAGTTCTCATATAAAATCACAACCTCGTTCATTTCACCGATTCGGGTTTAGAATTTGAGTTTTGTTATAGTAAAAAAAATCACATTTAATTTTTTTGCTACATAAAAACTTTTCACGTAAAGTCACATTTCAACTTAAATTAAAAACTTAAATTAATAATTAAATAAATTTTATATCTTAATTAAAATTAAAAATTTAAATCGGTGAATTGTAGGAGGCCGTCCTTATCAAAATTTGTACAAAACCAATCATTTTTCCCATGACCCCACTATAATCCCTTGAAACTCAACCGCACCTGATCACAGCTCAAGTAACATTCAGCGCCCGCTTTTAACTTGGACATGAAAACACAGATATGCCATTGCCAGGCATTTAGCTAAAAAGCTCCTCTGTCTTTCTCTCTCCTCTCTCTCTCTCTCTCTCTCTCTCTCTCTCTCTCTCTAGAGTCTCAACCACCATATCAACCTTATCGTGGAAAATTTTGTAACCCAACAAAGAAAGCAATATTTCCCAGACTCTGTACTCCTCTCCTGTGGGTCCTCCAGGTTTTGTTCTCTTTCTCTTTATTTTCGTAACTTTAAAGCAATTCTTTCTTTGTGGTGTTTCTAGATCCAGATATTTCGTTCCATATATCTTGTTTAATTCCATTTCATGCGCAAAGAATGCTTCTTTATCGTTATCTTTAATTCTTGGCTTTTGGGTTGCTTTTAATTTTCAGCTTCTGGACTCTGGGATTTTTCTTTTCTTCTTTTAACTTCCAGGTTGTGCTTCTGAATCTGGGTTTTCTTTTTCTTTTGTTGATCTTTTGTGTTTTGGTTGTATATGTTATGTATATGTGCATATTTTTCTGAGCGGGAATGTTTAAGGTAAATTTATTACTACTTTTATTTTCCAGGAAAAGGAAGGAAATCATTTTCATGGAATACTCTTTATCCTTTTGGTTATATATTTTTAATTATGGACTTTTGATGCTTGTAGTTGAATCAGTAAGTATTGTCCTCAGCTTTGGAAGCTGGTTTCTGATTGATTCTTCACCCTATATTTAATAATATATGTACCGCTGTTTCAATCCCACACACTCACACACGCATATATGTAAATATATGTATATGTATGTATATATTTCTAATTCATGTACGTATATATTTTCAATTCAAATGTAGAATTTCATTTGTATGTGGGGTTATCTCATTGCTAAAGGTTCCTTAACAATATTCCTTTTTGTTCTTTCTGATCATATAGGGTTACCTTCCTCTTTAACCATTTACTTGAATTGCTATCATCTGTTTTGGATTTCTAGTTCCTTTCTTATTTGTAACTTTATATTGATTTCTGTCCTTTTTTTTATTGTAATATCAAATATTTAACTGCTGAATTGTTGGCTAATTTTTCAGGTGCATATAAATGGAAGGTATTATTGTTAGAAGGGTCATTCCCTCAGACAATAGTTGTCTTTTCAATGCAGTTGGGTATGCCTGGGATTTACTCACATTCTGAATCTGTTTACCTTATTGTTGTGAATTTAAAAAGAAAAAGAAAAAAGAAAAAAGAATGTTGTTCTAGTGAATTCACAAGTTATGTTTTCAAGGCCTATCTTCTAATATACTTCTTGTATCAGGTATGTAATGGACCATGACAAACAAAAAGCTCCGGAGTTGAGACAGGTGATAATCTATGGTTTTCAATTTTACACTTTTGTGACAAATAGTGCGTATAGAAATGAGTCGAACATTAAGTTCGGATTGTAATTTTTTGGAGAATCCATGTTTTGAATTTCATTTTGTATTCTGGGCATCTAAAATCTAGCATTTTTCATATCAGTAATGTGAGAGTATACCGCCTCATGTGTTCAAAATGGTTTTTTGTGTGGACTGTTTCCGAAATAATGCATTAGTTAATTTATGTTAGCAATGTGCCACTATGAGCTGGATTTCCTGTAAGCTTTCTATTATGTAATGTTTTTCTTATGTGCTAATTGTATATGTAAAGCCAATTTGTTGTTAGAGAATGAGCATGTAGATTGTAGGAACTCAAGCTTACAATATGCACCGGCTTCCCTACCAAGCATGAAAAGTGACCTACATCGCCTTTTAGTTGATTTCTTATGTTTAACATTTCATAAAATTTCAAAGGTTATAGCTGCAACAGTGGCTAGTGATCAAGAGAAATATTCAGAAGCATTTCTCGGGAAGACAAATGAAGAGTATTGTGCTTGGATTCTAAACTCAGAGAAATGGGGAGGTATGTCAAAATCCATTCTGTTTTGACCGATTGCTGGTTATTTATGTGCTACTATCTAAGTGAAAAAGTGATATCGATCTTTACAATGTTGAAATACGCGTTGTTTTCTTGTTAGCTACGAAAAACGAGGCCCTGGGCTGTGGCCACAGGTGTATAAGTTGGTGTATATCAAAGCAGCTTTGGCTATATTCCAATTGCTAACTAAACAGATATTGTTATATCCATGAATTTTTCTACAAAGTATTATACTTTTGACTCACGAATAGGGTGTATGGCAACTTAATTTATCCTAAGATTAGAATTAAATTTTCTTTTTCTTTAATGTGATGTGCCACATATCAGTGCTAATATGTTCTCTGATCACTATCTGGCTCTTTTGCTGACTTTTATATTGTAACCCGCTATCAAGGTGCCATTGAACTTTCAATATTAGCCGAACATTATGGACGTGAGATCGCAGCTTATGATATCCAAACAGCACGATGTTATTTGTATGGACAGGTTAGCATTAGCAAAGGTTTCTATATTCATCAAAATCGTATCCAATTGCCATTAATAAATGTCATTTATCAATTATCTCATTTCATTGGGGATGCTATTTGACAGGAAATGAAGTATTCAGAACGGGTCATGCTGATATATGATGGACTTCATTACGATGCTTTAGCTGTATGTTTTCCGGAGTTTTAATTGTTTCCACCTTATTTTTATTTGTCCTTTTTCAAGGGACTATCTAGAAGATTTTGCAGCAGTTCATCTCATTTGTAGAAGCACTTTTTTTTCCCCTCCCAATCTGTCAAAAGGCCGCCTCTGCCCTACGTTTCAAACTTGATTCAATGTTTGGCTTTCTTAGTTTTTATTCTTCTTTTAACTGGCATATTTCCATTATTTGTTTGGGACATGTCTTGTCATCATCTGTGGGTTATGTTCGTACTTTAGCTGATCATCTAATGAGGCACTTGGTTTCTGTTTACTTGGCTTATCAGATGTCTCCTTTTGAGGGAGCTCCCGAGGAGTTTGATCAAACTATCTTCGCCGTACAAACCAACAGAACCGTTGGGCCAGTTGAAGCGATTGCTCTTAATTTTGTGAAGGAGCAACAGAGGTAGCACTTTGACAACTCCAGAGTCACTTGATATCATATTGACCTGCATAATACGAGTTTAGTTTTTAAGCCAGGTGTACACGATTTGGAATAGTTTGGGATTGCTGCGCTTTTGAAAGAAATTCTACTTATAGCAAAAGGAAAAACAAAACTTAATAGTTCCTGTTTTCTCCAGTTAATTGTAGAAGTCGTTGGTGTTTGCTTTTACCAAACGCCCTATTTGCATCGTATCCCATGCAAAGGATTTTTGGGGTCTCCAAATGCAATATCAAACTGGCACTTATTGCATTTGCGAGACACATGGTCAAACCCATGCTTTTCATTCAGTGCTTTTTAGTTTCAGGTCTTAGGAGTTCATTGTTCCGTTTTGGACATTCCAAAACCACTCACATTGATTAAATGCCGGGAATTCCCTTAATTTCTTTTTGGTAACATAATATGATTCATGGTGGTCCCTTAATTTCTTTCCTGTTTTCCAGGAAAAGGAGATTTACCGACACTGCTAACTTCACTTTGCGCTGCGGGGTATGCCAAATTGGAGTAAAGGGCCAGAAGGTCATGCCTCATCCATCAAAAACGTTACTTGACTGCACCGTGCTTCTCTTATTTTCGAGTGATGTAAAAATGGCGCTGATAAGTTTTTGTGTGATTTTCAGGAGGCTGTCGAGCATGCGCAGGCGACGGGCCATGTCAACTTCCAGGAATACAGATGACAGAAACTGTGGACAAACGAAAAAAAACCAGAATCAAGAGTGTAGAACAATGACATTGCAGTGAGACCTTGTTTCTGCTGGAATTTAATTCTTAAATTTGTTTTATGATGGGGACAATTTTTTCTTTTAAGAAAAACAAAATAATTGAATTGGACTATTTAAAAAACCAGTTGTTTGGTTATTAATCAGTCATATGCAGGGGAAAAAAAAAAAAAAAAAAAGGAAGAATAGTAACTTTATTAAATTAAACGGGAAAAACAAATCAGTCAACATTTTTAGTCCATGAGTCAGGAAAATTGTGTCGCTTTGATTCTTGATTTTTCTCTTCTTTATTAAATTACTTCCTGAATTTTGTTTTTGAAGTTGTTTAATTCTTGACACTAAGAATGACGAGAGGCTACTGAAATTTAGCAGAGAAAATCGCTTCCCACTTGTATAGTAATTAAAAATTTTACAGAAATAGTTATATTAAGTGTAAAATGCTATATTGTTGTTAAAAACAATATAAACTATAATATTTCACATTTAACATAACTGTTTATCTAAAATATTAAATTATTATGCTATGGGAATGTGATTGTTACCGTTAAATTTTTAGAAATCTTTCATTAATATTAACATCATGGACTAAAATTACTTAAAATCAAAGTTCAAAGATTTTCTAATAAAAAAAAAAAAAAAAAAAAAAAAAAAAAAAGGAAAGTTTGAGAACCAAAGTGACATATAATTCATTGAATAGTTTAAGGCTTGTTTGATAGAGGGATTTAAATCACAATTTATGGTTATATTTTCTCTTACAAAAATTTAAATTTAAAAAGTTTTTACCATAATACTCTCTCATAAAAAATCTAAAATTTGAATTTAAAGTTGCTTAATACATAGATTTTCTAATGAAAAAAGAAGAATGCTTATAATTCGTCTAATAATTCCAGGCTTGTTTGGTAGAGGAATTTGAATATCGGTTCATAGTTTTGTTATTCTTTTTTCTTATAAAAATTTGAAATTAAAATTTTTTTACTATAGTATTTTTTCTCATAAAAATTTTAAATGTTTAAATTCTGGTTTAAACCTTATGAACTAAACAAGCCCTTAAGTTTAAAATTTAACTCGTTCATTTCACTGATTCGAGTTTTATTACAGTAAAAAACTTTCAGAAATAATTACATCTAATTTTTTTATTATAGTAAAAAGCTCTCATATAAAGTCACATCGCCACTCAAATTAACGAACTAAAATTATGGTTAAGCTCTTTGTTCATATTTTCACATAATTTCCCACACTTTTCGTAACAATAGATATTTTTGTGAAAATATTGATATTCACATTAAATTTTTAAAAACTTTTAAGATATTCTGTAAAAAAAAAAAATATATTATATTTTATTTCTATATCCATACTTAAAATATAGAAATATCTGTAAAAACATAGGTAGAAATGTCAATTTTTCAATCGTTGGTCACTACATGGACATTTTCTTTTCCAAACGTACTTTGTTTTTATTATTATTACTATTTTATTATTTCGTGGACAAGATTGATGTCACTTTGCAGGAGAGAGTTGTATATTAAAGTTTCTGCTATCTAAAGGGTCGACAGAAAGCACGCTTTAACGTTGAGCTAAAGCATATGCATGTACAAGTGTATACATTATTTGCATAGAATTGTGAAGAGAAATTTTTTGATACACTTAAAGTTTCGTTAATTTTATCAATTTTAATTTTATTACAATTAAAAATTTTTATAAAAAGTCATATTAAATTTTTTTGTTACAATTAAAAGCTCTCACATAAAGTTATATCTCAACTCGAATTAAAAACTTGAACTAACAAACTGAACAAGACCTTAGTGTACTGGTAGGTTAAATTTTTTTAACTATTAAATCTTTATACTTTTTGACTTTTTTGTGATCTTCTGTAAATTTTACGGATAGAAAACTTAACCTATCGATATGTTAGCATAAAAAAAAGGGAGAAAGAGGAAAATAGGCCAAAATTTGAGATGAATTAAAATTAATAGGCCAATAGTTTACATAAGTTAATAAATAGGCCAAATTATTATTTTCGTCAATAACTTGTCTGGTTATGAACCATAACTTGACAAGTTATTATTCATAATTGTCCATAACTTGTTCGGTTATGAACTATAACTTGATAAGTTTGTCCATAACTTATCTGGTTATGAACCATAACTTGACAAGTTATGGCCTATTAATTTCTATAACTAAAAATTGGCCTATTTCCTTTCTTAAGCTTTTCATATTGGCCTATTTTCTACTATTTCCTTAAAAAAAATGATATTGTTAAATTTTTTTAGAGAGTATACAATTTTAGTAGGCGTGTAAATTCGTTAGGGAATTCATAAAAGAGAAGCGGGAATGGCCTTTTTTTTTTTTTACCAAATCCAAGTGGAGAAAGAAAGTGCATATCCACATTAATCTTTTTTTTTTTTCAAGTAAAAAAAAAAAAAATCAGGTGATGCACCTCATGTCTCCGTCTCTTTTGACCATTAAGGCAATCTCAAAACCACTAACAATGAGAAATGAGAAATGAGAAACGCCTACCTCATTCATTTTACTGATTCAAGTTTTTAATTTTAAGTTTTTACAGTTAAAAACTCTCAGAAAATATCACATCTAACTTTTTCTGCTACAATGAAAAGCTTTCAGAAAATGTCATATCTCAACTCGAATTAAAAACTCGAATTCGCGAAGTGAATGAGACATTCGTCCATTCAATCAGCATTTCCCCACCTGTCAACAAAACCCATTTAAACCTCGTTCACTTTATTAATTCAAGTTTAAAATTTGAGTTTTATTATGATAAAAAATTTTCAGAAACAGTCACATTTAATTTTTTTACTACAATAAAAAATTTTTACATAAAATTATATCTCAATTCAAATTATAAACTTAAATTAGTAAAGTAAACGGATTCTTAATTTCTCACATTGAGTAAGGACACTAAGGTCCCGTTCACTTCGCTGCTTCGAGTTTTTAATTCGAGTTGAGATTTGATTTTATGTGAGAGTTTTTTACTGTAGCAAAAAAGTTAGATATAATTGTTTATGAGAGCTTTTTACTGTAACAAAACTCAAATTTTAAATCCGAATAAGCGAAATGAACGAGGCCTAAGAACGTTACATCAAAATATACTGGACCCCAAAGAAAATGCTTATCATGATCAAAATTTGTCTAAAGCCAATCATTACTCCCGTCTCCCTCAACCCCACCATAAATCGCCCAAAATTCAACCGCACGTGATCACTACCAATAACACATTCAGCGCTCGCTTTTAACTTGGACATCAAAACACAGAATCACATTTTAGCAAAAAAAAACACAGAATCACTGAATCACATATCTGCCAGGCATTTAGCTAAAACTCCTCTCTCTCTCTCTCTCTCTCTCTCTCTCTCTCTCTCTCTAGTCTTAGCCACCATCCACCTTATCGTGGAAAGTACTGCAACGCAACAAAGAAAGCAAGATTTCCCAAATTCTGCATTCCTCTTTCGTGGGTCCTCCAGTTATTGACATGAAATTGAAATATACAACAGAGGAGAGGATATGAGGATATTTCTGTAATTTAGGAAAAATATTAGGCACACATCCCAAATGATCACCAAGTGTTTGTGAAATTGCCTCTGAGAAACTCAACTCTTGAAACGCCCAAAAGAGATGATTCCGAAGCCAGCGCGGGTGCTGCTCACAGGGGCTTCCTTAATCCTCGGCGGAGTCCTCACTCTCAACATAATTTCCTCCGCTACCATCGGAGCTCTTCGGTTCGCCACCGAATCCAAACGCGTAAGTGAAAAAATGCAAAAATTTTGAGACTCTTCAAGTTTTTCTCCTTCTTTATTCCGTTTTAATCGATTTCTTTTCTGGGTTTTTGTGCAGAGAAGCGTAGCTGTTCCTTGCCGGGTTTGTAGAGGGAAAGGCTTTTACATATGCAAACTTTGCAAAGGAAATTCGATAATTCAATGGTCGCCTTTGTTTGACCCTGTTGCCATTAACCCTTGTTTGTGTCCTACTTGTGACGGTAACAGGTCAGTTAAATTGTTTTCATTTTTTTTTTTTTAGTTTTTTTTTTACCTCTTAAAAGGGGAATAAATATTAATCTCATTAAAGCTTGTAGTGTTAAAGTTTATAACCCCAATAACGTGGTTTTTCGCTGGTTTGAGTTAAAAATTTAAGTAGAAAAATGAATTTAGGTGAAAAGATACTACAATAGAAAAAGTTAAATTTGAATTTTCATAAGAAAAGATAGTATAGTAAAAAATTTGAATTGTGATTCGAATATCGAAACGAACGAGGCCAGCTTTTGAAGAGTACAACGCTTATACTTTTTCAAAATGTGACTTTGTTCTTTCCTTTCTTGAAATGTTAGTTTCTTATTTTTCTTGTGATGCTCATATGTTCTCTTTTTTTTTTCTGGGTTCTCATGGAATTGCAGAGTACAACGCTGTCTTAATTGTCTGGGGAAGGGCTATGATTGAGTTCCAAGACGCATTATTTTAGATTCGTCGTTTTCGTTTCCATTGTGAGTGAATTGGTTTCACATGTACTACGTATAGGTTTTTCATATTTGTGCATGTTGTTACTTAATAAGTGCAGAGCAGCTAATACATCTTTTAACTGTTTCAAAAATATGATTTCATTTCTATATTTTCGGTTTGCAAACGATAAGGTTTAAACGGTCATGATCAAATAAGTTGAATTCAAATCTGGCATGATTTTCCGAATACATTTTTGTACAGTATTTTGGTAGCGGCAAGACGCGTCATGCGTGCATATTGTATAGTCCTGGAATTGAATGATTTTTAAACACCATGTCTATAACGAATGCAGGGTAACTATAACATCAAGTGATATGCTTAATCTTCTTAACTGTCCTTTCTTGTTTATGACTTGAAATACTATTGAGCATGCGTGCTCGAATTTGAAACATCATTGACGAAGCGAGATCTGGTATTCTAGAAAGCATAGACTTGACTTCTGACATCGTTCGTCTATCTGCGCACGAGCAGTCGAGAGCAACTTGGACACACCTTATAAATTTATTTGTTGAGCGTGTTTCAGCCTACGCTGGACCCATTAGTTCTAAGCTCCTCTCTTCTTTCTACAAATTACATGCCTACATAAAGACTTTAGTAGAAGTTATGGTCGCTAGAGAGCAGGGCAATTAAAAATCTTTGAACCAAGAAGGCAATTACTTGCATATCTTTGAACTGTGCCATCATATTTTAACTTCTCATTCAGAAAGTAATTTAAGCCATTTTTTAAAGAGTGATCATACTTTCTGGGTTACTAGTACTCTGTTTTGTAAATGTATGCTCTTTAAATTTCTAGAGAGGTGATTAATGAGGGAGTTTTTTGAGTTGAAAAATGAGTATTTTTTTTCTTTTTATTATCAATCTCATGTTTTTGACTAAAATCAATTTATTGGGTTTCATAAATATCATATTTATTAAGTAAATTCGTCTGACTTTTTTTTTTAACTTATAATCAAGAAAAATGTTGTAATAATGAGATGATGTGTTCAAATTCTCTGTATAAATTAAAAAAAAAAAAAAAAAAAAAAAAAAAACAATGTTGTGTGAACAAGTATCAACTACAGGAAGCGTCGCTAGACATGATCCTAGAGCGGCATCTCTTTTCTCGGAGGAAGATGAACTTGTGGGTATCGATTTCTTGTCCAAGAATCTTACGAAAGGTTGGTTATATCACCTGCAAGGCAGTGCAGTGATTTCATTAGTAGGCCGAGAAGGAATTGGCAAGACCACTCTAGCTAAGAAAGTTTACGATGATGAAGCAATAAAAGTGCACCTTGATTGCCATGCTTGGATCACCGTCCGTCGACGTAGAGAAGACTCTGAGGCTCGCTGTATTTTCTTCTCTTCTCTTCTCTTCTCTGCCATTCACGGCTGCTTTATTCACAAACAAACAAAAAAATCAAGCTTTTCTATTTCTTCTCTTTTTCATTTTTGGAAGTTAATGGCTGTCTTCTAATTGAAGGCAGGTTAAAGAGTTCGGGAATCGGGGGCATATGTACCAAGTTCTAACCTATTGAACAATAAGGGGATGTTTGTTTTGACTTTCATAGATCCGTCTATAATTTTGATTCATAGTTCATGATTTTTTTGTAATATTTTTCTCTCACAAAAAATTAAAATTTTAAAAATTAAAATTATAAATCATAATTTTAAGTTCATAAACTAAACGGCTCTTAAGAAATTGGTTAATAGCCTATTCATGTAGATATTCCAAAGGAGTAAACTACAGAGTTTTTTTTTTTTTTTAATGGATATTTTTTTTCAGAGGGCCTTCCTAGCCTTGCTATCAATATCCATTAGATTTAATTAAAATTACATTAGATTAAAAAATGTATGTAAAATAAACAAATTTCTAAAACGCTCAAAACAAAGTCTTTTCAATAAAGTCTTTTCAATAATTCCGTTTTTTCAATACCGACCAAAGAATGTCCTATCTGTGACGATGAAAAGATGTTTCCTACATATTTTCTCCACTGGTTCCCAAGGAGCGTAGACATGAGAGTAAAATCCTATGTTTTTGCTAGATCATTGGACTCGAACAATTAAAAGTTGAACAGTAATTAAAGTAGATCATTTTTCCTCTTCCATTTTCTCTAAGAAACTGCAATAATATCTGATAACAATAATACAAATTACAGATAGGAGAGTGTTATCATTTTAGTCTTTTGCACGAATTTGCATTCCTCGCCAGTGTCCTGGAGACTCGGCAAATTAATGATACAGTACAAATAATGACGCTTTTCCGAGAAACAAAATAAAAATAGCTTGCTTGCCAATTGCTGTGGCAGCAAACAAGCAGGCTGCTCGGATACGAATGGAAGAAGGAACCTCGTCGTGTTTTTCGATGCACCTGCTCAGATGTTGAGATCTTGGGGGAAGCAAGGAAATGGAATGTCAGCGCATAAGTAAACTGGAGAAGCGGAATGAGCAAGTCTAGGAGGCCAAATATGCGCATTTCGTTCTGAGACTCCTGCCTATAACTTTTTTGCAGTTTTATTCCTTTAGCATAGACATTCCCCCGGTCAGAGATGAAACTATTCATTCTCATCCGTTGTTTGCAACTCTGTTGGGAAAACTAGTACTTTTGATTAAGCACGTGGCGGAGTTGGACCTTCTGACTCTCCATCCTTGCCTCTAGAAGCTTCGCCTTCAAACTATGCTTCTGGCCGGTTCGAGGTATGCATCCCTTCATTCCTCGGATGTGACCATTCCCTGAGTCGGGAGAACTCCATTGAGCCGGCAAATCTGAGGGGCTGAAACCACCTTGGCCTGAACCTCTATCTGGCGACATGGTACCTGCATTAGATATCCTTCCATTTGAAAGTCGGCCATTGATTCCCTCTACAGAGATTATCTTGTAGTTTTCTCCATTGTTCGAGCAGGATCTCCAAAGCCTTGTTATCGACGATCCCTTCTTAAACTGTTTTGTTGGTACTAGACAGACTTCGCTGATCTCAGTAATTGGTGTTTCCTCATCCACATTGTCTTCCCATTCCGTTCCACTCCCTGAGATGTTACTCTCTCGGCGATTCTTGTTGACAGACGAGGCGCTCCCTTCTGGTGAATAGCTTGAGCCCTGGTCCTCTAAATGACTACGGTCTCCCATCCACTTTCATCCTCTTCTATATCACCATTATGATCAGTAAACACATTGACATGTCCCTTGATAAAGTTCTTGCTTATCCCATTCACTTCAGGACTGACTGTATGAATTCTCGAGGCATGGCTAACAGGACTGTAAGCAACACATGGTTCAATCTCCCTCTCATTTTGTTCACCAAAATTAACTTCTTCAAAAACAGAAAAGATATCATCAGAATTGGGAGGCTCGTAAGAAAATTCCTTGATGTCTTGGATATTTACAGAAGCAGCAGCTTGTCGAAGTAACTCTGCTTCTCTCATGTCCTTCGCATCTGGAGTTGCAGTTCTTGATGTCAGAAATTTCTCTAAATCTGCTACAAGCTTGTTCATATGAGAATACTTCTGTTCAAGTGCCACCTTTGCATCAACCAGCTTCATTTGAACACGTTCTTCGCGCCAGACCTCAGCCATCTGTAGCATCTTCCTTTCTTCTTCAACTTCCTCTCTGAGTTTCAGGGATTCTCTCTTCAATGCTTCAACTTCAGCCTTGTCTTCTCCGATTTCCTTGGCAAGCTCATCACATACTTCCTCGATCAATTCTCTGGCCTTTCTTTCTTTTTCATAATCCTGCATAAATCTCTTTGCTGATAACTTAGCATCAGCAAGCTCATTAACCAATTTGGAGTTTAGGATTTCAATTCTTTGGCGATTTTTCCTTTCTCGATTCACCTCTGCCTTCAGGTCATCAATAAATGCACGAATCTTCTCATGCTCCCTGCTCCGCCACGTGGCCCTTTCCTCACTTACTTTCCTTAAGAAGTGCTCAAGTTTCTTTTTGGAGGACCGCCTTTCAGTTTCAAGCTCCTGAATGCGAGAATGAGCCTGCTCTAGTTCAGCCTTCAAGCACAGACACCACAGATACAGCATTTACTTGTTGGTCAAGCAACTTCATTTGGCGGTATATCTGGCGTGCCTCATCTGAAGTTTTTAAGCATACGGGATCCCACTTTGTTGCCCCTTCCATGGCAGAGTTTGTAAACTGAAAAGAAGGTTGAAGCTAAAGAAAAAAGAAAAAGGGAAAAAAAAAATCTGTTAGAATCTGTACCAGGAAAGTTCAGTCTGCTTTTTCCCAATTCATCTTCACACAAAAGGAAATAATTCCATCTTCTACATTTAACATATAAAGCATGCCAGCAAAGCTATATCTCTTAAGCATAAAATCACAACCTTCCGATAAGAAAGGTTTTGAAGAATTTCATAATGCAAACTCAAAATAGATCAAACACATTTGTTAACGGGAATGATTAAGACATTAAAATCATAAATCCTCAAATAATGAACTATTAGAAAGAAGAAGGTAA